>OY757910.1:52853919-52928277 GCA_963585895.1 Sepioteuthis lessoniana | reverse complement strand
CCTAAATTAATTAATTATTGAAAGTAAATTATTTCCATTCATAATTGCACTTTACTAAGCTTTGCTTCATCTGGGCAAACAGGTCTTAGATCACTTACAGTATCTGCTTTGTCTCAGTGATCACTCATCTTATAATTGAATAGGTCCATTGCTGCTAAACTTCGGAGTTTTGAAGTGAACACATTGTGAGCGGAGGAGTTTCCTTTCTACTTATATGAAAACAGATTTTATGAGCCATTATTAAAGCGGACACACGCAACAGTCTTGTCGTAGAAGTACTAAAGAGTCACTACTGAACAGGTGCTTGATATTTGAACATCACCAAAATTAGAAAATCACGAACACTTCGACAAAAGAGATTTACTATTAAGTTTAAATACCCGAATTACTTTTGTATTTCCCAGGAAAAACTAAAATAAACAAGAAGAAAGATTATTGCCGACTAACCAAGCAATTATTTTGATTAAACATTTAGATTAAACATGTGGATTGTTTATCACCAAAGACTCTACAAACCGTCAAGACAAAAGAAAGTTGACTTCATAAAACAGGGACAATACCGTAAGATTTGATTTTGTTTAGTTCTTTGTTTAATGGCATATAAACGTTCGTTTAATGCAAAAGTCTTCTTTATTGAAGAACAGTAGTAATTTACTAAGCTTGTTGCTTAGATGTAGCACAAGGCGATATGAAAGGGGCACCCAATGAGACTCGAACTCACTCGTGTAGCTTTGCTAGTCGAGCTTGCTAACCATTACACCAACAGAGGTGCCTTTTATTGAAGAACAGTAACCATATTCTTTATCCCATAGCTTGGGGAGGGGCAGTAAGGGGATTCATACTTTTTTTCCAAAAGTATTTGTTCGAAGATGAACATAATAGCCCGTCTGTAGATTTTTGATAGAAGTCTCAAAATATAGCATATTTACAATGCTTAAACTTGATACATTCACAACCTTTATCTTTTTGGGGAGTGACTTTCTTTGAATATGAAAAAAAATAAGTTACTTTCGCACTCACCAAAGGTAAGAAGACAAAAAAAGAAGCAAGACAAAACAGAATCAGAACTGGCAGCCGAAGAAAGTCTCCCAAAGAATCATCCAAAGTATTTGTAAAACCAGGAGTCCAAGAAAAAAATCGAAACCAGCCATTCTGAAGCAGTAAAAACTTTACTGGCACTTGATCTCCTACGAGAGTCCAGCTTGAGATGAATGTCCAAAAATATCGACTTTTGCTAAGATATAAATAGACAGTAAAAAAAAACGTTTATTTTCATAAAACTCTTCCAGCCGGTATTCCAGCCATCGTTATAGGATTTTCATTCTAGAAAAAAAAAACTTCCGTCAGAAGCTAGTCTGATGAGGGCTGAGGGTAGGTCACTAACACAATTCAGTGCTCCACCAAACATTCTGGATCAAAAAGTTTATAGACAACTGACTCCAAATAATCAAGCATTGAACTCTCATCTAAACGAATTCTAAGTGTCTAGACAGCAGTAATCTAAACGTCGAGATATCGACCCTTTATTTCATAGCTTTCAGGGCTGTCCACACATTTTCATTTGAATTTAAATTTTATCAATTAAACATATAAATATGTCACATTGGGTGCCGCCAATAATACGATCTTAGGCCATATCTAAGCAAAAAGTTTCGTAAATTACAACTAAAACAATGAATATATTTACGCAACCACTCTTACAGGAGCAGGATGTGACACACAGTTTTTTTTTTCAGATAAGTAAAGCTGGTTTATATTCATTTTTTCTTCTCGCTGACTAGTTGCCAGACCAAGCTTAAAGAACCCTACTTCTTACCCATTGCTTGATGTGGGGGAAGAATTAATGGATTGATGCTTTCCCAATGAAATTAGCGAGAAGTGAAACACAAACAGCTTCGTCCAGGGCTGGAATCCAGGTTTCCTACATTCCTTTCCTACGACGATAACCGTTACTCCAAGAGTGGATTAAAACAATATAATAATTCGGTTTCAATACCTTTTGATCCCACTTCGTATTACTGGGAAGTAACTGAGGCCTTATGGAAAAATATATTATGAATAGAGTCAGTACTGACAAAAAAGATAATTTACTGTCGAAAAAAAAAAGAGATAAAGGTCCCGATTAAATGCCCCGAGAACAACATAAATAACACAGGATCGTTTCGCCTTTGGTTTTCTCGTGGTCTTCCTGACGTTAATGCCAGGTGGGTGTTTATTTGCTAAACGCCTTGTCCCAGTAGGCCCAACCTCCATATAATACATGTTTCGCAAGGCTGGATTGATCTCTTGGTGATAGAGATGCTCCACAAATGTATCAAGCATTTTTATGTAGGCTGCACATGAGTCTCCCTTTATCCGAGGCTCCCACTAAAAATAACCTTGTGTCAAATCCGGCCTGGTGGGAGGTTGAATAAATTCCAAACACCCCGAGAACATGTTCCAAAATTTCATAGACAGAATCTAACATTTTTGCATTACACTCGTTTGATCAAGTTTACTCGGATGACCCCATCAGCATTCGAGCGTGCATGGACGTTGGATTCATTGACACGCGTATAGTTATGCCTGGTTGAATATTGAGTGCTCTTGGGTTACAATATAGAATATCAGTAAACATCTTCGGCTGATCTAAGATCAACGAAATAGACCATCCATGAAAATGTTTTTAAAAAGATACAGATCCACTATCTTTACAGCTGATATTTCAAATAAAAAAGAATATTACTGTCAATTTTAAGTATGTGATTGAAATTTCACAGTTGACAAAAAGAAGACAATAACTATTGCGTCTATTCTATGACGATCTGATTTCTGCATGCATGTTACTGCAACACAGAAACATCATACATCGTAAAGAGACATTGGTCAGTATAAAAACATCATTTATCAAAGGAAATTAAACAATTCACAATTAATTTGAAAGAGAATAGCAATATAGTTACATCCACATTTCGTAATCATTTTGATTATTTGAATTTCTTAAAGGAGATAACAATAGAATACAAATAATAATACTTCTCCCTATTTATTTGTATATGTTGGATTGAAATATAAATTCCATGGATAAGATTTATCGATATTGGACTTAATGATCGCAGATGTCGGCTTTTTGGTAAAGTAGAATTACGCCTCAAAGCTTTCAGATTTGGTTCAAGAGATGTTAATAGTATTCAGATAACAGTTTCATACATTTTCCTGCAAAGTTAACTATGAATTCTCGCGCATTAAAAAGGGTCAAAAGAAGTCTCGTTTAATATGTTCATTCCTTTAAATCCTTCTCTTAGCAATACTTGCTTCTACTGACTATGCAGTTAAGATAGTCATGATTTATAAAAGATCTCACCCACCTATATTTTCTTCCTCAATCACAATGAGGTATTTTTCTAATTCTCTCACTTTTTTGACAGTCTGTATTTCACTTCCCGCTAATACCTTGGAGAAAAAAAATGAATTATTCTGTTTTCCCCTGAGCTGTGAATAGATAGTAGAATAGACTAAGTTCCTTAGCCTTGATTAAGTCAAGAAGAAGGAATATTTTGAATTCGAACCATATTAACTCCATTTCATCCAATCAGTAACGAAGTGGTTTGGTAAATACGTATTTTAGAATAATTCCCCTGAGAAGCCACTTATGCATTGTTCCATCTTCTGGATACTTCTAGAAGTCTTTAATTGACAATACATTCATTTACTAACACGTTCCTACCTGTTTCCAAATGGCAGTAACTTAGCTAAATTTTGAGTTACAGTAACATGGTATTTGGTAGGTAAATACTCTTACTTTTTATTTATTTATTTATTTAATAATTTTTGTAAGCAAATTGTGCTAACTATCTGATATTATGAGGAAAAAAAGAGTCACTACTATTCTTAAGTAACGTAGCCGGTTATCAGAAACTTGTTTGAAGTGGGAATTTTTTTTTACTGATTTATAAGCCGTATCCAGGCCTAGAGAAATAAACCAAGATAAACAGAAAATTTATGAATACAGATGATGGTTATCGGGAGAGAACAATGAACAATGTTCCAAATGAAAAAAAAAAAAAAACATCGTTACAACTGAACGCTGTAATGTTACCATTTACACTGATATTTTGTAAGGATATCGGAAACCCAATTTTAAAAGGATGCGTATTGCAGCCATTGGAAAGTTATTTATCTAAATTATTAGCCCAAATCGGTTGAGGCTGTAGAATACACTGACTGCTTCTCTGCAGAGGGTTAAGACTAGCCCAACGAGTGTCCTGTATATGACACTAAACAATCTGATGGCGAGGTTCCAGTAATGTTGGAACTTTGGGGAATGCAGAGTACTCCTTCATTACGATCGCTCCCAGGTCCACTCTGGCCCTGAGTGGTAGCACCTGGTAGGGTCCTATCTATGGGTTAAATAGAACTAAACCGTGTACTAATGCCAAACTGAATTGCTTGAAATAGGACTGTTTTGACATTGAAATTTTGTATTAAAGCTAAACTGAATTGTTTAAAACGGAACTGTTTTTGTATGCTAGACTGATTTATTTGAAATAGAACCATTTTTTAAAATTGTACCTGTACTTACGCCCAACAGAATTGTTTAAAATAGAACTGTTTTGACGTTTAACTGTGTGTAAACAAAAACTATACTTTTAGTAAATTGATTTTTTAAAAATACAACTGTTTGAATAAATGAATAGTTTGAAAAAGAAATTTTTTGACAATTAAATTTATTCTAAACTGAATTGTTTGAAATAAAACTGTATTTTGTATAAAAGGGATTTGGCATTGAATAACCTACGGAGATTGATATGCCGCAAAACCCAAACAAACTAACAACAAGCATTCTTTACATTATCTGTAATTCAATAACAATGTTTATTTTTACGATATTTGTCAGGTTTAAAATGGATTAAAGCATTTCATGACTTTGTAAACCGTCACAGTACAATGCTGAACGCGTCAATGCATTTAACGAGGCAAAAATGATAATCACATGACGCCTACAATCACCTCTTCCAATAACAGTGCGCAGTTGTATACTTGGTTATTTGGTTAACAACAGTAGAAAGTCACCCTTTCCTGTTAACGTGGCTTAAAATATGCAGACTGTAACCCCTCCAGTGGAGTAAAACCCCTTATAAAAGGATGTCCAGGGCATGATTCTGAACTGTTTCATATAATAATGCTCCACGTCTGGACTTCTGCGGAGTTTTGAGTACCTCTTCATCGTCATGGTTTGTTGAGTCTATTGGCGACGAACACTTCGCATGTTCAATCCAAATGTTTAATAATTATTATTGCCGGGTTGGCAGTTAATAATATTTTTTTTTTTTTTTTTTTTTTTTTTTTTCAGTCGGTACAAAAAAAAATCCTGCTATTTAACCTCAATAATACATCTCATTTGTCAAGCGTTCGGGATTTTCTAATTTGGTGTTTTGTGATTAATGTTCAGCCTTTCTGAGAAAAGACTGTTGTGTGTGTCCACTTTAATTATGCCCTATAAATAGATTGGTAGTCCATGTTAATGTCCCATCTATGGATCAAATAGATCTGTTTGAAAAATATCAGAATTAGATAGGAATACTTAATATCAAATAACAGTAATTTATTTGTATAAAGAGTAGGTAGTTGGAGCTATAATTGTTTATAAAGGATTATTATTTGTTACTTGAAAGCATACAACAGAGTCTAATGAGATGATTATTATCAAGTGCGAATAATTCCCTGAAACTATATTTCTATTAGTATTAGATGGATATACTGGAAACCCTAAAATTTAATATAAATTATTTGTATTAGGTATACTTGATATCATATGAATGTGCGGAAAAATTTATTGAGATTCAAGTGCACAAAATATGTAAAAATAAACTTACAATGAATGCGAATTCCTAACCTGAAATAACCACAGTCAGGTTGACATACCATTAAAATCAATCAATCAATCAATCCGTTTGAGAAATCCTTCACTTTGTTGAAACAAGAATATCAAGTTGCTAATTGGTCTTAAAATTCATTGATTGTAGCTTTCATACGGATGATTGAAGAAGTTTCTAAAATTCAAATACTTTTTTAGCACCTTTATCTGTTTTGGTTCTTGCAAACTCTAATTATTAGAATGTGTTCCATAGTTATTTTGTTTAGAGAAGTTCTTTAGATTTATTTTGGGGCTTTGGATCCGAGCAAGAATCTAAATGTAACCTTCTCGCTGAGTACTCGAAACACTAACACGTCGAGATTCTACCTGAATGACATTCTCCCCATTTTCCTCAATCTTATAATGTGACAAATCCTATTGACTAATCAACGTACAGTCACCTTCTTCAACACCCATCGCGAGATAAACACCAAAATTTTCGCACACATTTAGGGGAGACATCTCTGACCATTCCTGACCCTGTGATAATACAAAGTTCACCTATTCAGTATTCATCTCTTTAGCCTAACGACTTGGCCTCTTGGGAGAAGTAGCTGGATGCCTGTCTGAAAAGCATGAACTCCCTTAGATTGTATTTAATCTTAATTTCTCGTTTCCACTTCCTTTACTATTAATTGTTATACCAATTCCAACAAAAAGAAAATAAATATCCATTAATCAGAAATCTTAGAAGGGTAGTGGCAATCTAAATCTTAGAGGGGCACCGTTCTAGTATCCATGGTGTACTTTACGCCGCCATTCATCTCAGGTTTTTAAAAAAAATCCATTTAGAGATGGAGACGAAATCAATAATCATTGCTCTTCTATACACTCCTTGGTATGTTTATATATAAGGCGTATTGTTTATTCAAGGACATCTGAGTTTGTCCAATAGCTCCATCGTTGTTGTTTTTTTATTAGACAACTTGCTGAAAATTTACTTTGATGCTCAATAGTTATCCTATTTACCAACCCCTCCGCTCGGGCAGGATATGACACAAGGTCAATTTTTAAGCGGAGTTTAACAGGTTTCAATTCAGAGTTTTCCTTTTCCTAGACTAGTTGCCTCACCAAGGCTGAAGAATCTAGTCTGTCCTACTATTTACCCATAACTGGAGGGAGAATAATTGGATTCATACCTTTCCCAAGGGTATTAGTGCTATGTGAAATGCAATCAGTTCCGTCCGGGATGTGAACTCGTGTCGCCGTGTTCATTTCCTACGACGATAACAATTACACCACGGGCACCTCAATGAATTTTTTTTCCACCCCCTCCGCTCGGGCAGGGTATGACACAAGGTCAATTTTTAAGCGGAGTTTCACAGGTTTGAATTCAGAGTTTTCCTTCTCCTAGACTAGTTGCCTAACCAAGGCTGAAGAACCTAGTCTGTCCTACTATTTACCCATAGCTGGAGGGAGAATAATTGGATTCATACCTTCCCCAAGGGTATTAGTGCTATGTGAAATGTAATCAGTCTCGTCCAGGATTTGAACTCGTGTCACCGTGTCCATTTCCTACGACGATAACGACTACACCACGGGCACCTCCTCAATAGTTATACTCTTCAAAGCAGCCAGCGCTATACGAATGAACTAGTTTTAATATTTTGTGGTTTAATCTTCACGTGTTAGAGGTGATGTTTTCTTTTCATGCTGTAATGGCGAATTTCTAAAAATCTAATCAGGGAAACACTACTTTATCAATGGTGCCCCAAGTTATATTTCTCTTATCACTTTATTTATTCTTTGTGTCTGAGCACACTAAAGGCAGAAGTTATTGCTAGATTACCAAAATTATACAACCATAAGCCTGCTTTAGTACTTGCATGGGTTACAACTTAGGGACAGGATGAATTCTATGTAACATGAGGCTGGCATGCTTTTCTAAAGAAAACTTTGTTAATCAAAGAAATTAATTTCTTATTTATACAACAGAAGCTTAAAATATGCTGACTGTAACTCCTGCAGTGTGGTAAAACCCCGTATGATAGGATGTCCAGGGCATGATACTAAACTGTTTCATGTAATAATGTTCTACGTCTGGACCTCAGCGGAGTGTTGAGTACCTCTTCATCGTCATGGTTTGTCGAGTCTATTGGCGACGAACACTTCGCATGTTCAATCCAAATGTTTAATAATTATTATTGCCGGGTTGGCAGTTAATAATATTTTTTTTTTGTATATTTTAGTTTTTCTATTTTGTTTTTTTGGGTTTTTTTTTTCGGTTTGTACAAAAATAATTCCGGTATTCAACCTCAATAATACATCTCATTTGTCAAGAGTTCGTGATTTTCAAATTTGGTGTTCAAATATTGAGCACTTGTTTTGTGATTAATGTTTAGTCTTTCTAAGACAAGACTGTTGTGTGTGTCCGCTTTAATAATGGCCAATAAAATAGAGTGGTAGTCCACGTTAACGTTCAATCGATTGATCAAATAGATGTGTTTGAAACTATTAAGATTAGATAGAAATACTTAATATTAAATAACTGTAAATTATTTGTATTAAGAATAGTTACTTGGAGCTATAATACTTTACTTAGGTAATTTTTAAAAATGCCAATTCAAATGCCTCTTCAAAATTTAAGCTTCCTGATTATAACACTAAACTGCGTCTCATAAGGAGACATCAGTTCCATGATGTGAAGTAGACCTTCATTGCTATGTCTCCCAAGCACACTCCGATTCGAAGCGACTGTACCTGTTAGTGCCTCAGCTATGGATCAAATAAATCTGTTTACAATTATTAATATTCGGTAGGGGTGTTTGAAACCTTTTAACTTTGAAAAATGATTATAATTAAATAGAAATAGTGACTTGATATCATACACTCGTGTAAAAATTATTTTCATAAGATATCAAATCATTGGATAACTCATAAGTCACGAAAAAAATATAAGGCCAACAGATACTTTTTTTCATTCTAAGAAAAAAGATGTTATCGTTTTCTATTGTGGTCTCTCTGTATCATTGATTATATAGATTTATATAGCCTTTACGCGGTATACACTTTTGAAGCCTCGCTTCGTCATTGGCTCTGGTATTGCTTCGATTTCATGACAAATTATATCTTTAAGCTAGTCAGTAGTCTTCGGCCACCGTTTAAAGCCCTAAGCCTTAAGGTATCTTCACTGGAAATAACCACAAGCAAATAGATCTGGCGACCTAGCCAGCCACGTGATGTCACTGCTTCGTAACAAAAATAGAGTCTATTTCAAAAATAAGTTTTTATCTCAAACGTGAGATATTCATAATCCCATGACATGATCTAAAATGGCATGACTGCTACTGCTAAAAAAAACAAAAAAAATCACCAGTCCCATCGCCTGTACATTGGCAAATTTTAATCTGAAAGACTATTTTGCTGGATCTTTACCAAAGGAACCTGCTGCAAGTGAATTTTTTTGCTCTTTTTTTTTTTTTTTTTACTTAAACATCAATACATAACTTTTGACATAGAGACTCAAAACCTCAGCTTGTGAAATATACAATACTAAATTAACATCCGGTATCATTTAAAGTCTGCGTAGATCAGAAAAAAATATACTATAATATACCTAATAAACACACGAACACACACACACGCACATACACACACACACACACACACATATATATATATATATATACGAGGTGCATACGATAAGTTTCCGGACCTTTTTCGTATGGGCATCCTTATTGATAGTACACTCATGAAACTCTAGTCCCCTTCGAAGTAATCTCCTCCGGCAGCAATGCACTTGTTGTACCGTTCCAACAACTTCTGCAAGGCCCCATGGAAGTCTCTTGTGTGAGTGTGTCAATGATCTTCGTCACAGCTTCTTTCATCTCCTCAATAGTCTCATAACGACAGACTTTGAGCTTAGGGAATAACCAAAAGTCACAGGGAGCAAGGTGTCGACTATAGGGAGGCTGAGGAACTGTCTTGATGCCCATCTTGGTCGAATAGTCTGTTGCAAGGATGGAGATGTGGACTGGCATATTGTCCTGGTGGAAATGCCACTAACCCCATTTCAAGAGTGCTGGCCTCTCCCGACGGAATCTCTTCTTGAAAACCCTTAAAACCTCAACATACTAACCCTAATCCTAACCCTTTGGTCAATCAACTCTGGTGTATTGACTCCCTTACTCCTTCCACATCTCTTATCATCCCTCACAGACTTCCTGTCTTCCTTGAATCTCTTGTGCCACTCAAAAACTGATGTTCGATTCATGCCAGATGCTCCAAAGACAGTCTAAAGCATTCCATACGTTTCTGTTGCATTTCTCCAAGTTTAAAACAAAATCTTATTGCATATCGTTCTTTTAAAGTGTCAGATTGCATGATTTTTGAAATTCACCAGCTGTGATAATCAGGCTTTAGTAGGGTGTATTCCAATTGCTTCTGTAGCTGTTCATTTGAAGTTGAAATCATAAAAATTGGTCAGTCATCTCATCAGATGTATAGCAATAACATAGTGAATTTTCAAGAGTCTACGACAATTTTAAATGCCTATACAAAAAAGTCTGGAAACTTATCCTATGCACCTCGTATGTAAAACTTTCAATAACCACCTTATTTTCATAAGTAACTAATATTATCATTTTTTCTTTTTATTTGTTTAATTGTTTTAGAAGAAATATTTAAAATATGATAATTATTTTACTTCAATTATCTTGTTTAAAATGCTGCCATGTATACTCGGTTATCATCAGATACAATCTGTAGACATTCGTTGATTTTTCGTAGCTGAGATTTGTAGGCGTACAACTAGGCCTAGGCCTCGGCCACTATTTACACACTTTGTATCTAGCGAATGATGCGACTCCCTAAACATAAGGCTAAAATTTAAGTCTCAGAAAGTTGCATGTTACGTAGATATACACTTATTTCGAACGACATCAGGTATCCAGGTGGAATAAAAGCCTTAATAGAGATAACCTCGAACCGTTATGGGTATTTGTCCTATTTCCACAGTTACAAAAATCAACTTTTATTAGCATAAACAGGTAACTTTATTTTCTCGTGAAATTGTATATTAAAAAAATGTTTTCTTTACGTTGATTAATTTACTCACCATAAAAAGACTTAATATGCGAGATATAGCAGGTGTTTTGCAAGAATCATTTCCTCATCAAGGTTTCCAATAGCAACTTGTCAAGCAGAATTCTCGTTAACCCCGGAATGATTTATATTGTAGCTTTTTTCAAAAAATACTCAAGTGAAAGAGCTCTGTTGAAGCTGTTGGCATAATTAACCCCTTTTTAAAATTTTGAATCGTATTTTCTTTCGTCGTTAATTGCTAGTTACATTTTAATGCAACTCACCCAGGTTGTCAATCTTTGACAACGATAAACAGTGTGGATCTATTATAATAATAAACTCTCAGTCATTCCCCAACTAATGTCACCTTTCTGAGAAGCTATATTAAACGTATCAAATGCTCTACCAAATCGGCTACCAGAAATTGGTTTACAAGAGCTCATCTCACAAATCAATTTCTGGTTGCCGATAAATCAAATCAATAAATCTAACTCTAATTATATTTCTTCTTTTTCATCAACACCATATTTATTAGTATTGTTATTCTTAGACGAGCAGTATTGATATGATCCTTAATTTATTCTTGTTTTCTTTAGAAGTATCATCAGCCATTCTTCTTCTTCTTCTTCTTCTTCTTCTTCTTCTTCTTCTTCTTCTTCTTCTTCTTCTTCATAATAATAATAATAATAATAATAGTAATAATAATAACAACAATTTCCTCCTTGGAGTACGAGTGGCAGCATGTTTCCTCAGATCTCCAGGACTATTTTGCTGTAACCTGGGATCTTATGAAGTGACATTCGTTTGAGGTATAAAAAAAAACATGAGATGGAATCAACTTATTGTCAAATCACGTTGAAAGCCTTAGTTCCAGCTAAATCACCAAAGTTAAATTTCAATGAGCCTGTTCAATAGGTCTATGAGTGACCACTTAAGCAACAGCAGGCACTAAGGCCGGTGTGACATATCCAAGCAATGCTGACGAAATAAGAATGATTGAACTTTGCGACTTAGGGATAAGTCACGCTGAAAGCACCAGTTCGCCTGAGATCACCGAAGGTAAGCAGCGATGAACTTTTTCAGTACTCAGATGGGTGATCACAGAAGCAACAGAAGGTACTCTAAGTAACCCAAGACCTATGATCTATCTCTAAGCAAAGGTTAGTAAATAACATGAGGAAGGGTTTTGAATATTTTTCAATAATCTGAGGACCTTTAATTTATAAAGATAAAAACAGTTCTTTATTGGAACAATCACTGATAATTTATCCAGACACATAGCCTGACGTAATTTAATTGACACAATTACATTTCATGTTAATCTTAAAAAATTAAAAATCAAAGATTCGTTCTCAATGCGTTTTCACAAGATAAATATATGAGCTTATTTTGTATAATTATTAAAAACCTGCGTTATTACTGACGAGCGTACACCAACTGCTTGTGTCAGTCCCGTTAAAAACAATTAAAAATGTAATCATAATTAGGGAAGAGACTCCGAAGAGAAGTGTCTAACGCAGTGAGTTCGAACTCCAGTTCTGCTATTGCGCTCACTTTCGGACTAATACCCATGGGAAAGGAATGAAACCCGTAATCTCTCTCCAGTTATTGGTTTAATAGAATCCCTGCTGTTTTCTACGGCGATGATTTGGCATCGAATAACCCGCAAAGGGTGATATGTTTTTAAACAAAGAAACCAAACCTACTCATAATTAATAATGTTTGGTGGGGATCTTGGTCAAAGTTACAAAGCACGTTCTGGCTGAAATAGATAAGCATCAACGTTGATTTCAACAAAGAAAATGAATCTTAATTTTTTTTTAAAAAGACCTTCCTAATGAAACCATTTAACGTCATTTAACAGACTTAAGGAGAGAACTAGTAAGACTGATAACCAACAATAGAAAATAAGATTGACTTACTTGCAGGAGTGTGTAAACTGTTCCTTTATCATCCAAGTAAAAGAAATAAATTTGTCTGTAAAGAAAAAAAGATATAGTTTAGTAAAGTATTTTAAGAAATTACAAATATTTAGAATAATGGCATAGAAAAAATTGTCGAGTAATGCAATCGTTTACTTGGCGTATGATAACTGTTGTATAGTCACAACCATGAACAACTATACATACACATATGTATGCAGAAACATAACGACGCAATAACGACGAGCGGACACAGTTCTTTAGAAAAATATACCTCTCACTTTATTTGAAAGGGTTATGTGTGGGAGGTGAGTTGGAGACTGAACAGAACTGCAACATATTGACCCCACTCTTCTGGCTATAACAGTATTTCTTTCCCGTTCTCTTGGGCTGCTCAACCGGGGGCCTGGTGGTCCAGTCTCTGCTGGGACATGGTTCACATTCCAGCATCTTATCTCCAACTGATCTGAATTACCTGTCGCCGGGGTTATATAATAATTTGATGCCCACCTACTACTTCCTGCGAGTGTGACAATTCGCACTCAATTCAACCCCTCGACAGTCAAGGTCGCCCCCTGATATCTTCGACCGGATGCACCTGTTATTTATACAGGTGCATTTCTTCTTTTAGCAGCTTGGCCGGGGTCAATATGTAACATAACATTATAGAGTAATAACTCATACAGTTTCGGTTGTCAAAGACGTTTGTTTTTTTAATGTATCAATCGAGTCTTTTGCTAGTTATAAGTTCAAGATGCAGGTGCCTTGAGTGATGTAATGATTAGCAAGTTAGGCTATCAAAATATTACAAGTGACCTGGAGTCTTATTGAGAGCCCAATGTATACGGCCTTGTGACACATCTATGCAAAATGTTTTGTAAATTGTTATAAGTTCAAGACGGTTACCATCAGTGGTATTGGCGGCTTATGATCCTATCAATACCACTGATAGCAACTAATCTTTTCAAATCCCTCCAGTAAAGAAAGAAAGAAACAAACAAATAAACAAAGGGTATAGAGAGAAAGTAAGAAGGAACGAGAAATATAAAAAAGACTTTCAAAAATAATATAAGTCTCACAGCTAACGTTGTCAATGACATTTGTTTTGTGTTAACGTTTGCTTGTCTATTGGTTAGAGATGAGAGCTCTTTGTGGAACGTAGAATACAATAACTGAGAAAGGGAAGAACTCTCCACCTAATATAGTGGCGTCCTGGGTATGACACTAAAATGCTTCAGGTGGTAAAGCTTCTGTTCTGGAGTTCTGTGGAATGTAAAATACACCTTCATTGCAGTTATTTCTATGTCCATTCTGAGTCGTAGTGTTAGTGCCTTTTAGGGTCCCATCAAGGGTCAAATAGATTTGTTAGGGTCCAATCTATGGGAAAATAGATCTGTTTGCAAATTATTTGTATCAGATATGAATATATATCGCAACCGTGTTCAATATATGAATATATATCGCAACCGTGAACAACACAAAAAATGTAAATAAAAAAAGTAAAATATTTGCAATTCTAAAACCTCATGTGATTAGATAACACCAGACGGGTTGATATGCAATTAAAATCAATCAATCAAGTCATTGTTTGAAAGTTCTATTCTTACTGAACGCTTCGTACTCGAGTGTAGATTTAGTAAATGACAAGTAATATAAATGATAGGATATTTTCTCAAGATAATTTGTGATGGGTCAAACGCTGAAGGGTTGTGGAATCATTAATTCCCAACGCAGATTTTACTGTTAACTGGACAAACCAGCAACCTCAACCAAAATGTGATCTCAGTTTGAATGCACGGGTTCTTCTTTCTATAATGAATCGTTGGGGTTTCGTTTCGTCTTGGTGAAATCTGGCTGTAGAATTGACCTTGTAAATCTGAACAATGGGAAACGCCTTGCCCAGAGTTCGCGCATGTGTGAGTGGCAGTTTTAAAAATAGACTCTGAACAACGGTCTGTCTGGAAAATTACTAATTATTTATTCAAAAATTATGAGGAGGGAAATCATAGATTGCTGACTTGTATCGTCTGGAGTAGACGCGTCTGGTCCAGCAATCGATCTACGATTTTCTATGTATCTGATGACCTAGAAAAAAATAATTTCTTTGCTTAACAATGATCAGTCTGATAAGATTTGTTTCCGATTCACCGCCGGGCCAGTGTCTGGGGGTTAAACAGAAATTTGTGTTGTTACATACTTTGATTTCTTTTCAAGCTTTCACGTTTTTATTCAAATAAAGAGAAAAAGAAAGATAGAATACGCGAAGGTCGGAAGTATATATATATATATATATATATATATATATATATACAAAACCTCATGGCATAACTGCTAAAGAACAATGAGAATACGAACTCCAGTCCCGTTATAATGTTCTCTTTAGAACTAATACCCCCGTGAAAGGTAAGAACCTTCTTATCCCCCAGCTATATGTTAAATAGTATTATTGCCATTCTTTATCCAAGATTGCTTTGGTATCAAATAAAACACAAAAGTTGATATGTCATTAAACATAAAACAAAAGTGAGATATTTATTAATAAATATGTATCGAAGTAGAGATGACTACGTATTTCTCACGATTGCTTCTCTCCTCATTTATCTATATTCTCTATCCCCTACATGTCAATCTCTCTCTCTCTCTCTCTCTCTCTCTCTCTCTCTCTCTCTCTCTCTTTATCTGTTTTCCTTCTCCCTTCATTCTGAGATTCACCTCGTCATTCCTTCTCTTTACTTCCCCCCCTCTCTCTCTTTATCTCTTTCTTTATCTCTTTCTTTATCTGTTTTCCTTCTCCCTTCATTCTGAGATTCACCTCGTCATTCCTTCTCTTTACTTGCCCCCCCCTCTCTCTCTCTAACAGTATTTTTTCTTTCGCCCAATAAAATGAGAGCGGTGGCTTTGGTAAATATTATCAAACCAGGATTATTTAAAATGTTTTCATTCATTTAGAATCCACTAAAAGCTGCTTTTTATAAATCATATACCTCTGTTAGAACAATTTTGTTTCACATTACACAATTATATTTCAATGTCAGATAAAAACTGTCTATATACGGCTGCAACTCACCGTGCTCTTTCTACATGGCTTGAGTGCATCTCACTATTGAAATAATTGACTGTTCAAGATTTTGCAACATCAACGGTATCATCGAAACAGAAACGTCTTCTTTGTATTAATTAATCTATGATACTTTTGACTAAATCTAGTCGTAAGATCTTTTTGTAAATTAAAAGACTCCATGAATATCCTACAATTAAAGAGAAGCTTTATTTGCCGGTATTATTTTAGTCATTTGAGAGTTTTGCACTCCAGCGTTAGCTGATGGTTTTCCACAAGAGTCTGAGTGATAGCAAGTCTCTTCAATCTCCTGGGCTGTTTTTAGTATTCTGGCTGATTTCAACAATGTTGTAGTTTGGAGAGTCTCCACTCCTCCTCTTATTTCCAAATCCTCCCGTCCCTCTACCAATCTCTTCGTGACTTTACCAAGTGCGCTGAGTACAGTTGGTAACAACTTCACTTTCCTGTTCTATAGTTATTTCAGTTTTCTAGCAAGGTCTAGGTACTTATCTCTGTTTTTGCTTTCCGTCAGTTTTACTCTGTGGTAAGCTGGAAGGGCAAAGTCCTCAATGCGGCGAGCTCTTTTATTTTGTTGTTGTTGACTATCACTGGGACTGGTCGTCTGGCTGAGATTAGATGATCCGTTTGTATCTCAAAATCCCAAATTATTATTACTATTATTATTATTATTATTATTATTATTATTATTATTATTATTATTATTATTATGTTGTCGTTGTTGTTGTTGTTGTTGTCCAATACTTATGCGTGTCACTGTATTTAACATATATATATGTGTGTGTGTGTGTGTGTGTGTGTGTGTGTGAATGAGCGTGTGTAAACAGGATTTGGCATTAAATAACCTACAAGGGTTGATATGCCATCAATGCCATCCATTCATCCATCCGTTTGAAATAAAGTGGGTGATTCCATGGAATTCGACAATCAATAGTTTTGTTTTTTGTAGAGTGTTGTGAAAACCTTAAAGGGAAATCATTTTCAAATATCAGGAAATTAAAAAAGTGTCACTGTAAAATAGAAACTATTTATTTAAAATGTAACTACACTGCTAATAAGTTCAGTATAGAAATACATTGAAACGCAAAAAAGAAAAGGGTTTTTAGGGGTCATGAGTTAATGCAAACATTACTGAGAAGACAAAGCTATAATGTATACACTGTAAATGCATTGCTAATTATTATGCTATAAAAATAAATTGAAAAATACAAAGAAAGAGAAGAGAAAATTTCAAGACTTAATGCAAGTGTTATTGACATGAAATGACTATCGCATGTATAGATATATTTATAGATATGCATATCCGATAAAACTTAAATCTGAGGAGTCAGATCAAAAGAATCCGATATCGACTGAAGTGATGAGTTCGTGATAATCGGATTATAAGCTCAAAGGTTTTAATTGCAAGAATCAACATGCATATATGATAGGGATATATATATATATATATATATATATATATATATATATATATATATATATATATATATATATATATATATATATAAAGCTAAAACTAGTGCTAAGAAAGATATTGCAGTGTTGTCGAACAAGTTTAGCATTGTCGTGGCCACTGTTACAGATGTGACCTATAGTGGTTTTTGTTTTCTTTTTAATATCTCCTAATTTCACCAACGGTTTCTTTTTTTATAAGAATTCTTCTCTTTCTTTGTCTCATTTCTCTTTATTCACCCTCTCGTGTACCTCTCTCTCTCTCTCTCTCTCTCTCTCTCTCTCTCTCTCTCTCTCTCTCTCTCTCTCTCTCTCTCTCTCTGTGTATTCCAAAATCTTTTTATCTCAGCCCGATCATTATCTATCTATCTATCTATCTATCTATCTATCATGTGGCTATTTTAAGGTTTTTTACAGACCCGTGAATTGCTGAAACAAGATGTCGCAGGCATTTTTTTTTTATTCAGGAGCGTTTTTTTTTTCTTTTTCAATAAGTATCCAGTAAACAGAAAATAATGTGCTTCTTTTTAGCTTATTAGCTATCCACTATATCTGTTTATAGACTATTTAGCAATATCATGAAGATCGAGACTGCATATTGATATTGTTGTTTGCACTCTCATACACTAACCCCAAGCAAAAATCTAGGAATTAACACTGCTAGAGGATTTTCCATTTAGGATTTTTTTTTATTTAGAAATAAATAAACAGATACTTTAGCAATAAATAAACAGATAAGACACAACAGCTCGAGGAGGTAAGTAAGAGTTAATTTTATTTTTTCTCAAAAAAAAAAAAAAGGAAAAATCAAGATCATTACTTTCCAACAATTCCCTGCAAAAATCTCAGAATTAGTGCACAAAACAATGTTAGGTCCAGCGCTTTTTTAGCAGTAGAACTGTCTTTTAACAGTAGAAAGATTTGCATATGTAATCTGCTGATGGCGTTTTATAGGTATGCAAATCAAACGATCATATTATTTTTTCCTCTGGTATAATTTATGTAGTCAGAATGTTCAGTTAATAAACAAAAATGTTTTGCCTCTTATAGGCCATTAAATTATTTACTGCTAAATGTCTTTGAACTCATATGATAGTTTATTTATGGCTAAATAAAAAATTACCACCATGTAAAATCTTATATGTCATTCGTTTATTATCTGCTAAATGTTTGGCATCTTTTACATCATTCATTTGTTTACTGCTTGATATTTGGCATTTTATATGTCATTCATTTATTTACTGCTAAATATTTGGTATATTATATGTCATTTATTCATTTACTGCTAAATGTTTGGCATTTTATGTCATTTATTTATACACTGTTAAATGCTTTGCATCTTATAAGTCATTTATTTATTTACTGCTAAATGTTTGGCATCTTATATGTAATTTATCTATTCACATCTAAACGTTTGGCATCTTATATGTCATTTATTTATTCACTGCTAAATTCTTTGCATCTTATAAGTCATTTATTTATTTACTGCTAGATATTTGGCATCTTATATGTCATTTATTTATTCACTGCTAAATGGTTTGCATCTTATATATCATTTATTTATCTACTACTAAACGCTTGGCATTTTATTTGCCATTAGTTAATTTACTTCTAAATGATTGGCATCTTATATGTCATTTATTTATTTGCTGCAAAACGTTTGGCATTTTATATGTCATTCATTTATTTACTGCTAAATGTTTGGCATCTTATATGTCAATAATCTATTCACTGCTAGACGTCTGACATCTTATATGTCATTCATTCATTTGCTCATAAATGTTTGGCATCTTATATGTCATTTATCTATTTACTACTAAATGTTTGACATCTTATATGTCATTAGTTTATTTACTGCTAAGTGTTTGGCATTCTATATGCGATTAGTTTATTTAGCAAATGCTTTGCATCTTATATGACATTAGTTTATTTACAGCTGAATAAAAAATAATGCAAGGTAACATCTTTTACGACATTAATTCATTTATTCTAAATAAAAAAATAAATAATGCCGAGAAAGATCTTGGCATTCTTTTTAGCTGTTTTTATTAGACTCAGTTTCTCTCATGAATTTTACCCTTTGCAGCCGTCCCCGTGTCACTGTTTGTACACTTTCTTTAGTTTATTGCTTGAAGTATCCATACAGATGTTCTGTTTATTATTGTTATTATTATCATTTCACTCCTGGCCAGTTTTTCACAACAATTTTAATTCATGATCCTGAGTATTATTATTATTATTTACTCCTCTAGAGTTTTTCACATCAGTGTTAGCTGATGGCTTTTCACTGGAGTTTGAGAGACAGCAAGTCTCTCCTCAAGTCTCTAGAACTCTTCTCAGGATTCTGGCCATTCTTAGCAATGCTGTCGTTTGGATAGTCTCTACCCGTCCACCAACTTCCAAGTCTTCCAGGCCTTTTAATAATCCTTTAGTTATTGTGCCTAAGGCACCAATCACAATTGGCACAATCGTTTCTTTCATGTTCCACAGCTTTTTCAATTCTCTAGCAAGGTCGAGGTACTTATCTTTCTTTTCACTTTCCTTCAGATTTATTCTGTGGTCCGCCAGGACAGCAAAGTCGACAATTTTGCAGATTCTCTTTTTTTGTTGATTATTCTGAGGTCTGGTCTTTTGGCCGGGATTAGGTGATCCGTTTGTATATTAAAGTCCCATAGGAGTTTATGTGAGTCATTTTCTATGACAGGTGATGGGTTGTGCATATACTATTTGTTTGTACGGTCGAATTGAGATTTCCTGCACATTTCCCAGTGGATCACCTTGCCGACCCAGTCGTGTCTTGCCTTGCCTTATACTCCTTCTGTGCTAATTTGCTGCATTCACTTATTATGCGATTGATCATTTCGTCTCTGTCAACGCATAGCCTACATTTACTGTTTTGTTGCGTCTTATCTATTCTCGCTTTGATATGATTGGTTCTTATGGCGTTGTCCTGTGCTGCTTTTAGGAGGGATTCTGTTTCTCTCTTAAGGTCCCCTTTATTTATTTATTATTATTATTATTATTCCTCAAGGGTTTTTAACATCATTGTTAGCTGATGGTCTTTCACTAGTGTCCGAGTAACACCAAGTCTTCTCAATGCTTCAGGACTCTTCTCAGTATTCTGACCGATCTCAATAATGTTGTAGTTTTGAACGTCTCCACTTGTCCTTTTATTTCCAAGTCCTCATGTCCCTTTATTAATCCTTTGGTGACTGTACCAAGAGCACCAGTTATAATTGTTATAAATGTCACTTTCATGTTCTACAGGGTTTTTTATTTCAGTTCCCTTGTAAGGTCGAGATATTTATTTTAATAATTATTATCATTTTACTTCCCATGAGGTTTTTAAACCAGGTAACACTGGTGGGTTTTCACTGTACTCTGAGAAACAGCAAGTTTCCTCAGAGCTCCTGGACTCTTCTCAGAACTCAGTTCTCTGCAGTGATGTTGTCTGGATGGGCTAGATTATTCCACTTATTTCAAATTCTTCCATTCTCTTTTGCTGTCCTTTCAAGACCGTTCTAAGCGCACTAACTATAGATGGCATCACAATCGCTCGTATGATTCACATTTTTTTTAAAATTTTTTTTTAGTTCTCAGGTAAGATCCAAGTATTTGTCTATCTTTACTCTTTCTATTATTTTTACTTTGTTGTCTGCTGGAACGGCAAATTTCATATGAATACAAGGTCTCTTTTTTGTTATTTAGCACTTATTATGTTTTGTCTTTTGAAAGTTTTTTACACCAGCATTAGTGGATGATTGTTCACTGGAATCTGAGAGACAGAAAATCTTTTCAAGTCTCTTGGACTTCTCTCAGTAGTCTGACTGATCTCAACAGTGCTGTATTTTTATGGTCTTCACTCGTCCTCTTATTTCCAAGTCCTCCAGTCCCTGGATCTCTCCTTTTGTAACTATACTAAGTGCGCCGGTTACAATTGCTATCACCGTCACTTTCTTGTTCCATATTTTTTCAGTTCTCAAGTAAGCTCTATGTACACTTTTCCCTTTAATTCAGTTTTGCCCTGTTGTCAATTGCAACCTTTAACTTATGAAAGCGGTTCTAGTCTATTTTCAGAAACGTTTTCAGAAGTGATGAACATACGATTTAATTGTGAATATTCTCTTTTTTCAGAGAAATCATTTCAAATTTCGTTTATTTTTTAATACTTGCATGTTTTTATTGTTTTTGCTTTTTCACACAACCATCTGCATCAATACAATATGTGTACTAGAGGATAATGATAGATTTTAATGGCACATCAACCCGTCTCGGTTTATTTTCAGCTAAGATGTTTGGGAATCATATTCATTGTAAGTTCATGTTTACATTTTTTGGAGTTGTTTTTTTTTTAGTTTTTTTTAGGTTTTTTTTTTTATCACATATTGTCTTATTGAATAATTTGCAAACGAGTTTATTTTATCAGTAGATGTAACACAAATAAGTGATCTCCAAATAATATAAAACACGAGTATAACGTTTTGTGTGTACATCAGTGTGTCTGTATACACAATATGGAAAGAAAGAAAGAAGAAAGAAAGAAAGAAAGAAAGAACGGAAGGTGAGATCGCTGACGTTTTTTGTTGTAATCTTTAAAGAAAGAAATATTGAAGTGAGAAAGAAAGAAAAAAGAAAGAAAGAATCTTGTGATTTTTCGCTTGCCACATCGAAAGAGAAAGGAAAAAAAAACAGACAAATTATCGGGAAAGTAGGTTGACGTTAAAACGGAACGGTTTCTTCAGTTTTTAAGTTCGTCTGCTTGGCTACGTATCTTTTGAATCTACATTGACAGCAACAAGAGAAGAGAAAGTGAGAGTGTCTCCATTTATCAACAACAATTTGAATTTTCAGATAATTCTAAGTTTGCTACATGAAAGCCGTGTTTTTTATAACAAAAAACATACGAGATATTTTTCATTTAGTGATTTATTCTATTTAGATTCTGAAATCTTTTTTATTTGGATTATAAAAAAGATAATCTATACAAATTCAGCTATCATTATTGACGGGTGTATTCAAGTATAAGATAATTTGCACTCATCAGTATGGTTTCAAGTATTTTTATATAAATAATAATAAGTAAAGCCGGCGAGCTTAGTTGAGGGTGACCCAAAGGCTCCCTTTCGATAGCTACTACACCAAGATATAGGGGAGGGCACTACTCCTTTCTCTTGCTCCACTTTACCCTTGATCCTAACCTTATAATGCTGAGTGCTAAGCATTTTTTTTTAGTATTTGGTATGACTTGACCTGGGATTTGACCCTGGTCTCTCAGACCATTGGCGAATGCTAATGAATATATGGTTTTAAATAATCATTTCTATGTAGTAATAATCATTTGTTTGGACTAATTTAAAGGGTTTCGAGAAACTAATAATACTCCTTAGTAAACAATAAAACTCCAATTGACTGCACTTAAAGCAAATAATTTACAATGATATGATATCGAGTATTCCTTTATCATTATCAATAATTCTAAACTGATTTATTCGAACCAGAAATAGAACCCTGTGAGTACTAACACATTGGGTTTGAGTGGATATGAGAGTTATAACAATGAAGTACGTTCCCCAGAGCTCCAAAACTGGAATCTTACTATCAGATGCAGTTTCGTGGTGTACCCAGGACATTTTTTTGATAGTGAGTGGGGGATCTTACCCCAATGCGGAAGATAAGGTCAACATATTCTAGATCCTGTCGATAGGATGACCGGATGCTTGAACTAACAGAAAGAAAGAAAAATACCAACCAACATAATCAATTTTCTGATTATTAAATAAATAAACAAGATAAAAACAGATACGATTCATAAAACAGTCAATAAGAAAATTATAATCATATAATAGTTATCCATAATGTTCAGTCCGTGAGCAGAGAAGATATGATAGCTTTACGCTCGAATAAAATAGATTTCAAATCTAAGTATGCATGTAGAGTCGTTTGAATATGATTACTATCATCACTATTGTTGTGGACTGTTAGGGACCAGAAATCCGACAAAGAAGAAGAGAGAGTAGGTAAAAAAAAGTATATTGAGTCAACAGAACAGGTAGAAGTGTCTGTCCGAAACTGTCAGGTTTGACTACTGGGAACAAGTCGGAATTTGTCGTTCTTCCAACCGACCAGATGAGTGTAGCACAAGGACTATTTTAGGTGGGTCCAAGCGCAGGGCCGTAGCCCAGACATGCCCAGTAACTAAAAAAAAAAAAAAGCCTCAGTTATTCCTTAAAAAAGTGGTGCCTCAGGGGCCAGGCGATAAACCTAGCCCTTTCAAGGAGAGTTAGAGGCTGGGGGAACGGGTTCCTGAGGCTTGAGGATGCGAGTCTTGGTGACACATCACCTCGACCGACTGCCACTGGAACCAGGAAACACCCGACCAGATCCATGTACCGACCAACCCAGCCGACCGAAGTGTTTCCCAGCCCAGCGCCTCCCAGAGAGTAGAGCATACGCTCCACTCTGAAGGGAGGAAGTCGATATTTGTCTCTGCCTCTCACCAGACAGGAGTTGACACAAGTTCTATAATCCAAAGGTCAATTATTGTGGGGGTTTAGAGGAGGGGAAGATTGGGTACGAGCCGAGGCTTGAGTCCAACTGGACTATGCTGGTCATCGGCCCACTTAGTACAATGTGGGTTGGAAGAGCCTAACTGGACATGAACCCAAATCTGGGTCCAGGCACGTATGCCTGATTATAGCTTAAACTGAACAGCAAGGTCCAGCTCTATACAAAACTATGATGCAGCTCGCTCACCCGTGCACATGATATATACGTTAACAATTCTAAAAACTTTCAGAAAAACACTGAAATTTATATTTGCTAAAATAAGTGAAAAATAGAGAAAGGTGGCCCAGCTGGGGGCCTTTTGGCCTAAAATCTGCCATGGGGCATTGACCGTCCGGTACAGATGCCAGACAGTCCGCTGAAAAGCCTCTACACGAACCAGCTACTCATCGCACTTCCTTGCTGGGAGGTACATTTGTCTCTGCCTCCTACCAGACAGAACTTGACCCAAGGTCAATGACCAAAATTTCGATTATAGTGGGGATTAGAGGAGAAGTTCTAGTACGAGCCGAGACACGAGCCCTGTTTGACTTTGCTGTCTATCGGAGAACGTTGCTACTGTGTTCGTCCTTGCTTCTCCTACTGAGTCCAGCATGTTTCGCTCATCTTACATGGTTTTCGAGATGAGAGAAGAGGCCGTATTACTTTTTTTTGCAGTGTACTGCTTCCATGATTTGTTCAAAACCGTTCACAGCATTCTTGTGTAATTTCCATCAAGCTTTTTTTCCAGGTGTTTTATGAAAATCCAAGTAGTGCAACCATGCAATAGTACTGATACACTAAGAACTTGAAAGAATTTCCGCGTTACTTTATCAGAAAGATCAGGTTTCCGTATGGTCGATAACCTTTCAATAACACGCCATCCTTTACCAATGTGCATATTGGCATCACTTTCAGTACATGAAATATTGCTACCGAGAAATTTTAACTGGTATATTAATTTCAGAAGCTAGCTATTTAGTGAGGTGATGGTTCTACCTGGATTAAAATGCATGATGTTTTATCTGAGTTCATGTAGAGACCAGTGCTTATTGCTGCTAGCTCCAGAATATGTAGCAAAGCTGCGGCTTGAGCAAGTATTTACTTAACCTCTCTGTCAAGCGCAGGATGTGAGAGAAGGTTAATTTTTCACTTGTGTACAATTGACTTGAACTAAGAGTTTTCCTTCTCCTAGTCTGCTTGTCATAGCAAGGTTAAAGTGTTCAGTTTACGCGACTATTTGCCCATAGCTAGGTGGGGGTAACAAGTGCATTTATTCCTTTCCCAAAGGTATAACATTGTAGTAAAAGATAAACGACCTCAGAGGAATTTAAACTCTGGTCACCGATTCCGTTCCTAATTATGATAACCGTTACATCACGAGCGCATTGAGAAGTGAGGTGGCAGTAATTTACGAAGATTTTTGCTAAGATGTGGTGCAAGGCCGAATGAATGGGGCACCCAATGAAAATCGAACACACTTGTGAAGGTTCGCTAGTCTAGCTTGCTAATCATTACACCTCCCGAGGTGCCACAAGAAGGTAAGTGATAATCGTAGGGCGAGTTGGACAGAATATCTCAATTAAGTGCGAAAGTTTTCTATGGTTCATCAATGAAGTGTGGGATCTGTTACTGTTGTTTAACTAGCCAATTTATCAAAACTCTTCCCATTTTTAGCAAGATTTTCACCCTTATTTGGCAGCTGACACCATTGAAGGTTATGTATGGCAGTCTGGTTTCCGGTGTGTGGCTCCGAATATAGAAAACATTGTACATCTTATCGAGTTTATCTTTTTTAATTTGGATTGCATTTTTTCTTTGTTTGTTTTTGTTTTTGTTTTGTTTGTTTTTTTTTATCGATAGAAGCAATTCAACGTCAAATTAGTTATACAATACTATTTATACATTGAATTGGTGTTCTTTTCCACACAGCAAATTTCTATTCTTGACAGCGCATGCACTGTTTCAACTCCATCAAAACACCTTTGCAACCATGGATGAACGACGTGTCCACTTTCAGAGGTCATATTTTCCAAACTGCAACCAATTCCTTAGGGATAATGGTATGATTAGCATACGGTGGAATTTCTCTGCTGTGGATTGAACTTTACAAATATCGAGGTTTTTGTCATATTATGCTAGATCCAGTTGATGTCCAGAGTGCAGACATGCCCAATAACTAAAAAAAAAGCCTCAGTTATTCCTAAAATAATTGGCTGAATTGATCTTCTCTGCAAAATCAAGAGCGGGTACTGCAGCAGCTCATAAGAAAATTAACATTGTTTGCTTTTTTTCCCCACGTGTACGAATATATGTATGCATGTAATTACCCCTTCGCGCGAGCAGGATGCGACACTATCAATTTTTAGCGGAGTTTAACAAGTTTAAATTGAGAGTTTTCCTTCAATAGAGGGGTTAAAAATCCTTGCCTGCCCTATTATTTACCCATTTCCGGAAAAAAAATAATTGTATTCATACCTTTCAAAAGGGTATTAGCGCTATTTGAAATGTAAACTATCTCGTCCAAGATTTGAACTCATGTCACCGTATCCATTTCCTACGACAGTGTCTATTACACAACATTGCCCAATCGGCTGGAGCTGTAAAATACACCGACTGCTTCTCTGAAGTGGGGTAAGACCACCCCACAACGCAGGTCCTAGATATTACACAAAACAATCAGATGGCGAGGTTCAAGTAATGCTGGAGCTTTGGGGAATGAGGAGTACTCTTTCATTGCCATTGCTGCCAGGTCCAGTCTAGCCTGGAGTAGTAGCACCTGATAGGGTCCTATATGGGTCTAATATAATTAAACTGTGGTTTGGAGAGGAAATCGAACTGTTCATATGTTTAAAATTGATTTGGCATTTGATAACCTAAAATGATTGATATGCCATAAAACCAAGCCGAACAAAATCAAACAATTACACAACGAACGTCTCCATTATGTATGTATGTATGTATGTATGTGTGTGCATATATGTATGCATTTATATCTGTGAACGTATGAACATGCATATATTTGAGTGTATGTATGCAAGCACGTGTGTATGCATGCATACGTGCAAGCATTTGTGTACATGCATGTATGTATGTATGTATGTATGTATCTCTGCAAGAATGTGGGTGTAGGTATGGATGTATGTGTGTACATGCATGTATGTAGATATATGTGTTTGCATATATGTTTGTATGTGAGGATGTAAGGGTGCACGTGTATATACGTAACTATCTATGTGTGTATGCATGCATGTATTTAAGCAGGTATATATGCGTGTATTCGTGTCTACGTGCATGCATGTGCATATATGGAAGCATGTATGCGCCTATGTGTGCATTGGTATGTTTAAATATGGATATATGTGTGTGCATATATATACGTATCTGTTTTTTTTCCTCATGTGTTAGTACGTGTGTATGTGGTTGTGTGTATAAAAGTAGAACATTGAAAAATCCTTTTATTTTTTTGTAAGAAAATTAAATAACTTCCAGGATAATGAAAAAAATCGCTTACGAAATTGAACCTTGAAAAAAACACCATGACTGACATTGAGCCTTAGATTATTTCCCTGACTTCTCACCCCTCACCCCTCACCCCTCACCCCGACCGTTGCTGCATGATTCCAATGCTGATTCATTCGATGAATAAATTCCGACAGTTCATATCGTTAATGCAAACAGCGGACAAATGAAATAATTCTCTGCAGTTTCCCAAAGACACGTCCCGTCTCATCCAGTTTTGCCTTTCATTATCACTTGATTAAGGAATTATGAAATCTGACTTTATATTAGCTAAATGAGATTAGCAACCCATCCCCACAAAAAAAGATTGGGGTCGAATCCGACTGAGTCAATGAAAAAAAAAAGACAATCCTCGACTCGAGCATGAGCTTTCGGAAATTGAGAAAATCAACACCAACATATTTAGGGTGTACCGTAAGAATATATATATATATATATATATATATGTGTGTGTGTGTGTGTGTGTGTGTGCGAGTGCCAACCAGTCCCAACGAGTAGGATGCGACACAAAGTCAATTTTAAGCAGAGTTTAACGGAATTGAATTCTGAGTTTTCCTTCTCCTATACTGGTTTACCAAGCCAATACCAAAGAGCCCATCTGCCCTACTATTTGGTCATAGCAAGAGAACTGTTGGATACGTAACTTTCCCAAGATTATTTGTGGTATATGAGATGCATACCTTCACACTCCCAACCATTACACCACGGACATGCATATATATATATATATATATATATATATATTGAGAGAGAGAGAGGGGGAGGGAGAGTTAGCGGCACAAATCTAAAGGTATTCGAAGTTCATGAACCATTTCACATGTTTTCAAAATATGCATCGCTCGTGGCCAACACGCTCCAGGATATTTTGGGTAACAGTCTCTTGAGTGGCAAATATTTCCAATTCAAGTCTTTTTAGGCTTCCAGAAAGAGGAAACATAGACGTCTCTTCCCACAGCCGCAGAAAAAAAAATCAGAACGTATCAGGTTAGGCGAATATGTTGACCATTTTAAAACGAAATTTTTTTTTTCTGAAACACCCTGAACATATATATAATTTAAAATTATTGAAATTATCCGGCACAACACACTTACAAACGGCAAGTAACGTTAGGAATCTGAAAGTCAGTCTAAGTAAATCTTAGAAAAATCCTTCTCAAGACAGATCTGAGTTCTATATGTTAGGAATGGTTACCCTCTTCTTTTTTCTGTGAATTTGCAGACCGTTCATACTGGAGCGATTCTAAAGCTACAATTGTTAGTGTCATGTTCTTCAATTTCTGTAACTTAAGATCAAATTCTTGATAATTATTTGATTCTTTTTCACGTTGAATCTGCACTCCGATTATTGCGATTATAGGTCGTTTCTTTTGTTGGATGTTGTATGAAAGATACCAGTCATTGATCATTTTGCGGAAAAGAAACACAAGGCGTTTGAGAAGTAACCGCTAGCTGCGATTGAAAGGCTAGCAAAACAGCGTGATTAGAAAATTAAACACCACAAACTGCCATTAATTTATACGTTCACACAGTTTGAGCAGAGTGTAAGATTTAAAGAAGAAGAAGAAGAAGAAGAAGAAGAAGAAGAAGAAGAAGAAGAAGAAGAAGAAGGAAATAAAAAAGAGGAAGGAGAAAGAAGTAAAGAGAAGAGATTAATGAGAAAGAAAGAAAAAAGATAGAAAAGAGAAAGACTTTAATGAGAAAGAGAAAAAAGAAAAAATAATTTATGAGATGAAGAAAGAAAAGTGAAAGAGAAAAAAGATATGTGAGGAAAGTGAGAGAGAAGGAAATCAAATAGTAGTAACTGTACGTTTTTAAATGTAGTGGAACATTAGTAGTGTATTTGTGCAGTAGTTCTAGTGTAGTAAGTTGTAATATCTTTAGTGTGGTTAGCAATTGAGCATTATTAATAGAAATAATAATAGTAGTTTTGTAGTATGGAATGACTAGCCCTTCCATCAAGGGCAGGATGTGACACTAGGTCAATATTTTCAACTCGATTTGAATCCAGACTTTTCCTTCTCATAGACTGGTTGGCAGACCACGCCTAAAGAACTTTGTCTGACCTACTTTTTACTCGTAGTTGAAGAAAGAACAACTGGATTCTTTCCTTTCTCAATAACATCAGCACTAAATGAAAGGCACAAAAACCTCATCCAGGATTTGACCTCGTATCGCCGATTCCATTTCTTTACCACTGTAACGTTTATGCTAAGTACGCCTCGAGCAGAAAAATGATATGGTTTTGATGATGTACCTTTTTAGAGTAATAGGGCATTACTAGTGCATTAATGAAGTAGTTCCAGAGTAGTATATTGCCTTATCCTTAGTGCAGTTAGCATTTGTAGATGTACATTATCATTAGTAGTAGCAGTAGTAGTAGTTGTAGTAGTAGTAGGTTTGGTTTGTTTGGTTTGTTTTGTTTTGTTTTATGGCATATCAACCTTTGTAGATTATTTAACGCCAAATCCATTTTTATGTAAATAATCAGTTCTCTTGAAAATAGTTCAGTTTAGCATAAGTACAGTTTGATTGTCAAAAACATTTCCATTTCAAGCTATTCAAGCAGTTATATGTAATAATTCAGTTAAGTGTAAATACAGTTTTAATGTCGAAAAACAGTTCTATTTGAAATAATTCAGTTAAGCATAAGCACGCAGTTTAAGTGTAAGTACGGTTTAATTGTCAAAAACGTTTTTATTTCAAGCTATTCAGTTTACTCAATTCTTTTTAGCAAAAGTATGTTGTTAGTTCTATTTAACCCATAGATAGGGCCCTATCAGGTGCTACCACTCCGGGCCAGAGTGGACCTGGAAGCGATGGCAATGAAGGGGTTCTCCGCATTCCTCAAACCTCCAGCACTGCTGGAACCTCACCATCAGATTGTTTAGTGTCATATCCAGGACACTCGTTATGGGGGGTTTTACCCCTCTGCAGAGGTGCAGTCAGTGTATTCTACAGCCCCAGCTGACTGGGCAATACACAGATTTAAATGTCAGACAGTTTTATTTCAGATAATTCAGTTCAGCATAAGTACACAGTTTAGACGTCAAAAACAGTTCTATTTCGAGCAATTCAGTCCAGCACTAGTACGCAGTTCCAATGTCAAAACAGTTCTATTTTAAACAATTCAGCTTAGCATAAGTACGCAGTTTAAATGCAAAAATCAGTATAGTGAAAGAAGCACGGTTTTGTTCTATTTAATCCATATATATGACCCTTTTCAGGTGCTACCACTCCGGGCCAGAGTGGACCTGGGAGCGATGGCAATGAAGGGGTACCCCGCATTTCCCAAAGCTCCAGCATTGCTGGAACCTCACCATCAGATTGTTTAGTGTCATATCCAGGACACTCTTTAGGGGGGGGGGTCTTACCCCTCTGCAGAGGTGCAGTCAGTGTATTCTACAGCCCCAGCCGACTGGGCAATATAGTAGTAGTATTAGTAGTAGTATGCATGTATGTATGTATTGATGTACATATGTATGTATTTAAAAAAGCCCTTCTGTCACAGGTAAGATGCGATGCAAAGCCAATATTTCTGAGCGAAGTAAAGCGGGTTTGAATTCAGAGTTTTCCTTTACGTAGACTTCTTGCTGTGCCAAGGCAAAAGAAATTACTCTGCACTATTATTTACTGATAGCTTGAGGAGAACATATGCATTCATACCATTCTTAAGGGCATTAGCGTAAAATAAAACACAGTCTCATCTAGAATCTGAACTAGTGTCACTGAGCCCATCTCCCACGAGAAAATTACCGTTTCCCAACAAGCGTTGTTGCTCTTGCAGATTACTTAATTGTAGTATTAAAGAAAATTTGAAGACGAAAGAAAATTTTGAAATATCAATTTACTCTGCATGGGGACGGACGGCACGATATCACTGTTATCATCATCATGTCGTGTCACTAGCATGGATTTCCCTGATTCTCTCTCTCTCTCCCTCCCCCTCCTCTCTCTGTCTCTCTATCTCTCTCGCCGTTCGTCTCTAAAATCCACTACTTCCAGATAGTCCTCTAGACTACATCCTGTGTCCGTACAGAGCTGCTGTAGATATATTCTAGCTGGTCATCCAACACTTGCTTGGCTGTGTGAAGAGATTCACAGGAGAACGTTGCTTATGATTTCGTCCTTATTTCTCCAACAGTGTCCCGCATGTATTGTTCGTCTAATTTGGTTTTAGAGATGGAGGTAGGTGGCCGTACAGCTGCTGTTTTGTGGGATGTTGCTTCCAGGATTTGTTCAATATAGCTCGTAGCGTTTTCATGCAATTCCCGTCAAGCATTTTTCTATACGCCTAATCAGCGTCCATGTGCTTCATTCATATAGTAGTATGGACTCGACCCCGGCTTGGAAAAAATTGTGTTTTATCGTATCGGATAGGTATGACTTCTATATGACCCATAACCCATGGATAGCTGTTTTTGACTTCGCTAATTGCGTATTTATATCATTTTCTGTAGATGAGACGCTGCTTCCGTGATAGAGGAAATTTTCCACCAGTTTAAGAGAACCACCATTTACTGTGGATATATCTCCTCTTTGATCTTGATTTTGTCTGCATTGATATAGAGGACTATGCCGCTTGCTAGCTTCTCCAGACTATGCAGCAGGGATTCGGCCTGGGCGGGTGTATTTGCCGGAAACACTATGCCAGCTACGTTATCCACATCCATAATAAATTGTGTGGGATATCCTCTGCTTCTTGCCTTTTCCAATGTAAACCATTTTCTTTCATCAAATCCATCGACGTTTGACGTGATTCCGTCGGTGGTTACACAGAATAAATATATTAACTCGAAATAAATGTCTGTAACCTAATTCGTGGCTGTATTCTAATTTAAGTTTTCCAAAATAAAAACGTCTAAATGATATTATTTACACATGCCACTGAGTGTATTGCTGAAAAAGTTTTTACGTTGAAAAAAAAAAAGAAGATATTTGTTCCGTGAAATAAACGTTTAGTTTTGATTTGTTTTTCTCATCAGTAGGACACGGAATTATTGATATGGATATACATGTTTTAGTTTTTAAAAGCCAAGGATCTCTATCCATGTGTTCAATGTCACGTATTCTTTTATTCTGGCATTCTTCTTAACGAGATTATAGAAAATTTCTCAATCAATGAAATAATTACTTAATTTACCGTTCATAATTGCCGAGCTACACAAATATAGCGATATAACCATTTTCGGCATGTCTGTCTACTCTCCTCAACTAGTTCTTTTTTTTTTAAGATTTTTTTTTTTATCTTATTGATTTTATTCCATTCAGTTGCAACTGTCTACTAAGTTCAATGACAATTTTCAATACTTTCCATTAAACTGACTTCTTTTATTTTCAAAAGATTCATGAGCATTCTAAGTGTTGTTCGAACAATTGATCTCATTCTTTTTGTTTCGGTCGATCCCTTCTTCGACCTTCCACAAGTATTTACCTTATATAGCAAGCCGTTCATATTGCTCATCTGTGTTTATCTTGGTAGTTACTTGAAGATTTGTTTTAATGGTTGATCAGATCAATACACACACACACACACACACACACACACACACACACATATATATATATATATATATATATATATATATATATATATATATATCCTAAATTTAGTTCTTCGAAAAACGGAGTTCTCAAAAAGATTTAAAAAAAACAAAAAAAGCAAGGTTCTTTTCAAAAGATTTTTTTTATTAATTTCTTCTTGCAATAAACTATTTTTTCATTGTTCTTTATTTTTTACAATTTTATAAAAATATTCAATGGAAGTCATTTGTGGAGAATATTTAGCGATTTTTTTTTCAATGAATTAAAACAAACTTAAGAATTCTTGTAACATGACAAAAAATAGATTAACAAGATTTTTTAAAGAATACGGTTTTTAACGGACCATGCATAGAAGAAAAACTTCTAATTGAATATATATATATATATATATATATATATATATACGTGTGTATCCATATATATATATATATATATGTTTACACGAGCGGTGTTGAGAATGAATCTCTATTTATGAAGATCCAAAAGAACATTTTTTTTTCGAAAGCAGTTCATTCTGTGTTTAGTACGATTATTACCGTGAGTATACCTTTGGAAGGGGCCTTTCTACAAATTCACTCCGCTGTCTCATTTCTTGTCATGTTTTCAACGGCTTTAAATCTTTTTAAGTCCACCACCTCCTAACTCTTATGATGAATAATCATTCAAGGAAATCAGAAAAAAAGTTTTATGCAGCCAGAATTAACACTGGTTCTTCCATTCTTTGTTCTCGATGTTTTGACATCAATACTCTAATATATATATATATATATATATATATACGTGTGCGTGTGTGTGTGTGTGGTTGAATATATTGTCATAGAAAAGGTATAGCAATGCATGGACATTCACATACGTCTTCATTCCTTTATCTATTTTTGCTTCTCTCTCTCTCTCTCTCTCTCTCTCTCTCTCTCTCTCTCTCTCTTATGAGTGATGTCTATAAAGATAATATAACCGCTCTTTACTCACGCAAGGCGCTTGACTCGTACAGCTTCAGTCTTTTTCCAATATTATCTTTTCTTTGTCAATATCTAAATATATCTATTAATCTACGACCAGAACGTGTCAACGTGTGTACCTTTATTTAAATTGTTTAACAGCTCATCAACACTTATTTGATTAGTTAATGTGGAAATATGGTTCATTTACACACATTTAATAATATTAATGACTATATTTTCAACTTCTGTTTGCATCTTTAATTTTTTTTCAATACTCTTTTGCTTGCACACTGTTATATGATCTCAAGTATTCCTGTCTAATACAATTAATTCCCATATGGTTTCAAGTTCTCTTATTAAATATTAATGAGTGAAGCAATCATATGGTTTTAAGTATCTAATAAAAATTATTTTCATTTACATACAATTATATTTGATTTAACTTTTTAAAGTATTCTAATTTATTTCTATCTATTTCTATCCAATACAAACATTTTAGGCTTGGTTTGGGTTACTTAATGGTATATGATCATATTGTAAGTTGTTAGTACTAATATTTGCTTCACTGGTAAATGTTTGATAACTAATCAAAATATATTTTCAGTGCTCCATTAAATTATTTCTTTTTTAAATAGAACTTTTTTTATTTCAGTAAAATAAACATTGTTCACACACAGTAGTGTGGTAGGAAGTACTCCAATCTAAAACTGATAATCTATTCACAGTTATATAGTTTTAAGTACAAAAGAACTTGCCGAACAGGGAACTTTGCTGTCCAGGTGGACAACAGGATGAAAATCATATAAAACAAAAAGAGACAAGTGCGAGGACCTTGCCTGAGAACTAAAAAGCTATTAAATATGAGAGTGAAAGTGATACCAATTGTAACTGGTGAGCATGGAATGGTCTCCAAATACTTAAGAATACTTAAAGAGCTGGAAATCAGAATACGTGCTAAAACCATCCAGTATTATTAAGATCAGCTAGAATAATAAGAGTCCAGGAGAATTGAGGACACTTGCAGTCACTCAAACTCCAGTGAAAGACCATTAGCTAACGCTGGCGTAAAAAAAATCTTTCAAGAAATTGCAAAGAGAGTATTCGACTAGATACGACTAGGTGGGAAGGTAATCCATTGGGAATAGTACAAGAAGTATAAATCTGACCATACGAACTAATAGTATATGCATAAGTAAGAAGCCATCTTCAAAACAGCGGTCGTGTCGATACTGCTATATGGATGCACTACATGGACGCTGACTAAACGGATGGAGAAAAGGCTTGACGGCAACTACACAAGAATGCTGCGAGTAATATTGAATAAGTTCACCCAACAAATTAGCATCTGTACGGCCACCTACCACCCATCACGAAAACTATCCAGACATGCAGGACACTGCTGGAGAAGCAGGGACGAGCTCACAACTGATGTTCTCCTATGGATCCCCTCACACGGCCGAGCAAAATCAGGGCGACCAGCTCGAACCTTCATACAACAGCTCTGTAAGGAAACTGGGTGTAGCCCTGAGGAACTGCCAGAAGCAATGAACGATAGGGAGGAATGGCGAGAGAGAGTCAGGGATATCAGAGCTGGTTGCACGACAAGATGATGAAGAAGCCATCTAAGAAAATGACACGCACAAAATTCTTTGAGATTTTGAGATACAAATGGATCTCCTATTCTCGGCCAGACGACCAGACATTGTGATAGTCAAGAAAAAAAGAGAACGACGTTCCAGCTGACCACGGGATAAAACTGAAAGTAAGCGGAATGAGAGATAAGTACTAAGACCTTGCTGGAAAACTGAAAAAACTATGGAGCATGAGAGCGACGGTGATATCAATTGTAATTGGCGCGCTCAGTACAGTCACCGAAAGATTGGTACAGCGACTGCAGAACTTGGAATTTGGAAATAAGCGGACGAGTGGAGACCATCCAAACTACAGCATTGTTGAGATCAGCAAGTATACTAAGAAAAGTCCTGGAAACTTGAGGAAACTTGCTATTACTCAAACCCTTGTGGAAAATCGTCAGCAAACGCTGGTGTGACAAACTCTCAAATAAGTAAAAAAAAAAAAAAAATAGTAATAATAATATTTTTTGCACAGTTTTATTTTTTCAAGCATTTTTATCAAATTCTAATATTTATTAAACGGATCTTTTTGACCCATACATGAGACCCTAAGTGGTAATACCACTCCGGCCAATGGAAATGAAGAGGTACTTAGTCCCGAGAGCGCCAAAACAGGAGCCACCTCACGACTAAATGCAACTTAGTATCATAAACAGGGTACCTGTTTTTTCTGCGGGCAGAGATTAGTTTTACCTTTAGCAAAGGAGAGAATCAGCGTATGCGAAACCACGCTGATAGGGTAGATAATTTAGGTATACATGTATATCATTTAATATTAACTCTATCCCCCTTATCTAAAGAAAAGTATATTTATATTTAACATATATTATACTACCATATTCAAGCGTACTAATCTCCCCCACTAATTTATTCTGCGTAATGTTTAGGGAAAAAAGATTAGTCCTATATGTGTTCACAAAATGAAGTGCGTTATGATCTACGAAAAAAACATACATTCACACGTATATGCACATAAAGAGTATCGCATCAATCACGCTTAGATATTAGTGCATACTGCTAAGGCTGAACGTTGAATGCTAATATTTTTTTTTTTTTTTTTTTTTGCCTAAAGTCGATTTTGGTCAACAAAAAGCTAAAGTCAAACAAAGAAGTCCAGTGTACAAGCTGATAGTAAGACTGATCGAAGCAGACAACTATTAAAACAGAGACAGACAGAAAAAGATGGAGATGAAATAAGAGAGATACCATATAAAATGATAAAGTTAAATAAGAGAAATACACAAGGAACTATCAGAATAAAAACTAGAACACACACACACACACACACACACACACACACACATATATATATATATATATATATATATATATATATATATATATATATATATATATATATATATATATATATTCTGCAGTATCGAGTTAATAAGTAACGCAGTAGTTTGGTGGAACAGCTTCCCCGGCGAGCTGACGTCATCCTATTGGTGTTAGTTCCGGTAGGAGGAGCACCTGCCGTTGTAGTCAAGCGGAAGTGATATCACTTGGATATAGCATGACCGGTAAGCGATGTAATCAAAACAGCAACAGTAACAACCGTCGTATTGAAAACAAAGACGGTAACGACATAAATGGAGATGATTTACAAGATGATAATCATGAATGCCACAAATATATATATATATATATATATATATATATATATATATATATATATATATATATATTCAGCAGGGTCACAGACTTGAGAACAGCGTGTGCATTCCATTGGTTGGCAAAATCATGACGTCAACCTTATGAATAAAGTGACTTAACATATGGAAAAAGAGTGATTTTGATTGCCTTGCTGCATCTTAATACTTACGGCAGTGCATAAAATCTTTTCATTTGCAAACTACTCGTGATACGATATATTCTATCGTCAATGTTTCATCGAACAATACATTATCTGTTAATCTACATTTTTACACGCATACATATATTCACACAAATATTAAATATTATATATATATATATATATATATATATATATATACCGAAATGCAGGAATCACTATAAAAACGTTTTTCTTATATTAGAAAACTTCTCAAATACGTGCCAATCGAACTGTGTAAGTGCTAAAATAAATAAATCGTTTTCTCACCTCCTCATGGTCCTCTGTACGTTTCTTGTTTTACTTTTTATCATGAGGTAGCAATTTCTTTATTGTAGAGTATATATACACACACACACACACACACACACAATATATATATATATATATATATATATATATCTGGGGGTGCGTGTGTGAGTGTGTGCGCGCGTGCGTGCGTGTGTGTGTGAGAGAGAGAGATAGAGAGAGAAAGGGAGAGAGAAAGATAGAGAGAGAAAGGAAGAGAGAGAGAGAGAATACAGTTTATATCTGGATCATGTTATTAATAGCAGTAGAACACTTACTGAAGATCGCACCTCCAACAGTATCTTGCTAACTTAAGATCTGTGACGAGTTGTACCTACATTATATAAATATGTATGTACTTGTGCGTGTGTGTGTGTGTGAGAGAGAGAGAGAGAGAGAGAGAGAGAGAGAGAGAGAGAGAGCATTCATGTGTTTCACTGCTACGTGTTATTACGCACCTGTATTCTGAAAAATCGTAAAACTTAGAGGACTAAGTAATGAGTGAACTTTTTAATCTTGCGATATTATTATATTCGCTGTTTTTAGGTTTTTTCGTGTTTTTTTTTTTTTTTTCTTTTTGTTTTCTGAACTTGATGCATTTTTCGTTTTTACTGAATTTTTTTTTTTTTTCAAATGTCTATTAGGCTTTTTAAGATTAACTGTATTTACATCAGCAAATTATATATATATATATATATATATATATATATATATATATATATATTTATATATATATATATATATATAGATAGATAGATAGATAGATAGATAGATAGATAGATAGATAGATATAGAAAAAGAAATAGAAAGTGATAATTATTGAAACTGAATCTTTAATTTTCAAGATGTCAATGTTAGAAGAAAAAATCTGCACAGCTGGAAAACGTTCATGATGATGTGATGACGTCTAGATGTCTAGACAAGTTAAGAATATCAAAAGTTAATTTGAAAGCAATAGGAAGCCAATCTCAATATGTCTGGATCCTCATTTTTAACCGTAACACTGAATTTTGTATGTAAAGAACACTCCATAAACAGATTCTACGTAGCCCTGGGTCACCTTTTCTTATCATCTAAGTAAATGATTTTGATAGTTTTTGAACACTCTTCATATTTTAATCAAAATCTTTCTTGTTTTTATACTGGGTGCACATCAACCAAGAACTTTTCCAGTCGTTGACTGAAAGATGCCGAACTTTAGTATTTGTACATTTGAATTCTGATAATGAATAAGGGATTAGCTGATTATTAAAAGGGTTGAGTAGATAAAAAGTTTTCTTTAATCTCTTGAGGAAAAAAGCATTACATTACTCTAGGATTTTAAATTGTAGTCTCATACTTGTAAGAAGTAGTACGACGGTGTTGTAAACATCGCTGTTTAAAGTAATTCACATTTGACCGCGAGAACATTGTTTAGGCTGTGAAAAGTTCGTATCGATGGTTGATTTTTGTCAAAAGAAGAATAAAAAAAGATATTAAAGCAGGCTAAGCAAAAAAAAAAAAAATCAATCGAGCATAAGACAAGCCTACAATCGGTTAATCATTTAAATATCTGTTTTATCTATGACATCGATCAAAATATTTTTCGGATTTCGATGCTTGTATCTGAATTTGTACTATTAGTGAGGCTATAATGATTCTTTAAAACCAGAAATTTGATATTCTTCCTGATTGAATCAACATGTACTGCGTTGGTGATAAGACGCGCGAACAAGACCACGTGGTCGCTTGCCGTTAATTTTCGCGCCTCGGTTGATTTGAATAGCCACTGCATTATAAATAGCATAACAAGGAATTCGTTGAAGTAGCATTGCTTACGGACTATCCTAATAAATAATGTAAAACGTATTGCAACAATTTAAAAATAATTTTCCTTTAAACTCATATGCATATTTCCATAAAGATGGACACAAAACCAGGGTCTAGGTTTGCATTAAATTTACGATATAAATTGAACAAATTTGTTGACGGGCACAAAGTTAGGGTACAGTTTAATTTAATATTTACGTTATAAATTGAACATCCACTGTCACACAGACAAAAGGTTTGGGTCGAGTTTAGCTATAGATTTATGATATAATCCGATTAGATTTTGTATTACACTTAAATCGTTAATGGAACCCCCACTTTTGAGCAACACTTCAGCTATAAAATTTAATTTTTCTCGAAAATGAACAAATTTCCAAAGAAATGTTTATTTTTAAACAGAACGGATCAAATTGTATAAATACATCTTCTGAGGAATACCAGCTACTTCTTTGATAAAGTCAGGGATCATTTTACAATCAAACTTATATTGTAAATGGAGCCCCCACTTTTAAGCCAAAATTTAACTAATGTTTAAACAGAACAGATCAAATTGTATGATTTGATATTCCGATGAATTTCAATTAATTCCTGTATTCTTTTTTTTTTAAATAAATAAATTTGGTTTATTATATCAGCTCAGTTAAGTGAAAAGTGAACAAATTTTTCATATGACATACAAAAGCATTACCTTTCAGTATTTAAATCATTTCGCTACTTTTCCTTTAAGTTTGTTTCTTGCGGCATTACCTGTGCAATGCGCTCGATTTCTTTTTAAATGTTCACGCAATATAAAACCAGGTAAAAAAAAGAGGTGATTTTGCCGCATTTTTCGTTTGAATTTTTTTTCTAGGTTTTAGGTTTCTTAAGTTTTATTTTTTTGCTTTTTATTGGTTTTTTTTTAATTTCTCATTTTCTTTCCAGTGCAGATATAACTCGTAATTCCACGTGTGATAAATAAATTGATGAATAAAAGAAAGAAAAGACGCTATAAATCTGGGGGTTGTCACAAACAAGCCCTTGATATGCCACTATCTATCTTCCTTTCTTCTTCTTCTTCTTCTTCTTCTTCTTCTTCTTCTTCTTCTTCTTCTTCTTCTTCTTCTTCTTTGTGTGTGTGTGTGTGTGTTTGTGTGTGTGTGTTTGTGTGTGTGTATGTTATTGTTGTTGTTGGTGGTGTTGTTGTTGTTGTTGTTGTTGGTGTTGTTATTGTTATTTTTTGTCTTTTTTAATTTTTAGCGAAACTCGCGTGAAGTTTCTCGTCACTGATAATTACTTTTCATTGATAAAATGCGCGTGCGCAATCGGGTGACTCTAAAAGAGGGGGAAAAAAGTCACTGCGATTATCACGTGATGTTGCGACGGGCGTTGGATTGGTTACCGGATACTGACGAGCGGCGAAAAAGAGACGAGTGAGAAGGCGCTTCGGCAAAGGAAAGATAAATATTTTGTATGTTTGAGAGAGAGAGAGAGAGAGAGAGAGAGAGAGAGAGAGAGAGAGTGATGCATTAATTCCATATTTTTCCATTTTTTTTCATAGTGTAATCACCACCATGATCTCTTCTTCACTTTATACGAAGCCGTTATATTATGATCAAGAACAAAATATAAAAATAAAAGCAGCAAAGCAAAAGAAAAAAACAAAAACAAAAGTAACGACGCATTAGTTTAATAGCACAGCGGATATGATTTTCAAAGTTATTGTTATGATTATTTTACTCCTTTGAGAGTTTTTCACACCAACGTTAGCTGAAGGTTTTTCATTGGAGTTTGAATGACAGGAAGTTTCTTTGAGTCTCCAGGACTCTTCTCAGTATTCTAGCTGATATTAGTCAGGATGGTCTCTACTTGTCCTCCTTGCTCAGTCGGCTAGCGCTGTAGAAAACACCGACAGCATTCCTTCAGAGAGGTAAGAACCCTCCACACACACACACACATACACACCAATGAGTGTCCTAGATATGACATTAAACAATCTAATGGTGAGGTTCCAGTGATACTGGAGCTTTAGGGAATGCAGATTACCCCTTTATTGCCATCGCTCCCAGATCCACTATGGCCCTGAATGGTAGCACCTGGCATGGTCCTAACAAGAGCTCAACTAGAACTAAACGCTGTATTTATGCTAAACTGAATTGTTTGAATTGGAACTTTTTTTTGACAATGAAACTGTACTTTTGCTAAACTGAATTGTTTGAAATAGAGCTGTTTATGTGTGTAAACATGGATTTGGCATTAAATAACCTACAATGATTGATATGCCATAAAACCAAACAAACCCAAACCAAATCACACAAATCTACTAATCCTCTGACTACTAAGTCTTCCAGTGCATACACCAATCCTTTACAGATCGTTCCAAGTGCACTAATAACAGGTGGTATCACCACTACATTCAGTGTTTCATCTGTTCTCTAGCAAGGTCCATATATTTATCCCTCTTTTCACCTTTTAATTTAACTCTATGGTCTGCCGGAACCTCAAAGTCCACTATTCAGTAGGTTCCCTTTTTCTTTTTTTTTTCTTTTTTTTTTTTTTGTAGACTATCACATGGTCTAGCCGTGTGGCCGAGAACAGGTGATCCGACTCGTTTTGCTTCCCTTGCGGATGAGTTGATCAATATACAGTTCTCGTGCATACTCCAATTACTTCTTTGGAGCATTTTCTTTCGTCATTTTGGAATATACTGATTTGTTTATATTGTCTAACATTGTCTTGGTATCTTTCAAGTCTCCATTCTTTGGCCAATATCTTTTGACTAATTTCTTTGAATTGCATTGTCGGAATTGTCTGCTTCTTTTGTTTTGGTCTTTTCATCCAGACATATCCCAGTGCATTTTTCATTTCTTTGCACTTGTGCACTTTTGTCACATTTTCCTTAGCTATTCATCTTGCTGAATTTCCTATCCAGGTTATGAATTTCTGTTCAGGTTCCTTATGGGAATATCAATTCTATCATGAACTAATTTCCTTCTAGCATAAATTGGCTCGTTAAGTTCAGGGATGTTGCCTGTTGAGATATTTATTAATAATTTGTTGAGCATTTCGGTTTCTAACTTAAATTTTTCCAGTCTTGGTTTCTGGTTAATAATAATGAAGTCTCTTTTTAAGTCATAATTTTCTTTATTAACTCTACGTTTATTTCATCTTCTTGCATTAACATTTCTTCTTTGTTGCTGAGGTCTATGGCCTTTCGGTTTAAAGAAATTTGTTCCTAAGTTCGGTTAGAGGGTTCTTGCTATTCTGTGTTGGGTGTTTTTATTTGAGTCAAGGGATCATCATTTTACAATTATTATTATTGTTATCCTTCTTACAAGCATCTCATATCACCTAGTTCTGATACTCTTTCAGTGAAATGATCGCAGATCTCCAGGACTATTTTTTGCATTTTGGCTGATGTCACAAATGCTCTAGTTTGGAATTGTCTTGATTCGTCCTCCGATTTCCAAATCTTACAATTCACATTTCCAAGCCTTTGGCGACCCTTCCAAGAACGCCTATTACAATTGGTATCACCATTACTCACATGTTCCACGATTTTTTTTTGTTCTCTAGCAAGTTCTAAGTACTTTTTTCTTTTTGTTGTCCTGGATTTTTTCTCAGTGGTTTGCTGGGACGGCAAAGTCCATAATACAACTGGTTCTCACTCTTCTTTTATAATCACTATGTTAGGTCTTCAGGCCAGAGTCAGGTTATCTGTTTGTATCTCAAAATCTCTGAGAATTTTGCGCCTCTCCGGCTTCAGGACTGATTTTTTCCTGTACCATTTGGTTGTATGGTCAAATTTTAATTTCTTGCACATTTTCCTCGTTGATCATCTTTTCTACCTTGTGGTGTCTATTTCTACACTCCCTTTGCGCAAGTTTATTAGCATTCACTTATGTGATTAATCGTTTCGTCTTTGTTGCCACATAACCTGCTCTTTCTATTTTATTGCTTATTATCAATTGTCCCTTTTATATAATTGGTCCTTATGGCGTTGTTTTGTACTGATATTAGAGAGATTCGGTTTCTCTCAAAAGGCTTCTCTTTCTTAGCCATGTCCAACTTTTCTCGTTCAAGATTTGAGGAGTTTGTCGAGATATTCATACATTGTAATTATTATTATCATTACTACTATTATTTCGAAGAATATCTCTCTCTCTCTCTCTCTCTCTCTCTCTCTCTCTCTCTCTCTCTCTCTCTCTCTCTCTACTGTTTCTGAATGTACACACAGTCTCGCTTCTTCTTTTTTTTGTCTCGGTCTCAGTATATCTGTCTGTCTTAACTTTGTGGGTGAAAGAAATAGTCCTCAGTTCTATTTTACTATTCAAGACGATTCAAACAGTGCTGTGGTCTAGAAGATCTTTTTTCTTCCTCAGATTTCTTGTTTCCTCATTCTCTTGTCTATGTTGTTGGGGATTGTTCTCAGTGTTCCGGCTATGAATGGTACCACTGCAATTTTAATATTTTACGTTTTATTCAGTTTTGGCTTGTGTAGAGGCAAGTCTTCTGATAGCAGTTGTCTCGTAGTCTTGTCTTCTTTGAATTCTTAATCAATCTAACCTTGTGCCTTTGCCTCTCCTCAAAAAGCATCAAACAAACTTAAGGAACGAGTTCAATAATTCTTATTTTATTCTGAAATCCTTTTCTATCAGCAGAACCACAAGAAACCATCGATATTTCAAAATTTCGACAGAAGTATTTCTATATAAATTTTCCCAATTGTTCTTTTATAACTGCCACCCAATGATATTGAAAAACTGTTGTGCTTTAAGAAATATGGTTGAAGACGGAACTAAAAGTCTTCTGTGTTGCTGAGGAAGATCCTTCCATCACGCTCATTTGATTTTATTAGAATTTGATGTTTGAATAACATTTTTAAACGTATTCCTAACAGCAATCCGAATTCATTTTCTAATTTACTAAAGAAAATTACTTATTCTTCCTTCGCCTGTGTTATCCAGTCGGTTGGGGCTGTAGAATACACCGACTGCTTCTATGCAGAGGAGTAAGACCCCCAACACAACGAGTGTCCAAGATATGACACAAAAATCTGATGATGCAACTCTAATAACGCTGGAGCTTTGGGGAATGTGGAGTACCTCTTTATTGCCATCGCTCCCAGGTACACTCTGGCCTGGCGTTGTAGCATGTGATAGGAACCTATCTATGGGTCAAATAGAACTAAATTGTGTGCTTGTGCTAAACTGAATTGTTTGAAAACCAACTGTTTTGACATTTAAACTGCGTACTAATGCTAAACTGAGTTGTTTGAAATAGAATTGTTTATTTGTATAAAAATGGATTTGGTATTAAATGACCAACAATGGTTGATATGTTATACAAAAAAAACAACAAATGTCCACCTGTGAGTAAATAGAATAGAGAACAAGCCTATTTCATCTTGGTATGGCAACCGGTATTGAAGAATGAAAATTCAAAAGCGATTTAGACCAGGAGTGAGAGATGGGCTCTACCCGGCTATTTCTTGCCCAAGACTAGCTACATGAGTAGCGTACCTCAATCAAACCAGGTTACGGGACAAGTGAGACAGTAACATATACAATATTTACTGGCTTTCATTCGGGGTGATGTGAGGTCCTTGTCATGCTATTGCGTTCACTTTCAGACTAATACCATTGGAAAAGGGATGAATCCCCAAGCTATGAGTTAAAGAGTATCTCTACTGCTCATCAACAAGGATGGCTTTGGTATTAAATAACTCACGAAGATTAATATCATGAAACAAAGAATGCAAACCAAATTAAACTAAGTCAAATATACATCACCTAAAAGTTACTGGATACAAATAAAAAATGGTCGTGTATTTTATATTATAGTCGTAAGAATCTGATGAAAGAATTTAGATTGTTTTCAGAGCATCTTCCTTTCTCGGTTTTAGTATTGAGTAGTTTGATCCTCACCGACTGGTTCACATACGTTGGCCTCCTTAAGGCGTCAAATAGAGAGTGACAAAAAAAAAGACAATGGTTAAGGAGTTAGTTCTCTCTGGGTGCCATATAATTTACCTGAGTAAATGATAACCTCCATACACGTGGATCTTGATTGGTCAATGTGAATACGTGAGCAAAGGCAGAAGATTTGAGGGTTGCAAATGAAACACAGAAATAGAGAGTTGAGAGGTTGTTGATTTTGATCCTTCTAGGTTACCATATAAAAGCAATGATGAACAAAAACGTGTCCTTCCTTCTTTCATGATTGAATTTCAGTTGCTCATGATTGGTAGCCTGCACATTTTCAGCGATTAAAATCTTAATAAAAGTGAAACAATATAAAATATGTACTATGTTTATACGTTTCATTTCGTCACGCAGACAGGAATGGCTATTAACGGCTATTGAGTTCTATTTGGAAGTAGGCACCATCAAAATCCGTTCGTGATTTAGTAGAACGTTTTATTTGATTATGTTTATGACAATCACATTTCAACACCCTGAAAATACGGCAGATGCACGATTAACCCTGTGGAAATACGTTTTACTTGGGTGTTTGTTAGTGTATCTTAATGGGTGTTCATATCTTTATGCGTATAAGCGGGTGTACGGGTATGTTTTCTTCTCTATGTATCTATTTGTGCCAACGAATGTATTAACGTGTGTTTGCGTGTGCGTGTGTTTGTACCTATTTGTAGTTTTCTTTTGTTGTTTTTTTCTATGTATTTTTCTATCTTTTGTCTGTGTTTATCTATATTTTCGGATTTGCGTGTATGTGCGTATACCTCTGTGTTGATACAGGAGTGTGTGTTCGTCTTTATCATGTGTGTACGCGTATGTGTGTGCTTTTGTATCTGATTACGTTTATGTAGACCTAATATGCTTGTGTGTATGTGTTCTTGAGCTTCTGTGAGAGTTGATTTTTTTTCTTTTTTTTGCGTGATTTTGTGTATTAGTGTCTCAGTATGTCATTGTGTGTGGGATTATGCGATTGTGTGTGTCAGCATGTTTATATATTCTTGTATTTACCCCAATGTTCCGCCAGGGGCAGACTGTGAAACAAGGTTATTTTTAGCGGAGTAAAACCGGTGCTTTCCTATTCTTCATACACTGGTTGTCTAACTAAGGCTCAAAAACAATCTGCCCAACAATTTGACCATAGCTGAGGGGAACAGATAAATACTCTACCCAAGACAATTAGTGTGATGTACTATGCAATCAACCTCATCCAGGATTTGAACTCCTGTCATAGATTTAATTTACTCTGCGAGTAACCGACACGCTAAGCACACGTCATCGTATACGTGTATGTTTAAATAATTGTGAGTGTTTATGTCAGTATTTATATGATTGTGCCTGTATGCATTTGTGTGTAAGGGCATTATTATCATTTATTTGTGTGTGTGTGTGTGTGTGTGTGTGTGTGTGTGATGTCACAATTGATTAAATCTATCAAAAGTTTAAATTGTTATGATCCTGTTTACCAACCCCTCCGCTCGGGCAGGATATGACATAAGGTCAATTTTTAAGCGGAGTTTAACAGGTTTGAATTCAGAGTTTTCCTTCTCCTAGACTAGTTGCCTCACCAAGGCTGAAGAACTTAGTCTGTCCTACTATTTACCCATAGCTGGAGGGAGAATAATTGGATTCATACCTTTCCCAAGGGTATTAGTGCTATGTGAAATGCAATCAGTCTCGTCCAGGATTTGAACTCGTGTCGCCGTGTTCATTTCCTAAGACGATAACAATTACACCACGGGCACCTCCTTTAAATTGTTCTGATAAGCAACGAGATGATAACTCCACTGTTTCAAGTATTGCCGGTTTGGAGAGATTTGTTTTAATTGGTTATGTCGTGCTTTTAAGGGTTTCCTTTTTTTCTTAGTAAGCACGTTGATTTATTTCATGGCAGATCGATCGCCCATACATTTGATGGTGAAATGATGTCATATGGCCTCGACGTGTCACTGTGTACCCGCCTACTTTTACCGATGAGAGTCACGTGAAAATTATCGACAAATGCTAATAAATGTTGCCAGCAGAGGTGGCCGTCTCACATGACTGACCGTAAGGATTTTACAAGTATTCGTCAGACAACTCTCTAAAGAATCAGTCTTTCCCTTTAGGATTAATTATTGTGATATTTACCCTTTTCTTTTATAAGGGAAAACAATCGACTTTTGTTAATTTTTTTCCCTTTTTCTTTCGGTTGCACAAACAATTTCATAATATCAAGAAATTCAAGAAATATATTTTTAAATGCTTACGCATTTATTTTTTTATAATTGAAAATTCCTTTCTTTTTTTTTTTTCATTTGTTTTTTTTTTTTTATCCATAACACTCAAAAATATCATACCCATTATTTTTTTAAAACTTGCATATATTAAGATAAACGGCGAAATATCCAATATCCTGAAATCATTAGCATCTTTAGTTATTTATGTCTGTCTATAGATCTTAAATGATCTGGCTCATTGGTCTAGTGGGTAGAGTGTTCGCCAATGGTCTGGGAGACCTGGGTTCAATATCAGGTCGCGTCATACCAAATACTTTTAAAATGGTACTTGATACCTCCTTCCTTAACACTCAGCAATATAAGGTATGTATCAATAGTAAATTGAAGCAATCCAAGAAAAGGAGTAGCGCCCTCCCATACACTTCGATGTATTACTTATTGAAAAGGGGGCCTTCTGGTTACCCTCGACTACAGTCGCTAACTTTACTCTTGACTTACTTATAGATCTTAAAATACAATTACTGTAATCTCTGCAGAGGATAAAACTTTGTTATTAAAACAAAGAAACCAAATCAAACAAAACAAATAATTACTAAAATATATGTTTATTCATATTTACTATTTATTGGTTAATTAGTTATTTTGTTTAATTGCGTTATTTAATGCCAAATCTTGTTTATATATATATATATATATATATATATATATATATATATGTGTGTGTGTGTGTGTGTGTGTGTGTGTGTGTGTCTGTGTGTGTGTGTGTCTCTGTGTGTGTGTGTGTAAATATATATATATATGTTAGTAAGCGAATAGTTTGAAGGTATATATTTGCTTTAAACATATACCTTCAAACAATTCGCTTGCAAACACACACACACACATATATATATGTGTGTGTGTGTGTGTGTGTTTATGTATATTTATGTTCGTAAGCGAATAGTTTGAAGGTATATATTTGGTTTAAATGAATTGTTAGAGCGCTTGTTGCAGACTTATCTTACTTCACGTTAACATACTTTGTAGACGGTCTTTGTTAGGTATTGTTTTATGACATATCAACACTTGTGGCTTATTTAATGCAAAGTGCTACTTTTATATATGATTTGTAAGTGAACAGTGTACGGGAAACTTTATTTCTAAACAAGTTGTTAAAGTTCATTTGTTTGCACACAGTTAACTGCTATTCATAAATTAGTAAATCAATTCATCATGTACTTTAATGTAATATGAATAACTTCGACACATCAGTATGGTTTCAATTAACTATCAATAATAATATTTTGTTCGGTTGGGCTGGGTTGGTTTTTATGGCATACCAACCATTGTTGGTTATTTAATGCCAGATGCTAGTTTTACATATGTATCAAATATAAATGATTTGCAAACTTATTTTGTAGATAAATTTTAATATTTTCATGTAAGTGAACAATAATCAGAAAACTCACTATTACAATGGAAATGTTTTCAGTCAAGCACTTCCAGTTTTCTGTCAGAATCCGAATGACGGAAGAACCAGTCGAAGAAATTACCTTCCGCCATTTTGCACTGTTGAAGAAAGTCAAGTTTCACTCTTGTTCTCAATTTAGAAATGTGCGCTAAAAGTTCTTGATGTAACACGATCGCCATATCTTAATTCTATGAACTAATTATTCCTACTTTCAAGAATAAAATTCTTAAAGGTATGCACTTTTTATAATGAGAAATTCATGGGAAATATCTAAAGTTCGAAAGAAAAGAACTGTTCTTATTTGGCGAATAATACCGGCTGAATGTTAATGGGTTTATTGATTCAGTAAGTAATTTTGAAGAGCTGACTGGCCAAGAATCATGTTATTAAATTGTATACACGTTAGAAACAAGCAGGAAGAATTGAGTGAAAGTTAATATAAAGAGGTGGGCACTTCTTCATGATAATGGACAAGATCAAAGTGCAGTATCTGTTTGTCGTTTTAATCTGAACTTTTTACTTAGAGTTTTGAGGTTAGTTTCCAGTTCAGTAAATCTTTTAGACATTTAGCATAATCCAACAAAATCAAAGCTTTCTCTGAAATTAAGCAATTATGAACCAGCTCACAACTTAAATGGATGAACACTTCTAAACAGTAGGAATTGAAAGCAACCTTTGATCTACGTGTGGAACTCTACAAAGCTTACTAGATAATAACTAGATCAAATCGCATCTTACAAATAAAAAGAATGTCTTGAGTATGATACGAAACTGCATCCAATGGTGAGGCTCTTCTTCTAGTGTTGAAGGGGAATTTCAGTACTTTTTTTGTTGCTATTACTGCAAGGCCTACGTTAACCTGAAGTGGTATTACCTGTTTAGGTACTGGTGTCGCTTTCTTTGTTAAATATACATACCAACTTTTACGTGTTATTCAATGCCAAAGATTCCTTGTTGAAGAACATCAGTGATATCGGAGAGTCTCCGAGCCGTAATCACAAAAGTGTTGGATAGCAGCCTCGAACTAAGTGAGTTGTCAGTCCAGTCGTGCTATTACGTTCACTTTCGGACGAACACCTTTCAGAAAGGCATGAACTTCCTAATCTACTCAACAATGCTGCTCTTGTAAAAGGATGGCTTTGACATTTAATCACCCACAAAGGCTGACGTGCCTTGAAAAACAAAGAAAAAATCAGTGATACAATGCAATCTATAGCTGGGGGATAAAGTTGTTCATATCTTTCGGAAGGGCATTATTTTAAAATGAAGGGAAATACTGTGATTGGAGGTGGCAGTCCTGTACCGTAACCACAGTGGCTCTAACCCTGTTAAGTCCTGTCAATGTGCCAAATATATCTGTTTCAAAATTATTTATATTAGATAAGAATGTTTGACATTATACAAATGAGTAAAAATTGATTATTGCAGAAAAATAAAGTACGATTTTTTAAAAATATTACGATGGAATAGTAACTGTTTTTATGATTATAATCAAATATTTACAAATAATTTGCGCTAAGTTATATGGTTTCAAGTATTCCTGACAAATAAAAATAATTTAAAATATATCTATATGACCATAGTGAGGACAATAGCAGGTACTTCCCCCTGTGGGCCGGGGTGGAGCAGGGTGATATGGTAGAGCAAGTACAACTCGCAAGTCTCCTGAGTTCTAAAACAGGGGCCACACCACCAGCTCCGTGAGTAGTTGGCAATAATTTCAACGCAAAAAGTTTCCTTTAATCTGGTCTTGCACAAAGACCTCAGATTGCTTATTGAAGATGATCTTATTAAATATCCCTCTATTTTCGGGGATTACAATATGCTGGATGTATTTCCTGCAGAAGGAAGAAGACCCCCTCCAAAAAAATAAAAAATAAAAATAAAAAGAGTTGTCTTGAGAATGATACTGAACAGCATCTTATGTTCAGGCTCCCGTTCTGAAGCTCTGGAGAGTAACACTTCATTGCTGTTACTCCCAGTTCACTCTGACCGGGAGGGTAGTACTTGTGAAGGGTTCCATTCAGAGTCAAATAATTATGTAAAAAAAATTAACTACAGAAAAAATATAAGTATGAACGCGATTCCCAAAACTCTTTGCATAAAACAATCCTAGACAAGTTGACATGCCGTTAAAATCAAATCAATAATATCAAATCATGTTCGTAAATGTTGACCTGTGCTAAAAAAAAAAAGCTCTTAAGAAACAACTACACAAAGAATAACATAACAAAAACCGTTCTCTAAACGCTTGACATAAAATAACCCTAGACGGGTTTACATGCTGTCAAAATCAATCAAATCAACTCGTGTTCCATACTAGTCACCCATCTAAATATTGAACAGGTTAACCGTTGCTTACCGTTGGTGCGTTTGATTTTCACATGGTACCCGTACTTTTAGCCTTAAATGTTAACATGTATTTTTTTTAAGTTCACTAGTTTTCCAAAAATTGCGAGGAAAAGAATATATTATTTATTTGATGTTCTTAGTTCTTTTTAATAGAGTCAGTAAAAGAGCCTCACTCACATCCAGTCTGATTAACGCAAAAGCCACCCCTTGATTATTACTATTAAACTTGATGCTATTAGTTGTAACCTATTATGTAAATCTATCAGGGTGGATATAAGTTCAATGCTGAGGCTATTTAGAGTAGGCTGTACGCTGTAGAAATGATTGGGCCGGTGTGCATAGAAATAGATTAGCTGTCATAACAAGATGTCGCTAAACTGAATTTAGAAATAAAATTAATGTTGTCCATCACAATATGAGAGTAAAAGAGAGTAACAAATAGATCAAGAAAAAAGAGGACGACAGTCGTAACGGACGGACAGGCACATAGACAGACAGACCAACAGATATGCAGAATAAGGATTGGCGTTAAGTAGTAAACGAAATCTAATTGTGGCTAAAGTGATGACAGAAAATTAAAGTGTGTGTGTGCTGGTGGTGGGGTGATATTTATAAATAAATACAAGGAAAGAGGTGTTGGGGATACGGCAAGTAAAAAGAAAGAAAAGAAGAGAAGAACAAAAAGTAAGGGTTTGGTTTCTTTGTTTAATGGCATATCAACTCTTTTTAGGTTATTTAATGCCAAATCTATTCTCCTACAAGAACAGTAGTGGTACTATTTAACCCATAGCAGGGAGGATATGGGGGTCCATACCTTTCCCAAGGGTATTTGCCCGAAAGTGAACGTAATAGCGCGACTGGAGTACGAACTCACGTACAACGATTCCGCAGTCCATCGCTTTAACCATTACACCACGAGGACACCCCCACAAAAAGTAAGTAAGGAAGAAAAAAGGAGACAGAAGAAAAAAAAGATATATGAAAGCAAAATCGAAAAGAATATAAAGATAGCAATGAAAATAAGGACTCTATTAAGCAAAGATTATTCTTGTATCAGATCATAAATCCAATGTGCTAAAGAAACATCGAATAACTTAACTGTTGTAAAGACCTGTTAGACTAGTTTGTCAGACATTCTCTCAAGGAAAGGCATGAAACTATCTTTAAAGAAAGTCTACACATTAAAAATATTATATAAAAGGAAGACAAACTGAGCTGAACTTAGCTAGAGTTAGTGAATGGTTATATATATAAATGTTTGTTCGTTATTTTGTTTGGTTGTTTGTTGTTTTTGTCTGTTTTTTATGGGGTTCTTTTTAATATTCAAGTTAGGCGAACCAGACATGCAGGACATTGCTGGAGAAGCAGAGATGAACTCATAAGAGATGTACTCTTATGGATCCCCACACACGGCCGCGCAAAAGCAGGACGACCAGCACGAACGTACATTCAGCAGCTATGTGAGGATACAGGTTGTTGTCCTGAAGACCTGCCTAGGGCGATGAACGATAGGGAGGAGTGGCGAGAGAGGGTCAGGGATATCCGTGCTGCCAGCACGATATGATGATATATATATATATATATATATATATATATATATATTTACTTGTTTTCTTTCCTGACACTTCTTAAAGAACCATTTGTCGAAAGAGAAAGAAAGAAAGAAAGAAAGAAAGAAAGAAAGAAAGAAAGTTTAATTTCCAGCTTTGTTTAATAAAGAGCTACGCTATTTGGCTTACCTGTGTATCACACGAGTATTGGTTTTTACGAATGAAAATTGAAATAATATAAAAGTAGATGGGTTAAATGAATGAACGAGTGAGCAAAAGAAAGATAAAAAAAAAGGAAGATTTTTTTTTTTTTGAATAGCAGAGAATGAGAGCATAGTCTGATTCATTGTAGTTGCATATTATTCGCTGGTACAGAGGATAAAGAGTTCGATCCAAGTTAAAGTCAGCTTTTCGAATGCTGATTATCATGTTGATTATTCCAGCACACTCTCTCCAGTTGGAAGTTTGACGTATCATATTCTTCCTACGCTCAATTCTACCATATGGCCTTCTGCTGTACTAAGCTAAACATAAAAAATATCAAACGAGAAAGGCAAAAAGAAAAACGAAAAAGAGAAAAGAAAATATAAAAGAAAAAAAGAGAGAACAAGAAATGCGAGGATGAAGAGTGTAGGGAAAAAAAAAGATTGCTTGGAGAGTATCGGAAAGAGAAACTTCGAAAACGAAAAATATATGAAAGAAAACGAAGAATAAACTAATCAAGTGATCTTCACTTGGTCGTTGTCTTACAATAGAATTCTACAGGCGGAAGGAATAAAATTCCAGAACAGGTGAATGGGATTCTTCAGAGTGGCGCATGACATGGTTTCTCGCCAGACTATCCACATACCGACACGTGTTTAAATATTTGGGTAGGCATGCGTTTCCATTTGAGTGGAGTCATTTTGCGTTACCGTAGATATCTCCGTAGGAAAAAAAAGAGTTTTACGAGCATTATTTGTAAATAGTTTCTATACGCGTCAATTTTTTTAAAGAATCAGTGTGTTTACCAACTGAGCAATTATCCTATACTTTAGATATGACCGTTAGTTTTAAATGTATTTGTTTAACGGCAAATCGACTCCTAATGGGTAATCTATATATATATATATATATTTTTTTTTTCCTTTAAGAAAAAACAAAAACCCAGTCACATCAGGATATTAAATTTATTTCCATCCTGTTATGGGTTTTTGATATAAATTAAAAATACCAAAAAAAAAAAAAATTAACATGACTTCTTCAGTTCTTATGGATTAAATAATTCAGAATAGATCTAATCCATAAGATCTGAAGAAGTCATGTTAATTTTTTTCTGTTTTTTATTTATATCAAAAACCCAAAACAGGATGGAAATAAATTTATAATCCTGATGTGACCGGTTTTTGTTTTTTCTTAAAGAAATTTTTGCTCTGTAATATCAGTTACATTGAGCTCTTTACCAGGAAAATTTAAATGTGGAATTTTTTTTTGTCCTGATGGAATTACTCCCAACTCCGGTTTAACTGAACCGAATAATACATTTATATATATATATATATATATATATATATATATATATATATATATATATATATCACTCCACATACACACACACACATGTATACACATCTGTATGTGTATGAGTGAGTGAAGTGATATATGTGTGCATGTGTGTGTGGTGTGTGTTCATGTGTGTGTTTAGTTTCTGTGTGTATGTGGAGTTGATTTAGTTTGGCTTGATTTTATGGCATATCAAACTTCGTTGGTTATTTAATGACGAATCCTATTTTTTCATATATATCGAATAGATGATTTGTGAACACATTTTATAGGTACACACAGTTAAATGAACAAACAGTTCTATTTCTAACAACTCATTTTATTATAAGTCAATGTTAAATTGTTCCAAGTGTTGCTATGTATCACTTAGAATTCAATTAAACATCAGACATTTGTTAAAACACAGTTAAATGAGCAAACGGTTCTGTTTCGGACAATTCAATTCTGCATTGGTCATTTGTTTGCACTCAATTTAAAAGTCAAACAGTTCCATTTGAGCCATAGATAGGACGCTATCAGGTGCTGCCACTCCGAGTTAGATTGGTCACGGGAGCAATGGTAATTAAGCGGTACTTCCCATTCCCCAATTCCAGAATTACCGGAGCCTCACTATCAGATTTTTTGATATCATATTCAGGACACTCGTGGGTGGAGGTCTGCAGGGATGTAGGCGCTGTATTCTACGGCCCCAACCGACTGCTTTTTTTTTAAAAAACAGATTGATAGGTAGATGGGTTTCTGCAAATCTTAGTATGTATATATTTATATGTAACTATTCTCGTTGGGGTGGGTGAATGTGTGTAAGCGTAGACGATAGTACAATCTATCGTAAATGACTTACTGAATCGACAAAAATAAATACATGGGTAAAGACGACAGCGATATTTTCAAAATGCGTTGCTGAATCAAAGAAATCATAGAATAGGAAAATCGAAAAACAGGGAAACGACTCACATTGGAGTTTCTGCTGTATCTGTTTCATCAGATAATACAAGTTAGGATGATTATGATGATGGAATAGTTTATCATGATGATGATGATGCTGATAATAAAAAAAAACGATATGAGTGGGTTAAAACGTTGTTTAAGAAAGAAAGAAAGAACTGGGCGAAAAAGAAATTGAAAAAGAAAAAAGCTCGAATAAAAAGAATAAGAAAGAAAGAAAGAAAGAAAGAAAGAAAGAAAGAAAGAAAGAAAGAAAGAAAGAAAGAAAAATAAAGCTTGAGTAAATAAAAGAAAGAAAGAAAGAAAGATTTGGGCGAGAAAGAAATTGAAAAAGAAAAAAAGCTTGAATAAATAGAATAAGAAAGAAAGAAAGAAAGAAAGAAAGAAAGAAATAAAGAAAGAAAGAAAGAAAATAGACTTTTACGGTTGAGAAACAGAAATGAGGAAAGAAAATGATAAAAAGTAAATTGCAAACTTAAATGACATTAAGTTATTTAAGTTGGAAAATTCTTGAGGGAAAGAAAAGAAGAGGGAAAAGAATGAAGACAGGAACATATTAATGATGGAATTGAAGAAGAAGAAGAAGAAGAAGAAGAAGAAGAAGAAGAAGAAGAAGAAGAAGAAGAAGAAGCGAAGATGATTTTCGTTTATTAATACTCCACACATTTTACCTCCTTCTTTCAGCGCTTACTCCTAACACCTGCTGAATGACGTGTAATATGAACAATTATAGTTTGTAAGAATTATAATAACGGTAATAATAATTCAATATTATCAATTCAATCCTAAATTAATTAAAACGAATATGATGACTTTGTGATCGTGTGAGGGTACAATTTGTGATGATACATAGACCAGTTGGTTGTGTTTTTAGTTTGAACTGATCTCACGAAAATGCATATGGAATCAATGCACCAAGATTTGACGGTAAGTGAAAGAAAAAAAGAAAAGGGTGTGATGATATTAAGAGAAAAATAGAAAGAGAAATAGAAAGAGAGACAGAGTGAGGAGGCATAGAAAGAAGGGTGTGGTGGTAGGGAAAATGAAGGTAAAAAAGATGCTAAAAAGTGAAAGAGAGAAAGAAGCTGCTAAATAGTGGAAGCAACATGCTGACTCATCGCTACGTCACTAGCTGTGCAGCTGGCTGTAGATTTGGAACACTTCAATACAGAAGGTGCACACGCATTTACACGCATACGCACACATGCATAAAAGACATGCACTGAGAGCTATTAAATAGAAGTATATGCATACACAAGTGCACAAAAGGCCCAATAATAATAATAATAATAAAATCAACAACAACAATACATATATATATATATATATATGTGTGTGTGTTTGTTATATTCTAAAGGTATAGAGAATAAAACTTCATTTTCAAATATTGAAATAAACAATAAGTGAAAGGTTAAAGTTCTGAAAAATTCCCTCCTTGGATTTAGAAATTCTTATTCCAGCGAGTTTTCCATCAGTCGAAGCACCTCAGAAATTTCACTTTTGATATGGTATGAATCAGTACAGTTGTGTTTCTATTCAGTGTTTTCCACCTACTAATCAACCTTGTCGGTTGAGGCTTAGAATTAGCCGACTGCATCCTCAGCAGAGGGATATGACCCCTATCCCCCAAAGAAGAGATGTTCTTTGGATGAAAGTAAACTGCATCTAGTGATGAGGCTCCAGTTATCAAGCTCTCGGGAATGTTAAATCGTTTTTACTGCCATTATTCCAGCATCCAATCTGACCTGTTACGGTCCTATCCATTGGTCAAAAAGATCTGGCTACGGCCGCATACGATAACGGTTAGATGAATTTTCAGCTTCGAGAAAAAGAAAATGAACTATGTCTGATGTGTATGGAAAGGGTTGCACAAGCACAATCCTATATTTATCCCCAAACTCCTAAGAAGTATTGAAACTGCTGATCAAAAATTATATATATATATATATATACATACATATTATATAGAAAAGGCATGTCAATGCAGACAAGACCGAATACATGTTCTCTAATCAAAGAGACGACAGCTACACACTAAAGGGTGGTCCTTTAAAACTAGTGGACAAGGTCACCTACTGCGGGAGCAGTGTCTTATCAGCTGAGAATAACATCAACACGCGACTAGCAAAGACATGGACAGCCAACGATAGATTATCGGTCATATGGAAGTCAGAACTGACCGATAAAAAACGAAATTTTTTCCTAGCAGTGGTCGTGTCGATACTGTTATATGGATGCACAACATGAACACTGACAAAACGTATGGAGAAAAGGCTTGACGGCAATTACACAAGAATGTTACGAGCTGTATTGAACAAGTCCTGGCGGCAGCACCCAACAAAATAGCAGCTGTACGTCCAACTATCTAAGTTAGACGAACCAGAATTGCAGGACACTGCTAGAGAAGTAAGGATGAACTCATTAATGATGTACTCCTGTGGACCCCTTCTCATGGACGAGCAAAGGCAGGACGACCAGCAAGAACCTATATACAACAGCTCTGTGCAGATACAGGATGTAGCCTGGAAGACCTCGAGGGAGCGACGAAAGATTGAGACGAGTTGCAAGTGAGAGTCAGGGAGATCCGTGCTAGCATTGCGATATGATGATGATATAGAAATGTAGAAATAAATCTGACTGATGTATGAATGTAAAATAAGAAAAAAAAAAAGATAATCTGAGAATGTATTTATATGAAAAATGAATCTTTTATAAAGTGTCGTTTTTATCAAAACCATTTTCAGGTTGATTTTAATATGTGAGGTTATGTCTTATCTGAAAAATTGATCATAATCCTATGTAAAAAAAAAAGAGCTGAAACGTTCTCAGTCCAACAAAAATTATTGCATATTGGCCTTTGAGCCATCAATTAGGTGTTTCTACACAGGATCCACCTGTGTAAACAAGCTGATGGCTCAAGTAGGTTAACAGGCGGAAGCAGATCACGTGAGTCACGTACCAGAAGAACGACCAGTAAGCCATTTGGAGTCACAGCCGAATCAGGGCAGTGGCAATGTTAGGTACCGCCCGCAATGGGGGCCAGTGGGCCCACGGCCGAGAAGCAGAAGAAATGTTAAGCGGAGCCTTGAATATAGAATCAACGTGGTCAAGAAGATATGGGTTTATATCGCAGTCCAAATCTCCTGTCTCACTGTATCTCTACCCCCCTCTCTCTCTCTCACACACGCTTGCGGTCAATTTCATCTCTTTCGAGAAATAAAGATGAGAGAGTTATATTTTTGTTAAGAATGTGTTACGGTCCCTTCACTCCTTCATCATTATGCCGATATATAATAAGAGTTTTAAAACCCGTTTCTACAACTCTATAAAATTACATATATGACTGTCATCTTATTTCGAACTTTTCATTCGTCTCAGGTTCATTTTAACGTTGCTTCTGCTTTACCTGATCTCGTGGAATTGAAAATGTCTGATCCTTTCGAAACACAGGCAACAAGGCTTTCTATGTAATAAACAGTGAATAGTCATCACTATTCTTAAAATAGAGAGGGTTTTCTGCTACCCCTCTTCGGTTAGAATTCAAAGTTTTCCTCTTTCAATAGTTGCCAACTACAATGACTAGAAAACCCTATCAAACCCTTCTCTTTTAACATAACAAAAATATCGATGAATGCATTTTCCAAGGATTTAAGTGAGAAGTAAACAGCCGTAATTTAAACTTGTTTCATGGATTCCAGTCGCTCATCGACCGATAGCTATTTACTAATCTGGATTTTTTTTCGTGGGGGACTGCAGCTGTATATTAACTACTAGATGGATGCATCACATGGACGCTAACAAAACACAGCTGTGCGACCACATACCTCCGATCTCAAAAGCCATTAAAGATGAACAAGACATGAGGGGCACTATTCGAGAAGCAAGGACGAACTCATAAGCAACGTTCTTCTTTGGACACGTACACACGCATGATTCACTGCTAACCGACAAGCAAAGACTAACTTATATCTGCTTTGTTCGCACACAGGATGTAGTTTGGAAAACCTGCCAGGTGAAATGGAGGAATTGGGACAAATCGAAAAAAAAGAGAAAGTCAGAAATCTCCGTGCGGTCAGCGTGACTTGATGATGATAATGATATATCTTGGACGTCTCTTGCCACTTTTTCTGAAGAGAATAAAACATATATTATACAGGAAAACTAACTGAACGATAAGCACTCTTCTCATCGAAAAGGTTTGGTTTCTTTGCTTAATGGCATATCAACCTTTGTAGGTTATTTAATACCAAAGCCATTTTCTTAGAAGAATAGTAGTGCTATGGTTTAACCCATAGCTGGGAGGATAAGGGGGTTCATACCCTACCCAAGGGTATTTGCCTGAAAGTGAACGTTATAGCGCGACAGGAGTACGAACTCACGTACTACAATTCCGCAGTCCATTGCTTTAACCAGTACACCACGAGGACACCCCCCCGAAAAGGGTATAGTCATCTACACCACCATGAGTGTATATTATGGACATGGCTGGGGGGGTTGTGTTTTGGTCTTGACAGCCAGTAGCAATCGATCTCACTGTTCTGTCATAAAGACTTGCGAAACTCGTATTCTCGGGATTTAAATGAACAATTCAATCTGATATATACGAGAGTTTTAAGAAGTGATTCGTTCTAAGGTGTCACTGTTCATCGAGTCCGCTTGATACGCAGTCCCGTGGCGAAATGAATAAAGTGCTGGACTACAACCCCAAATTAAGCGAGTTCGAACCCCATTTCCGATATTACATTCTCTTTCGGATTAATACCATAAGGAAAAGTATGAACACCCTAATCTCCCAGTCATTTTGTTCTACAAAGATGGCTTCAACATTAGATAACCCATGAACATTGATGTACCATTAAATAAAGAAACCAAATCAGAGCAAGAATAATTACGTTAGTTTTACTGATGTTGCATCAATGAAGTGATATTCACACACAATTATTTCTACAGATGAGACATACTACCACGCGTCCATTATGCGCCGTTGGAATCAACAGGAAAGAGAGGAAGCGGTCATTTGATTGGCTGTCGAGTCGGATGACGCGACATTCACTTCATTGGATGAGCAGTCGGTTGACTTGCTATGATTAATACGCTAAGCACCGAAATGGGTCTACATAAGCAAGGAACTCCGTATTGAATAAGAAAAAGAAAACAATGCACTGCGCTTCCATTTATTTCGACAGGGTGTCGAAATAAAATTCGATAAAAAAAATTAGGTGTTTTATCAGCCGTATCCTTGAGTTAAAATTATATCCATCAGAACAGAATTCTCTCTCTCTCTCTCTCTCTCTCTCTCTCTCTCTCTCTCTGGGCCCATTGCCAGTTTAGGACATCGTTTGTATTAGTTGGCTCTTTGGGGAGGGATATAGAAGTGTTTTGTGATAATTCAGTCATTTCTTTTTAAATTTTAGGCAGTGTTTTTTCTTCTTGTTTTTTTTTTTAGCTACTTAAAAGTCTTTAAGATATCTGATGATCTCAACACAAAACAATATTTTTTTTTAAATAGCAAGACAAAACAATAAAAACAACAATGAGTTCGTTTAGAATAAATTTCATGATGAATTTTTCTTATTGCATCTTTAACTGTATCCAGTACTGAGGCTTCAATTTTGGAACTCAGAGGAGTGTGAAGAATTCATTTGAATTATGCCTATATTCAATCTGGCCCGGACTGGCAAAACCAATTAGTCCACATGGGTCAAATAATTCTACTGAATATGTGATAAATACTTTTAAACGAACCTAATTTCAGTTTTTTCACAGATTGATGGTTTCACTCTCATCTAATATAAATACATAGTTCAATGTAAAAACAGTTCTATTTCAAACAATTCAGTTTAGCCTAAGTACAGGGTATAGTTCTATTTAACCCACTGATAGGATCTTATCAGGTGTTACCACTCCGGGCCAGAGTGAACCAGGGACCAATAGCAATGAACAGTTATTCCGCTTTCCCAAAAGCTTCAGCATTACTGAAGCCTCACCATCAGCTTGTTTATTGTTATATCCGGGACACCCGTTGGGGTAGTCTTACCCCTCAGTAGAGATGCAGTCGGTATTATCTACTGTCCTAGCCGACTGGGCCAATGAATATGTGTAAATTGTTATGACAGGAATACTTGAAACCAAATAACCGTGTGCAAAAATTGCTTATGATATTTCGTACAGTTTTTATAGTACTTTATTGATTTCTTCAATTTTCTGCTTGTGATTGTTAAGACTTAGAAACTCATCTCAGGTATATAACTGTGCTTTTCACATCCAACAGGTTAGGCAAAAGTAGTTTCTCTTTTCTTTGTCTAGTGCGCACGAATACACACACACACACACACACACACACACACACACACATATATATATATATATATATATATATATAGTCGACCATAGTCGAGGGTGACCCGAAAGCTCCCTTTTCAATAGCTACTACACCAAGGTATACGGAATGGTGCTACTCCCCTCCGTGGATTGACCCACCTAACCCTTGACTCATACCTTATAATGTTGAGAGTTAAGCAAGGAGGCATTAAGTATGATTTTTGAGTCTTTTGTATGACTCGACTGAGGATTGAACTCGGTCTCCCGAGCCATTGGCAAACACTCTAGCCGCTAGATCAATATATATATATATATATATATATATATATATATATATATATATATATATATATATATATATATATATATATATATATATATATATATATATATATATATATATATATATATATTAGCTTATTCGGAAAGTAATTACGTTTTACCAGAGACAATATAACTACTTACAAAGCTTTGCTTAAATGGTAACCAGTGAATCTTAAGCTATATATGGAGCATCCTGTGAGACTCAAGTTCACTTTCAAAGGTTTTTAAGTTTAGTTTTCAAAAAAATTATGCTACGTAAGGGGGACTAATAGAGAAGATATAGAAGCAAATGCACGTTGAATTTATTTAAATATTATCACTGAAAATGTTATCACCTACATTTTCAGTGGCTACCCGCCCACCAAAAGATAACTTTTTTTAGGATGGGAAATCTTTCTCATACTACCTAGATTTACAGCCTGTAGATGTACATGTTTTATGTTTAAAAACATCTCATATGTGGCAGAACTTCCAGAAACAAAATAGCTGAAAACGGACATTTACTTCAAGAAACAAAATAGCCAAAAACAGATTTTTACGTCGTTGAGAAAGGGGGTATCCTCGTGCTGTAATTGTTAAAGCGCTGGATTACGGAATCGTTGTAAACGAGTTCGAAAGTCGTGCTATTATGATCACTTTCGGACAAATACCCTTGGGAAAGGCATGAACCCCCTTATACTCCCAGCTATGTGTTAAATAGCATCATCGCTGTTCTACTAGAAGGATGGCTTTGCTATTAAATAACTCACGAAGGTTGATATGCCATTAAACAAAGAAACCAAGCTAATCCTTTGAGAAAAGCACTGATTTCTTTAAAAGTGGAATTAAAAACTTTGCCTTCCTTTTAGTTGGGGGAAGGACTTGCCGAATCACTCGCGTAAAGGGAACTCGAGATTGTTGTTTACAAGGACGGAGATTCATCTTCTTTGGCCGATGGGATGTGCCTCGTTTCAGCTATACGTATTGTATATCAGAGTTTGGAAGAATTGTAGGAATATACATTATGCGGGTCATTTTGTTATTACAAAGCCTTATCTTTTGCTTCAGCAAGAATAACAGAATATTGAGACTTCCAAGCTGAGTTTACATGAATATATGTCTAGTTTCAATTCTCGTTGAGTAACTTGCGTAGTTTAACGGTTTCGTTTGGTTTGGTTTCATGGCACATCAACTATTGTAGGTTATTTAATGCCAAATCCCCCCCTTTTTACATGTAAACAGTTCTATTTCAAATAATTCAATTTTGCATAAGTACACAGATTCAATATCAAAAACACTTCCATTTCAAAGAATTCACTTTAGCATAAGTACACAGTTTAAATGTCAAAAACAGTTTATTTCAAACAATTCAGTTTATTACAAGTACAAGTTTAGTTCTATTTGACTAATATATAGAACTCTATGAGATACTATCACTCCAGACCAGAGTGGACCTAGGAGCGATGGCAATGAAAGGGTACTCCGCATTTCCCAAAGTTCCAGCATTACTGGAACGTCACCATCAGGTTGTTTAATGTCATATCCAGGACACTCATCGTGGGGGGGGCGTATTACCCCTCTGTAGAGTCGGTGTATTCTTCTACCGCAGCCGACTGGCCCGTAGTTTAACGGGTAACTAGCTTGCTTTATAGATAATTGTTCATACCAAACTAAACTGAGATTAGTAACTGACTGCTTTTGACAAACATGATTGCTGTACCATAATGAGTAAGTTTTAAAAGCAATCAGCGTATTTTGATACACAATTATAGACAACATTCAAGTAAAAGAAACAAAGAACTACTCATAAAATATATTCTAGCTCTTCTTAATTATCTGAAAACTAATGTGGATTAATATTGCATAGCAAAGTTCACTAATAGGTTTGGTTTGGTTTGGTTTGGTTTGGTTGGGTTTGGTTTGATTCAGGAGATATCAATTTTTCATAGATTAATGAAAGCCGAAATTTGCTACATTTCTGAATAATTTTAGTTGCTCTGCTTCATCTATAGTGATATATATTTGTCAGCACACAGGTATATGTTATCAAGTATTCCTAACAATCTGTTCATAATCATATGATTTCAAGCAAGTGTTATTATTTAGTAGCTACAATCACTTGCTTTCACACAGTTATACAGTTTCAAGGGTTCCTATCCAACATATATATATATATATATATATATATATATATATATATATATATTGAGAAAGAGGGGGGAGAGAAAGAAAGAAAGACAGACAGAAACGGAGAGTGAGAGAGTTAGAGCTAAGAAAGCTGACCACTTTTGATGACTTCTATTCTCACTGTGTGTTCCATGCCTCTGGTTTTGTTCTAAATCGATCGAAGTTCTGTAAATAATAATTCTAGAATGCCGTATCTTAAACGCTGATAGACATGACTTCAATATAAACTTGGTGCAAGATGTTGTGAAAGTGTGCGTTACGAAGAAAATATATCCCAACGTCACTCTCGATCTTTGAATCAACAGAATGATCGTCTCCAATCAGTCATATTTGACAAGTTGTTCATTTACACGAAGATAGTGCGTCCCAACATCAAAAACGAAGAGCACTTTTAGCAAATGGAATAACATACGCTCGCTAATTTGACCTGATGGGAAGCAATAATCATCACGCTTGTTTTCTTGCTCAATCTTTTTTTTTTTTGTCAAATACTTTTTGGATCAGTGCTACGGGTTATTTGATTTAGTGGCGATAAATAGGTCAGTGTGTCGACTTGAGTCACTCTAATTTCTCTGCGGAATTTTCATCGCTAATTTTTGCTGATCTTATTTGAGAAGAGAGAGGAAAAAAAAAAAGAAAAGAAGAAAGGAATAAAATTGCTCATACTCTCAATGGGGAAAAAAAGAAGACCCAGATGCATTATACGAACCAACATTCAAAGTGTGAATTTCAGAATATTTTTAACGCCGCTTATTCCTTTGAATTTAAACAAAGTGATGAATACGCCTCTGCTTAATCAACAAATTAGGACGTATGCTCTTTAGAAAGAATAAGAAAAAATAAATAAATGAATAGGAGGAAATGTAGCAGTAGGCAGTTTGGAACTTTTATTCAATATTCAAGTTCAGATAAGGAATAGTGTTTTGAAAGCAGTTCTTCAAAACAGGAAACTTTTTTGGTCTTGTGGAGGAATAGTATTTCCCAAGGTTCCTCGAAAAGTAAAATTTTGGGTGTTAGTTCCCCAATAATACAATACAAATTTGTACAAACAACGTAAGTAAGTAAAGTTGGTGACCATAGTCGTGGATGACCCGAAGGATCCCTTTTCAATAGCTACTACACCAATGTGTAGAGGAGAGCGCTACTCCATTCCCGAGATTGCTGCACTTTACTCTTGATCATTACCTTATAATGCTGAGTGTTAAACAAGTAAGAGGCACCAAGTACCATTTTTTGAGTCTTTAGTATGACTCGATCTAGGATTGAACCCCAGTCTCCCGGACAATTGGCGAACACTACTCATCAAATTTGATAAAAACAAGAACATTAAAGAAAAACAACTTTATATTTTATATCAACTCGAAAATGGCAATGATTATACAAAAAGTGTTCATATATGTGTGTGTAAAACATAAATATTATCAGTCAAATTAAATGTGAGTATATGTGTAAATCCGAACTAAAGAGAGAAGATAGGCTTCTACTAACATACATGTGTACGCGTGTGTATGTATAAGCGTGTGCTGGTATGTATAAATCTTTCGGCGTAATCTCCAAACCGTTGTGTGTATTAGCAGTATTAACATCTATTGTGCTGTGCTGTGCCATCATGTGCCTGTCTGCTGATCTCTCGGTCTCTGCCTTGAACTAAAAATTTCGCTATGTTTACTTTTGGGTAAAATAAAAGTGGATCAAAGTAGAATATTTAGTTCTGGTCAAATAAAGTTCAAATAAAGCTCATCAGGGTACCTAATCCCGGGATTAGGTACCCTGATGAGGCGAAACTGTAGTAAGTTAGTTCCTGAATCACGAAATAATTTTTGTCACTATTTTGCTCATCTTAGTATTGAGCGTTGAGAGCAGTATTGAACAAGTCCTGGCGACAACACCCCACGAGACACCAACTATACGGACACTTGCCCCCCATCACGAAAACTATACAAGTTAGACGAACCAGACACGCGGGACACTGCTGGAGAAGCAAGGATGATCTCATAAGTAATGTACTGCTATGGACCCCCACATATGGCCGTGCAAAAGCAGGACGACCAGCTCGAACTTACATACAGCAACTATGTGAGGACACAGGATGTAACCCTGAAGACCTGCCGGAGGCGATGAGTGCTAGGGAGAAGTGGCGAGAGAGGGTCAGGGATATCCGTGCTGGCGGCACGACATGATGATGATGATGATGATGATGAGTATTGAGCACTTTTTTACACTTGTAGCTTAGCAGCAATTACGGAGTTATTTTTTCTTATGACCAATCAATTGCGTATCTGTTGTTTTTTTTTAATTGGTATGACAAGGTTGACCTTTTCTTTATTTTCCAATATATATATATATATATATTCTCCTAAACAGTGATTCGTTGTATATTTTTTTCTTCGAATTACTTGCAGGTTTTTTTCCCTTACCGTAAGTGCTATTATTCAATAAGTTATTATATATATATATATATAGATGTAAATGCGATATCGTAGTAAGGGTGTCTGAATCCCAGTCGCACTATTGCATTAACAGGGGATGTCCTTGTGGTGTAATGGTTAAAACGCTGTACAGTGCAATTGAAGTAAGCGACTTCGAACTCCAGTAGCGCTATTACGTTCACTTTCAGACACATACTCCCAGGAAAGGTATGCGGTAAATAGTACTACTATTGTCTATCTAAAAGGATGGATATGGTATTAAATAACCCACAAAGGTTATTATGCCATTAAACAAAAACAAAAAAAAAACAAAAAATTAAAAAAAACAAAATTGCATTCCCTTTCTTACTAATACCCATGAGAAAGCTGTGAACCCACTTATCCCTCCAGCTATTAGCACCATTACAGCTTTTCTCCAAGAATGGTTTTGGCATTAAATAACCCATGAAGGTTGATAGGTCATTAAACAAAGAAACCAAAATCAAACCAAACGATGCTAAACTTTGTAAATCAACTTCATACTCATCTAAAAAAGGACAAATGGACACGCCAATATGAACACTCCACGTGCTTCAGTGTTACCTAGCTGGGCAAATAGTTCGATTCTCATAGGGTGTCCAATACATATGGCAAGATGCCAAAATAAGCTAATCAGTTATCACTGTTGTGTTGTCACCGACAACTGCTTTGTCAATGACGATGGCCAAGTGATCGTCTTGTAAGGAAAGGAAAATATAAACACAACTCGTCTCATTAATTGGACATTCCGTGGTTTAATCTCTTTACTTCGTTCAGGAACAGGGTCGACATTCTGCTTCAGAATGAAGAGATGGATCAAAATTCGTGATGATAATTCGTGATGATCCAGTTGGACACAAGGAAAGAAAATAGAAAAAAGAAAGAAAGAAAAGTGACATCGGCAAAGCAAAATAACTTTGACAGAAATAACGAATAGTCCAGTCGGCAGATGCTATAGAAAATGCCGACTCAATCTCCGCAAAGGAGTAAGAATCCACTGACCAACGAATGTTCTGGATATAACAATCTGATATTGATGCCCTAGTCTTGAAGCTTTGGATAACGCAGAGGTCCCTTTAATTGGAATTACTTCCAAGTCTTCTCCCACCTGGATTCCTTGTAGCTATAACAGTACCATCAATGGGGTAAATAGAGCTATTAAAACACGATACTTGAAACCATTTAACTGAGCGTCAGTAAATGATAAATGTTTAATTGAATTATTAGTATTACATAGCAATACTTGAAACCATTTAACTATATGCAAATAGAAAAATTAGAGTTTGATAGCAATACTTGAAACCATTTAAATGAATGCAAACAAGAGCAATATTTAAAACCATTTATCTGTTTGCAACCAATGAACTCTGGCTGGATTTAAAATAATGTTACCAACAAACTACTTATTTAAAATCATGTGTAAACTAGATTTGGTATTAAATAACCCATAAAGTTTGACAGGCCGTAAAACACAAACAAATAACCAACAGAAATAGTGAAAAGAAAACCTGAATCGCCACGTATCTTAAATAGTACTACGACTTTTCTTTTACTCGGAGGCAGTAATTATAGGTGGAAACAGATGGCAGGCACTTTATGCTCGGACGAAGATTTGTGTGTCTTGCTCAGTTCTTCTGGGAACAGACACTCCTCAGATTTTTGAGTGGTTCTTCTCTCTCAGCCCACACAACGGCTTATATCGCTTTTGTCACTGGCAACAATTTGATTGACTCAGAACAGCGAACGATTAATCTCAGTCTATTTTGCTGATCCGCTTGATCCGTTCTATTGTAACTATTAAGTAACAGATATATTTTGATGATCTCGGTACCACTTCGTTAACTGTCGTCTTGACACTGGAGTGTCAGAAATAGCGTATTTTGTTACGTTTAGCATACCAGTTAAGAATTTAACTTTCTTCCAGTTGCTGGCCTATTTTTTCTATTACTTATCTATTTTCATCTTCTTTAGAACACGTGGCCCAGTTGGCTGGGACTGTAGAATACGCCAACTGCATCTCTGCAGAGGGGTAAGACTACACCAACGAGTGTCCTGGATATAACACGAAACAATCTGATGGCGAGGCTCCACTAATGCAGGATGTTTAGAGAAAGCTGAGTATCACTTTATTGCCATCGCTCCTTGGTCCAACCTGGCACTTGATAGGGTCCTATCTATGGGTCAAATAGAACTAAACTGTATGCTTAGGCTAAACTGAAATGTTCTAACAGAACTGTTTCGACAATGAAATTGCGAACTTACGCTTAACTGAATTGTTTGAAATAGAAATGTTTATATATATATATATATATATATAATGGATTTGGCTTTAAATGGTTGATATGCCATAAAACCAAACCAATTATTCTCCCTCCAGCTTTGTGTAAATAATAGGACAAACTGGATTCTTCAGCCTTGGTGAGACCACTAGTCTTGGAGAAAGAAAACTCTGAATTCAAAACTGTTAAACTCCGCTTAAAAATTGACCTTGTGTCATATCCTGCCTGAGTTGGGTTGGTAAATATGATATGATAAAACCAAACCAAATCAAACTTTAGCACACGTTCACAATATCAAATCATTCCCATCTACTTTCAGTGTTAAGTTTTTAGAGATGTCCGTGGTAAAGTAGTTATCGTCGTGGGAAATGGACACGGCGGCCCAAGTTCATATTCTGGATTCAGCTATTTGTATTTTACAGCGCTCTATACCCATGGAAAATATATGCATCTAATTATTCTCCCTCCAACGTTAGTCAAATTGTAGGGTAGACTGCTTTTTTATCCTTTTTATGGCAACCAGTCTACTAGAAGGAAAACTGTGAAATCGAACCTTTTAAATTCCGCTTAACAACTGATTTTGCGTTATATCTTGCTTGTGTGGATGGGCTAGTAAATACAGGCATCTAGCATTAAAAACAAATGTAGAAAGGAATGTTTAAGATCAACTAAACGATTAAAAATCAGGGAATGTCTTGTGTGGTCACAATGTGCTTCAGTTGAAAAAAGAATTTCTATCCTTATATCCAGCAAAACAGTAGGATTAATTATATATTCATAATTAGTTGGTTTCTTTATATTCTTGTCGTTTATATTTCTTATTTGATACTATTTACCAACCCCTCCGCTCGGGCAGGATATGACACAAGGTCCATTTTTAAGCGGAGTTTAACAGGTTTGAATCCAGAGTTTTCCTTCTCCTGGACTAGTTGCCTCACCAAGGCTGAAGAACCTAGTCTGTCCTACTATTTACCCATAGCTGGAGGGAGAATAATTGGATTCATACCTTCCCCAAGGGTATTAGTGCTATGTGAAATGCAATCAGTCTCGTCCAGGATTTGAACTCGTGTCGCCGTGTTCATTTCCTCCGACGATAACGACTACACCACGGGCACCTCCTAACGTGTTTCTTATTTGATAAGCATTGATTCTTCTACTATGCAGGCTTTAAAATGTTTTCGTATCAGCTGATAAGTTGTCACCCTTCTAAGCAGATACCCTGTCGGTGGAGCGTGCAGTACTCTGATTCTTCTGTGGGGAGATTAGACCTCTTACTCTAAAAGCGGTGCCTTTGTTATGACATTAAACTCTATCAAATTAGGCTCCAATTCTGGAGCTGTAAAGAGTGTCAGTACTTCTTCATTGCCATTATTCCCAGATCCACTCAGACCCAAAGTGGCAATACTTGTTAGCGTCCCCTCTATAGCTTAAATAGATCTGTTTGCATTTTAGTTGCATTAGATAGGAATAATTGATATCTTATAAGAGCATGCAAAAAATCTCTTAAAAAACATCTACACAAAGAATGCAAATACAAATATAAAATGAACGTGATTCTCTAACCTTTAGGCATCAAATACATCTAGACGATTTGACATGCCATAAAATCAATCTATCAGTCATCTAAACACTGAACAGACCCTCTTTCAGGATGTTATGACTGTAAGTTAGTATAATGGTTCTAATCATCTTTGTTAAACGTTAGACGTGAGGAATATGTGATGACCCAATTCAACACAAAGAAAGAAAGAAAGAAAGAAAGAAAGCTGACATAGGAAAAGCAAGGTAATTTTGATAGCAAAAATAATGAAAAGAAAATATCAATCGCACACTATCTTAAATATTGCTATGACTTTTACTTCACACGGTGGCGGGCAACAGCTCGTTTACACAAAGACTGATTTGGATGTTTCTTAGACAAAGAAAATACGTGCTAGTTTTCAACAGACAGCCAAAAAATTATAAAGAAAAAAAGATCATAAAGAGACAAATGGAAATACTTGATCTCATGAACAGTTGCCTTGTGTCTATTTTATAAATCAGGAAATAATCAGAAAATGACAAAACAAAAGATGAAAAACTATAAATGAAAAATCAATTGAGAACAAAGATAGTGTTCCTTGAATTAAATTGAAATGGCAATTGTCTAGAGATTTTCTGCAAATTTCCTGGAATTTGTAAAATCTTCGATGCATTTGTATCATCGAAATAATAACCCTCTGACTCATCATATATATATATATATATATATATATATAAAGAGAGAGAGGGGTTGTATGTTGACGCATTCGTCTCTTCTCTCTACCCCACCCTCACTCTCTTTAAACATCAGTTTCGCTTGATGTGGGCATCTTTGGTCTGGTTTCTTCGTTTAATGGCATAACAACTTTCGTGAGTTATTTAATGCCGTGACTATCCTTGTAGAAGGAGAGGAGTGGTAACACTTAACATATAGCTGGAAGGATAAAGAGGTTCATATCTTTCCCTAAGTGTATTAATGCGAAAATGAACTAAATAGCATGAGTGGATTTCGAACCCGCTAACGAAGATTTCACAGTCGGGCAGTTTATCCACAACACCACGTGAACGTCTGTTCGCGTGTCGATGATGAATTAAGAAGACCGTTTTTATTGTTACGTGTTTTTCAATATTTATCTACTGCAATATCAGGGCATAACCTAAATGTTATTAATATTAATCACGGCTTTTTGTTTGTTAACTAAGTATTAAAGAAATAAAGGACTTTTTAAGAGTTTGAGTCACTCTATCTCCATTATAACTGCTGCTGTTAAGATTCAACGAAGATGATCATCGGATACATTCAAGCTAGAATTGAATAAAAAAGATTAATTGTCATTTTATGTGAGTGAAAGCCCAATTCCAGATCTTTCAAGACAAAAACAAAACTTTTCAGTTAGGTAAGTATCTTTATAAAAAATGTCTCTTGAGTATTATAAATTACATTATTACAATAGGTAAACTCACGTGTTAACATATATATATATATATATATATATATATATATATATATATATATATATAAAACCGGCACATTGGCCTAGTGTTCGCTAATGGCTCGATAGACTGAGGTTCAATCCCAGGTCGAGTCATACCAAAGACTCAAAAAATAGTGTTCGACACCTTCTTGCTTAACACATAGCATTAAAATGTACGTATCAAGGGTAAAGTGGAGCAATCTAAAGAAGAGAATAGCGCCCTTCCCTCCATCTCGCTGTAACAGCTATTGGAAAAGGATCCTTCAGGTTACCAACTTTACTTATATATATATATATATATATATATATTGAGAGAGTGAGTATCCTTGACGAGTAGTACACTCTTAAAAATATTTCGCAAAAAGATGATATTCTAAGCCTCAAATATAATGACATGACCACAAAAATGAAAAATGCAATTACACACACACACACACACACACACACACACACATATATATATATATATATATATATATATATATATATATATATATATATATATAAGGAATGTATTTACTTTTGAACCAGTACTTTTTTCGATTTTTGTTTTCTGAATTTCAATCCGGCAGAGTTTTGTAATAAATGATGACTAAAAAAAACGTTTTGTTACATAACATTAAGCGAGAAGCAATAAAAGACTGGTATCGATGTTTGAAAATATTAACATTTTATAAAACATTGAGTGTGTCTGTATGGTGAATAAATCATCGTTTTATTGAAGAGAAAGGGGCACATATAGGGAACATGCTTTTTAGGATGGACATTTGCTTGCATAGTTATTAAGCCCAATATCGCAATTACGCACAGTTTTTACTGTTTCCTTCCTCTTATTTGAAATAATCTTTTTGATTGTCGTCTCATTTGCAATCATTTATCAAAAACTTATGGGAAGAATTAACTCAGCCAGCAGGTTTCTTTTAATTAAAGATGTCAAAAATATTTGAAAGAAGTAATTCTACTTCGAGTGTGAAAACCTGTAAAATCTCTTAGGCGTTGTTAAAGTAAATATCTTTTATAAATTGAATTACCATGATCTGTAAGTTAGGCAAATACTGCATGCGACATACGGAGGCAATGGATAGCTCTTTCGACCTAATGAGGTCTCATCAGCATTGTATAACATGATCTTCCTCAATGGAGATCGAACTAGCGACCACAGAATGCAGTGCCGAAACTATCACAGAGCAATTGGTCTATATCGCACACAAGCGATGCCAAATTAACAAATCATGGTTAATGCGCGGCCAATTAAACTGATGTATCCTGTAGTTACGTCGGTACTCTTACGGAGGACACACACTCCTTCAGGTCTACGTCTTCCTAAGTGGACTGGAGATACGCAAAAGAAAATGTACATTTATATTATTTTGTACTTGATGACGGAGCATCATTGTTAAAATTGAATACACATGCTAATTATAATTCCCATGAAACCGTCTCCAAAGGCTTTGAAAAGAGACTAGGGTAACTGGTTATCAATAGCAAGAATTGAGGGTGTCTAGCAATATCAAAATACTTGAATACTTATATTGTATCGTGGTAAGGAAAAGATACACTGTGAAATAAAGTTAATTGTTTATTAACTCAAGTGGTAGAGTCCGACTACTATTCGAAATATCGCGCTATTGGTGTTACGTCCGAAGTTGGTTTTACGACAGACTGATGTCCTTCAGAGCTATCTTTCTGCTTCTGCTTCTCCAGAGACAATGCGTCTTTTATACTTCCGCGATACCGGAAATCGCGTAGTACGAGCCACTATACAACAACTTAGAATAATCCTAGAGAACTGAGGATACTTGATGCCAATCCAATGAAAAATCACCAGTTCAAAAATAATAATAACAACAAATATAAAACTGGTCCAAAAATCACATAGGTGAGAATTTGATATTCCCCATCGACCACTTTATCCTTAAATCTCTCTTTCTCTCTCTCGATCTGTTGGCAAACCAAGTTTAAAGAACCCAGTCTGGCCAACACATTACCCATAGTTTGTTTTTTATTTATCCGCATATCAACCTTCTCGGGTTATTTAATGTCAAACCCATCTTTCAGAATGACAGTAGTGGTACTATTTAACCAATAGATGGGAGGATAAGGGGGTTAATACCTTTCCCAAGGGTATTTGTCCGAAAGTGAACATAATAGCGTGACTAGAGCTCGAACTCACGTACTACAGTTCCGCAGTCCATCGCTTTAACCATTACACCACGTCTATTTTCTTCTACGGTAACCATTACACCATGAACGCTTCCAATATGTATAGTAGTGTTATCGATGATATGGAAAGCTGATCTCTCCGATGAACAAAAACAATGCTTCTTCGAAGCTTT
>OY757910.1:52836419-52846419 GCA_963585895.1 Sepioteuthis lessoniana | reverse complement strand
AAATGTTTTGATATTTAACTGAACTGTTTTAGTAGAGTGTTCGCCAATGGTCTGGAAGACCTGGTTTTAATCCCAGGTCGCGTCATACCAAAGACTTTAAAAATGGTACTTGATACCTTCTTGCTTAACACTTAGCAATATAATCTACGTATCAAGGGTAAGGTGGAGCAATCCAGTGAAAGGAGTAGCGCCTTCCCCTACATCTCGGTGTTGTAGCTATTGAAAAGGGAGACTTCTGGTCTCCTTCGATTACGGTCGCCAACTTTACTAACTTTTGATATTCAACTGTTTGAAGATAAAAACTATCCTTACACTAAAATGAATTGTTTAAAATTTAATTCGATATTAAAATACCCGAAAAGGGATGATGCGCCGTTAAACAACCAAATCAAACAATAAAAGGAAATCCCCGTGGTCAGTTTATAAATGTCGGACCTGGACACCTACCATCATTAAAGAGGCGCTTATGGTGAAACAGCTACCATGATTGAAAATGGACCTTGCGACCCGACTTCTTGGCCGTGGCTGTTTGCATTTTTCATACTGCTAATGACTTGAAAAATGATGCATCCAATTATTCTCCCTCCCACTATGGAAAACTATTTGGACAAACCGGGCTCTTTAATCCTGGTACGGTAATTGGTCCCGATGGAGAGAAAATTTGAATTCAAACCTGATAAAATTCACTTGAATATTGACCTTGTGTCACACAGTGCACGTGCGGAGGATTTGCGCAAATATCTACAAGCGTTACGAGACAGTAGCTGTAATTCTTGCTACACGTCTCTTATTAAGCTCAGTAGTGTATGTGACTGTACGTGCGTTTGTCTGTATCCATGTGCACATCAAGCCTTAGCCAGAGAAATCTACAGAGTTCATCTAAATTTTGTTCTGCGAAAATTCGTAGCAGGAGGAGAACTAGTGGTATCATTAAGAAGAAATAACTGTCTGGCCTCTCAGTATATTTTATTACTTGATAATGCTATCGTTAGATTGCTGTTCATAGATAGTACCAACATATATCCAGACTGATTAGGATAGATTTTCTGATTGATTGATTGATTGTCTAACGATAAAAAAAGAAGAAAACGAAAAAGAAAAAAGGGGTATCTTGAGACAGTCGAAATCGGTAAAGTGAAGCAAGTATTTCTTTGTTTGCAACTTTCTTTCGAGTCTTTATCCACTTTCAGTTTTAAAGCGTAATACCCTTTCGTCAATATTTTTTTTATTATTATTTTTCATCCTTCTTTGTGTAAAATTCCTTGCTTTGTCTTGCATTTTCATTATTTTTACTCCCTGCATTTTATTAATGTCTGATATATATTTTATATTTTACTTTCACTTTCATTTTCAAATGCATATCATCTTTCTTTTGTTCATCTAGTTTGTTACTTTATTTTCTTTGGTAGATTTCTGGTGATTACTTCTTTGTGTGTTTATTTCATTATAACTTTCGGTTTTTAAATTGCACATTTCTCATTTCTTATATTCTACAGTGTCATTACCGTCATTATTTTGGTTGTCTTTTGCGGAATTTTAAATTTTTGTTCAAATTTATTTTCTAGATTTTTTTAGTGTTACTTGTGCTCTCTCTCTCTCTCTCTCTCTCTCTCTCTCTATCCCTCACACACACACACACACACAGACACACACACACACACACACACATAGACACATACAGGTATAATTTTGGAAAACCAAGATAAAAATAGTCAATACTTCCAGTGCTAACTTAAAAACGCAATTTTAAAAACTAAAGCCCTTTGTTGCATCTTCTGTAAATCTGAGTTTATTTAGTTAGTATGATCACCAGAATATATATATATATATATATATATATATATATATATATATATATATATATATATATATATATATATACATATATATATATAATGCTTTTTGCTATATTCATAAGTGAAGAATGCTCTTTATCGGTGAAAGACCATATGTAGATCAAAGATTATATAGCGTAGACACGTTGTCAACCGGGCTTTCTGTCTGTCAGTTTCTCACCTATGCATTCATCAAACGATATATATATATATATGTGAGTGTGTGTGTGTGTGTGTGTGTGCGTGTGTGTGTCTGTGTGTGTGTGCGTGTGTGTGTCTGTGTGTGTGTCTCTGTGTGTGTGTGTGTGTGTGTGTGTGTGTGTGTGTGTGTGTGTGTGTGTGTGTGTGTGTGTGTGTGTGTTTTGGGAAATATGATTCATGAAAGGCGACTATCATGAATTATTTTAAGTGGAATGAACTCAAAACAGTCTTCTAATGGAACATAGTTTTTAACATCACATATTTTCTTTTCAACAAAATAGCTTACCTTTTCAATCCACTTAAATCAGTGGTAAATATTCATCAATTAAACTGATTAATACCATATACATTTTGGCTTAAAATAAAGTGTCGAGATCTTAATTCCTAATTCTGATTTAAGTGTCTATCTATCAATCTATCTATCCAGTGATTCGATAGATAGATTGATAATATTCATAAGTAAACACAAACACACACGCACATAAAAGAGTGGGAAAAAATTTAAGGAAATTATACGCGCACACACACACACACACACACACACATATATATATATATGTGTGTGTGTGTGTGTGTGTGTGTATTCCCTTTTTTTCTAAATTTTTCCTCTTATTCTTTTTGAACACGTCTAATTTTTACTTCAATGTTGTTTTTACCATTGCATGTTTTTATTTTTTTATTTTACTTTAACATCCAACATCGAAATATATATATATATATATATATATATATATATATATATATATATATATGTGTGTGTGTGTGTATGTGTGTGTGTGTGTGAACAGACATGTAGGTATTTTGAATTCATTTTATAAAAGTAAATTACATTTACTTATATTTTGCATGACTAACTCTTTTTTAAAAATCTAATTACGTATATTCATAAATATGAGGAAGCAAGTATTTCTGTTATGTTACAACATTAATTTTAGTATAATTGCAATAAAAAAAAAAGTTTATTGAAACTGAATAAAAGGTAGCCAAAATCAAAAAATGAAAAGAGTCAAAGAGGGAAAATGCAGAAGAATGTACAATAGAAAGAAAGAAAGAAAGAAAGAAAGAAAGAAAGAAAGAAAGAAAGAAAGAATAGGAAAGGAAAGGAAAGGAAAGGAAAGGGAGAGAAAATTCACATTATTACAAAGAAAGAAAGAATAAATGAAAAAGCTAAAAAGAAAGAATAATAAAATCAAGAAAGACAAAGAAGAGGAAATGATAAAGATTATAAAGAGAAAAAAAAAAAGGAAAAAAGAAAGAAAGCCAAAAGGGAGAGAATTCTTAGAAATGAAAAGAAACAGTAGACGGGCCGCTAAATGAACAATAGAGAGAAAATTCCCATTTTTTTTTCAGAAAGAAAGAAAGAAAGAAAGAAATGAAAAAGGAAGGAAGAAGAAAGAAAGAAAATAGAAGGAAAGATAAGAGCGAAAAAGTTCATATCATTCAAAGAAAGAAAGAAAGAAAGAGGGAAAGAGAGAAAATTCTCACAATTAAAGAGAAAGAAAGAAAAAATTTAGAACTGGAAGAAAATAGTAACTACTAAACTATAAAAGGAATAAGTACGGAAACATTTTTGCAGTGCTAAGCCTACTATAGATAACGAGTGAGGGGCACCTTGTGAGAATATATCTCAATACAGTTTTGATTTTTTAAAGTGGGAGTTCACACATCTTAACCTGTACACCGTGAAAAACAAAAATAACAAGTTCATGCCGCAATGCAAACACTAAACTGGATTCAGTTAACAGATATTCATCAAAGAAAAAAAATTAAAAATTAATCTATGAAAACTTAAAAAGAAAAAAGAAAGCATATTACGTGAAAGAAATAAGGAAAGAACAAAGGAAAATAACTAAGCAAGAAAGAAAGAAAGAAAGAAAGAAAGAAAGAAAGAAAGAAAGAAAGAAAAATGAAGTCATTGGAAGGATAAAAGGAAAACATCTAAAAAGGCAGAAAAGGGAAAAAGAAAAGAAGAGAGAAATGAAAATAAAAAGAAAATAAAAGAAAGACGAAAAGAAGTAAGTAACGAATGATATCCGGAGTGAAAGAAAATAAATGAATTATGAATTAAACAAAGCCACAAACAAAATAAAACAGGAAAAGAGCAAAAAAGAAAATCAAATCAAAAAAGAAAGGAAGAAAGAAAGACAAGGGAAAAAAATAATAAAGGGAGGAATAGAAAAGAAGTGAAGAAGAGAGAATTTACAAAACAAAGAAAACGAGTAAGTACAAACAGTTCATATTCAATATTGACGCAATGAAACAGAATGCAAGAGGAAATGAAACGAGACAAAGATGTATGAAAAAAAAACAAAAAAAAAAAAACGATCAAAAGAGGTTTAAGTAAATTAAGATGACAAAATCGTGTTAAAGAATAACAGACAAAAGAAATTTAAAAAATCGAACTAAACAGGGTCAGCGAAATGAAAATAAAAAGGAACTGCGGGCTCTATCATCGTAAAATGAGAGGAAATAGTGAGTCAGTGCGTGCTTCTAAATACGGTAAAGGTAGCACGTGGAAAGTTGTTCATTGACGGGCTGATCCTTAATATCATTCATTTTTAATACCATTAAGAAGCCCTGTTGTCGTGAGCCAGACCATAACCTCAGCTTCTGCTAGACAAATTAAACTACGCTTTCACCGGCTCGGATAATTTCGTACCCAATTCAATAGAATCATCAGTAAGAATAGCATTGTCTCTTTCAACATTGTTGTCCTCTAATAGAAGACACCGTTTGACTATAAACCCGTCTGTTGTTACAACTCGTTTTCCGTGGGAATCTCGTATGTTGCTATACTTCTGTCACAAATCTTTACCATTAACATACATATTCGTCTAATAAACAACATATTAAGACTATTGAACCTCGAAAAAAAAAAAGAGTCGTTTATGACACGATGTTGGTTTTTGAAATTCTCTTGATCATTTTTTTTTTATGATATGCATCGGAACTTCCGAAGATCATCAGCTTGGTCTCTCTCTCTCTCTATCTATCTATCTATCTATCTTCATTCTTTCTCTCTCTCTCTCTCTATATATATATATATATATATATATCCTTCTCTCTCTCTTTATATATGTATATATGCATGTATATATATATATATATATATATATATGTTTGTGTGTGTGTGTGTGTCGACCACAGGGTCTATGCCTTTCTCATTCTCAGGCAAACTTCTAAATACATTCACTTTACCGAAAAAGTATTTGTTCCAGTTACTTTTATCACTATACGATTACCATCTTCAATCAATTAGTCATCACAATTATTCTGCGAATTTCTAACGAAGTTCTTGGTTATAAATTTTCAAAGGCTCGCCGGCTTCTTACACAAACATCGCTACTGAAATGCATGCGTTACTACTAACATCATCATTTTTAGGCCACGACCTATTTTAACAAAAGTAATCGATATAATTTTATTATGCACTGATATTACTTTGTCCTATATGTCTGTGCTAAATCTTTTCTTACTTTTATCTAAAATGCAATATGCTATTCTACTTTCACTTTCATATTAACAATCAGTATAGGCTGTTTACAAAAAAAAAATAATAATTTCAGTAATTTATTGATAACATCTTAGATAGTGCCGCTCACAGCTTTGCATAAACGCACTTGAAATCTATTATTAAGGCTTTCGGCAGCACCAGTTGTTTGTTTGTCAGTGCAACAGCCAAAACTGGTATCCAGAGCTGGGATATGACACAAGGTAAATCTTTAGATGGAATACAGGGTTGTAGACAAAGTTTTCTTTTTAGAATGTACGTATTTACCCAATCCCTCCGCTAGAGCGGGAAGCGACACAAGATCAGTTGTTTTAAACAAAGGCTAACAGGTTTTAATTCAAAATTTTCCTTCTCCTTGATTGGTTGCCATATCAAGGTTAAAGAGCGCAGTCTATCCTACTATCTACCCATAGCTAGAGGGGTAATAGTTTCATGCATGCCTTTCCCAAGGGTTTGACCGCTGTGGGAAATGCAAATAGCCTCATCCAGGTTTTGAACTTGAGTCGGTGTGTCCATTTCCCTCAACGATTTCTTGTTACACAACGAGAGTCCCCAACTTTAAGACTGCATGCCGAACTAAAGTTCAAAAACCTACTCTGCCCAACAATTTAAACTTAGTTGAAGAGAGAACACATGGATTCAAAGCTTTTCTAACGGCATTTTCGCCAACTGAAACACTAACGTATTCTTCGTCCAGGATTTGATGTCAGGTCCTCGATTATATCGCCTACGATGATAACCGTGACGCTATGCGCGCCGCTATTGAGAAAGAATTGTGTATGCATAAATTAAGCAAAATCTATTCGTTTACTGTTGTGCAGTAGCGTTTCAGAACATTTTTAAACTATCACCGTCTAGACTGTCCATTTACAATTGGCAGAAGATATTTGAAAGAGTATGTTGTTTGTGTAATGATAAAAGCCCTGTGAGACCATCCGTATTCGAAAACTTTTGTTAGAGCCTCTTCGTGATAATATGTAACAAATCTGCAAGGTTGGGAGGATTGAAATTTCAAGTAAGACAGTTTGAAAAAAATTGAGGAAATGATTGAGAATGCTTCCTTAAAGATGGCAATTTTATCAAAGTCTAAGTAATCAGGATAAAACTAGTCGGCTTGATTTCCGCTCAGAAATGCTAGACCATTATGAAGCTGAAGAGGGTTTTATAAAGCGTCTAATCTTCTGCGAGGAATCAACTGTAATTTGCAATAATAAGCTGCAAGTGTTTCTTGATAAGACTGTATCAATTCTGCATCTTATATATATATATATATATATATATATATATATATATATATATGATGAGCAGGAAGCAGTTATCGTTCCGGTGTAATTTGTTCACAGAGGGGAGTATATAATTACTAGATGAGCCTACAGTAGAACATCCTCGTTCGTCAACAATAGACGAGAACTGTGCTGGTGATGAAGCTTTAGTTCAAAATACGCAGCTGAGCAGCTTATATGATAATGCGATGATGTCTCGACTGATGTCTAGACACCTAGATGAAGTCAAGACTAGTCAGCCTCGGTTCTAGATAGTTTTGATTAACAGTCTCGATAATTCTTGATAAAAATCTTTTGACGATACCCTAACTGTGCAAGTAGAGCACCCTCCATTTTTAGCAGACCGTCCTCGGTGTGACCTCCTCTTGTTTCCTATAACGGAAATTCTACTCAAGTTTAAGATTTGAGATTTTTTTTTAAAGCAATGGCGTAGCTTCACATTATATCAAAGAAATTTCAGAAGGGTTTCGACTAATGTAAAACTCGCTGTAGTTACAGTGCTCAATGCTGATGGGACTATTTTTGAGAAAACTATAATTCAATATTTTTCATGATAAATCTGTCTCCATTTTCTTTCAGGCGTGCTCGGCATAATGGTCATCGTCGTAGGAAATGGAATTAGCGACATGCGTTCAAATTCTGAGCGAAGCTGTTGGCATTTTAATTCACGCTAATGACGTGGGAAAAGACGTGAATCCATCTGTTCTTTCCTTAGCTACGGTTAAGTAGTTTGACAAAAAGGGGAATTTATGCTTAGTATGGACACCAGTCTAAGAGAAGGAAAAATTAGACGTCAAACGAGTTTTAGTCCGGTTAAAAAACTGGCCTTGTGTCACATTTTGGGCACAATGGAGGCATTGAGTAAACACGTACATATTCATTCTTTATTGTTTTTAACACCTCGTTCATATTGCGAACAAGATACTAAAATAGAAAGTCTAAAGGTTTGTCGATTTCAAAATGTTGTTCTGTGGGCGTGAAAGATAACTATTTAAAGGAAGAAATAACAGACTTTCACCAATTATGTAAAAACGAAATCCATAAATATTCTTATTCTGCGTTACACAATGAGGAAAAAAAAGTCATGCGTTAAAGAAGTGGAGAAAATTGTATATGAAATGAATTATTCCACCACAAACCAACCAACCCTAGTGCCGACACCTCACCCGTCTCGTCTCGATTGTACCCCCAATCGATTAGATGACCCCCAGGCCAACACCTTCCTACTGTTCGTGCGACCCGGTCTTGCAACACACCAGCCGTCAATAGAACCAGACGCGCAGAGTAGGAAACACGGAACAAAGACGTCAAGACAAAGATGACCCTGGCGGTGACGTTTTAAACTACTCAGACAGGCCACAATTGGTAGCCTAGTAGTGTAAGATGAGAACGATTGTGTGGCTGGGTCGTTCCGACGTCTGCTGGGCCTGGGAATTCGGTGGAAGGAAGCTGTGGTGTGTCTGTGTTTAGAAAGACGTCTGGAAACAGCAGTGTTTACGTGAAAAGGGCGAATGTAGTGACAGTGGGCGGGATATACTTAAACAAACCGGCTAGTGTAGTGGTAACGCCAGTATTTATTTCAGCTATAGACATTTTTTTACAAAGACACACGATTATGTATTTCAATTACTCAGAAGTTTTGAATATTCTAAGATTTTTCACAAAATCGCTTTTTCCTTCTAAAAACAAAATTATGATTATTTGCGTATTACAAATATAACAGTATTATTTTTATTTTCAAGCTACTTGTGTTGTCAGATATTTCATGTGTAAGATCTATAAAAAAAATAAAACAAAAGCTCGCTTACTTGCAAGCTAGTCTAATAGAGAGAAGAACAGATAGAGAAAATTTATTTGGTTGAGTTTAATGGCATATCAATCCTAGATGAATATTTAATGGCAAATCCTGTTTATATATATATATATATATATATATATATGTGTGTGTGTGTGTGTGTGTGTGTGTGATTTGTGAGCAAAAAGTTTGTAGATAACATTCTTTTTAAACGTGTCAGAGGTCATTCATTGCACACAGTTAATTGTTCAATTTTTCTGATTCAAAACAAATGATAGATAGAAAACAGATAGATATTTGAGCCCATTAATAAGTACACACCTACGATTTATGGATATATAGTTAATTTTCCTCTAAATCAAAGATACTAGGATTAGTTTATTTCAAGTGGAACATTAAACAATCAAAACAGACGTTTTTAGATATTATTTATTGTGTCTAAAATTTCATATTTTGGTTACAGAAATTCAGTGCTGTAGATTTTTGTAACAAATATTACCTAATAATATCCGTTTTGATTGTATAATGTTTCTCTATAAATAATAGAACTCTGGTATCTTTGGGTTATAATAAATATAATTTTTTCTTTGAAAATCTGCTAGATTTAACAGCCGATAATATATATATATATATATATATATATATATATATGTGTGTGTGTGTGTGTGTGTGTGTGTGTGTGTGTGTGTGTGTGTGTGTGTGTGTGTGGAGAGAGAGAGAGAGAGAGAGAGATAAAGAGCGGCATACATTTGTGTATCTATTAATTTTCTTAGAGCACAGCAGGCACAAAGCTATGAGTATAAGGCAGACAGTGAGAATCCTACTCATATTTAGAAAATTGCATCCTACCTCGCTATCAAGTACCCTAAAATTATACATTTGCTATTAGCATAAGAAAAATAGTGAGAATCAAACACACTCCTGGGTAACAATGGATCTTCGCAACAAGCTTGTTGACCATTACCCCAGTATGACATATCCAGATCTTCCTCTATATCTATGAAGATAAATTTGCAGTAGAAGAGACCCGAATAAACACAGTTACATTTAAATCAATATGGAGAGAAAATTTTTCAGCGTTTTTTTTTTTTTTTATCCTTGCCCACTGACTGTACCTGTACTCTATAATTTTCTGTTCAAATCAAATATTTCTGATGACAGTATCACTAACAACAGATTGATGAACAAAACGTTTTTAATACTTAAAACTTACAATATATTATTTTGCAAATTTCGGTAATCACACAATTAGTTGGGCATTAAAAAAGATTACTAGTTGTTAGGAAATATAGCAAGTGTTACTTATTGAATATAACTGTCATATGAATAAGTTATTTATCTTTGATTTATTATTAGGTAAACAATATTTTCTGGA
>OY757910.1:52823919-52831419 GCA_963585895.1 Sepioteuthis lessoniana | reverse complement strand
TAGTCAAACACGCTCCACTTCAAAATGCTGAAGAGGACTTAAAACTTGCTTAAAATCCCAAGAAAATTTTGTAACTATCTATTTCTTTTTTTCTCATTCACACTTGCTTTTTAATTTTCGTCTAAGCAGCAAATCTGTAATTTTTCCTTTTAGAGCCTCTCCACCTCAAATTTTTAGCCTTTTTTAATATACATATATATATAATGTTTACACTTTGTTAGTAAGGAAGAAATGTGCTATAATAACGTCTTGACCTTGATTTATAAAGCGAAGGCTAAGTAAATAACTTCAATTTTTTTTTAAATTCATTTTTGTCTTTCTTTTTATTTTGTCTTTTTTTTTTGCCATTTGCCATTTTCGATTTCATGAAAGGAAAATTTCAACTATCTCGGGAAATAACTACCAAAAAAGAACAACATACTGTTCATCTACTTAGGTTATCTTCGCACCCCTCCCCAAACGGAGCTCATAGTGAGAATCGAACTCATTCACTGTCGTCAGCTAGCCTAGATTGCAAAACATGACAGTACATGAAGCATTATTCTCTCTGATATGCTTGACTGAAAAGTGAGTAGTTGCGTGCTATTTTGGCAAACCACTCTCCCATAGTTGACCCTATTAGTTTTTAAAAGATATTTGGTTCATTGCCAGAATTTACTGAGACGATCACTAATCTATCCTGCAGATACACTCAAACAACCCCTCTTCTCTCTCTCTATCTATCTATCTATCTATCTATCTATATATATATATATATATATATATAGTAAATAAGTTGGCCGGCCGTTGTCGCGGGTGACCCGAAGGCTCCCCTTTCAATAGCTACTACACTGACGTGCAGGGAAGGGTGTTTCTCCTTTTCTAGGATTGCCCCACTTACCCTTGATCCGTACCATAATGCTATGTGTTCAGCAAGAAAGCATCAAATACTGTTTTTGAGTCGTTGGTATGACTCGAGCTAGGATTGAACACCGGTTTCCCAGACCACTGGTGAACACTCCAGCCATCATACCAATGAGCCGGTTATATGTCTTTGTGACGTGGATGTGTGTGTATGTGTGTGTGTGCGCGCTCACGCACACGCGCGTGTGCATGCGCACATTTCATTACTCATTCAGAAAGGTTATATGATATCGTTTAAAACTAGTTCTTTTTTTTAAAGAAGACTTTGTAATAAGACTTAAACGTTTTTATTCATTTGGTTTTTCTTAGGTTTTCTTTTACATCTGATGTTTTCGCAAGCATAAAATGAAAATCTCAACAATTTAAGAATGCAACTTCCAAAAATGAACAAGGCGCTTTCATTGAAACGATTCAAAACAGTAATTCCTATTTGTATGTTGTAATATATATATATATATATATATATATATATAATTCATTTATAGATATATGAAAAAGTACACAAAAAAGAAAGGAATACATGGATAATGTTATTTATTAATAATTGCTGATGTTTCTACTGCTTATTTGGCTCTGTCCCTTGAGTAGAAATATAGTACCAGTCAATAAAGGTCAATATAATCCCAAAGGACACGTTGTCGTCTACTTTTTCCGAGTTGATTTGGAATCTACCAAACACGCAAGGATCCATATAGACATATGTATGCAGTAGATTTCATATATGCACATATAAAAAAAAGGTGCTCTTGGTGTAACAGTTATCGTCGTTGTAAAGTGAAGCAACGACTAGTGTTCAAATCTCGGATGATGCTGTTTGTATTTCACTTCATACCAATGCCCTTGGAAAAGACAAGAATTCATATCTTGTTTCCCTAGCTATGGGTAAATAATAGAACATACTGGTCTCTTTAGTCTTGGCACGGTAACCAGTCTAGGAGAAATAAAACTTTGAATATAAACTTCGCTTAAAAAAACTGACCTTTTGTCGCATCCTTAACACCGAAACTAAGCCCCCTCCCCCAAAATTTTAGAGTTTTTTTATGGGCTCCATCAAACCCAGACCTTAGCCTCCTTGATTACACTATATGGGGCGTTTTTGAAAATAAAACAAATGCAACTTCCCATCCAAATATTGGTTCGCTCAAGATTGCTATTGAGGAAGAATAGAATATAATGTCTGAAAAAGTTTTTTTGGAAAACATGCAAATCGTTTCGAAGCTATGTTATTACAATAACTGAAAAAAAATGGCGGCCATACAGAGTAAATTTACTCTTTTGTGTCTTTCTTCTTATTTCGTTGTTTACTTTTTAAATTTAAATTAATTTTGTTCTATAATAAAGTTGTTTATCATTACACTAGAATATTCCTAATTTTGCTTCCGCACCCAGTTGGTGGGTGGGGAGAAGAGATGAATCCATACCGATCCCTATGTGCAAACATCCTCGTCTAGGATTTGAATTTGATTCGCTGATACTATTTCCTACGGCGATAACCGTTTCGCCCCATAGGTGTAATGGAATATGTTTGACATTAAAAATGCATGCGCGAGTGTTCATTTGAAAGTTCACAATCGCCAGGTTTGGACGACAGTTTGTTTTCAAAACGGAGAATCTCCCGCGCAGAGTAAGAAAAAATAGCTTAGCTCCGTCTGCATTCTACATTTAAGGACTGTTCAGTCATCAGGAATTGAAACTGATCGTTTCTTTTAAACAATCGTACAGATAGGGTTTTGGCTTTCTGAAACTAAACTATCTATCCTTTTCACCCAGTACATGTCTGATCAACGCATTTTTACATGTATGGTCATAGAGACATCAACAGGAACAGACGAGGATTGGTAGAACCAGATAACTGTATAAACACACCACGTGGTGTAAACGTTAGTGAGCAAGGCCAGCTTACGATTTTGCGTAGTTTCGATTCTCACTGGGAGTCTCATACATTTGGTTGTGTGTCAAACCAAGTTAAGCATAGTAATTGATAGCATATAAAAGTATAACGTATCCGCAGCCAAAGAGCTTTTTAGCACACACATCTCACAAGCTATTAAAAGTAACATTAGTCCCGAAAATGTGTGTCCACTATAGCTGCTTTTTGAAAGATCAGGCCTCGTGTGGTAAGTAGCTTGATATAGGAGATGTGATGGCTGTTGTGTACGTGTGTCAGCGAAATAGTGCTAAGTTATATGCATTTCAAATAGAGAGACAATGAAACAGAGAAAGTGAGGCTAAGATTGAGACTGTGAATTAAAAAGTATGAGAGAAATAATCAGTGTCTATGTGTGCGCGCATGTGTGCGTGTGTGTTTGTGTGTGTGCGCGCATTAAAATGAATGTGTATGCATGAAGGTACTCGTGGGTTTGTCAAGTTATTGAAGTCTTCTATATTTGGACACTAGCCAATGTGGTATTTTTCCTTCCTGCAGCACAAAGCAACAACCAGACCTTACATATTCAATAAAGTTAAGCAACGTTGTTCTGAGCTAGTCTTTGATGACATCCTACGGTTTATTTTGATAAAGAAATTGTTTCTTGTATAATTTATTGATATATAAACAGGAAGGTTTAACCTTGAAATGACACACACACACACACACACACACACACACACACACACACACACACACACACACACACACACACACACACACACGTATCCAAATGAGATTCATTGTGGAATAATCTTTGGTAATATTGTAACTGGAGAGTAATTTCGATCCTCAATGGGAGTACCATTTTTTTTTTAAATCTTTTTTTTTCAACAAAACTAAGCTTAGTAATTAACAGTGTCTTTCAAGAATTGCGTTTTTTATTCCCTGGGTAATTTTTTCTAACGAACATACCAGGATTCAAACCATCCAATGACGTCACTGTTGTCATTATATTTTGAAAACAGTCCTATTATCCTCTTGAAGCTGGCTAAACTCTTAACAACTATGTCGCATAAGCAAATACATTTTCTAGGGAACGTATATTTGAGCTGGCTTGGGTTGGTTTTGAGTTTGATAAAGATGTTAAGTAAAACAAATACTTATTTTAACGAAAATCTGAGTATTGTATAATCTTTTATGTAATAATATAACATTATTATTTAACAATGATAGGAATAATATTTAATATAATATAGAAATATCATTATGTAATAATATATGAAAACAATTTTACTCCCCCCACACTAAGCAAGTATAGAAGAATATGTGTCATCTATCCATAACAGTGATCATTCATCGAACCACTTAAATGTCAAACGTTTACTCTGACAACTTAGCGACGCATAAACACCTCATTGGTGTGCAATGGTTAACAAGCAAGTTTCGGTGAAAGATGATTTGTAAGTTTGAGTCTCAGAAGCCTTCCAGTGATGGTGTTTCAATAGGTTGAAGCTGCTTGACGTGGATGCCGAGGAAGGCCACCATTCATGTCACTTGGTCGACCCTCCTCCTCGGAGCTAAGTTTATCGCCTGGCACCTCAAGTGTCTCTTTTTAGGAAAATGCCGAAGGGGTCCGAGTAATTTTTGAAGCTTTGCTTAGTCTTGTAACACCACTGAGTCATGACGTAATAGTAGATCCTTTACCAATTCGCAGTGAGTTTGATATTCACTGAGTGTCCTATACTTGCAGCCTTGTACCAAATCTAGTTATCTTCAGGTGCCTCGTGGAGAGTAATATTTAGAAGTCTAGGCTAGCAGACCATTTTTAACGAGTTCGATTCTTACTGGATGCCATGTGCTTCTGGCATTAGGCCAAACTAAAAGTAAAGTAAAGGTAAAGTTGAAGACCTTATTCGATGGTGACACGAAGGCTCCCTTTTCCGATAGCTACTACACCAAGGTGTAGTGGGGTGTACCCCTTCCCTGGATTGCTCTACTTTACCCTTGATCCCATACCTTATAATTGCTGAGAGTTAATCAAGGCGGCACCAAGTACTACTTTTTCAATCTTTGGTATGACTCGACCTAGGATTGAACCCCTGTCTGCCGGACCATGGGTGAACACTCTTCTCATTAAGCTGATGGCCCGGTTAAACGAAGCTAAGCTTACTAAGTGAGAAATATGAACTAGGTCCACAGATACTTAAAAATTCGTTGCTAATTTCATTTTTAAGAAAATTTGTTGCTAATTTTATGTTCAAGAAAAAAGTTATTGATTTTTAAAGTTATTTAATTCTTATCTGTTCTTGCAAGGCAGAAAATTTGGAAAGTTGCCAGTATCTTTCATAGCTGTCTGTCTTTCGAAACAATAAAGATTTTCATAGATCATTAATAGTATCTACGACACACTCGACTGCAACTACTTGCAAAGAAAGAGAAAAATAAAGAAAAATACTAATTTTAAAAAGTGATAAATCTCATAATCTGGTTTGGTCGTTGCTGTGCTACTCATGCAGCGTGTCTTGAGCACGAATTGCTAGGTGTGGTCCATCCCTCTCCAGGTCTACAAGTGGTTTGACTTCGGAATTGTCGCTCTCCAAACTGGTTTCTATAAAGTAAAGTAAAGTTGACGACCATAGTCGAAGGTTACCCAAAGGCTCCCTTTTCAATAGCTACTACACCGAAGTGTAGGAGGGGACACTACTCCATTCCCTGGATTGCTCCACTTTTCCCTTGATCCACTACCTTATTATGCTGTGTTAAGCAAGGCAGCATCAAATACCAATTTTAAGTCTTTGGTATGACTTGACCTGGGATTGAACTCCAGTCTCCCGGACCATAGGCAAACACTCTACTTATCAATGGTCCAGGTTTCTATACCAAAGTTAAAAAGCATAATCTCTTCTATTAAATAGTTATATTCATACCATTCCCGAGAGTATTAGCACTACCTGAATTCTAGCTGTTTCGTTGAGTATTTCAACTCGAGTATCCGTGTCTAACGGTAAACCACAAGCGCTATTTTAAACGCTCGGACAATAATAAAAACATTGTTTTTAAAAAATTACGCCGCTGATCATTTGAAAAAAATAGGGGTTCATTTACCGAAGTCTGAAAACGTTATCTAGATTACTGATATTATTCCAAGGAAACAGTAATCAAAAAGGGGTACAGGTATTTGACTTTCGTCTGGTAGAAGATTGCTTAACTTGGAAACATCGGGGAGTAGCCGACAACAAAAGCAGCGGCAAAAGTAGCAATAGTAGCGTCTAAGCTGGAAGTAAGTTTAATGATAAGAATCACAACATATGCGGCAAACCAAGCTGCTCGCACGTGCGTGGAAGTATATTCATTTACTCAGATATCTCTATCGTCAATTACTAAGTAAAGCACAAGGCCATACTATGAGACATTTGAATCCACAAACAATAGTCTGCTAGTCAACAAATGAACCATTACACAACTCTATTCTCACTTGTAAATATATATATATATATATATATATATATATATGTGTGTGTGTGTGTGTGTGTGTGTGTATGTGTGTGTGTGTGTGTTGACGAAAAGATCGCCCTAGCGCTTTTGTTTGAAGGAAATAAAAGATAATAATTAACTGACTCATTTTTTTTTTTGCAAGTCTACGATTGACATAAAATGCTTCTGGGGAAAATAAGACTGTCCGAGAAGCACCTGTTTTGCCCAGAGTCAGTTTAATAACTTTGAGACAAAACAATAGTCTTTACCCACATGTTTTTGTATCTTCTCATCTTGGGAGCCAAATTAATATTTTCACTTTGTATAAGCATATAAGTACACACACAGATATATAAACGCTTGTATCAACACGTGCTTAAATTCTAACAGTGGTTTAAATGAATTTAAAAATGTTTCAAACGGCGATATAAAAACAGGTTTTCTTTCAAATAATTACTTGTCGGAAAAATATGTTTATTATCACTGTATAAAAAGTATTAATATTTTCTGATATATGATATTTTAAACAAAATTCTACATTTGAGCTATTTATTTCTAACTTAGGTTTTCATGTAAAATTGTTCGGTCTTTTTTAAAGGTTTCTACGCGTTTTGGCCCATGCAAAAAGCTTAAGGTCTTATTGTGTAGCGATATACAAAACTTAGATTTTTTTGACACAATGCCGGAAGTATAGAACACCCAGTGAGAACTGATATCATTCATATTAAATTGCTGGCTTTTGCTCGTTTACCATTACATCAAGCGAGACTCCATTATCCCTATTAAGCAACGTGAATTAAAAAAGAATTTAACTTCACAGAACCAGTTTCCCAGCCAAGCACCATCTACTTCTATTGTTTACAAAAGGAACGATCATGTTCTATGTCTGATGCTTGATGCGCCCTTAAAAGAGCCATACTGACGGAGTTGAGATCGTCTTTTTTCCGAAATCTGCTAATATAATATTGGATAAGTTAAATCATACAAAGTAGGATAAAACACTGTCTATTTGACACGTTGGGCCCTAGGTTCCAGCCATGATCTTACAATCTGATTTTCAAGGATTATAAGCTATTTCTCTTAACAACCCCTACTTTTTTCTTGTTTATTAGGCCTTGTGTCATACAAATGCTAAACCTTTTCATCATTACCGATTGATTGACCAAGAATGAGCCAGACCCATAATCTCTGGAACGTAGACATGAGCATATGCTCGGAAAGTCGTAACACGAAATCAGTTACTTTAATGGGTG
>OY757910.1:52786419-52821419 GCA_963585895.1 Sepioteuthis lessoniana | reverse complement strand
CATGCAGAGGTTCCCTTCTTTCCAAGTAGTAAGATTTTATCTACTGCTTTTATTGCAATACATCTACTACATGCATCATCACAACCGTCACCACCCCACATCAACTATTAATAGCAACAACAACAAAAACAACGACAACAACAACATTAGCACCACCTCCGCCAATGTCATCATCAACAACGCCATTGTCGTTATCGGTACCATCGTCTTTCCTTGTTAAGTTCTATTATTGGCAAATAGAAGAAAATCAACAAGTTTATCGATTTGTATTAGTGATCACGGATTTTTATCAATTTTGCTCTAGTCGTTATATTCATATTTCAAAGTGATTCATTTTTTCACTCATTTTTCCTTTTTTTTTTCTTTTCTTTTTATCTATTTTTTTTTATTTATTTTTCGCTTTACTAAAATTCTTTCTATGTCTGCGCCCAATTCGCAATCTAAGAGCAACTTGACTAAATAATAAAAAAATAAATTTAAAAAGCCCAAATCGTTAAAATATATCAGTTAAGATAACCGGAAGAGTAAATTCAAAAAATGTAATGAACTATTAAAAAAATCTTCATGATTATAATATTCTTTGATTTTTTTTTTGTTTATGTTTCTTTTTATCTAAGATCTTAACGTTCTGAGTCAATTTAGATCATCATCAAGGTTGGTCGACATAACGAATATCCTTGACTCTCTCTTACCATCCATCCCTATCAACGATCAGTCTTGGCAAATCCTCTAGATGACATCCAGTGTCAGAACAGAGCTTACACAATTGTGTCGAAGTATTAGAGTCCGTTTGTAAACGTCGCTTACATGATTGTTTTTACTTCAGTCGTGCCGAACATGTCTTGATCGTTGTGGTTGGATTGTTAGTGAGATGAGAAGTAAGTGGCCGTACAGTTGCTGTTTCGTAGGATTTTGCTTCCAGAATTTGTTTAAAACAGTGAGCAGTATTCTTGTATATTTGTCATCTAGCTTTTCTTTTTCCAGGGGTTTCGTTAGAGTCCAAGTGTTCCGACCATACAGATTGAAAAACTCCTTTTTATTTTATCTGATTGATCGGACTTCCATACGGTCGTTAACTTTTCAATATCAGTCGATGCCTTTGCTTGCTGTATGTTGAAATAGTAAATCGCCTAAAATATATCGAACTTTTTTCTCCTCAGTTGTTGCAATTATTCTTCGAATTCTTACTGCCTACAAAATGTTAACAGACATACTTGCTTACGTCCTCATCGCTCGAATAACCTTATGCATATCAAAGATTATACCAAGTGTAGCAAACCGATTCAAAAATAGAACAAAACCAAGAGCGACTAGTTTGGAAAGGTGATCTCTTGGAATTATACAAGAGATTAAAATTTGACCATACTAACAAATGATTGATCCATAAACCAGACTTCGTCCTCGAAAATGAGACAAACAAAATTCTCTGGCATTTTAAGATACAGATGGATTTCTCAGTCCCAGTCCAAAGCTCAGACCTTGTGCTATTTACACTTCCGGCTCCTAAAGGAGATCCTGGGAGCACATTTTCTTCCGTGGAGTCATTATATCACCTCATTAATTCTGCTTTCTTCCGTATCATTAAGTCATATTAACTCATATGTCCACATACGGGCCAAGATCAATTAGTCAGTAGCCTGGCAAAATTATAACCTGAAATTCAATGTGAAATTTTCTGTATACGAAGTGTGATAAAAAAGAACCGATACGGAAAATGTATTTACTTATACAGAAATAACAATGAATGAAACTTCTTCAAAAATTCCTTTGAAATTAAATAGATTTAATCCGGTTCTCTATTAGTCAAAACACGCTCAAAACTCTTCTTTCGATATGGTGTGAAGTTGTGCCATTAAATTTCATTAAGTACTCCCCATGTTCTTAAATCTTACTCTAGATATGACTTTTCAGCTAAGAAAGAAAAAAAAGTCGTGCCACAGAGCTAGATCTGGTGACTGATTGATTGTTTTTACTATATTTCAATCCATCTAGGTTTATTTTATACCGAGAGATTAGGGAATCAAAATCATTTTACGTTCCTATCGATATTTTTGTATCGTTGTTCCTTTAGAGTTCTTTCTTTGCACAGTGTACTAATTGAATGTGTAAAATTTTCAAACAGATCTAATTGATCCATGGATGATAACCTCAACTGAGCTACCATCCGAGTCAATAGAGTTGGGAACAATGAAAATGAAGTGGTACTCCACAGTGTCCAGAACATCAGAACAGGAGCCTTAAAAACAATGGAGGGAGTCTTACCTCTCTTTAGTGGATTCAGTCTGCGTATTCTATGTCTAGAATACTAGATCCTATTTACCAACCCCTCCGCTCGGGCAGGATATGACACAAGGTCAATTTTTAAGCGGAGTTTAACAGGTTTGAATTCAGAGTTTTCCTTCTCCTAGACTAGTTGCCTCACCAAGGCTGAAGAACCTACCCATAGATTGAGGGAGAATAATTGGATTCATACCTTTCCCAAGGGTATTAGTGCTATGTGAAATGCAATCAGTCTCGTCCAGGATTTGAACTCGTGTCGCCGTGTCCAATTCCTACGACGATAACCATTGCTCCACGGGCACCTCGAATAGAATACTAGATAGAGTTGTAGATTGCATATGAATGAATGTTTCTATACTTGGATACACCTGTTTTCGCCAAAAACTGCTTACCAAAATGTACCAAGCTCTGACACTGATTAGGCTTCTTTGTTATATACTTTCCTCAGCTTTGTGCACTTTATTCAAATTGGAAATTTTAAACTTAATAGATTAATTCAAAGAACTTTTTTTAAAATCCCACCTTTTATTGTCTGATATAAGCATTGTATGAAGCCAAATAGCAAAGAAGGTAAACGAGTTGAAAAATATATACCTATTTGGAAAAGAAATACCTTTCCCCCATTTTGCGACGGACATATTGACTTCCCAAACTAATTGTAATACCATAATATTACTTATTGTATAAATATCCAAAACAACATCTTTTTTATAGCGTTTGCAATTTCTTTTACTAATATTTTTAAAGCTTTCCCTATTTAAAAAAAAAAAAGATACAGAATACAGTGTGCGCCGAACCTTAAACAAATAACAGACAAAAACTAACATTTACCCAACCCCTCCCCTTCGAGCAGGATGCAACTCAAGGTCATTTTTATGTAATGTACAACGGGTTTGAATTCTAAACTGGATACGACGTCAAGGTTAAATTGTCAAATCTGCCTTATTATTTAATCATAGCGAGGAAGAAGAATAGTTTGATTTATGCTTCTCCCAAGGGAATCAGTGCAACGTAAAATTCGAACTGCCTCGTCCAGGATTTGAACTCCAGTCACCGATTCCATGTACTTTGAAAGTAACCATTATACTACAAGTGCAGCCTGAAAAACTAGTATACTAATCACGACTATACAACAGACTTCTATCGGTTTTGTTTATAGATATGTTCAAACTTAGGATATAATGTCAAATGCAGGACAATAGGGAGTGGAAGATCATATTGCTCTAATATAATACAGTATGACGATCAATATTCGAAATTTTTCCACTAGCACCAGTCGAAAATCATCCGTCGTATAAGTCACGTGGCAATCAATGTGCCGCTCCAATTATGTCACCAACAAAAAAAAAAAACCTTGTTGGATAAGCGACGGACGTAACTTATGCAAATGTGGTAGCAGTGGCAGGTTTCATTTTATTTCTGAAACGCTGGGGCCATCATCAGTGCGGTCAGTCCATTACTGACAATCAATCATAATCTGCTGATAAGGAGATGACAAACCGAAAATGCCCTCTCTTTTTTTTCTTTTTTCTTTTTCTTTCTTTCTTTCTTTCTTTCTTTCTTTCTTTCTTTCTTTTTTTTTTTTTTTTTTGGACCGTCCAGCCCAAATCTTTTTATTACGTCTCCGGATTTTGATCTTACATGAGTTTAGAATTGCTTTGATTATATAAATCCTCTGGGGTTGCTGAGAATTGATAATGTTCCTGAATTCCTGTCTCAAGCTAAAAACTGTCTTTCGTGTTCCCACTTGGGACCAGGATATGTGTTGTATCGGTGCGATATCGCGTCTGCCGCTCCAGACGAGCATTGCCTTTAACCCCTTTCATTTCCATCGGCAAATTGTCTTTAATCAATATCTGATTCATAGCGTGAGTAAGGAATCCCTGGGAAAAAAGACAATCCTTACAAGATATCGTATTACCTGTCTGAAGAACAAAGAAATTTCTGGCAAGATCTCCAGGTAGCCGGTCGAGAAACAAACAAATGTTCCAAGATATTCATTCGGTTGCTTCTAATGAGTTACATTGACATAGAGACAGACAAAAGGGAAAGAAGGAATAGATACATGAATAAAGGAGACAGACAGACTGACAGAGTGAGAGGATGATGGATAAATAGACAGACAGTATAGTCTAGAGCCAAAGGAAACAAATGTATTCGTTTAAAACATCAAATACTTATATTACAACTTAACCACTTCTTCAATTACATGCAAATAATGCATCTAGTACTATTATACGATGAAAAGGGCCACAATTTAAACAAGAATGTTAATTCTTCATGATTACTTACTTTTTTATTCTTTATTTTTTAAATTTCAACAAGTTTCGACTTGATGTCATCTTCAGGAGAAAAGTTTTTACAAGAGTTAAAAGAATTTCTAAAACACAAAGAACCAACGAAAAACAAATAAATTATGTATCATTTCCATGCGTTTTTAAAATTTGATTTTTGTTTACTTTCAACATTATAAAATCTGCTAACGTCACACACATACATATATATATATATATATATATATATATATATATATATATATACGTGTGTGTGCATGCATAGCAAGTGAAATTAACTTTCACGATATATATATATATATATATATATATATATATATATATATATATATATATATGAATGTATGTGTTGATCTAACTTCTCTGGTATGGACAGAATGATGCACATAGTTTTTTTAAACGCAGTATAGCTGGTTTGAATTCATATTTTTACTTCTCTTTGTTTTGTTATCTTTCAACATTGAAAGAATCCAGACTTACCTACTATTTACGTATAGCTGGAGAGAGGACGATCGAATTCATACTTTTCCCAAGGGAATTAGTTCAAAATGAAACACAAATAACCTGGACCAAGATTTGAACTCAGGTCATCAATTCGTTTCAATTGACTCATCTAAGAAGTGAGTCGGCACATACCTGTTTAATGTATACTTTCAACGTGATTTGTTTTTATTTTCTAAGCTTTGCTTAGGCAGGCAAAGTGGCTTTAAGTTGCTATTTTCTAAGCCTAATTTTGTTTAACAAAGAGTATCTAATGGAAATTCGAACTCATTAATAATAGCCAGTTAGTCGATCTCGTTAACCATTATACTACGTCAGACGCCCACACAAAATGCTTAAAGTTAAGTACCTGCTGTTACTAGGTGGTGGCTCATTTGAGCACTGAACAGGCTCATTGATGCTTAACTGAGGTGATCTGACAGGAAACCGGTGCTTCTACCGTAAAAGGTTGATTTTCTTATCATTGAGGATGTTGGCTAAGTTTTTTTTTCTTGCTGTGTTATGGCCACAGATGATGTTGCAATCATAAAAAAAACAAAACAAAACAAAAAAAAAATAACGTTAACGACACAAACTAATATATTGAACCGTGTATTGACAATTTTTCCCCTCCTCTTTGAAGCAAGAATCGTGTTTACGTATCTACCTCTACTGTTACAAGCAGTACGACTGAAGTCTTTATTAAGCTACGCTTGTGTAAAATGCTCCGATATCAGAGACCCTGTTGACTTCACGTGGCATTGCGCCGACTGCTGCCAGCATTTCCAGTCCATCTGGAGTTATTTTGATTTGCCGCAAATTTGAGTCTGCTACCGGGGGAGTCGTTCAGATCAAACGCGACACTGGTGAGATATTTCCCACAGAGAGACATGCCTCATAAACAGTTCAATAAAATTCTTAATTCTCATTTATGCAATGTCTAATGTGAAATACCATTTCTCGTTTCTTCAGTGACGGAAGGAAGAAATTCGACTTATGGTTAACAAGTAATGTATTTTGTACTGAAGTAAATAAACCAAATATCTAACTGAATTGAGATTTGAAATTTACATTCATACATACAAACGAAGGGAAATACATTTAGCGTAACAATCAACGTCGTTAGAAATGGAATCAGTGACACCCGTGTTCAAATCCAGGACTAGATCGTTTGCATTTTACAAGATCAACAACATGTGAGTGATGAAGACTTAAATAGCACCAGTGATCATTTGAGTACTAGAACACGTGCTGAATAGGATGAATGAATTCTCCAACTGAGGCCTCAGTAGCATTAAGACCTAGGCTGTCCAGAAAATTACCTTACTACAGAAAATAAAGGCAATCAATTGACATCGCTCGAAAAGCAATTGAAGACCATTGTTCGGATATGTCTCTGCATAGAGTAAACTAGGAAGTACATAGGAGTACTCGTAAAAAAAAACTCGCAGGGAGTAAAATTGTTCACTGAATACTAGCATTCAGTCTTTCCTGACCATAAGCAATTCTTTTGGACCAGATTCTTATACAAAGACTTTTGAATCGTGTAAAAGCAAAATTAAAAGACTGTATGGTGAACAACTTTTATCTTACTCCAAGAAATATTTTTTTATGCAGTGTAGAGCATAATGAGAAATAAAAAAAATTAAAATAAAAATAAGCTGAAAGGTTATGGAGTATCGATACAGTCAGTGGATATCAATAATAAAAACTGCGATATTTTGCCTAAGTATAATATCTTCAAATGCAGACAGTGCTGAAATACAGCTGTCATAGTTTCTTGCAATCTACAGATTTTTTTCTCCACATGGGAGTGTCAGGTGTACTTCCATCTTAACACATGACTTTACACTGCACTATAATGACTATTGTCTGGCCACTTTTTTCATTTTTCCGTCTGATGATTGTGCACACCATATAAAATATAAATTGCCCTGTCGGCTCAGGCTGTAGAATACACCGACTGAATCTCTGCAGAGGGGTAAAACTTCCCCAACAAGTGTCCAAGACATGACACTAAACAACCTGATGTTGAGGCTTCAGTAATGCTGGAGCTTTGGGGAATGCGGAGAACCCCTTCATTGCCATCGCTTCCAGGTCCCCTCTGGCCTGGAGTTGCAGAACCTGATAGAGTCGTATCTATAGGCTAAATAAAGCTAAACTGTTTACTTATGCGAAACTGAATTATCTGAAATAGAACTGCTTGACCAAACCGAATAGCTGGAAATATAAATTAAACTGCGTACTTATGCTAAACTGAATTGCTTGAAATAGAACTGTTTATATGTATAAAAATGGGTTTAGCATTAAACAGCCTATGAAAGTAGCTATGTCACAAAAGCCCCAAAACAACAAACAAACAAACAAACAAACATAAAACTTTAAAAAATGGATTAAACTTTGTGTTTATAATTTGAAAAGCACTGCTGTGGTAGCGTCAAGCACATTTTCCTGAAAACTCTTCTCATTAGCGTTTGTCTTCTTATATATATATATATATATATAGCTGTGTGTGTGTGTGTGTGTGTGTGCGCTCGCGCGTAACAACACTCTGATGGTAATACCGGTTAGAGAATAATTACTGTTGATACAGCCTTTATTTAAGTAGTATGTAGGGTTTGTTCTGCATATCAGTACATTTACTGTAATCCAACAACGGTAAATTTCAGCGCATTAGTAGTCTTTTTATGCCGGAAAAATTTCTAAAAAAAACAAGGGTCGACTTATAGAACAGTACTCCAAACAATTGTTATACACCACTTTACTTAACTGCAGTCGACTGCAGCAAATATTTCCAACTTAGACTTGTGTTTGGTCAACATTTTTAACAAATTAACACGCAGATTTATGTAAAATAATAAAACTGTAATACAGATTATCTTGCATCTTGACTTTATATCAACTGCCTTATCCAACAGTTGATGCACTGAGTGTGAACACTAAAGGGAACATCATAATACCTTGGCAGCCAGTCAGACATCTATGGTACGTTGATTATTCGTGCAATTTCATGATAACCAAAGGATTGTTAATTCCAATGAATATAAGCTCTAATTTGTACGATTTACATGTTTAATCTATCCTACAGGTAGCTTCTGTAGGTTTGGGAATCGACCTATACAGCAGGCATAGCTCTTACCCAGAATGTTTGAGTTAAAAATCTTATCGTCGACTTATATGCCAAATCGACTTTTACGCCACAATTTGTGGTATATCAACGGCATTTTTAATCTGAATTCAACATAAATATATATATTTTTTAAATTTCACAATGTTATTTTCACGTTGTGCATTTTAAAGTGAACGAAGATTTTGGCACATCCGTTTAATAAATCCTGCCTGTGATATCATAGCTTACATAAACTGCTAAATATTATAAGAATTAACACTTCAGTTGAAGAGTCACGTCCGCCCTAACGACAGCTGTTGATTTAATCAACAGACCTGACCTAAAGTGAAGATTTTTTTCTCAGCAGTCAAGTCACCGTAATAACAGCAGAGGAGACAAGGTAACGTTTGACTCAAAGCACGTTTAGTCGTGTTGTCAGGCATTGACTTTGTGAGTGAAGTAAAAACAAATCAGACGGAAGTGATGAATGGCAGATGTAATTAAGCACAAAATAACACGGGGGTGTCCTCATGGTGTAATGGTTAAGGCGACGGACTGCGGAATCGTTGTAAGCGAGTTCGTACTCCAGTCGCACTATTACGTTCACTTTCGCGCATATACCCTTGGGGAAGGTATGAACCCCCTTATCCTCCCAGGTATGGGTTAAATAATACCGCTTCTGTTCTTATAGGAGAATGGCTTTGGCATTAAATAACCTACAAAGGTTTATATGCCATCAAACCAAGAAACCAAACCAAACCAAGCAAAATAAGACACCGCCGAAATAATCGCAGCCCCAGAAATGGATGGAAGTAAAGAATAAAGAGAAACTACGATTTATGCCCCAGACTACCGTATGCGTTGTAACGAGGAACTGCCTTCCCTTCTACATGCAGCAGACGAAGCTCTTGATATAACAATACCTCAGACATTAATGTAGGGATCGAACACTGTTGTAAACTCTCAGAATTCTTTCAGCCACACAAATGGAAATTTTCGGCTTACCAATCACCACTTTTGGCTAAGCCGAACATATATTCAATCAGCTTCATGCATCCCCTTCCTGTATAAACACGAGACAGAAAAAAGTGATAAAAACATTTTAAAGACAAATGAGAAATCGAGCTACGGGACTCTCAGTCATTAGATCTGAGCCACCCCTGCCCAATATAAGAAAGCCTGATTTGACCCAGCGAGCATAAAAGACCCAGAGTACAGCAAGCGACTCAACTATTCATGAAGGTCGGCACAACAAACCGACAGCAACCTCACTTTATCTGACGCGTCAATATCCTACGTAATCTTTTCCAACTACAAGCCTGGTACGTGACATGTCCCAAAGAGAACAAATGAACACCGTCTCTACTTATATCTCGAGTCCATCGTTGGGTTACTTCTCACTCTTTTCTGTTTGAGGAGTCTTTGTGAGGTAAGGGCTAACATGCTAGACTGAGACATCGTAGGAAACGAGTTTGAACTTCACTAGTGATATTACGTTCAATTCAAGACTAATAAAGTTACAAAACCCCATATCCAGCAATAGGTTAAATTGAACCAGTACTGTTCTTCAACAAGGATGGATTTGGCATTGAATAAACTAGGAACGTTGATGTACCATTAAACAAAGAAAGCAAACCAAACCTTTTCCGCTTATTGCAAGTTATGGTACCTGAAGACGATTTCGTTCATCCAAAGCCTATCTTCATTCATTCTTAGTATAGCTCTCGCAGTTGGGCAAAAATAACAGTTATAATGACGTATTAAAACAGCTAATCAGACATAATAGTCTTGCTGATTTCACATGGCTTGGTTCTTTCAGAGAGAAAGTTAATATGTATTTTTATCGTACTTAGTACTTTGCTACTAATTCAGATTTTAGTTCAGTGGTTCCCAAACATGCTTTTGTCTCCCATATTGTACCCCCAACATTTTCATATCACAGGAACCCCTCTTTATGTGTTTTATCTAATGAATTTCTTTTTTTTTTTTTTTTTAATATTCAAAGATTAAATCTATGATCCTAGTTTGTTAGAGTCTTTGCAGGCTTGAATTTGCCAAGGTAACCAGTACGCACGGTTTCTACAGAATGATCTGACTGACATATAGGACGTGTCCTGTCTAGACAACGTCATCAAGATAAAAAAGAAAAGTTCAGGAGGCGCACTTAGCATGATAGTTTTTGATGTAAGGAAATGGAATCAACGATACGAGTTCAAATCATGGACGAGGCTGTTTGTGTTTCACTTTATGCTAATGCACTTAGGAAAGAATGAATCTATTCTCCTCCCCACTCCAACTCATAGAAAATAGTATAACAGACTGAGTTATTAAACGTTAGCAAGGCAACATGTCAACAAGAAGTAAAATTGAATGCAAACCAATTGTACACTTTAAAAATTGAGTTTTTGCCGTATGCTGACTGCAGCTGAGAGATTGGGTAAATAAAACGAGTAAATATTGAGACTTTAAACTCTATATTTTGGGCAATGAAATAAAATTTTGCATTATCCTGTTAATTGTACTCGTTGTGAAGTGTTCGTATTGTTTTAATGTTTACGGTTTCGGTTTGGTTTCGGTTTCTTTGTTTAATGGCATATCAACCTTTTTAGGTTATTTAATGCCGAAGCTATTCTCCCAGAAGGACAGTAGTGGTACTATTTAACCCATAACTGGGAGGATAAGGGGGTTCATACCTTTCCCAAGGGTATTTGCCCGAAAGTGAACGTAATAGCGCGACTGGAGTACGAACTCGCTTACTACGATTCAGCAGTCCATCACTTTAACCATTACACAACGAGGACACCCCCTCTTTTAATGTTTACGGCTAAGGTTTTCGCATACCAATGTTTTAAGAAACATCCTGTTGCATTACTACAACCCCTTTTTCTTCACTGCCCCTAGAATTATTCCACCGCCTCCAGGATTGTGAGTTACAACCCGGGTTGAGAATGACTGCATTAGACATTTAACCAAACAGTAAAGCGTTTCGTGACATCTTGCACGTAGGTATCTTCTATGTCAGTGAAAGTAGGTCATTCCAAACTTAGCTGTCCCAGCGATATTCCCTTATTTTTGGTTTCTTGTTGTTCAAGTGAGATGTGGGATTACCTGCATCGGTTACAAAAGTACTTTTCCTAACGATGGCAGCGGGTGATCCATTGGGAATTTTTTAATAGAAAAAGTCTGGGAATGCTGAAAAATGGTATACGCATAAACCAAAATCTCTCCAAGAAATTCAGAAGCATAATATTCTCTGGGACTTTGAGATGAAAAGAGACCCGAAAATCCATGCCAGAAAATCAAACCTACAGTTAATTAAAAAGAAAAGAACTTATTGTCTAGTGGATGTTCACATTCCAACAGATTATAAGGTAAAAAAAAAAGAAAGCAAAAGATAAACAAATATCTGGCTTTTGCCATAGATCTCATTTAGTTGGGGAACATGAAAGTAATAACATTTGTTGATGGAGGCATTGTGAAGGTCCCCAAATACCTGGGAAAGAGAATGGCTTAAGTGGAAATCTGAGGAAGAATCGAGAATATTCAGATCACAGAACTTTTAAAATCAGCTTGATTACTGAGAAGAATCCTTAATAACTGAAAAGACTTGCTATCTCAGAGAAATCACCGTGTGAAACTGGTATGAAAAGTACGCAACAAGTAAAATATCAATACTTGTGTATACACTTAAATCAGAAGCAGTCGAATCAAAAAATAACAATAATAAGATTACAGTGGAGTTTGAAATACAGACCTTTCGTCACCTCCAAACGAGAAAAATGATCGGATTTAATAGAGTTAAACAAGCAAAGAATGTAGATAGAGATCGTTAGAGTGAAAGTGCCAACGAACCACAAGGCAAAAATAAATGAAAATAACTAATGAAAAGAAAAAATTCTGGACTTAACTCAGGAGCTTTGAACAATGTAGAACGAGGTGATAATCAAGTCATTAAAAAGCTGATCGAACTGGACTCGTGCTAAAAAGTCGAAAATAGGGATTAGTTAATTCGAAAGAGAGGCTGTCAAGCCACAATGTTCGCCCATTTGGAACCTTGCCAAAAATTCTACAGGCAAGAAAAGATGAATTAGAAAAGCCAGGAAAAGTTAAGACTGGCTAGATCAGGACATCATCAGGGTAGTGAGAAATAAGTATATGTGATAAGTCGTGCCATTGTTCAGACGCCTGCAATAATCTCTATAAAACTGACAAGAAAATATGGATATGACTAAGAAAGGGAAACCTTAATTGAGAAAATTAATCTCTTCTCATAGCAACTCAAAACAACGCCATAAGGGTCACCCATATCAAAGCAAGAATAGATAAGACGCAACAAAACAGCAATGTAGGTTATGTGGTGATAGAGAGGAAACCATCAATAACGTAATAAACGAATGCAGCAAATTATCACAGAAAGAGTATAAGAGTAGATACGACTGGGTGGGCAAAGTGATCCACAGGAAATTTTGCAAGAAATTGAAATCTGACCGTTCGAACAAATGGTATATGCACAACCTAACATCTGTTCTGGAGAATGAAAAACTTCTCTGGGATTTTGACATACAAATGAATCGCATAATCTCGGCCAGACGACCAGACATTATAATGATTGACCAAAAAAAAAAAAAAGAAAACTTGGATAATTGGAGACTTTGTTGTCCCAGCTGAACACAGAGTAAAATTGAAAGAAAGTGAAAAGAAGAATAAGTACCAGGACCTTGTTAAGGAATTGAAGAAACTGTGGAACATGATAGTGACGATAATACCAATTGTAATTGGATTAATAATGGGACTGGAGAACTTGGAAATAAGAGGACAAATGGAGACCATCCAAACTACTGCATTATTGAGATCGGCCAGAATACAGGGAATAGTCCTGGAGACTTGAGGAGACATCTTGTCGTTCAAACTCCAGTGAAAGACTATCAGCTAACGTTGATGTGAAAAATTCTCAAGAAGTAGTAGTAATAATAATAATACAACCTTAAGCCGACTTAGACAGACTATATTCATCAAGAAAAGTTGGAGGAAGAGGATTTGCCAGCATTGAAGTAAGCGTGGATACATCAATTACAGTGGCTAGTAACAAACAGAACAACAAAAACTACGAAACAGAAATGGGAAGAAAAGCAGCTATATGGATATTTCAAATGACAAACTGGCGAAATACCAAGTGAAAAGACCTGGAAATGACTATGAAAAAGAAAACATAAGAAAGAAACTCAATCTCCGCTGATTGCGGCACAAAACAGCGCAATCCTGACCGAGCATATTTAAGCAAAAATAGATAAGACGCAACAATAGATTAGGTGGTGATTGAGACGAAACGATTTATCATAAGGGCAAAGGGAGTATACTACTAGACACGACTGGATGGTGAAGGTGATCCACTGGGAATAGTTCAAGAAATTGAAATTTGGCTATACTAACAAGTTATGCACAAACAAGAATATGTCCTATGGAATGAGACACGTAAATGACTCTGGGATTTTAAGATGCAAACAGATTTCCGATTCTGGGCCAGAAGAGTAGAACCTGTGATAATTACAAAAAAAAAAAAAAAAGAAAAAAGAAAAAAAAAGAGAACCACAGCGTAAAATTCAAAGCAAGAGAAAAGAGAGACAAGTACTTAAGATTTATCAGAGAATTAAAAAACAAAGCTGTGGAACATAAGAATGACGGTGATACCAAATATAATTGGAGGGCTTGGAACGGTCCCTAAAGGCTAGGAAAGAAGGACTGCAAGAGTTGGAAATCGGAGGACAAGCGAAAACCATCTAAACAACAACATCGTTAACATCGGCCAGAATACTGAAAAGAGTCCTGGAGACCTGAGACTTGCTGTCATTCAGACTCCAGTGAAAAACCATCAGCTAATGTTGGTGGGAAAAACTCTCAAAAGACTAAAATAATTAAAGCAGACAAATGCCCGTGGAACATAAACGTGAAGATGATATCAAATGTTCATGGAATCCTTAAAACAGTTTCCAAAAACCTGAAATAGAGTCAGGATGAACTGTAGATCAGAGGAAGAATCGAAACTATCCAGACGACATCACCGCTAAAATCAGCTAGAATATTCTTTGAATCCTGGAGACATTAGGGACCTTGCTGTCAATTAGATTCAAGTGAAAAACTTCAAGTTAAAGCAGGTATGAAAAGCTTGCAAACAGTAACATAATAACATATATAGGGAAAAAAAGAGGTGGTGGGGTGGCTAAAGTGCTGAACTAAGACATCGAGGAAAGGGTGGTTCGAATTCAAGTAGCGCTATTACGTTTCTTTTTTTCAGATTTATATCCTTGATAATGGCATGTTTCAAACAGTAACGTTACTGTTCTTCAGCATGGATAACCTACGAAAGTTGATATGCCATTAAATTAAGAAACCATACCAAACAGTCTATATATCTAATTAGTCTAAACCTTATCAGTTGCCCAAGGTAGAATTATCTTAAAAATAACAAATTATGTTAATTCCTATATAAGAAGTATGCTCTATATTGTTTGGTCTATGGAATTAATATTTCCTTTTGAATTAATTTGATTAACAAGTAAAGAGATCATGTTGAAAATTTGCTGTATTTTCTTATGTATATTTTGGATTTAATTGAGGCCTGTACGGATAATGAGTTGAGAGTTCAAGAATTGTGTGATCATGTTACTCAGGAAAGTAAACAGCCTAGAATCGAGTTGAAATACATGCTTCAGAAAACTATTATAAAAAAATTAATTGAATAAAGAAGGAAATTCTACTTTCGTTCTCGCAGCTATCGAAGAACAGGAAATAAAAATAGAGTACGAAGGCAAATGTTTCTAAGAAATATACAAGAAGAAAAATCCAGGAATTATTATTTGGATTTCAGAAACTGTTCTCGTTAGATTTTTCAAAACTAAAAAAATTATTTCTGTACTTCGACGCTAGTATGAAAAAAGCTAATTGTGATCAGCACGGATGTTTGAGTGACTATTAAATTACCATTACTAGCACAGCTGTCACCAAAAGAAAAAAAAAATAACATTTGTGACCATAAAAGTATTCAGAAATTAGTCGTCAAGTCACGTTTTAAACAACAAATGCAGTTAAGAATGTTAAAATTACACAGAGTTAAAATCACTGCCACTTTTTTGAAAAGAAAAAGCACCTCGGGAGATGTAATGTGAAAAGAGATGGTCAAGTAGCTCTTTGTTCGTGAGTTCAATTCTTGCAAGCGATTCGATATGCCTGGCCTTGTACAAAACTAAGAAACGCATTGTTAATGACAGCTTGTTAAACAATAATATGAAATCACCTTACCGTATGGAAAAAGAGAATACGGCAACTTAAAAGTATATATATATATATATATATATATAAAGGGCAAGTTTTGGAATAAAATTCGACAGTATGAGGAAAGGAAGACATTTTGGAAAATTAAATTGACCTGTCTTGCTATATATATATATATATATATATATATATATACAAGTTTGCCGACCGTAGTCGAGGGTGACCAAAAGCTCCCTTTTCAATTGCTACAACACTGAGGTGCAGGGGAGGGCGCTACTCCATTCTCTGGATTTCTTGATCCATACCGTATAATACTGGGTGTTATATAAGGAGGTATCAAGTACCATTTTGTAGTCTTTGGTATGATTCGACCTGGGATTAAACTCTAGTCTCCTAGACCAGTGGCGAACACACACACACACACACACACACACACACACACACACACACCACACACACACACACATATATATATATAGTATTCTTTGGTCCAGTTAAACCGGAGTTGGGTGTAATTCCATCAGGACAAGAAATTATTCATGAATGAATATTTAAATTTTCCTGGTAAAGAGCTCTGTAACAATAATACAGACCAATATATATATATATATATATATGTATATATATATCAACGAATTTGAGAAAAGTGTTTTTCCGCAGATCTGGTTTAAAAACTGAAATTATGAAATTACAATCCAGCGGTATTCGACTTTTCACTTCAATTTTTATGAGTCCTCACGAACATCAGACGGAATGTTTACCCCAAAAGATCGTGGTGACACGATAAATGCTCTATGTCGGGGAATGTAATTTCTTACACACACACACACACACACACACACACACACACACACACACAAATATATATATCCTTAAATGTATATATGATTTTTATAACACTGCTCATTGCTTAGACCGGTAATCATTTAAAAGTTGGTGACGTAAGCAATTAGAGATTTCTAGGCTAAACATAGAAAAGTTTAGCATGAAGACACAATGAAGCCGAGTTCTTAGCAACCATTCCTGATTGATCACTAAAGTTGAACAACATTGAGCAAGAATTGTAACTCTAAACCTTTTTAAATGCACCGATGGTTTGGGGTCAATGTTTAAAGGCATATCAACTCTTGCTGATTATCTAATGCCAACGTCATCCTTATGAAAGTGCAGTAATGGTACTATTTAACCTATTGCAGGGCAAATTCACTGAGATATGTGACCATTTCCAAAACAACATATAAAGTAAGCTACATAGAAACCGTGAAACTGAATAAACAAAGCTTACTAAATGGCAAAATCTAGGGAATAAATTTCTACTTGAGAGTACATAAAGGAAAAAAGAAAAAGAAAAACGAAAGATGTAAATGAATTGTCTATGTATCCTTATTCAGTGTCTTTTGAATGTTTGATTGGCCACATTTTCGTACGAAACGGTTCTGTAGTTGTAGTGACGTGTCTGTGAACACATGCAATTAGTTTACTATGGTTTGCAAATATCAAATGCAAAGTGCATATTTCACAAAGTTTAGGAATAAGCAAAGCAATCAGCATTCGCAGCGTAAATTATGCTGGTGGGCATAGATTTTTAAGCACTCTTTCACCACGTTATTTCCTTGGCTTATATTGGTATTACTATATTTGCCCTCACAACAAAACTAGAATAGGAATTGCACACACACACACACACACACACACACACACACACACACACACACACACACACACAAAACCATTTATGTAAATACGCATATATATATACATGTATATATATATATATAAGATAATATATATATATATATATAAAATCATATATATATATATATACACACACATATATATGAATATAAAATAATATATATATATATATCTACATATATATGTACATGCTCATACATATATATATATATATATATATATACCAATAATTACACGTATACATATATAAAGGCACATATACACATACACATACACACATTCGTACGCATATATATATATACCTTTGTGAATACATATATACGTACATATGTATATATATGCACACACACACACACACACACATATATATATATGTATATGCATATACATACATATTTATATATTTATGTGTGAGTGTGTTTGTGCGTGTGTGTATGTGTGTATATGTGTGTGTGTATGTGTGTGCACTTTACTTTAATATAAATAGATATTCTTCAATCTTCCTTACGGACTTAGTGATTGAAATATCGATCCATCAAAAGTTGAAGGAATACCCCGAGGGTCGACTAACTTTATAATTTCGATACGAGGGCAATCGTTTGGAAATAGTATATAACATGGGTGCCAAGTCACGGATCTCTCAAATCTGCTCAACGATCCAAAATTACATAGAGAGAGAGAGAGAGAGAGAGAGAGAGAGAGAGAGAGAGAGAGAGAGAGAGAGAGTGTGATAATTTGGATTACTTTGGGAAATATTCGATACTATTGGATATGTGACCCCAGACAGTTTCTGTCACAGATACGGAGTGTGTATGTTCATTTAAAAAATAATGCGATGCCTACAATTAACAATATCGGCAAAAGAACTTGCCAATAACATACGAACTATTATTCTCCGGAAGAAGTTGTCTTTATCATCAAAACTTTTGAAAAGAAAGAAGAATGTGTTTTCTTATTTGCATGTAGATATTTTAGCAGTAGCAGTATGAACGATAGAGACACTGCTATAACAGAAATTATTTTTAGAAAGAATAACACAGACCACTGAACTATGATGCTGAAGATGAAATAGTTATTTGATAAATATAGTATCGATCAGAATCTCAAGAGAAATAGGAAAATTATTAATGAAATCATAAAATTATTACTACGATGTTTAACATTAAATGCAGTAACATCACTGAGGCTTTTATGAAATGTGTGAAACTAGAATGAGTATTTCCTTTTAAAATAATACGCACTTAATCTTGAAACTTTACAAAAATTTTGCTCCAATATAATTCTTCTTCTTTCGTAATGTTTATGTTTAATAGGCATCTGAGTCTTCCGTTTTCAAATGCAAATCAGCGTTAGATTTTAAGCCAAGACTTTAAAAAGGTCTTCATGTTTATTTCTTTAAATACAATAAAATGAAGTTTCGATGTTTATTACTGAGACGATATTATCAAATAAAGAGGAAAGAATACGTAATGGTGGCGGTTGTGGTAAGAAACATGCTGTCATGTCAAAGTTATTGCTGCTGTAGTAGTAGTTGTGGTGATATTATTGGAAAGATATTGTGGCTACTATTTTCTCTTAAAATGTAACAACAATAGAATCTCTTTATGTCTTCATTTTGTAAAGAATTGTGATCAGGACCTTGCTTGGGAATTCCAAAATTACGTAATACTAGCTATACTAAAGTAAATGACACTAAATACATGAATAACAATTGCCAGAGTTAAAACTATAAATAACTTGAGATGAATCTTTCTATTTTTATTCTAATGTTTGGTCAGTATATATATATATATATATATATATATATATATATATATATATATATATATATATATATATATTCATTTTTAGATATATATGCAAACAAAATCGATAAAATATATCACGCACATATTCTAAATCTCTCTCTCTCTCTCTCTCTCTCTCTCACACACACACACACACACACACACACTCACGCACACATAGTGATCCTAGTTCAAACCCTAGAAAAAGCTGTTTACGTTTTCCTTCGCGCTAACGCCTTTAGGAAAGGTAAGAATGTATAAATTCTTCTGCTCATTTGAAAAGGTAAATACGGCAGATTTGGTTCTTTAGTTTTGGATTGACCACCAATGTAGGAGAAGGAAAACTTTTAATTCATGCCATTTATACTCCTCTTAAAATGGACTTTGTGTCACTTCCTGCCCGTGGCAGATGGAGTAGGTAAACACACACACACACACACACACACACACACACACACACACACACACACACACACACACACACACACAAATCGAACGGGAAAATTGAATGTTCGGCTTAAAAAAAAATATGTAAGCAGCTTCCATTTGTAGGTAGATATATACTTATTTTATTTTGAAATAGAAAATTTTAGAAATACGATTTATTTTCAAACGTATATCTTCTAATAGCCTGTTTTTAAGTAAGCGATTATTCATAAAAAGAAGACGCTAAAAGATCGCTACCTTTGTCATGCTACTGAATAGATTGTTCGGAAACTTGTTTAAGACGGAAAGAAGTTTTCTTCCTTTTTGTTTTCATTTCTTTTTTTTTATTATTTTCATTTATTATTTTTTTACACAATTTTAGAATAGATCAAGATCCATAGAAGCAGACAAATAAATGTGTGGTATATATATATATATATATATATATATATATATATATATATATATATATATATATATATATATATATATATATATACATAACCATAACTGGCTTATTGGGACAAACATAACGCTTCAGCGGTCTCTGAAAATGAGTCCATATCAAATTAAATTTTTATAAAAATCAATTAAAAAATTACGAGAAAAAAACAAAGAAAAAAAATTAAAGAAACAGAGCTGTCGAAGTAAACAACGTGAGCACTCAGAAAGATTGCAGAAGTTATATGAAGACTTTACTAAAACAATATGATAATGACTTGAGAATTCTGTAATTACTACTACTACTACAACTACTACTACTACTACTACTACTAATAATAATAATAATAATAATAATGATGATGATGATGATGAAGTAGAACTGACCATGTTTCTAGAATGTGGACAATCCTTTTTGCTTTTCTTCGAAAATTATCATAGAAATAGACGATGTCCCGAATATTTGATAATAATAATAAAAATGATATTAATAATTATACTTGCAAAGAAACAAAGCCAAAAAGAGGAAGAAAAGGACGTGTGAACAACTGCAGCAGCGGCAGCAGCAGCAGCAGCAGCAGAAGAAGAAGAAGAAGAAGAAGAAGAAGAAGAAGAAGAAGAAGAAGAAGAAGAAGAAGAAGAAGAAGAAAGATTTTCCTTGTGAAATTATATAAACATCAACGATTGGTAATTGTAGTCGTGGTAATAATGATAATCTTCGTAGTAGTAGGAGTTTTAGTATTGGCGGTAGTAGATGGTGGCATAAGGTTGTGGGCTAAGCAATCAACGTCGCAGTAATAGTAGTTGTCACTGCAAAAGGCAAAACTAGTAGTAGTAGTAGTAGTAGTAATCGTAATAGTAATACTACTAGTAAAACTAGTAGAGGAAGGAGAGTTTCTGGAAGAGAGGGATATTACAGGAAAGGCAGTGTATTTGACAAGCATGGCGAGACCCTGGCGTTGAAAACAAAGTGAAATGCGACAGACACAACCACAACAACATCAGTAACAAAAAGCAGCAACACACACACACACACACACACACAAATACACAGATACACTCCCCCCACACACACACGCACTCAAAATTTAAAAAAAAATGATATATGATAAAATAAAAAAACAAAACAACGGCACGCGTGTGCAGAGGCAAGGGAAGGAAACAAAGAAAGCGACACACAGACAGACAAGCGGACACACAGACATGGAGAGACGGGCAGACGCACATAGATACAGAAAATGGCAAAGGACGCGCACTGAAAATACCACATGCTTGTAGACACGATCACACACCGGGGTTAGAGGAAGGGAGGTAAAGGTTGGGGAGGCGAGACAGACGAAAAACGAAACAAAGAGAAAGTTAAGAGCTCACACGAATAAAGTATAAAAGTGATTATCACACATATACAGACATACGCTTACAAACACACGAAGAGGGGACGGTAACGCAGATATCAACACATGCTAAAAAATATCATCGTGCATAAAAGAATATAGTTCCATTTTAGACAAAGAAATGAAGATCTTTTAAAAAATGTTATACTAGCGTGATAACTGTGAAAATGCTGGGTTTGTTTACGTATATGTCAGCTTGGATGAGAGGGATTACTGTAGTCTGCCTTGGATCATAGAATTGTATTTCTGTTATTTTGCCTAGTATCGGAGTGCAGTATCTGTACACTATGAAGAGTGTAATAGACAAAATATGAATAGATGGTTACTCATTACATTATATAAGTAAATATGCCTCCGTGAGTATGCGTGATATATATATATATATATATATATATATATATATATATATATATATATATATATATAAGAGAGACAGAGTGAGAGATAGAGAGACAGATGCGACGGTGATGAGAACAAAAAGTTAGAATGGAAAATCAAATTGACTTGATTTGCTGTAAGATGACGATATTTGTACAGTGAAACATGGCAATCTGTGTTTCTATACAGTCTTCCTTTTATTGTCTCATATATATATATATATATATATATATATATATATATATATATATAGCGATATGATACTAAGTCTTATGTAAAGTTGGACGGGTTTCAACCACAGATTGAAGCGTCCTGCACGTCTAGTCACACTGATGAGTTGTAATACAATGAAACAGTCAGTTTGTGGATAACAATATATATATATATATATATATATGTATTACATGTATGTGTGTGTGTGTGTGTGTGTGTGTGTGTGTGTGATAGATCGACCGATAGATAGATAGCAAGACTATTAGAAGGGCATTTATTTGCAGACAAAGAGAAATAGTAGCTAGATCGATACTCAGGTAATCACGCATGTATACTCACGCACACAGATCGACAGCTTGCTCGATTGATAGGAACGGACAACATAAATCGCAGACACGGACATCTTTGGATATAAATATATACATATGAGTGTGTGTGTGTGTGTGTGTGTGTGTGTGTGTGTGTGTGTGTGTGTGTTGACTGTGAGATAGAGTTTTTAAGTTTGAATACGAAATACATCTTGATTATATATGCTTTACTACAAAGGTTCAACTGAATAATTTCCCAAAAAACACTCCCGACCCCGCCCATAGTCTAAGATACCGGTATTCGCAGCTCACGCTTTAAAAAAAAATGACCACTAGAAATTCAGATTTTTAACATTTTTTTTTTTTGGTTAACTGACCATTCTTATTTACTCCTTTGAGAGTTTTTCACTCCAACGTTAGCTGATGGTTTTATTTTTACAGTAGTTTGGGTTACAGCAAATCTCCTCAAGTCTCCAGGACTCTTCTCAGTATTCTGGCCGATTTTAATAATCCTGTTGTCTTAATGGTTTCCACATGTCCTCTTATTTCCAAATCTTAGAGTATATTTACCAATCCTGTTAGGATTGTTTCAAGCGCTCCAATTACAATTGGTATCATCGTCAATTTTCTGTAACATAGTTTTTTTTGTTTTTTTAGTTCTCTAGAAAAGTCTATATATTTATCTTTCTTTTCGTTTTCTTTTGATTTTTGGCAGTAGTCTGCCAGGATGGCAAACTCCATTATTCGGCAGGTTCTCTTCTTTTTTTTTTTTTTTTTTTTTTTTTTTTGATTTATAACTAGATCTGATTATTATTATCATTATTATTATTATTATTATTATTATTATTATTATTATTATTATTATTATTATTATTATTATTTTACTCTTTTGGGAGTTTTTCATATTAGCATTAGCTGGTAGCTTCTCACTAGAATTCGAGTGATAGCAAGTCTGTTCAAGTCTCCGGGAATATTATTATTATTATTATTGCTATTATTATTATTATTTCTGTACTTGCCAGTTGTTGTTTTTTTAGTTTTTTTTTTTTTTTTTTTTTTTTTTTTTTACACCGACGTGAGCAAGTGGTATTTCGCTGAAGTTAGAATGACAGCAAGTTTCAACTAGTCTCCAGAATTCTTCTGAGTATTCTAGCTTTTCTCAACAATGCTGAGGTCTATATTGTCTCAATTCTATCTATTGATTTTCAGTTCCACCAGTCTCTTTTCCTATCCCTACAGAAATGTTCATAGCCCGCGGATTATAATCATCATTCTCAGTTGTTGTATTAGTTTTAGTATTAGTAGTAGTTGTAGTAGTATTAGTCTGTTTGTTTGTTATTCCTCCTCGGGCATTTTCGTTTAAAAAGAAAAGAAAAGAAAAAAGAATCTGTGTGCACAACTTATGCGCTACCAATTGAATATCTATATAAGATCAAATTCTGTCGAGTAATTCACCCGATTGTTCCTAAAAATGCTCGCTTAAATTCTTTTTCTGTTCATTTTTTCAATGGAACCCTGACGCAACACTATCTTCTCATTTTCTGTTTTATTTTATGCCGAAGTAAAGTAAAATAAATTAATAATTGATTTTTTTTAACTTGATTTTTTTTAAAATTAGGATTTATCCTTTCGAGCGGACGCGGGGACGTGTGCGTCTTGATATCGTCGACAACAAAGTTTTTTTTCGAGTTAAAATAATTAACAGTGCGTTCAAGTGTAACTCACTTGCCATCAAGTTGGTAATATAAGTACTTAAAAGGAAAGAAAAACTAGTTAAGGGTATGGTTTGCAAATCGTTTACATCCCATAAATGAAAGATAGGATGTCTGTGTTCGTTCTGTAACTATCGTAATTTGATATTATTTAGTTACCGGATGTAGCGTACTAGCTATTTCTGCCTGAGATGCGACATTACATTTTTACACGTTTTTTTTTTTTTTTGTTAGTTAGTTTAGCTCATTTTTTTTAACGGCACATCAACCTCTTACCAATTATTTAAAACCAAAATTTGATTCATTTGTAAATATTTGTTATAACATTATATTTTCAATCTTTATTCCATTTTACAAAAACTATCATCATGTCGCGCAATCAGCACGGATATCCCTGACCCTCTCTCGCCAGCCCTCCCTATCGTCCGTTGCTTCGGCAGGTCTTCAGAGCTACATACCGTATTGGAAAGAGTTGCTCTATGTAGGTTCGGGCTGGTCGTCCTGCCTTTGCTCGGCCATGTGAAGAGGTCCACAGGAGTACATCACTTATGAGTTCGTCCCTAGATCTCCAGCAGTGTCCAGCATGTCTGGTTCGTCTAATTTTGATAGTTTTCGTGATGGGTGGTAGGTGTCCGTACAGCTGCTGCTTTGTGTGGTGCTGCCTTCAGGACTTGTTCAATATTGCTCGCAGTATTCTTGTGTAGTTGCTGTCAAGCTTTTTCTCGATACGTTTAGTTAGCGTCGATGTAGTGCATCCATATAGCAGTATCAACGCGACCACAGCTCGGAAGAAATTGCACTTCATTTCATCGGTCAGGTCTGATTTCCATATGACCGATAGCCTTTGGACTATAATTAGTAATTTGCATAAAAAACTAATTATTAAAGCGATTCAAGTATTTAATAAATACTTTTCATGCAATCACTTTGTTTAATTTAAGATCCTTTTTAAAAACCTACATAAATATTGTAAAGTAAAATTGGTGGCCTTAGCCGAAGGTTACTCGATGGCTTCCTTTTCAATAGCTACTACATCGAGGGGAGGGTACTACTCCATTCCCTGGATTACTCTACTTCACCCTTACTTATAATGCTGAGTGTTAAGCAAGGCGGCATCAAGTACAATTTTTTTGTCTTTGGTATGGTTCGACCTGGGATTGAACCCCGGTTTCCCGGACTATTGCCGAATACTCTACGCTTTACGCCACTAATCCTTCCTTAGAAATTGTAGGTTCCATTAACGATTTTCAGCAGAAATAATTTGCATATAGTTAAATCGTTGTAATTGTTCGAAACCAACATTATGAATTCTTCTAACAATAATGATTTGTATGTATTTATATGTTTTAATGTATTCGTATCCAAGACTAATAACTTTAAAACAGTAACAGTGATAGCAGAACAGAGTGGATCTGGGAGTAATGACAAAGAAGGAGTACTACACACAATCTAGAGTTCCAGAAATAAAGCCTCAACATCAAATGCCGTTCAGTGTGATAATCAGAACCTTCCTTTGATGCCATCTGGACTAGATGAATCAAGGCCAATTTTTGAAAAACTATGCCGAAGATTTTCATACTGTTAAATGTACAAGTAGAGCAGCCAGCACTCTAAGTTGACCAAGCTCTGAGCAAGGTTTTTTTCTTGTCTTCTAAACTGGGAATTCATGTCGACGATAATAGATTTGAAGACATCAAAAATATTTAAAGAAATACGACGGCTTACTTAACCTTATATTAATTGAAAACTCACTGAAATAAGCAAGTTGAATGCCAAGGTGACAATTTTGAAGAAAACTAACGTTTTATTTACAGTTTCTCAATGGTTTGGTAAATTCAGTTTAAGTCACAATACTTCCAACATATCTCTTATATAATGAAATAATGCAATCAGAAAGTCCACAATTGAGAATAAATGACATTTTATCAACGACCAACGTATCAGAGTACAAATGAAATTTATCTTTATAAACGTTAATCATAGAATGCATTTCACCGGCTCCTCCGCTATGGACAAGAGGTGACATATGGTCAATTTGTAAGCGGAGCAGAGCAGGTTTGAAATCAGAATTACTCCTCTTCTTAACTAGTTGCCTTACCGAGTCTAAAGAATCAAGTCGACTCTAATATTTACTCATTACTTGAGAGAGAAGGAGTAGCGCCCTCCCCTACACATTGGTGTAGTAGCTATCGAAAAGGGAGCCTTCGGGTTACCCTCGACTATGGTCGCCAACTTTACTTTACTTACTAGAGAGAGAACATAAAGATTCGTGCTTTTACAAAGAGCATTAGCAAGAAGTGAAACGCAAACAGTCTCGTTCAAGTTTGAACTTGGATCACCGATTCCATTCCCAACGACGATAACCGTTACTCAAAACGTAACTCTTAGTTTTGATTATTTTAGTCGTTTGAAAGTTTTTATGACAAAATCCCGATTTTTTTTGTGAGATATTCGACATTGTGACAAAAAAAAAAAAAAAAAAAAAAAAATTAGAGACCGGAAACAAAATCTTTGACTTCGAAGAATTTTACAATTGTAATTGGTTTCAAATAATTCTAAAAAAAAGATAACATAAATCAAAGTATGTTCTAATGAAACACCTGGGGAAAAAAAGCTAGATGGTTAACTACGCAAGGATGATGTATGTTGTTTTAAATAAATCCAGGATGTAGCACCCTACAAAACAGCAGTTGTAAGGTCACTTATTTCCCATCGTACAAAGCATGCTGGGCACTGCTGGTGAAGTTAGGCTGAACTCATAAGCAACATTCTCCTTGGGATTCTCTGGACTGCAGCCTTGAAGTAAGGAAGTTTGAACTCCAGTCATGCAATTACATTCACTTTCAGACTAATACCCTTATGATCCCTTTATTCTCCAAGCTATGGGTTAAATAGTATCACTACTGTTCTTCTACAAGCATGACTTTGGCATTAAATGAACTGCAAAGGTTAATTGGGATTGAGTCCTGAGCGTTTTAAAGAATCATCGATTCGTAATCTCGAAAAAAAAAAACTGCATGCATGAAGGAACCAAGAATCAATTCTGCCTTGTCGATAGAATTTAAAATGCGCTGACTGGATCCTTTTTAGAGGAGTAAGATACTACCACAAAAAAGAGTGTCCTTGGTACGACACTAAACTGCTTCTGTTGGTAAGGCTCAAGTTCTGGAGATTTGAGGAATATAGTGTACTCCTTCATCACCATTGCTCCCAAGTTCACTCTGACCCGGAGTGCTAGAACCTGTTAGGGTCCCATGTATGGGTCAGGTAGAACTGTGCAAAAAGTTTTCGTATTCGATAGGACTGTGCATGCTCATCTATAATCATCTGCTTATCTATTTATCTATCTATCTATAGCTGTTTACATATATCGGATCTCTTTGTCAGTCTGTATTTCTATATTTGTAGATGTCAATGTTTTTTTCTTTTTAATTTGTGTTTTTTTTTTTCTCTTAAGGCAGGTATTATCTATCTGTGTATCGCTATAAAACCTCTTAAGAAACCAGTAAACAAAAGTATCTAAATACAAGCGTACAATAAACGGGTTTCCCAAACCCTAGTCATAAAATAAACCTCGAAAGGTTGACTATCCTGTAAAAATTAATCAATCAGGAAGGAATATCGAGATTTAATAATTTTGAATTTATTTAAGTGATGCTCACATACCTACAGATATCTGTGGCTCTGTTCTTCCGTATACTAAAAAAGTATGTTCAAGATATCCATTTTGTTAGAAAAGTTTTTTTTTTAAATGTGTTATTCACAATAGAAATTTCCTAGTGATCACTTGTATCTAAGTGAGAATGATGCAATCTGACTCGAATTTCAAAGCTTAATTGCATCCATATATCACATTCTGGTGTTATCATTGAACAGTGAGAAATCTGTCAAAATTATAGACAGGTAGAAGAAGTATATGAAGAGAGAGAGAGAGAGAGAGAGAGAGAGAGAGAGAGAGAGAGAGAGGGTCGATTCGTCTGTTGATTGATTTTAGACATTAATAAGGTTGATTAATTGGAAACAAGCGAATTGAAATTTCACTCGGCTTAGTAAACGACAAAAATACTCGGAAACAGTTGAATACATTACACACACACACACACACACACACACATATATATATATAGAGAGAGAGAGACAGAGAGACAGAGAGACAGAGAGGGAAAGAGGGGAAGAGAAGGGAGAAAGCGAAAAAGCATCCACAAAAATGTCGAGGTAAAAAGAGAGATAACTGACAGAAATATATATATATATATATATATATATATATATATATATAGAGAGAGAGAGAGAGGTATATTAGAGAATAGGTAGATCGATCGTAAACAGATAGATTATATATATTGAGAGAGAGAGAGCGAGAGAAAGAGAGAAAGAAAGAGAGAGTTGGATTACGTCTAGACAGGCATAGCGCGGTGAATCGATATGAATATAGATAGGGTCATTGACAAAGAACTATTGGAGAGCTAGCAAGAAAGGTAGACAGACAGATAGATGGATAAAAAAGGAAAAGATAAGTTGTTTCGAAAGTATTATCTTGGTTTATTTGTTTGTTTCCCAACTGTTATCACTTGAAAGTTAATCAAAAGCCATACAGAATCAAGCATACACGTTTAAAAAAAGTTTAAATGATTTCAAATATTTTCCTTCTACAAAATAGTATAATTTGCGTTATCGAGAGAATGTTGTAAGTATCAACAAACAAATCTCTTTGAGTGAATAGGATTTACTCTCTTTAAGGTGGACTTAATTTTGATTCAATAGTTTAATCCTTAGTTAAAATGTTCCTCTATAAATCTGGTGAATATTGCCCACATTAAAAACTGCCCCTTCGTCCAATCACTCATTCTACACTGCTCCCGTTATGATAAAATGTTGCATAAAAAATAAGCATTTTGATATCTTCCATATTGCTTTATATTGTTTCAAAATAGCCCTTACAATCATAAAAAGGTCTGAATTTTGTTTCATTTCTTGTGAAATGTTTCGCTCTTTGAAGTACGAGCATTTTCAAATACATCTGAAGGGTTTTGAAACGTTGAAAATGATATGGATACTGGTGTTCTATTTATATAAATGTGTGGTAACATTATATGAAAATTTCGAGTCTTTGAGAGTTTTAGGAGAGTTGTTTGCGACTGAAATGTTTTCAACTGAATTCCTTCAGTTGTGTTTGAAAATGCTCGTGTGATTAACAGTAAATATTTATGCAAGGAATAAAACAGATGTAAGGCCAACCATAAGTTTCCAAGTAGTATTTCTTTTCATTTGGTCTGATACTACATTCTCTCTCTCTCTCTCTCTCTCTCTCTCTCTCTCTCTCTCTCTCTCTCTATTGCTCTCTCTATATATATTCAGCAAACACTTTCCTGTACGGGGTTAATAAAATTCGATAGACAAGGAGAATTATTTAGTATTGTAGTTCCTGTATCTATTGCAGGTTAAATGAAACTAAATACGCATCATTAGTTTCGCAGAGGTCCGTGTTGTAACGGTTATGTTCTTAAAAAACGAGTCAATATTAAATCCTGGATGTGGTTGTTTGTATTTGACATTTGCACAAATAATGTCACAAAGAGAATTAATCCATCTTTTCCACAATTAGCCATCGGTATAGTAGTAGGATAGCCTAAGCTCTTTAGCGTCCGTTCGACAATCGGTCTAAAAGCAAAAAAAAATTCTGCATTCAAAAGCAGGTGGTGTGGAGCGAGGAATTCAACACCATACTACCCTACTTGCTCCTAAACCATTGCACCATCAGAGAAGTAATCATACAAAGACACTCAAGGATACGTTGAATTTATTGTACATTATTTTAGTGTCGTATTTCATTTTGTCAGATACTACATCTTATATATATATATATATATATATATATATAGAGAGAGAGAGAGAAACAATAAGAATTGAGAGGTAAGTATGAAAAATAGAAGCATAAATATTCCATTTATTAACAGTGGCTTGTTCTTCGTGAAACTATCAGTAGTGGTATAGAAAAATTGGGGATGTTTTGTTTGCTGATCTAAAATTATAAATTCAATTTAAATTGCTGCTTTCTTTTTTCAATTTAAAAATTATAACAGTACTCGCACTCACACACACACACACACACACACATATATATATATATATAGACATAAATATGTGTGTGTGTGTGTGTGCATGAGAAAGAGAGAGAGAGAGAGAGAGAGAGAGAGAGAGAGCATAGGGGCGCGCGATGGAATTCTTTTTGAACTAATGCCCTTAGAAAATATACAAATTCAACTTTTTCTTCTCTGCTATGGCTAAATAATTAAGGCAGACTGGGCTGTCTGGCTTTGGTAATACAGATTCTCGTGAGCGAACTCTAAATTCAAATATGCCGACAAATCGTTGTATAAAGCCCATTGAAGAGCTAAATTGATCGTTACGCTTAACTCATTCCTATTACAGTAAATGAGATTAAGGCAGCTGATGGTGATCCCAAATGAAGACTTTTAAGACACAACATCTCTAGTTAAACTATTTTCGCTATTATAGATTCTGACAGACTTCATATATATATACATATATATATATATATATATATATATAGAGAGAGAGAGAGAGAGAGAGAAAGAGAGATTTCAATTGTGGTTGTAATAAACACTGCAACCAATGCGTTTCACTAGATACCCTTAAATTTTTTCTGTAAGTTTTACACTTCTATTTTTAAAGACGTCAAAGAGAGCAACATTGAGAAATTTTACTGACTGATAAATGATGATAGCTTCGATTAAAATGGACTAAAGGAAGTTGAATATACATTGAGAGAAAGAAATGCTTAGTCAGGAGTAGAACACACGCATACACATATACAATAGGATGTATTTATATATATATTATATATAAGGAACTGCACATTGAGACATCAGATATACCGAATAAAACAAATGCAAAAAGGAAAAACAAAGATACATAGATATTTACTTGCTTGGAGAATGAATAGAAAATAAAAAACACAAATCTTTAAAAATAGTGACATATACGATTATTCAAAAACACAGACTTACAAAGAATTCATATACATATATATAAATATATTTAAGCTGCTATAAGGTAGATGATAAAAGACTAATGAACATAAAACCACGCTCACACACGCATGCACACATACATCAAAGTCCGAAAGAGAGAGAGAGAGAGAGGTGGGAGGAAGACAAACAACTGTCGAAAAATTATCATTATTACTATTACTATTATAATTATTATTACCATTATAATACTACCGGTGAGTTTTTCACAACAGTTCTAACTCACGGTCTTTCACTGGGGTCTGAGTGACTGCACGTCTCCTCAGATCTCCAGGACTCTTCTTAGTATTCTACCCGCTCTCAAGAGTGCCGTGGTCTGTATGATTTTGATCCTATCTCTGATTTACAATTCTTTCAGTTTATTATTATTATTATTATTATTATTATTATTATTATTATTGTTGTTGTTGTTGTTGTTGTTTATCCTTATTATCAATCTCATACATTCTTGTTTTTGTCATTCCTGGAGGCACACGCCGCTTCGTTTTCCGTTGTATGCAAGGCTGCGCAGCAACCGACCAATCAACTCTCGCGAACAGGCAACGCGCAGGCGCGTGCTGAAATAATCCCAGCAGACACACTTACACACAGACGGCGGCGCACGCATGCGCACCCTAAAGTCTTAAATGTACACATACGCAGACGCATGCTTGCCCTCGTGGTAGGAGACGAGTGAACGCGGCAGGGTTTATAAATATTAGATGAAGAGGAAAAGCACCTCCCTCTGCATTCAATCTATCTATCTATCTATCTATCTATGCAGGAAGTGAGTAATGTAGGAAAAGACCGAATACATACATGCCTGACATAGGTGCATTTCCACGATTGATACATACATACATACATACATATATATATATACAGAGAGAGAGAGAGAGAGAGAGAGAGAGAGAGAGAGATGTCACATAATGTGACAAGAAAAAGTGACCGGTTTCTTCTGCTCTTGGTATAACTTTGATTCTATCCACTGATGCTTATCAATCTAATTCTGCTGACGTATCAGTTTCATTTTGTTTATGTATCGCTCTATCTCATCCCGTTCACATCTATCTGTCTACGAAAATATTTATATAGTCTTATGTCTTGTTCTTCATTGTTATTTTTCAATACATATGCATATAAAACTAACCATTCAAGCACACCTGCACTCGTACATGAGTTTATCTATGTGCTTATATACATATAGATTTGCATAGCCACGCCTAAGCAGGTGCCGGCATCCGAAGTCTAAGTTGTTGACATATGTTTTATTTAAGAATTACTATTACGCACTTGCGCACAAATATAAATATGTTCATCAATAATATCAAACATCCAAAAGCAATTAAGAAATTTTTAATATCTTACTCTTGCAGAAAGATACAACTTAATGAACAATACAACAGAGAAAGGGCCCCATTAAAATGAACGACGCAAACCAATAAATATAAGTGAATTATATATATATATATATATATATATATAGAGAGAGAGAGAGAGAGAGAGAAAGAGAAAGAGAGAGAAAGAAAGAGAGATAGAGAGTGGGGAGAAAGAAAGTGAGAGGTCACATGGTGTATCAAAGAGAAAGTGACCGGTTCCATCTGCTCGTGCTGCGACTTTAATTCTATCCACTGATATTAATATATTTATCAGAGAGAGAGAGAGGGGGGGAAGAGAGAGAGAGAGAAAGAAAGAGGGAGGAAGAGGGAGAAAGTATATATGGAGACACAGAGACAGATAAGGAAGACCCAGAGACGGAGAAACGAATGGATAGATCGGCATGAAGATCGACAGACATGCAAAGGGACAGACAGGGAGACGGAAAGAAATAGGCATTAGACTAATAGAAAGAAAGAGTGAGATGTATGGACGCACAAAGGCTTTCGTAGTCGTATGAAACATGTGGGTCACGCGAGTGACGTTACATAAATCTGTATACACAAACACATTTCTGCTAGTGTGCAGATCAGTCGAAGGTGCGAATATTTACGAACTTATAAACATTGTTTTATACGCTGTAAAGGGAGTTTTCCAAAGTAATTAAAGAAATCTTTTTATTTTGTTTCATTGTTTTACTTCTGAAGAACGTATAATCGGTACCTTTGGAATGAAGCGGTGTAATAAGGTTTGACAGGATCTTTGATGGGGCAGACCTCTTTGTTAAAGGAAAATCTCTCGTCTTAACCATTTTCATTATATAAATGTCCCTTTATTCGTAATAAATGATTTATCATCAATAATAATAATAATAATAATAATAATAATAATAATAATAATAATAAGAAGAAGAAGAAGAAGAAGAAGAAGAATTTTGAACATTTTACCAAATGGTATATGCAAAAACCAGAATCCGTCCAAGAAAAAGAGATGCAGAGAATCATCAGGGATTTTGAAATTCAAAGGGATCATCTAATCCCGGGTAGAAGATCAGACCATGTTATTATTAACAAACAAATAAAAACGAAAAAAGAAGTAAAGAAAAAAAAAAATAAAAGAAGAAATTGCTGTCAAGAGGATTTTGCCGTTTCAGCAGATCACAAAGTGAAAATAAAAGAAAGCAAAAAGATAGATAAAAATTTGCATTTTGCCAAAAAACTAAATAACTTGTGGAACAATAGGATGACGGTGATACTAACTGAAGTTAGTGCGTTTGGAAAAGTCCCCAAAAGCTTTGAAAAAAGACTGGAAGAATTGGAAATCAAAAGAAGCATCGAGACCATTCAAGACCATCAGCTAACGCTGGTGTGACGAACCCACTTTAGCCGCTAAAACACAACTCTATAATGAGTAACTATATCATAGCAAGAATAGAAGAGACGCAACAAAATAGCTGACGTAGAGTATGTGGTGATAGAGACGAAACGATCAATCCCATAATAAGCGAATCCAGTAAATTGGCACAAAAAGAGTATGAAATTAGACATGACTGACTGGGTAAGGATATCCACTGGAAATTATGAAAATAGTTTGAATTTGACAGTACGAACAAAGGGTATATGCACAACTCAGAATACGTCCTAGAATATGAGACGTACAAAACTGCTTTGGATTTTGAGATACAACGAATCATCTAATCCCGGTATGACGACCAAACTTAAAGATAGTCCTCAAAAACAGAGAACCTGCCGAATAGTAGACATTGTTGATCTAGTTAACCACAGGATAAAACTGAAGGAGGGGGAAAAGAGAAATAAGTTTCTAGACCTTGCAAGAGAATTGAAAAATCTATGGAAAATGAAAGTGACGGTGATACCAATTGTAATTGGTGCGCTCTGTACAGTGACCAAAGGATAGGTGCAGGGACTAGAGGACTTGGAAATAAGAGGACGAGTAGACACCATCCAAACTACAGCATTGTTGAGATCGACCAGAATACTGAGAAGAGTTCTAGAAACTTGAGGAGACTTGCTGTCATCAAGACTGCAGTGGAAAACCATCAACTAACGCTGGTGTGAAAAAAGTTAAATTATCAAATGGCTATCACTGGCAATGCAGAGGCTGATGTAGAAACAACAACATAAACAGAAAACAAGAGTTTTTCCATAAAAATGCAAAAGCAAAATTAGTGCAGATATTGACCTTCATCCGATCCAAACAAGAAGACTTGATCTATTCCTCGTAAACAAAGATATGCCTAATTGTGAAGGAGACTGTTTTCTTCTGGCAGTATTGAACGAAAGACCATGGAAGAGTTCAGAGAATGGTTGCAAAAAAAATTTGTAGGGTTGAAAACTCGTATCATCGTTTGAGCTATATAGAGAGCATCACTAATGGAAGTGCTACAACTGCTGAAGAGAGTGCTTGAGTCGCAGAAATACCTGTCGTTAGTTGATTTCCAATGCGAACCACTGTATATTAGAACCATAGAAATTTAAGGCGTACGAAAGGTTTCTCCCATGGTACAAGGTTAGCTTGCTCGACCACTAGGTCATTGTTAATGTGTGCAAAACTAAGCTAAGCTTGCAATATAAAATGTATTAAATCAAACTCGCGCGGTGTAGCGGTTAGCGATCTTGGCTATCAGTCAATTGTGAGTTTGATTCTCGAAGGATTCGTCACATTTCTGGCACTGTGGTGATTAAAGCAAAATTAATAATAATTTCATGTGTATGTTATAATAATAATAATAATAATAATAATAATAATAATAACTGGTAATTGTCCAAGTGATTAAGATTTGACC
>OY757910.1:52691419-52781419 GCA_963585895.1 Sepioteuthis lessoniana | reverse complement strand
ATACTGAAAAACTTCAAAATTATTGGCGGTATTTATACAAAGTTTAAACTACGAAAGACAAGCAAGAAATTTAAGGAAACAGATACAAGAGGAAGAAAAAAGGAAGGAAGGAAGGAAGGAAGGAAGGAAGGAAAGTATTATTACGCAAATCGATAAGATTTTTTTTTAATTTTAAAAATGCACATGTAGATATTTAAAAAAGTGAAGAAAAAACAGCACATTTTGAACAATTCTTCTCAATATAAAAAAAAAAAAAATGAATAAAGAAATGAATGAATGATGTCACAATAATTCCAACACCAACACAAAACCACACACACACACAAAAAAAAAGAAAAAAAAAAAATGAAAAATGAAAAAAAGAAAAATGAAACAAAGAAAAAACAAAAATCAAAAATCAAACAAAACCACGACAATAATCTCAATGAACTGACCTGTTATATATTCCGTTATGTGTGTTATTTCGAAGGCGATCTTATCTAATAAAAACAGTACTGGTATATGTTGTCAACAAACTCCTTTCTCGTATAGCGTTGTCGACGTCGTCGTAGATGTTGTTGTTGATGATGATGGTGGGGGTGGTAGTGTTGTTGTTGTTTATGTTGTTGTGTTTGTTGTTGTTGTTGTTGTCGTCGTCGTTTTGGTGACAGTAAAGTTGCAATGTGTCCAGCTTGTGGTATAAAATAACAGACGACATCTGGTCCCTTTCTAGACATTTGGTGACGGCTAGAGTCAAGCGAAAATCGCGAACAAGGCTAGTCTGTTCTTCACATGGTTCAGAGAGAGAGACAGAGATACAGAGAGCGGCAGTGACTTCTAATAATAACAGGGAGAGTAGTTGCGGTGATAATAGTTGTAATGGCGTTACTGTTGGTAGTAGTAGTAGTAGTAGTAGTTGTAGTTGTAGTCGTTGCAGGAAATGTTGATGTCGTGGTGGGGGCTGTTGTATGATGTAGTAACCAGGAATATAGAGACGTTGCTGGATTAGGATATGAGAAGCCAAAATAGTTTTGTAAATAGTATTAGTTGAAGTAGTTGCTGAAGGGGTAGTGGTCGTAGTTTTAACGGAGGTGGGGGTGGATTTGTGTTGGTGGTGGTCGTGGTGAACTCAGTAAAAAACACAGTGATCTTTGTTTCATAACTTGAATATGTGTACACGCAGTATATTCCGAGTTTTGTTTGAGTTGACCGTATGGTTCTTCCTAAGATCCTTTAAAAGCTCTCCTTTTCTTTTCTTACTCTTTCTTCATTTTTTTTCCCCCTTAAAATCTTTGCTATATGTTTTCGTATAGCTAGGTTTAATAATTTAGCATATGTGTAATGTACGTGACAAATTCTGTCTCGGGTCTAGGGTCAGCCCTATATATATATATATATATATATATATATATATATATATATATATATATATATATATATATATATATATATATATATATAAGAAAAGAAAAAGAAGCAAAACAAACAATAAACGCAATCTACTAGACTAGCGGAAATACTCTTCCTTGTGAAATTTTGTTAAATGCAGATTGAACAGTTTAGATTTCTTTTAACAAAGAAATGCATGCATTCGTATCTTTTTTTATAGTCTCTTATTATTCCAAAGTAAACATAGGTGTGTGAGACTGTCTGCAAAAAGAGATGCTATTTTTGTTTTGTTTTGTTTTCTTAATGGATTTTACAAAATAAATGAGTAAGTTATAACTCTTTACTTGAGTATGTAAAATCAAATTTCTTTTTTATTTACTTTGTTTTTTTTTTTCTTTTTAATTTCGAACGTAAAATATCCAGAGAATTGGCAACTAAGTTTTCTTGTTTTTTCTTGCGTATTTTTTTCCCTGAAAGTATATAACGCCACACTTTCTTTGTTGATCCAATTATTAACCACACAGTCTGTCGTTGTTATTCTATTGACGCATGGCAACAATCGTAGTTGTAGTAGTAATAATAACCTTCATCATTTCCCGTGTCAGCGCACATGCCTTCTTCATGTCCAATGTGTCTTTTTTTTTTCTTCCTTTGTTTCGGACAAAGCACGAAACTTATATGATGTCAATAAAAACAGAATTTTTAGAAAAGAAGAAAAAAAACAAACAAAAAAAAAACAACAAAAAACAAACAAACAAACGAAAAGAAAACAAAAATTAAAAGAAACAACAAAAAATATTTTTTCAATTTTTTTCCACTCAAATCAAATTTAATAACGCAGTGTTTTTTGGGGTTTTTTGTTTTTGTTTTGTTTTTTTTCTTTGTCTGTCTGGTGATAATTCATGAAATAACAAGTTTTTTTTTTCTTCAACCAGAACAAAACGCGTCTCTGAGGTCTTTTTCTTTTTTTTTTTTTTTTAAAAATCTGTTTCTTCTTTCTTTTTTCTTTTCTTTTTTTAAATTCTCTTGTTTTTATCTACCTCAAAATAAAAAAATAAATAAATAAAAAACAAACAAACAAAAAACAATCAATTAATCATATCAGCTAAGGTAATGGCAAATCCGTTTCTCTGTATCCTTTGTCTCTAGCTAGTGCAGTGTTATCTTTCTCTGGCCATTACTTTTTTTTTCATCCAGTTAAAGATGATTACGAAGAGTTATTAGGAAATAACGATTGTAATAATAGTGATTGCAATTAATACAGTAATAATAAAATCTTGTAAATAATAATTAATTATAATAATAATTATTGCAACAACAATAATAACAATGCAAATGTTATTTGATTTCTGAGATTATCATTATGAATTTTTAAATAATGATGATGATGTTAATTAAAACTGTATTAATAAAGATCTTAATCTTTTCGTTTTTCTCCAGTTACTAAGCAGTGCTACGCACACAGGCCGTTTTCTATAACATGGTCGATGGACTGTTCTTTGCTGAACTACACGTGGGTTCATCACCGGCAAATGTTGTAGAGGAAAGCCATGTGTACATGTGTACGTGTGTGCGTGCATCTGTGACAGAGAGCGACTGAAAGAGAATCATAATGAATTAGAGAGAGACAGAGAGAGGGGGGTGTAGTTGGGGAGGTGGGTGGTGTTTTGGAGTGTGCGTTTCGGTTGAGAATTGAAAAAAAAGGAAACAAAGAGGAGTGTGAGTGTGAGTGTGAGTGAATCTTTATTAGGGGACGGGGAGACAGACGATAAAATAAGTGTAAGTGAGGTTGTTTCTTAGTGTGCGCGTGTGTTTACACTCTATATAGAGACACAGAGAAAGGCACAGACAGATAGGGAGGATGGAGGGAGGGCAGGTCTTTGAGGTGTGCGTGTGTGTAGGGGGAGGGTCTCCTTGCTTGTTAGCTGCAATGTTCGCCTGGTTGTTAGTCTAGAATCAATAAAGGCACGGAAAGAAAGAAGACAAAAAGAAAGAAAAAAAAGAATGACTAAAAGGAAGAAAAAAGTGAGAAAATGCAGAATATGAAAATAAAGAAAGGATAAAAGATAGATAGTGGAGAGATTTTGGAAAAAAAGAAAGAAAGTGAATATAAAGACTGAATACAAAAAAAAAAGAAGATAGACAGATCGATAGATATATAGATAGATAGACAGACAGACAAACAGAGAGAGAGAGAGAGAGAGAGAGAGAAAAGACATTAAAAGAAAATAAAAGAGAGAAAATATTGAATATTAATAGAAAGAAAGAAAGTGTTTGAAAGCTGAACATAAAAAACAAAAGATAAAAAGTTCATGAATCAATGCAGAATTGGTAAAGAAAGAAAACAAATACAAAACGGGAAAACAAAGAAAAAGTTAAGAAAAATATTAAAAGAAATAAAGAGAGAAAGGTGAGGAAGAGAAAGAAGAAAAAAGGACCAAAGAAATGAAGGGAATAAAAAGATAGCAACGGAAAAAGAAAAAAAAATTAAACCCCAATTAAAAAAAAGAAAAAAAAGGTAAAGTATAATTGAGTGGGAGAAGTGAGTGATAAGAATCAAAAAGGGAAAGTGAAAGAAAAAAAAAAGAAAAAAAGAAAAAGAATAGGAAATAAAAAGCAAAAGACGAAGTAATAAAAAAAGCCGTAAACAATCCAATAAATACAGAAAGAAAGAAAGAGAAAGATAAATAAAAACAAAGCAATGAATAAATAAATAAATAATTAAATAAATGAATAAATAAATAAATAAATAAAGAGAACACAATACGTTGTAAATAAAGAAAGAAGGAAAGAAATAAGTATAATAATAGATCAGTAAATAAAAATCAAGGAAGTAGGAGATAAGCAAAAAACAAAAAACAAAAAAAAACAACAGGGAACAAGGGGACGAAGAAAAATAAATGAACAGATAAAAAGAGAAAGAAACGAGAAAGTAACATAAAAGTATTGAATAAGGTGAAGTATTTTAAATAAAAAAGTAGAAAGAAAATGTTTAAGACAAATTTTAGTATATGTGCCGCCGAAGACAAAGAAATATTCAAAACAAAATAGGAGTTAAGAGAAAGAAGGAGCGTACTGAATAAGAAGAAGAACAACAACAACAATAATGATCATAATAAGTAATTATAGTAATAAAAGCTTAAAAGAAAAAGTTAAAAAAAAGAAAACAAAAGCAGAGTAGAAAGAATGATTAAAGGAAAGAATAAATGATAAAGTAAAAACGAAGAACAGAATAGAAACAACGAATAGATGAGAGTAGGAATGAATGAAAGTAAACAGAATGAATTAAGAAAGAAAAAAAGGAAGAGGAGAAATAGAAATAAAAAGGAGAAAAAGAACGGAACAGAAACAATACATTTTTTAGTATCAAAAATGATACTAAAGAAGAGCAAAAGAAAAGCGTGAATGAAGACAGAATATGAAACAAAAGAGTAAAAAAAAAAAAAAAAAATGGATAAAGAAAATAAAGAGAGAATGAAAATAAGAAACAGAAAGAGAGAAAATGTAAAATATTAAAAGAAAGGGAAAGGAATGGATTAAATGATACTCAATAAAAGAAAGAGAAAAAATAAACTATGAACATTGAATAAAGGAAAGAAATAACAAAATACTAATAAGAAATATTTTGAAAGAAGAAAGAAAGAAAGAAAGAAAGAAAGAAAGCAGCCAGGATGAAGAGAAAAAAGATTGTACAGCTAAAAAAAACAAAACAAAAACAAAACAAAACAAAACCAAAAAAGGTTGAAAAGAAACGAATCGTGAAAGGAGAGTTAAAATGCAAGATTTTGTAAACAAAGAAATATTCTTCTTTGTATTTAGAATATAAGTAACTGGCATGATTTTTATTGTTAAAAATAAGCAAAAAGAAAAAAAAAAAAGAGACAGAGACATTCACAAACAATAAAAGAGAATAAGTAAAACGTAAGTAAATGTGACAACAGGAAATAAATAAATCAATGAATAAATAACCAAATGGAAAGGCTAGAGAAGCGAAACAAAGGAAGAGAGAAACAATGAAAAAAATAAAAATAAAAACGTTAAAAAAATCAAACAAAAACAATGAAGACCAAATAATTGATGTTGAGGTGTAGAAATAAATGAAAAAAGTTATTAATAAACAAAGACGGGAAAAAGGAATCAGTAAATGAGCGAAGAAAGAAAGAACGACAGAAAGAAAGATAGAAGGACAGAAAGAAAGAAGCAGACAAGAAAAACAGTTGGAAACAGGACGCGTCTACAGCAAGAAACATCTAAAGTAGAAAAAAAAAGGATGAACTAAATAGGATGTCGTCTTGTGGGAAGGGATTGAGGACATAGCAGACGAATGGACAGTAACATCGTCCAGTGTCGCGAAGAGAGGTGAGACACGTTGACATGTTGGTGGCCGAACTGACTGACCGGTGCTGACTTCCGGCGTGTGGTTTTTTTAGTTTATGTGCCGCCGTTAACACCGTTTGTAATTTTAAATTTTATTTATTTATCAATTTTTCTTTGCGTTGCTGAAGCTTTTGGAGGGAATTGAGAAAACAAGAAAAATAAAACATTCAGTGCGAATGAAAGGCAAAAGGAATTAGAAGTGAAAAAAAATAGAAGGGGAAAAAAGATAATGCTTTATTTAACAATATGGGAAGCAAAAAAAATAAAATAAAATAAAACAAAAACAAACAAACACCCAAAAAACACCCAAACAAACTCATACCGTCTTCGGTAGAAGCGCGCATCCATCCATAGCCAGTGCGCATGCGCACCGATGAATGCACAAACTTCTACACGTGCTGAAGTATTCAAAATTAAAAACCAAGCACACTCGATTATACATCGTAGTATGCAAGTTGGTTTAGTTTCTTTGTTTCAATGGAATATCTGCCTATAATGCGCTTTTTAATGCTTAAGCCATCGTTGTAGAACAGTGATGGTACTATTTAACCCATTGTTGAGGGGGTATTGGGGTTTATAGATTTCCCGAGGGTATTAAAACGAAAGTGAACGCAATAGTTCAACTAGAGTTCGAACTCGTTTATCACAGTTCAGCACTTTAGCCTCTGTACCATGGGGACTTTTTCGTGTTAGTAGGTATTTGCTTCTACATGTGCATATGTTAAAAAGGTGACTATCCTTGTTCTTATGTAATGTAATGCTGTGATATATGCATATAACTTTCACTGTATGTAATTCATCCAGACATATTTTAAAGTCTCAGAAAATGTTATTTCCTCAACCAGTGGAAAAGCATGAGATCGATACGCATATATTAACAATTTATTGATTTATTATAACCCGTCTGTATCTATTTTATGCCGAGAGGTTAGAGAATCGCGTTCACTGTACATTCAAATTCATATTGTGATTTATTGTTTATTAAGAATTTTTTCGACACAAGATACTAAGTATTTCTGTTTTGTTTCTTTGTTTAATGGCATATCAACCATCGTAGGTTATTTAATGCCGAATCCATCCTTCTAGAAGAACAGCAGTGGTATTATTTAACCCGTAGTTGCGAGGATAAGGGGGTTCATACTTTTCCAAATGGTATTTGTCCGAAAGTGAAAGTCATTGTACGGTTGGTACTCGAACTCGCTCACTACGATTCCGCAGTCTAGCGGTTTAACCATTACACAACGGGGACATTCCCGTATTTTTCTGAAGTATAAATACTTTACACACCGTTGTCTGATTTCAAGTATTCCTATCCAATATTAATAATTATATGGTTTCAAGTAACAAGTCTTTTGTTTGTACACAGTTATACGGTTTCAAGTATCTAATAATAATCCTTAGTGGACAAATATGACTTCAAGTAATTATTCTTTATACAATTAATTTACAGTTATTTGATATCAAGTATTCCTGTCTAGTTGTTGTTTAGTTTGCCAATGGTCCAGAGACCTGAGTTCCATCCCAGGTCGCATCATATCAAAAACTTTAAAAATGTTACATGACATCTCCTTGCTTAACCATATTTACCAACCCCTCTGCTCGGGCACGATATGACACAAGGTCAATGTTTTTTAAGCGGAGTTGAACATGTTTGAATTCAGAGTTTTCCTTCTCCTAGACTAGTTGCCTCACCAAGGCCGAAGAACCCAGTCTGTCCTACTATTTACCCATAGCTGGAGGGAGAATAATTGGATTCATACCTTTCCCAAAGGTATTAGTGCAATGTGAAATGCATTTAGCCTGGTCCAGGATTTGAATTCGTGTCACCGGGTCCATTTCCTTCGATGATAACCATTACACGACGGGCACCTCCTTGTTTAACACTCCACAATATAAGGTACGTATCAAGAGAATAGTGGAGCAATCCAGGGAAAGGAGTAGTCCTCCCCTACACCTATTGAAGAGAGCCTTCTGGTTTCCCTCGACTATGGTTGCCAACTACTTACTAATTCCTCTCTAATACTAATAATATTATTTGACTCATAGATCGAACTTAGCTCTCCCGGTAAAAGTTGACCTGAGAGTAATCGCATTGAAGCGATACTCAACTTGCCCCAGAACTGGAGCTCCATCATGGAGCCTTTAGTGACGAACCCAGGACACCTCTTTCTCTGAGTGGAGAAGTCTTACCACTCTGGACGAGATACAGCCAGTGTATTCAAAGCACCACCAACAGGCACTGTCTGAAACCTTAAATTATCATCATTACTTACTGATTTGCACGGACTAGAGAATTCATGTTACTAGTTATCATTGCAAGTTTTTGGACAACAGACATTTTGACCTTCTTCAGGTACCTGTCGAAATCTGCAACTTTTCGGGGAATTTCGAACAGAACCCTTTATTCGATGGGTAGGGTTAAATGTTCTCATCTCCTAAACCACATTCATCCCGAGAAGATATTTCGTATCAGTCAAATCTTCCGAATTAATTCGCCCCTGAGATATTGCTTGTCTCTTCAAGTGAACCAGAGGATATGACATATCAAGCACTGCCTGACCTACGGATTAATGCCTATGCGCATGACTATCTGCATACGTATGAAAAGATTAAAAGAAAAGAAAAAAGAATTAAGAGATCTGGACTTAAACAACGAGTTCATGGTAAAATTTCTTGAGAATATTTCATTCTTAAAATAAACTCACATACACATTTACAAAGACACAGACATACACACACTATCAACGCACTCACACACATAAACACACGCACACGTGCGCACGCGCGCGCACACACACACACGTATATATAACAAACTTATCAACTGAAAGCAAATTATTGCTGAATAGAAATACTATTATGCTTATGTTAGAAATAGTAGTCAGAAATAATAATAATAAAGAAAATAACAATTATCACTAAATAAACTAATGTCATATAGAAATACTTGAAAATGTTTACTCGTATGCGAGTAAATGAGTCGTTTGGTTATTAGTATGGTACTATTTACCCAACCCCTCCGCTCGGACAGGATATGACACAAGGTCAATTTTTAAACGGAGTTTAACAGGTTTGAATTCAGAGTTTTTCTTCTCCTAGACTAGTTGCCTAACCAAAGCTGAAGAACCTAGTCTGTCCTACTATTTACCCATAGCTTGGAGGGAAAATTATTGGATTCATACCTTCCCCAAGGGTATTAGTGCTATGTGAAATGCAATTAGTCTCGTCCAGGATTTGAACTCGTGTGGCCGTGTCCATTTCCTGCGACGATAACGACTACACTATGGTATCGGTTTGGTTTGGTTTCTTTGTTTAATGACATATCAACCTTTGTAGGTTATTTAATGCCAAAGCAATTCTCCTCGAATAACAGTAGTGGTGCTATTTTAACCCATAGCTGGGAGGAGAAGGGGGTTCATATCTTTCCCAAGGGTATTTGGCCGAAAGTGAACGTAATAGCGCGACTGGAGTACGAACTCGCTTACTACAATTCCGCAGTCTAGCGGTTTAACCATTACACCACGAGGACACCCTCTAGTATGGTATCATCAAATTATGGGTTTACAAACCATACATATAATATGCGTTAACAGGCTTTGGCATTAAATACCCTAAAGAGGTTGATATGCCATTACACCCAACCAAATAAATATATATATATATATATATATATATATAGAGAGAGAGATGATGATGATGATGATGATGGGAGCGAGAAGTGGTGTTGTGGCTTATGTGGTGGACCTTGATATTGTTGTAACCGAATTTCAATTCCATTCGTGCAATTACATTTTATTTTGGACTTTGGAAAGACATGAAACACCTCATCGCTTTCTGCAATGGATAAACTAATGCCACTAATATTCTTCTTCAAAGATGGTTTTTGCATTGACAAACCCGGGAAAGTTTTTATGCCATTAAATCAAAGAGACGAATAACCCCAGAAATAGATATGAAAAGACCGACAGATAGACAAACAGACAGACTGAAGGAGATTTAGATTAGTCCTGTTCAATTTTAGACAATTCTAATTCTTCTGCTATTTTGTGTGTTTCTGTAAATCTGATATATATATATATATATATATATATATATATATATATATATATATATATATATATATATATAGTGTATCACAAAAGTGAGTACAGTCCTCATATTTCTGCAGATATTTAAGTATATCTCTTCATGGGACAACACTGACAAAATGACACTTTGACATAATGAAAAGTAGTCTATGTCCAGCTTATATAACAGAGTTAATTCATTTTCCCCTCAAAATAACTCAAAATATAACTATTAAAAGCTAAACCCCTGCCAACAAAAGTGAATGCACCCGTAAGAAACTACACCCCTAAATGTCCAAATTGAGTACTGCTTGTCATTTCCCCTCCAAAATGTCATGTGACTCATTAGTGTTACTTGGACCACGTGTTACTAGGCCCATGTGCATAGGGATATAAATTTAAAATACAATAAGAATAGATGTTGATACTTGTTCACCTGAGGATCGACAACGTGAAACTCAAAGTAATGAGTTGTTTATATTGTTTTTATTATGATTTTTTTTTTTAGATATTACATATATTCAGACTGATAGACAGACAGACAGAGACTTCATATGCCGAAAACCGGTGCAAGGACAATTACATATATACTGTGTCTATTGGTTACATCTCCAAAAACGACCCAGGAAACATTCAACGACCTCAACGAACTTTTGTAGAATTATTTCTTTCTCACACAGTAATTTTTTCCAAACACCTAGTCTTCACCTTTCTCTCTCTCTCTCTCTCTCTCTCTCTCTCTCTCTCTCTCACACACACACATACACACACACACACTCTCTCTCTCTCTCTCTCTCTCTCTCTCACGCACACGCACACACGGTCTGTCTGTGTCTCGCTCACGCGCCTCTTGTTTATGTATGTGCATGCACGGGCGCGTGTGTGATAAACACATATAGATAGATAAACGGAAAATTAGCTAGTTGAAGAAGTTAAGATATACCGATAAATTTTAATAGATCATTACACAATCTCAAAGATAACTCGTGAGTAATTCAGAATTAAAAAAAAATTATAATTAATATATATATATATATATATATATATATATCATAACAGTTAGTTGATAAAGTTTAATCTAAATTTATTACTACATAATGATGAGCATTTATAATTAATGAAAAATGATGGATAAGGTGCATTGACAAGACAGAACATTGTCAACAAATTTAAATTTGCCTCTTAAAATAATTGCTTCTTTTCATCAATAGGATATATATATATATATATATATATAGAACAATGTCCCTCTGTAAACACGGATTTCCCTGACTCTTTCTCGACATTCGTCCCTATTATCCATCCCTTCCGGTAGGTCTTCCACACTACATACTGTGTCTGTGTTGTATAGCCACATGCATATACAAATATATGCGGAAACATAGTCAACAATAATGACGAACTTCAATGAACGAACGAACACACTTCTTCATAAAAATATATCTCTCACACTTTATTCTCGAAAGGGTTTATGTTGGTTTTGTGTGAGAGGTGAGTTGGAGACGGGCACAGACTGCAACATATTGACCGAAGTTCTTCTGACCATAGCAGCACTTCTTTCTCATATTGGCTGGGGTTGCTCAACCGTGGGTCAATGAGGGCCCAAAGCCCTCTGTCTGCCGCTGGCTCTCACTTCGGCATCTTGTCCCTAACTGACTCCAACTGGCTCGAACCGCCCCGGGCACCTGGTTATATAACTGTCTTACGTTCACCTGCTTCCTCTGTTCTTCTGCTTATTTACACAAGTGCATCTCTTGATTGACGGCTCGGTCGAGGGTCAATATGTTACATCTGTTCAGAGCTATTGTCGTTGTATCTTCTTCTTGGTCCGCTGATACTGTCACGTCCATGTGACGAGGTCCATAAGAAAACGTCACATGAGTTCTGCCTTATTTCTCGAGCAGTGTCCCCCATGTCTTGTTCGTCTTATTTCAATAGTTTAGAGATGCGAGATGAGTGGCCGTACAGATGTTGTTTCGTGGGGTGTTGCTTCCAGGATTTATTCCATATAGCCCGTAGCATCCTTCTGCAATTCCCATCTAGCTTTTTCTTAATAGGTTTATCAGCGTCCTTGTGGGGCATCCGTAATGTAGTATTGATACAACCGCTGCTTGGAAGAAATTTCGTTTTACTTCATCGGCCTTCTATATGATCGATAACCTATAGATAAAAATCCACGTCTTCGCTTGGAACATGTATATATATATATATATATATAAAGAAACAGAAGGTACCCCGCAAAAACAATTACCGACGCCGACTGCGCCGATGACATAACGATACTAGCAAATACACCCAACCAAGCCGAAGCACTACTGCATAGTTTCGAACGAGCCACCGCAGGCATTGGCTTCCATGTCAATGCACACAAAACGGAATATATGTGTTATAATCAAACAGGCGACATCTCCACACTTGACGGAACCTCTCTGAAACTGGTAGACAAATTCACTTACCAAGGAAGCAATGTCTCATCAACCAAAAAAGACATCGACACGCGGCTAACGAAGGCATAGACAGCTATCGATAGGCTATCGATCATATGGAAATCAGACCTGCCCGATAAAATGAAACGCAGTTTCTTTCAGGCAGCAGTCGTATCGATACTGCAGTATGGATGCACTACTTGGACGCTAACTAAACGGCTGGAGAAGAAGCTAGACGACAATTACACAAGAATGTTGAGAGCAACATTAAACAAGTCCTGGCGGCAACACCCCACAAGGCACCAACTATATGGCTACCTGCCTCCCATCACGAAAACTATCCAAGTTAGACGAACCAGACATGCAGGACACTGCTGGAGAAGCAGGGACGAGCTCATAAGTGATGTACTCCTATGGACCCCCACTTACGGCCGGGCAAAAGCAGGACGACCAGCTCGAACATACTGCAGCTATGTGAGGATACGGGATGTAGCCCTGAAGATCTGCCTGAGGCGATGAACGATAGGAAGAAGCGGCACGACACGATGATGATATATATATATATATATATATAATTACGTTGGGTTTCACCGATGTAACAAATTTAGCATGGAATAGAGTATATGTCTGCATGAGAAGTGGCTTCGTTGTTTGTTTGTTTCGAGATGTTAATGAGGTTTTTAATGGTTTGTGATGGGGTTTGTATGACTGGTACTTCTAATTTGGTTAATTTATCGTAGAGAGGTTTGTTATGTGTTAAAGGGTAAGAAGATAGGTCTGTGGGTAATGGGAGTAGTGGTGTTGTTCTGAATTTTATTTGATAAGTGTATGTTAAGAGCTTTTTTTCTAGCATCTAATAAGAAAAAAATTGTGTATTTTAGGTTTGTTAGGGAGTGTAGCTCTATGATAAAAGCCACTTATATGCCTGTTTTGATTTTGTGGTTGTGGTGGGAGTAAAAATGCATGTAATCGTTTTTCTTTGTTGGTTTGCTGTAGACTTTAAAGTTAAAATGTTTTGGGATTTAATTATTAGTTGATGGAGCGTTATTTTCTTTCTCTGCAATCTTTTCAGTTTTTATTTTTTCGAGTATGAAAATAAGTATATCATCAATATATCTAAAATATGTAGTGTTGATATGTAGTCTTCATTTAAAAGGGCCGGATTGTAAAAATTCTTGAAATAGAAAGCCTCATAACCTGCTTAGTGGATTTTCCTTTGGAAAGTCTAATTTCTCTGTATAAAAGTTATTATTAAATTTGAAATAAGTCATATTTGTAATGTGATACCTTGATATATAAGTTGCATTGTTGTATTGTGTAGCGTTTACTTTTCAAATTTATATATATATATATATATATATATATATATTTCATTAAACATAATAGACATTTTCTGTCTACATATTTTCTTCTGGATCCGTTCGTATTCCCATATTGCTTTTATCGTATTCGTCGGGAATTGATTTATGTATTGTCAATTGTTGTATGTATCCCTAGTACTTTCTGCCCAACCTTGGGCCATCTTATATATATATATATATATATATATATATATATATATATATATATATATATATATATATGCTGTTTTCTATCATTATTGATATTGTCTCCATCCATTATCAAGAATGGTTCACGTTTTTATAAAATTTAGACAAGGCTAATTTTCCTTGTCTCAGACTATATAAAGAATAACAAACTATTTTTCTTTTTTTGTTGTTTTTAGAAAGCAAGGTAGCATTGTTCTTTAAAGCGTTTATTAACCTTGTTCTCTGGTTACAATTCAAACGGTAATGTTACTGGTCTGTGAGGAACCAAAAGTACTCAAAATCCACAGTCTTTTAAACAATTTTTATAATCATTTAATCCAGATTATATTCACTTGTTTCCTCCAAAATAAAAAGTTTTTCGTATTATGAAGTTGTCATTGACCTATTTCAGTTCTCCATTCTGGGGTCGTTGTTTCGATCTCCAGTGGGGGAGATCACGACATTCACTGCTGATGAAACCTAATAAGGTCGATACAGCCGTCTAGTTGTTCTGTATGTCAAATGAAGTTTGTGCTGGATTTTCTGGTCATGTTAATCAAATTTATAATGTAATGCCTCAATAAAAAAAATAAAAAAAACGGGTATTTTTCTGATGTATATTGTAATTTTAACTGTGATTTAGTTTCAGTTGTTAATCATCAACATAAACACATTGTCAAACCAAAATCTATCTCGGATATTTTTTGAGATGAACAGGTAGAACTCTAATGTCAAATCAAAAGAAAATACATTTACTTTTTCCTTGATAATTTTGAACTAGGCTGCTGATTTGTTTTTATGGTTGATTTCTTGTGCTTCTCTCTTACTACTGAGTTATTTTCACAATCCAATCAATTTGATTTTTGTTAGAATTTTATTGCCAGCATTGAGGTTTCGACTTCAATTTCTCTATAATATCCTTGGGTGTTATAAATATTTCTTCTCTCACTTTGTTGTTAAGGTTTTCAATTTTGCTGTCATAAAGCAAAATGTATTTCCTTTTACTCAGACATCGGGAGTTTTAGTGTTTCTTAGTGACAGGCGCGTCAATAAATCTACTAAAAATATCTTCTCGATTTATTAGTCTTAACTTTTCATCTTTGCTTACTCCTTATTCTTATCATGTTGTGTCATAATAGACTGGTGAGATCTATTTTTGAGATTTGTATAGCATTTGAATTAAGTAATCCACCGTAAATCGTACGGATAAAAAAACCGTGCGTTACTCAGTGTGACTGAAAAAAATTGAACCAATCTCAATCTGAGAAGACCAGTAGGTTGGAGCTGTAGGATACAATGACTGCATCTCTGCAGATGGATAAGACTCCCTACAACGAGTGTCCTGGATATGTCACAGTGTGATAGAGAAGCTCCTGCCATGCTTGAGATTTGGGGAATGCAGGAAACCTCTTCATTGCCATCGCTCCCAGGTTAAATTTGGCCCAGAGGTGTATCACCGGATAGAGTCCTATCTATGGGTCAAATAGAAATGTTTGACATCTAAACTGAGTCCAAACAAACCCCTAATGCTAAATTGAATAGTTAGAAATAGAACTGTTTTATCATTTAACTGTTTGTGAAAAAATAACGGATGTTTAATTGAATTGCTGGTGATAAATAGCAATACTTGGAACTATTTAACTGAACTTAGTCTCGTTTAAAAACGTTACCAAAAATGTGCTTACGAATCATATATTTAAGATATATATTATAAAGAGGATTTGGCATTAAAAAGATCTACAATGGTCCATATGCCATAAAACCAAACCAAATCGAACCAATCAATCTGCTATGAATCATCCGAACATTATATATATATATATATATATATATATATATATATGTGTGTGTGTGTGTGTGTGCTTGGAGAAGAATTACGTGTGATGAATTAGAATCTAATTTTTTCTATGTGTTCCTTTGACAAACCCTAAGCTAATTGTACTCATTTTTTAAATGATTCATATTAGTAATATTTTTCGATTAAATTCTCTTCTGAACCATGTACTTAAAAAAAATCATAAATATAGAATATTTTCAACATATAGAAGGCAAAATTTCAAATAGGAATTTTCCGTCTCATTAGACAGTCATTTTTGAGAGGCATGTATATCACGCGACTTCAGCAGTTCAACATGCGTTAGGTATCCACTAACGTTCGTTTGCCCAGCCGACTGGGGTGGGTTGGAGCTGAAGAATACATCGACTGCATCTCGGGCACAAGGGTGTAGAATACACATACTGCATCTCTGCAGAGGGGTAAGACCCTGCCAAACGAGGACACAGCCAGCTGGAACTATAGAATAAATCAACTGCCTCTCTGCAGAGGGGTAAGACCTCGCCAACGAAGGGCAAGTCGGCTGGAGCTGTAGAATACACCGACTGCATCTCTGCAGAGGGATAAGCCTCCCACAACGAGACGCAGTTGGATGAAACAGTAGAATACACCTACTGCTTCCCTGCAGAAGGGTAAAACTCGCCAAACGAGTGTCCTGGATATGACACTCAATAATCTGATGGTGAGATTCCAGTAATACAGGAGATTTGGTGTATGTGGAGTACTCCTTCATTACCATCACTCCCAGGTCCACTCTGGCCCAGCGTGGTGGCACTAGTAAGGATCCTATCTATGGGTCAAATAAAACTAAACTGTGTACTTATGCTTAACTGAATTGGTTGAAATAAAACTGTTTTTGACATTGAAACTGTGTACTTAAGCTAAATTGAATTGTTTGCAATAGAACTGTTTTAACATTTGGCGGTTTGTAAAGAAAAAACTCTACTGATGCTAAACTGAGTTGTTTGAAATTTAATTCGTCGTCAAATGACCGGAGAAGAGTTCATACGCCATAAAATAAAACAACCAACCAACCAACAAGGGTTGGTAGCATCGGTGTAGTTGGTGGGCTCGCACGTCATGCTGAGCCTCACTCAGTGATTTGAAAGCTGCACTGATGAAGGTGTAACGTAGAGTAAATCGAGAACTCATGCTTTAAAAGTTCGAACTGGGCGAAACCTTCACGGACCCAACCAAAATATTTGTTAAGCAGTAACCAGATGTTTCAAGAAATTTTGCTCGGGTTGCAAAAACATCAACTATCAGGCAAAGTCAGATTGGCCTATAACCATGGATTACGTGGCCGTTTTCTAAGCAATAAAATTAAATCTGTCCAGTAGTTCTCAGAGAGTATCAGACGAGGATTGCATCTTAAAGTCTAGTGTGGTTCGTTACATTGAAGAGCTTAGTAAAAACATCCAGAGCTGCTGAATTGTGCTTCACATACTACCAAAATATTGCAAAAAATTTGATTCACCCAAGTAATTCTCTGTTAAAATTGAATTAGTTAAGAAAAGTTTTTCTTTCAAATAATACACTTTGAAGGTTTATATAAAAAAAATGAAGCTGAAAATCTCTGCAGTCTCTTTTTTATGAGTATAATACTAGATAGGATATAGATTTGTTCGTACATTTAATCATTTTCGAAATAAATTTTTTACATGCATCCTAACTTCTTTTGTTTATATTTCCTATCTTGGTGAGACTTAGTGTACAAAGATGAATCATAAACAAGTTTATGATAAGGGTAACTGGGGATGGAACCAAAGCAAAGTATGGATGAAATTCTCGCTTTTCACATGATCAACTACATATTAGATATTCACTGGTATCATTATTATGCGTGTGTATACTCACTTTTTACCCCGTATTTTTCTTCTAAGTTTTAGAGTTGTGTTTTATATAGAACCATTTTTTCTGCAACTTGTGTCTTCATATACAGGAGAGCATAACCGAAAGTATGTTATGTCTATATTTCAAATTAACATGTGTATTGCCCAGTCGGTTAAGGCAGTGAAATACACCGACTGCTTCACTGCAGATGGGAAAACCCCACCAAACGAGTGTCCTGGATATGAAACTAAACAATCTGATGGCGAGGTTCCAGTAATGTTGGCGTTTTGGGGGAATACTTAGTATTCCTTTATTGCCATCGCTCCATGTTTCACTTTGGTCCGGAGTGGTAGCACCTGATAGGGTCTTATCTATGGGTCAAATAGAGCTAAGCTGTGTTCTTATTCTAAACTGAATTGTTTGAAGTAGAATAGTTTTTGACATTTAAACTGCATACATGTTTAACTGAATTGTTTGAAATAGAACTGTTTTTAAACAGAACTAAACAGTGTACTTACGCTACAGTGAACTGTTTAAAATATAACTGTTCTTGACATTGAATTCGTTTAGAAATACAAGGTCTAATCTATGTAAAAACATAATTTGGCATTAAATAAGCTACAATGGTTGATATGCCATAAAACCCAACCAACAAACTAACTAACTAATGTATAGCAAACAGTTTAAGTCCTAAACTTGGTTTGTTTTTGTTTTCTGCTTTCCTATTTTAATATATATATATATACCAGATTTTAGTTGTCTTTGCTGCTGTTTGTGTCAAAGTTAGACGTCGTGACAGTAATATGCACATCTGTTTTACGCCGCAACAGAAAAATAGCCACGAGCTACTCGAATTTCTGTTTGATTATAATTGTGTTTCTCCTCGTGTGAGATTATTTTTGCCACAAGCTGCTTGTATTTTCGTACGAACATGTCCGTGCATTTGCTCTAAGTACAATGTAAATATTGTATCGAAATAAACAGGATAAAAAGTTGAACAAATGTTAAATTTAGATTAAATTTAGCTGTAACATGTTCTAAAAAGGTCAATGTGAATCATACGCAAGAAATGTTTCTTTTCCTCGAATTTCGTAGCCGAAACTTCACGGTGCGTAATATATATGAGTTCCTCCTCCTCTTGACAGTTCTACTCTCTAGTTTTCCGTAGTTCTCATAACGAAATTTACGACTTTCTCTGATATCTTGAATATTTCAAGACCGCCTATAAATCATGTGTGCGGGATCATGTCGTATATTGTCGTGTATCTACGCTGCGGCATTTTTTTTTTACTTCAAGTTTTTTGTCTAGAAAGGTGTAAGTGTTAGTATCTCTTTTTGTTTCCTTTTATTTTCAGTCTACTGTCCACCGAGACTACAAAAACGCTAGATTACAAGCTCTTATTTACCTTTTAATAAAAACTAGTTCTGGTTTTCTGGCCGGAATTAAGTGACCCGTTTATATTTCAAAATCCCGGAGAAATTCATGAGTCATTCACTTGGGTGATTCTGTTTTTTGCATATACCATTTGGTTCTTTCGTAAAATTTTAATTCCTTGGACAATTGCCAGTCAAGCACCTTTCCCAACCTGTCATGCCTAGTTTTGCACTCCTTTTAAGCCAGTTTGCTATAGTCACTGATTATATGATTGACAGTTTCATCTGTCTTCAAACAACCTACACTTGCTATTCTGTTACATATCGTCAATTTTCTTTTTAATTTGATTGCTTCTTATGGCATAGTTTTGTGTATATATTAAAAGAGATTCCGATTTTTTCTTGAGGTTTCCCTTTCGTAGCTATGTAAGGTCTTCTCGGTTGCAATCTCGCCAGTTTGTCACTTAAAATATCCACATTGTAACTTTTCTTTCTATTTCTGTTTTCTTGTTTTCCTTGTTTTTCTGTTTGTTTTTATATTGCCAATAATGTTTTGAAAGCTGTAATTACTCTTTGTTTGCTCTTTTTAATGTAGTCATCGAGTCCTTGTATTATTGAATCTACGAAATCTGCAATGTTGTCGAGTCCTCTTCCTCCTCATTTTCTCGACCCTTAAAATCTGGATATTTGTCTCTACCTCCCACTAGACAGGACTTGACGCAAGGTCAAATGATCCGAAGGTCAAAGTATTGTGGGGTTAGGCGAGGGGAGGGTCAGACCCAAACAGAGGCTCGGGCCCTGCTGGACTATGCTCGTCATCGGCCCACTTACTGCAATGTGGGCCGGATTAGCCAAACTGGACATGGACCCAAACATGGGTCCAGGCACAGATGCCTGATTATAGCTTAAACTAGACAGTGAGGTCGAGAGCTATACAAAGGTGTCAGTAATTCAGCTTGCCCACCCGAAGATGGCCAAGCCGAGGGCCTTTCTGCCTCTAGTCTGCCATTGAGCATTGACCGTCCGGCACGAATGCCAGACAGTCCGCTGAAAAGCCTCTGGGAACTGCACAGGTGTTTATTTCTTTGATAGGATTCAGGGCGCAGAGTTTGGATTTTAGAAGTTTTCTCCTTTTTCTGGGGTACTATTTCCTTTTATTTTTTTCTTTCTTTCTTTTATGTTTGCTTGATGGTATCCGCTTCTACTATTTTCCTAATGCTTGTAGCTTTTCTCGTCTACAAACTTTCTGATGATTTCCTGATTTAGCAATTCTGCTTATTCAATCGTTTCTCTTTCCCCACTTTTCATTAAGAGCATGTTTCATCTTTCTATGCTAAATTCCATATTATTATTATTATTATTATTATTATTACAGGTTCTCGTTCTTATCATTGTGTTAAATCTCATGAGAGTTTCCATCCGATTATTTGTGGGCTTATTATTTTGCTTTTTGAAAATTTGTTGAAATTTATAAAAACGTTGGTATAGTCAACATTGAATGTTTCCATTTTCCTTACATATTAAATTTAATATGATGCTGACTAGGATTTCAAAGGAAAATACCCATCTACTTTTCGTGAATTCAGCATAAATCTAAGGATAAAAGTTAGAAGCTTATATTGTCAGTATGGAAAATACGTTTAAACATATATAAAGTCCCAGAAGGGAGGATTTAGAGCATCTCGTCTCGTAGTGTGTGTTCCCTATTTGCCTAATCGGCTTTCACACACACACACACACACACACACATATATATATATATATATATATATATATATATATATCAGCGAGAGTCATTCAATAAAAAAGGTGAATTTGGCAAAAAAAAATCAGTTTACTGTTATACTTTTTTCGAGGTAATCAATTGTGATGGGCATTTTGATGTCCTAGAAAAATATCAACATAACCATCTTTACTCAATACAGCGTCCGGAACTTTTTCTTTACTGTGTAGCACTATGGGGGTAGGCCGCCAAAGCAGACGAGTCTGTTTTGGCGCGAAACCAGACAAAGGATTCTTGGACAAAAAAAATCTCGCCGTATCCGGAAGTGGTAAGGGGACGCGAACGAGAGTTGACGACGCGACCCAGAGAGATTTGGTGGCTGGAGCCCAGGAGAGGCAGTTGGTAGTTGGACAGGAGAGAGGAGAGTTGGTGGCTGGATCCGAGAACGAGAGTTGGTGGCTGGAGAGCAGAGAGGCAAGCAGCAGAAGGCAGTTGCGGCTGGAGACCACGGAGGGCAGTTGAGACTGGACAAGAGAGAGGCGAACAGAGAGGTTGGCGTGGATCCACGGAGGGGCAGTCAACACCAGACACCGAGCAGAGAGGCGAGGAGACAAGATAGGGTCCAGTGAAGAAGAGTCTCAAGATGTCTGATTCCAGTAGCATTGTGGAATTTTCGCTAGTAACCCACGCTAGCGTTAGTCCATATCTGCTATCAGGAATTCACATGCATATAGTGTTGCAATACCTTCCTCTGCCCTTGGTAACCCCAAGTTTGTTCGTGTTTGTTCGTCTGTTTGTTTTCTCCTGTCTCCCTCGATCGTATTCTTGTGTGGTGACAAGAAATGTGCGTTGCCCCCTCAGCCACTAGTTGATCACCGGCCGGCTAAGAAGAAGACATGGTTAGAAGAAGGAGATAACGTGGTGGGGGTGAGGGGGTAACGTTTTACAACTGGATAGTCACTGTGTTTCCTTTCCTTGAATTGTCTTTTCAACTCAATCACTAAATACCAAACCCATGTTTAACACATCTGTTAAAGTTTTTGACTAAAACACTTCTTCTTATGTATTCTTCTGTAAATCTTCAAGTGTTTGCTCTTCTCAGCCGCCAGAAATTTTACCACAGACCTCTGTTCAAACCTGCTTGATGTGATACTATTTTGTATAGCCTCAAAACGAATATTTTTGTGAGATTGAAAAAGATTGTTAGAAACCAATTCCAAACAATGCAGAATTTACATTAATGGAAAAAAATTTGAAAAAAAAATTATTTGTTTTTTTTTACTCCAAATTTCTCTTATTGAATGACCCTCGTATATATCTACCATGTATGAGTACATCTCTTAAATAAATTCTCAATTTTCTTCCAAATAGAAAATATCAGGCTTTTAATAATTATTTTACTTAAACCCTATCTAATCAAAACGAATATCATTAGCTACCATTTATTATCAAACTCTACAACATTGAAACTGTGTAATCGAATATATGAATATTTAACTGCTCAAAACTGCGTACTTCATATATGTATATCTATGTGACTTTACTTTTGGTTGAAGAGGTTTTACCAATATATAGTAGATTACAAAGTTTTATTGCTGTAGAGTTTGGTAATAAATAAAACCTAATACTGTCTTGGCATCAGCATGAAAAAAATTATGTCAATACTGCCATATGAGGTGTACGAATGCGTCTTAGTGATCGTATTTTTAAGTTACAAAAGAGCAAAGGGAGAATCCAACCAAGAATAATAAGTAGTACATTTAACGATCCCACTAATGGCAGTAATGAAGCGAATATCATCATCTTCTACAACGAACTATGGTCAAAACATTCCTAAACAAAATGTTCTTATTATTGCTGGAGAAATTAATGCAAAGATGGAAATAATAAATTCTGCTTGCCTAACTTTCCAAAAAGAAATAAGGACTGTATAGCAGATTTTTCACTTGACACCAGATTTTCATGCCTTAGTACGATATCCAAAAAATAAAAAAAAGGGGGCAAAACTGAAGACCTACTCGTACCTAAATAACTATTAAGCACATCTAGATAATATACTCGTTAACAAGAAGTGGATAAAGAGTGCGTGAACAGTGAGACATACTATAACATAGTTAAATAGTGACAGAGATCTGAAGCGAGAGAAATCTGAGAATGATTTTAATTGTAGAAAAATAATAAGCGAGAATTTTAAAAGAATAAAATGAGTTCATTGATTTTAGAAGAATGATGCAATATGTTATCAAAATGCAAAACAGCTTGATAAATTTATTTAATTTTTACTGGGCAGGAAAACGAAAAATATGGAATTGTTTTGATTGTTTTTTTATCCAGAAAGTGAAAGGAAAGAGAGAAGGCTAAAATATATATTTTGATTGTACTAAAAGTATCATCGGAAATTGCGTAGAGAAAACAATGATAAAGCAGGAGAGGGGGTCAGTGGAGGGGTCAATCGCGGCTCAGGTCTGTATGGGATATATCAGATCATGGAAATCGAAAAAAAATTGATTTATTTTTTCTTCAAAAGATTGAGAAATTTGCTTGACGTAACTTATTGGGAACATGAGCGAGAGAGGGCCACCCACTGCGTAGAGAGGCCATAGCAACCAATACGTGGAAGTAGGAGCAAACTTCTTCCCCTTCGAGTAACGGTTACAGAGATCCACCGTTGGAGTTGGAGTTAAGCAAACTTGAATGGAATAATTTACTGAAATCTAATTAAGAGAAAACCGTTGATGAGATACGCCCACTTAAAAAAAAAAGTAAAATTATCATATAGGACTTTTTCTGCAACCAGGGTACGGATACCAGAAAGGCAGTATTTAGCAGTAAACCCCATCAATCCGCATTTGAAGTCTTAACTCTTGCTCCAAACATTCTAAGACAGAGAAGCGATACCACGAATTAGTAACGGGAACCTAACGAAAGAGAATTGGAAGCCGTACTATAAAGTGCTAAGCAACTTAGCTTCAGTAAAAAGTTATCCCGAGTGCTACATAGACTGACTGCTGAGATAAAAGGGGCCAGGTCTCTAAATCGTATAACTTCACACAACAGAGACGGGGCTTGTATGATCAGACTTATTCATTTTTTTAAAACTGACTTAATCATTTTTTAAACAACGGATTTTGTTTTTTTTTGTCAACTAAACTTTTTATTAATTATTGAACATCTGGAGTTTGTTTTTTCTCTGGTCTTCGACTTCAATTTATTTTTCTTTAAATGATCAACCCTGTCTAATTTATTTGGCGATCGGCGATTGGTGACTTTGGTAATCTGGATCTAAAAACACCATGTGGGCAAATGGCTGGACTAGCCTAGATTCCATTCTTCATTAGAGCAGTGACCCGCCGGTGGTCGAGGTAGTTGACTGTATGACAATATCCTCTTTTGAAGGAGTGTCTTCTGATCATAGAATAGTCTTTGGATAGATACGCGTAAGTCTACACAGAAATATGTAACAAGCCTTACGGTATGACTAGTCCATACTAACCAACCGTGATATAAGTAATCAATATACGGTAACTGTAAGAAACAAGTTTGATATTCTTCAGGAAACATCAAAAGATATACCCCCATACTTACAAGGCCAATCAATAAAATCAGAGCCTCAATAGAAATTGACAATCACGATTAGCATAATGAACTATTCCTCAGTACATACCGACTCTACTTGACACTCGGAAAGATATCCTCTAAGCAGAGTGGAGCGTATGCACTACTTTCTAGGAGGCGCTGGGCTGGGACGCACTTCGGTCGGCTGCGTTTTATCGGTGCGCGGATCTGGTAGGGTGTGTCCTGGTTCCAGTGGCGGTCGGTCGAGGTGCGCCTTGACCGGTATCCTCGAGCCCCAGGAGGCCGTCTCCCTGGCTCTGACCCTCCTTGGAGGGGCTAGGTTTATTGCCAGGCACCTGATGTGACCCTATTAAGGGGAATGCTGACGGAACCCGAGGCATTTTTCGAGCCGCCAGGCGTATCTGGCTTACGGCCCTGGACTCGCATCCACCCCAAAAAGACCTTGTGCCATACTCGTTCGGTTACTGGAACGAACGACAAATAACAATAACCTCAAAGCTGCCTGACAGTACCGGAAGGACATTCCTAACTGTTGTTTAACACCTGTATTCTGTATATTTGTTCTGTTATTGAAATATATTTATTTCAACCTACTACTTCATTTTGATCCCTAAACTCCACAACAGAAACCTAATTGTAATAACAGAAAAACCTATCATAGAAATATTGATGGCCAAAAATACATCAAACAAGAACATTTACAGAGGAAGGATTGGCGCAATACAAAAAAAATTAGAAGCAGTAAAGTTGAAGGCCTCGATGAAATACGTCCAGAGGTATGGAAGGGAAGAAAATTTCTGGACATTCTTCATCGATTATGCGTCGTCTATAGACAAAAATCATTGGAGAAATGAACAAAAGGCTCTATTCCAACCTTCTCGAAGAAAGGTGATCTTGGAATCACTAAGACTACAGAGACACAATTCTAACGGCTATATCTGCTGAGGTTTAGGAAGCCCTGCTTCTCAGGCGTAAACGAGAAAATTCTTCGGAAAAAGTAGAACAACTTTCGAGGAATTGATCCACAGCATTGTAGATTCTGACTATTCATTGAATCCTCGAAGAGGTTCGTGCAAAGAATTTCAAGGCAACTCAAATGTTCGTAGATTTTCCCAAGATGTTTAATTTCTTACACAGAGTAAAGATCGAGCAAATACTACCGGCATATAATCTCTCCAATGAAACTGCTACTGCAATAACGATATTTTGCAAAAACAGGAAAGCAATGGTCCGCTTACCTGGTGGCAACAGCGACTTCTTCGACAGTGTCGCTCGCTTCTTGCAAGGAGACTCTTTAACACCATACATGTTTTAAAATCACCAAGATGACCAACTTCCAACGCCAGAAGATCTAGTATATGTAAATGGTTTCATGCTAAAAAAAAAAGTGGACGATATCCCACCGAAGCTATAACAGATCCAGACTGCGCAGATGATCTAGTTCTCCTTGGAAATACAGCGGCCCAAACCTTGGTAGAGCAGCAGGATGCGTTTGCTTTTAAGCGAACGTTATTAAGGCAGAGTTGATGCGTTATAAACAAAATGGAACCCTCTCCATTTTAAGTGGCTTGCCTCTGAAATTAGTAGAACATTTCAAATACCTTGACAACAATATCTCATCTACTGAATATAATCTCAACATACGCACAGTGAAGCCATTGACTATTATTGTCAGGTTGTAGATCATAGGAAGACCTGAACTCTCTGATCAAATAGAATGGAATTTCTTCCAAGTTGATGCAGTATCTATACTATTGAATGGATGCACCACCAAAACACTAGAGAAACCCATGAAAAAAAAGCTAAATGTGAACTACAGAAAAATGCTAGGTGCTATTTTGAACAAATCCTGGTCGTAACACTCCACTAAATATCAGCTGTACGGCAACTTACCACAAGTAAGACGAGCAAGATATGATGGGCCTTTCCGGGGAAGAACTCAGAAGCAACGTTCTTTTATGGACTCCTACATATGGACGCACCTTTGTTGGCAGAACAGCAAGGACTTTTACATACATAAGCTGTGTGCGGACACAACATGCAGCCTAGAGGACCTATCAGGGGTGATGAACGATACAGACGTATTGCAAAAGCGGGCGAGCGAGCGAGAACTGTCTTCGCAACTTGATGATGATGACATTTTAAAATTTTTTACCATGCTAAATTCGAAATAAGATCGTGATATCTTTCACTTAGGATAGAATTTACTTTTTAAAAAATGACTAGGACTTTATTTATATGATAGTGTATATAGTCGATTTTAGAAAATAGGATTGTAGTTTGTCAGTGATTTTCCCTCTCATAAACACCTGAAAGTGATGTTGAAAATTACGGCTTAGATCTTCTCCAGTGATTTAAACTTATGAGAATCACATAGCTGTATTACAGAAATAATTTAAGGCCAGATGTTTTTTAAACCTTTGTTATTAGTATCATGCTGTACTCACAATTACCCACTCAGCTAGATTTAGAATCTACTGAATATATCCCCTGCAGTTGTTTACCCCCACCCATCACCACCAGTGCCAAAAAAAAAAAAAGAGTGCACTGGGTATGACAAAAAACTGCATTTGATGGTAAGGGTACTTTTGTTTGGTTTTATGGCGCATCAACCATTATAGTTTATTAATGCCAAATCTATTTCTATACATATAAACAATTATGAGAATTAATTTTTATTTATTGCGGACTTTTTTTCCTCATGTTGGTAGTTTTTGTGTTGTTTCTTCTTTCACTACGTTTCCGCCAAATTTCACCTCTGGCCTTCTTCAGGTGATTTTACCGCGACCTCGGATAGAAATGCTGAGTTTTGTAACCGTATCCCCAGTAATTACTGCCTTCCATAGTTGTTGTCTATCACACCACGTTTTTGACCAAGTAAACCTCTGGCCGGCTTGGGTAGGATTTGAAACCGCTATCTTTTGACAATGCTCATCTGGAACCGCAGAGACTCAACGCCTCTATCCGCCGCGCCACGGATAAAAATTAATAAAATTAATAAAAATTAATTCTCAGATTAAGAAACCTCATCTCAAAGTGATTCCAATTATAAACAATTCTATTTCAAATAATTCAATCTAGCATATGTACAAAGTTTAGTTCGATTTGATCCATAGATAGGACCCTCTCAGGTGTTAACACACCGGACCAGAGTGGACCTGAGATACTTCGCATTCCTCAAAGCTGCAGCATTACTGGAACCTTACCATCAGATTGTTTAGTGTCGTATCTAAGACACTTGCTATTGTGGGGGTTACCTCCGCTGCAGAGAAGCAGTTGGTGTCTACTACGGACCCAGCCGACAGGGGTTAGAGTGTTCGCCAATGGCCTGGGAGACCTGGGTTCAATCCCAGGTCGAGTCATACCAAAGACTCAAAAAATGGTACTTGATGCTTCCTTGCTTAGCACTCAGCATTATAAGGTACGGATCAAGGGTAAAGTAGAGCAATCCAGGAAAGGAGTAGCGCCCTCCCCTACACATTGGTGTAGTAGCTATCGAAAAGGGAGCCTTCGGGTTACCCTCGACTATGGTCGCCAACTTTACTTACTTACAGTTCTGAAGCTCTTGGTTGTTCTCACTCCCAGGTCTACTCTCACCAGAAGTCGTAATAGCTATTTGAGTCCCATCTATAACTCAAATGGATCTGCTGAAAAATTATTTGTAATCAATTGAACGATGTAAAAGGAAAGAAAAAAAACTCTCGTAAGAAACAAAAAATGTAAGCATGAACGTACGATGCACGTGATTTCTAACCTCTAGTTATGTAATAACTCATGGCATATTGAAATGCCGTTACAATCAATCAATTAATCAATCAGTTCGATGCTATATCAAGGTTTAGTTTCTTTGTCTAACGGCATATCTATACTCTTAGGTCATTTGATGCTAAATCCATCCTTGTAGAACATAAGGGGCTTTATTTAAGCCATTAGCTTGTGGATGAAGCTGCATAATTTTTTCAAGGTATTCGATTGACTTGAATTCGAACTCGCATACTACGATGTCACTGTCTAAAACATTAGCCACAATACCACAGAGATTCCCTGGCTATATTTAGAGTACCTCCTATGTGCTACTACGTTTTATGACCCAAAATACTTTAAAAAAACATTTTTAGAAATTTCTGCTCGACTGTCTAACGACCTTTTCTGGATTTTTTCTTCCTCTTAATTCATATTCTTTCTTACATATCTTTTGCATTTTTGTTCTTTACTGACCTCAGCTCTAGAGAGCCACTAGTAAACATAAACGAAGCAGCTCATAAACAAGCATATTAGTAAACAAATAACGGACGATCGAAAGAAAACAACAACAACAATAACAACAAAAACACTAAGCAAAACACACAAACACACATGGGCCAACGCAGATGAAGAAATGCGAAAAGCGGAAGGAAGAAGTCAAGATTAAATAAAAGTAAAATTTTAAAAATAAATTTACAACAAAATACATTACAAACGCATGTTTCTGCCTGGCAGTTAATATTATCCAGGCAAATATCGAGAAAGAATTAAGATATGGACTGTTTGCTTTTGCGCACTGAATGATATCAGAAAATGCAGTTGGAGAGCAGGAAAAAGGCTTCTTTATTTATTTGCACGTAGACGGTCGGTCGTCGACATGTTATTGTGTTTCTATAAATGAGTATGTTTTTGCATAATAGGTAAACAGTCTTGTGTTTGGATTCATGTATGCGATACAATCTATCTATCTATCTATCTATCTATCTATTAAATGAATGAATAGTTATGTAAAAGCTTACGCACTTATCTAGGAATAATATTGTTGGTTGGTTGAATGAAGTTATATGGCATATCACTCCCTTTGGGTTATTTAAAATCAAATCCTGTTTATATATATATATATATAACGTGTGTGTGTGTGTGTGTGTGTGTGTGTGTGTGTGTGCAAGCATTTGTTTGTTGTTTAATGGCATATCAATCTTCTTGGGTTATTTAATGCCAAATCCAGCCTTTTACTTGTGGTACGATTTTTAAGCATAGATGGGAGAATAACGACGCTCATATCTTACCAAAGGGTAATTTGTCCGAAAGTGAACTTAATAGCTCGACTGGAGTTCGAATTCGCGTTTTACGATTCAGCAGTCCAGCGTGCCAACTCACAGACACAGACACAGACAGACAGACACACAGACAGACAGACAGACACACACACACACACACACACACACATATATATATATATATATATACATCGTATATTAGCGTACATTAGGGTATCAATTCTTCACAGAAGTACATTTCGTTAAGCAAGACAACAAGTAAGTGCTAAATGTTTTATTTAGTTTTTCTTGGATACGTACAAGTGAAATCTTCTCATTGGAAATAAAGCATATGCGTTGGTTGGTTGGTTGGTTGGGTTTCATGGCATATCAACCTTTATAGATCATTTAACGCCAAATTCATTTTTCTGCAAATAGACTGTTCAATTTCAAACAATTCAGTTTAGCATGAGTACACAGTTTAATTGTCCAAATCAATCCTATTTCAAGCTGTTCTCTTTATTCAAACAGTTCTAATTCAGCTAATTCAGTTTAGTATAAGAACGGGTTTTGTTTAAACACAGCTAAATGTCAAAACAGTTCCATATTAGACAATTCAGTTTAGCGTAAGTACAGTTTCAATGTAAAAAACAGTTCCATTTCAAATAATTCAGTTTAAATGTAAGTACAGTTTAATTGTCAAAAATATTTCTATTTTAATTCAGTTTAGTCAAACAGTTCTAATTCAAACAATTCAGTGTTGCATAAGTATGCAGTTAGTTCTACTTAACCTATAGATAGTGCCCTATCAGGTGCTACCATTTTAGTCGTTTAGTGTCATATCTAAGACACTCATTGGGGGATCCTACTCCTTTGCAGGGGCGCAGTCGGTGTATTCTACAGCCCCTGCCGACTGGGCAATGCACAGAGTTAATGTCAAAACAGTTTTATTTCAGATAATTCAGTTTAGCATAAGTACACAGTTTAGATGTCAAAACAGTTCAATTTCGAGCAATTCAGTTTAGCATAAGTACACAGTTTAAATATCAAAACAGTTCTATTTTAAACAATTCAGTTTAGCATAAATACGCAGTTTAAATGCAAAAAACAGTAAACTGAAACAACGGTTTTGTTCTATGTAACCCATAGATAGGACTCTTATCAGGTGCTACCACTGCGAGCCAGAGTGGACCTGGGAGCGATAGCAATAAAGGAGTACTCCGCATTCCCCAAAGCTCCAGTATTACTGGAACCTCACCAGCATAGTGTTTTGTGTCATATCTAGGACCCTCATTGGTGAGGTCTTACCCTCTGCAGAGGAACAGTCGGTGTATTCTACAGCCCCAATAGACAGGGCAAAAAGCGTATTCAAATATTACCCAAAAAACTGTTCATTTCAAGCGGTTTTGGCTAATCTATAAACTATTTTCAAGAATTGTTGCAAGAAATTAAATCATATTAACTTACAGTTTGTTTTATCAAAATTTAAATAAAATTGTGCTATTGATAAGAATTATGAGTAAGTTTTGGTTGGCGGGTCTTGACAGACAAATAAGAGGTTAGTTTGACCGTGATTTGGTAACTTATACTGGCGTTCTTGTATTTATTTGTCTATTTTTAATAAATATGTTACTCGAAGGAGATGGAACCACTCTGTTGTATCATGGTAAGGAGAAGATAGACAGTGAAATAGAGTTAATTGTTTCTTAACTCAAGTGGTTCAGTTCGACTTGTATTATTAGTCTCGCGCTATTGGTGTTACGTCTGAAGTTGGTCTACGACTGACCAATGTCCTTTCGGAGCTGTCTCTCTGCTTCTGTCTCTGCTTCAGCTTCTGCTGTCTCCGTTCTTCAGAAACACAGCTTCTTTATATTTCCACGTTACTGGAAGTCATGTGGTACAAGCCACTATACAAGACACTCTTTTCTATCTTTTATACGGCATATCAACCCGTCAAGGGTTATTTTATGCTTTGAGGTAAGAAAAGCGAGTTCATATTACGTTCATATTTGCATTTTTTCTGTAGCTGTTTTGAGTAAGTTTCTTTGCACACGTTCGAGTCAAATATAAGCTATTTAAAAATAGATCTATGTGAGCCATAGGACCAGATTTGACCCGGGAGTAATTGTGATAAAGGTGCCCGTGGTGTAATGGTTATCGTCGTAGGAAATGAACACGGCGACACGAGTTCAAATCCTGGACGAGACTGATTGCACTTCACATAGCACTAATACCCTTGGGAAAGGTATGAATCCAATTATTCTCCCTCCAGCTATGGGTAAATAGTAGGACAGACTAGGTTCTTCCGCCTTGGTGAGGCAACTAGTCTAGGAGAAGGAAAACTCTGAATTCAAACCAGTTAAACTCCGCTTAAAAATTGACCTTGTGTCACATCCTGCCCGAGCGGATGGGTTGGGTAAATATGATAAAGGTATATTTCACACATACCAGATCCCTAGAAGTCAAGCTTCACTATAAGGTGCAGTTTAACCACCTACCTAGGTTAACCCGTTTTTGTTTTTTGTTGTTGTTTTTTTTTTGTTGGGGAGGGTATACAGTCAGCGTATTCTTCTCCCAATAAGACTGTACAGGGAATATTATTTCCATGTTGTTTTAGGTGATTGCATATATTACTATAGTCTCAGATATGATAGCTCTATCTTTGAGACCAAGTTGTAGTCGTGAATCTAACATAGTTGTTAATTATTTGTTTGTTGTCAAAAACGAAGCTCCACAGTGTGCGAATAAATTAATAAACTATTTTGACCTTCTTATTACAAGATATTTTGGCAGTCTTACAATCCCCGACAATGAGATGAGAAGCTTTTAATTTTTATAAATTCTTAAATTATAATTCTTCGTCGAGTCAACCGTAAAGATTCACAGTTTAATAATATTCATCATTGTGTGCTTATCCTTATTTGTAATTCTAATATATTCGTTTGCTGTGGAAAAGGCTTATATTTTTGTTGTTATCATAGTAATTTGTATTACTCTTAATTTCTTTCAACACTCCTTGAAAATGATTAATACATTTTCTAAAAATGCTCGGAGCTAACAAACTTTAGGACAATTTCTGCACCCACTCAACCACCAAAAGATCACATTAGTACGGAAACAAGGTATACTAAAAAAAAAACAAGGCTTAAAATCTCTTCAAAACAGGGCCAAAATATTTTAGAAATTTAAACGTCTTTATAGTTTTAATGAAAAGAACATTTCTCGTACACGTAAATTTCAATACAACAAACAATTATGCGATATCACTTAATTTTATACAACACACTTTGAGAGTGGCAAATATATTATCTGAAAGCACTCAGAATGAATGATATTTTAGAGAATTTCCTCATACATTTTACCGGTGAAATATTTCACATGTACGAGTACAAAACTAAAAAGAATCTTACGGGATACTTTTTGGCAGTCATGTTTAGTATATTCCTATCAATGTTGGTGTAAGTACGTGTGTGTGTTTCGATTTTTTGATGGAAATATATATCAAACCACCACTTTATACGATCAGGATATTATACAAGCGAAGTTGAACAGGTTTGAATTCCAAGTTTTCCTTCTTCTAGACCGGTTGCCATAACAAAGTTAAAGAGTCCAGTTGGCCCTACTATTTACACATAGCGGTAGGGGAAAAAGTTGGATACATACCTTTCCTAATAGTTTTAGCTTTATGGGAAATACAAACAGCCTCGTTTTGCATTTGAATTTGGGTCATCATGTCCTTCTCCTGTTATATAATTGCGGAGGGATTTTTCTTATATTATCATTTCTAGTTTTATATATCTTGCATTTCGGTTTAGTTAGGCTGAGAACCTTTCGGCTTAGTGCATGGGTTAGTTTGGTGCACAGATTGAGTGTAGGTGTTCAAATACGCGCGGGGCGGATGTGACAATCAGAGATGTCGCAATAAAAACCCCAGATAGAGAATTAGACCGGGGACGTGAATGACTTCATGTTCGGAAGCGCTGAGGATTTTGGAATTTGACAAAAAAAACCCAGTTAGTTGAGATTCGAGTCTAAAGGAAGGTAGTCGATTTTTAGACCAGTTGGGGTCTACGAAATGTGCCGCGCGTTTGTTGAAGAAATTGTGTGTCTCTCTCCTCATGTCGGAAAACCTTAAATTCAAAAAGGTAAATAAAAGTTTCGTACTTGAACCAATTTCGAGTGTTTTCGGATTTCTATATATGTTGATGAACATTTGTGAACGTTTTCCGTATTTGTATGAATACGTCTTTTTCCCGTATTCATATCTTCGTCGTATTTTTGGACGTATATAAATGTAACACTTCCACGACGATGACCACAACTCTTGCAGCGTAAAAATATATGCTGAAGTTGACACAGAAAGATGAACATTTTATAGAAATTACACACACACACATATATATATATATATATATATACAAACACACACACACACACACACACACACACACACACACACACACACGCACACATATATATATATGTGTGTGTGTGTGTGTGTGAGAGAAAGAGTGAGAGAGAGAGAGAGAGAGATTATGAAGATCATTTGTTAAATAAGGGGTGTTTTTCAAAAATTACAAAATAAATTTTTCAGACTGTCTTCCATAAATTTTAAACTCTGCATTGCCTGGAATTGTTTAATAGTAATTATTTTTTAAATCCTTTGAGGTTATTCAAAATGGTGGCAAATCAAACAGAATACTGGAGTTTTGAACAGAGGTCTGTCATGGAATTTTTGATGGTAAAGAATCGCAAACTATGTGAAATTTATTGAAATATGTGTGATGTGTACAGAGAAGTATGTTCTTATAAAAATAGTGCTTACAAATGGGTTAAACATGGGTTTGACACTACGATCCCCTGGCGAAAAAACAATCTATTGAATGGAAACATACTGAATATCTGGTAAAGTAAAAGTTTCGGGCACAGTGATCAATAAGGAAGATTATACTGATATTCTTGTGGGACATGAACTTTATTTCCTTGAAAAAGGTACAGCACAAAGGAATACATTCTATTGCCAACTCCTTAAGTAAAATTCACCTATTTATTGAATGACCCTTATATATATATATATATATATATATATATATATATATATATAAGGAGTGGCAAAATTATGTATACACTTATAAAATACAAAAACGAGCGTGCGAAACGTATTTTATTGATAATACAAACATATCAATAATAACATATCGATAATAAACTTATCATTCCCTCAAATGCACAAACTGTTTGCCCCCGGCATTCACATACTGCACTGTTTGAGTGTGGACACTCGTACACACTCTGGCACAAAGGTATTTTTCAGCATCAGTTTTCTGGCAAACCTCCCGTCTGAACTGAATCATGTTATCAACAGAACGTGGCCTGCGTGCGAAAACCCCATCTTTTACACATCTAAGAAAAAAGAATTCCATAGGGGGGAAATCTAGTGAACGCTGTAGCCAGTCATTGGTTCTCCGATACCCAATCCACCTGCTGGGAAATGCTTTGTCATGTATGAAAGTAGGAAAGACCCAGTTACTTCGTGTCTAAAGTGTTGAATTGCGAAAACGTCGTAAGCGAGTTCGTACTCCAGTCAACCTATTACATTAAATTTCGGTTTAATACTATCGAGAAAGATATTAAACCTCTATTCCTACTGATATGGAATAGATAGTGTCATCAATGGTCTTTCATAGGGATGGTACTGAAATTAACTAAGGCACGAAATTTTTCATGCCATTGGTTTGGTTTTTTGGGTTTTATGGCATATCAACCTTTTGTAGGTTATTTAATACCAAATACATTTTTATGTAAATAATCTGTTCTATTTAAAACAACATAGTTTAGCATAAGTACACAGTTTAATTGACAAAAGCATTTCCATTTCAAACTATTCAAGCAGTTATATGTAACAATTAAGTTAAGTGTAAATACAGTTTTAATGTCGAATAACAGTTCTATTTCAAATAATTCAGTTAAGCATAAGCACGCAGTTTAAATATAAGTACGGTTTAATTGTCAAAAACATTTCTATTTCAAGCCATTCAGTTTACTTAAACAGTTCAGTTTAGCATAAGTATGCCGTTAGTTCTATTTAACCCATAGATAGGGCCCTATCAGGTGCTACCACACCGGGCCAGAGTGGACGTGGGAGCAATGGCAATGAAGGGGTACTCCACATTCCCCAAAGCTCCAGCATTGCTGTAACCTCACCATCAGATTGTTTAGTGTCATATCCAGGACACTCGTTAGGGGGGGTCTTACCCCCCCTACAGAGATGCAGTCAGTGTATTCTACAGCCCCAGCCGACTGGGCAATTCATGCCATTAAACAAAGAAACCTAAAGTGAAGTATGAAATTGAAAATGATAAAAATAGTACAAATAAATTAGATATTTTCTAGCGCTTTCATTATGATACTCGAATAACTCTTAATCTATAGCTACTTTTTCAACCCCCTATATATATGTGTGTGTGTGTGTGTGTGTCTGGTATGTTTAAAAAGTACCAACGATGATGTTGTGTTTGCGAGACTGAAAACCACGAAACGTTCTCTTCCCAATAGTATCCTTGAAATTCTTCCCAATTATTGTATCAAGTTTCCCGTTTACCGAATCACCACTGAAAATTATCTTTTGATAAGTCATAAAGGTGCACGGGCATATATATCTTAATGTCTTTCATGTCTTTGAGTCTTACCGTTAAGATAGATTCTGCTTAGAAAATAAGAAAATGTCGAATGAAGCAACGTATATTGCGTGTGTAAGTTTCTGCACAAGCACACACCTTTTTTTTTATATTTTTACATGGGCCATTGGCCTAATGAGTAGAGTGTTCCCCAATAGTCCAGGAGACTGGAGTTCAATCCCAGATCGAGTGATACCAAAAACTCAAAAAATGGTACTTGATGATGCCTTGTTAAACACTCATTATTATAAAGTAAGGATCTAGGGTAAAGTGGAGCAATCCAGGGAATGGAGTAGCGCTCTCCTTTACACCTCGGTGTAGTAGCTATTGAAAAGGAAACATTCGGGTCACCCAAAACGAATGTCACCAACTTTTACTTTTATATCTAGTCTGGTTTCATAATCAACTCTTTCACTGGCAGAATTTTAATAATCCTTGTAGAGTGGGCGAATCAGTTTCCGAAAATTTGCAAAAGAGATGATGCTTAAGCCAGTTCATAAATTATACAAGTAAAAATATGTACCGTTTGCGCAAAACCTTTTGAGTTTCAATGATATGATTTGTTTTTATTTCTTTGTTTAGTGGCATATTATCCTTCATAGGTTATTTAGTGCAAAAGCCATCCTTGAAGATGTACATTAGCGGTACGATTTAATCCGTAACAGGGGAAATCGGTAGTCCATATCTTTCCCAAAATAACCGTCTTGCTTTGTCATTCTCACACGTGCATCTATCTATCAATCAATCTATCTATCTATCTATCTATGGTAGTAAATGATTAATTTAAAGACCAATGGATTTAATAACATATGCTGCCTTTTATGAAGTAGAAAAATATAAATTTATATAAGTAATAATAAAAAAAAACAAACGTGCACACAAAACGTATTTTTTTATTTCGAGACAGCTTATCTTCATAGTATATGATCTTTAAAAATACATTTGAATAAATGATTTTGTTTTTAGTTAATAAATAGAGAAGCATCGAAAAAAATTTAAATATTCAGATTATGATAAAATAGGAGTTTTAAGGCTGTAAAAAAATGGAAGATTAATTAAGACTTAAAAACGTAGACTATATTTTATCAGATTATTATTCTGGTGCAACGGGATTGCAACTAGATTATATTTTATTGGGTGGATTGTTTTTCAAAAAAACTCACACACACACACACACACACACACACACACACACACACATATATATATATGAATTTGAAGTGTAAATCTTTAAATGTTTAATAAATGATAAACTTATTTTTCCCGGGAATAGTTGTACGTTTCCATTAAAATTGTTCGCCATTTGATGATACAATTCGCACTAAAGAATTTTTGAAATAAATTTATAACGGTATGATATCTGTCGAATTTCACTCTCTCTCTCTCTTTCTCTCTCTCTCCCCCTCTCTCTCTTTCTCTCTCTTTCTATATATATCATCATCATCATCATCATATCGTGCTGGCAGCACGGATATCCCTGACCCTCTCTCGCCACTCCTCCCTATCGTTCATCGCCCTAGGTAGGTCTTCAGGACAACAACCTGTATCCTCACATAGCTGCTGAATGTACGTTCGAGCTGGTCGTCCTGCTTTTGCGCAGCCATGTGTGGGGATCCATAAGAGTACATCTCTTATGAGTTCATCTCTGCTTCTCCAGCAGTGTCCTGCATGTCTGGTTCGTCTAACTTGAATAGTTTTCGTGATAGGGGGCAGGTGGCCGTACAGTTGGTGTCTTGTGGGGTGTTGCTGCCAGGACTTGTTCAGGATTGCACGCAGCATTCTTGTGTAATTGCCATCTAGTTTCTTCTCCAGCCGTTTTGTTAGCGTCCATGTAGTGCATCCATATAGCAGTATCGACGTGACCGCTGCCTGGAAGAAACTGCGTTTCATTTTATCGGTTAGGTCTGATTTCCATATAATCGATAGCCTATTGATAGCTGTCCATGCTTTCGTTAACCTCGTTTCGATGTCCTTTTCGGTTGATTCGACGCTGCTTCCTAGGTACGTGAATTTGTCTACTAGTTTAAGTGGGGTTCCTTCTAGAGTGGAGATGTCCCCCGTTTGGTTATAGCACATATATTCCGTTTTGTGTGCATTAACATGGAGGCCTATGCTTGCTGCTGCTCGTTCCAAACTATGCAGAAGTGTTTCGGCTTGGTCAGGTGTATTTGCCAGTATCGCTATGTCATCGGCGTAGTCGGCGTCGGTAATTGTTGTTGCGGGGTATATATATATATATATATATATATATATATATATAATTTTATCAGCAATCAAATGTTACAATACAATCGCATTAAAAGACAAAAGCTATCGCTTTTAATGATAACATTTTTCAAAACAACCTTCATACGATTTTACTCTACAGTGTTGCCTCCTAGTAATGTTTCGATACATAAGCATAAAATTGGTCAATGAACAGCCAATAGGGAAATTCCTTTCATTGATCCATTGCCAAAAAAAAATATCACTCTACCTGTGTACCATTGTCAGCCTATTATAAATTGTTGCTCTACCTGTAAAAGGGTTTAAATAGATGAAGTATTTTATTCTGTTTATCGAGTAAAAAATCAACTTTTTACAAAAACTATTCTCTTTAAGATAAAGCTAATGTTAATGATTCGTGAGAAGATTAAGTTTTATGACATCAAAGTACTAGCAGAGAAATTTAACAAAATCTTTATGGAACCCCCCCCCCCAAATATCTATGAAACAATGATAAAGAAGGGTAATAAAAATACATTTGAAAATTATAAAACTAAAATATAAATTTGAATATAATTAAATTAATTTATTTTCAGTCTTATGAAAATAAGAAAATGCAAGTAAATTAGAAAAATGTTACGAAGTGAGAACGGAATAATTATCATCGTCAGGTGTAAAAAACAAGAGAAAAAAAACAAAACTTTTTCTACCGAAAGAAAAATTGGATTTAATTTTTTTGTTGGTTTGGTTGTGTTTTATGGCATACTAAACATTGTTGGCTTCTGAACGCTAAATCTTGTTAATACATAAACAGGGTGTCTCAAAATAGATGAAACCTATTAATATGATAATGATTTATTACTGAGACCAGTGCAATAGTGCTCATTTTAAATAGGTCCTGTAAAAAAATGCATCCTATTTGCTAGAGATATCAAATCAATGTCTCTTCGAAATTTCATTATATCTGTTTTCAGAACATACATTTTTTTTCAAGTTTTCAGTAATAAATCATTATCATATGAATGGGTTGCATTTATTTTGAGACAGTTTTGAATAATTTTGTCTCCAAATATTTTTTCCTCTCTTTGTATAAGGCATTATGATCAAGGATTTATAGTTTTTATTTCATACTATTTTCAAATCTGAAACAAAAACAAACGCAACATTATTATTAGTAGAGTTATTAGCCATCATATAGGTCTCATGCATATTGAGACACCCTGTATATTAACTATGAATTTTAAAGACATTTTATTGATAAAAATTTTAAACGAGATCTGAGGTCATTTTTTGCACACAGTTAAATGGTTTCCAGTATCTTTATCTAATCCAATTAATTCTATAGACAATTAATCATTTGTTTGCACGGAGTTGAACTATATCAAGTATTGCTATGTAGCAGTTACAACTTAACATCTGTTATTTGTTTTCACACATTTAAATTGATATACATAATATTTGTTTGTGAATAGTTTTTAGGAAATCATATCTTTAAGAGTGAAAGCTAATTTGTTGGCACACTCGTATCGCTAATTTTTTTGTACACAGAAAATAGTTTCAATCATTGTTATCTAACACTAATAATGATATTCAATAATAATATTAATCATTTTGTTTGTAGTCAATGAAATGGTTACATGTACTGCTATGTAACACAAATAATTCAATTTAGGCAAACTGTTTCAACTATTCATATGTCTCACAAACAATTTAATTAAATATCAGACATTTGTTGACGCAGTAAAATAGTTTAACAGTGCCCGTGGTTTAATGGTTATCGTCGTAGGAAATGGACACGGTTACACGAGTTCAAATCCTGGACGAGGCTGATTGCATTTCATAGAGTACTATTAGGAAAGGTATGAATCCAATTATTCTCCCTTCAGCTATGGGTAAATAGTTGGGCAGACTGGTTTCTTCAGCCTTGGTGAGGCAACTAGTCTAGGAGATGGAAAACTCTGAATTCAAACCTGTTAAACTTCGCTTAAAAATTGACCTTGTGTCACATCCTGCCCGAACGGAGGGGTTGGTAAATTTGAATAGTTTAACAGTTCGATTGAACATTAGTTATGTGTTTGCACACAGTTTAAATGACTAGTTCTTTTTTATCCATAGTTAGGACTCTATCACGTGCTACTACTCCGGGTCAGAATGGACTCGGGACCAATGGCAATTCAGGGATACTCTAAATACCTCAATGCTCCATGATTACTGGAGACACACCACCAGATTGTTTAGTTTCATATGCGAGACATTCGTTGTGAGGTGGGAGTCTTGCCCCTCTACAAATATGTAGTCGGACTATTCTACAGCTCCAGTCGACTGGACTCAAAGTCACAGGGAGCAGGTTCTGGACTATAGGGTGGGTGAGCAACTGTCTTGATGCCCATCTTGGTCTCATAGCCTGTGACAAGGATGGAGTTGTGGACTGGTGCATTGTCCTGATGGAAATGCCACTGACCCGATTTGAAGAGTGCTGGCCTCTTCCCTAGGAATATCTTCCCTTAAAACCTCAACATATTAACCCTAACCCTAAGCCTTTGGTCCATCAACTCTGGTGTATTGACATCCTTACTCCTGCCACACCTCCCATCATCCCTCACAGACTCCCTGACTTCCTTGAATCTCTTATCCCACTCAAAAACTGATGCTCGATTTATGCAAGATGGTCGAAAAGTAGTCTGAAGCATTCCATAAGTTTCTGCGGTTTTTGTTTCCAACTTTAAAACAGAATGTTATTGCATATCATTCTTTTAAGAGTCCTCATGTCCAGATTGCATATTTGAAATAAACCAGCTGTCACAATCAGTCTTTAGTTGGGTGTATTCCAATTGCTGCTATATTTAAGTATATATTTTCGGTGATGTTATATAAGTCAGGGTAAAAAATGAACACCTTGTATCGAGATCAAAACTCGAGAAATAAAATGACAAAGACAACTTTTGGTCTTAACTGGATGAATCCATTATTGCGACGTAATGTCGACGGGGATCAGAATATAATAACGATACCCACGGAAGTAGATGTATTGACATAACGATTATCGTCTTTGTAAATGGAATCGGTGACCTGTGTTCAAAACCTAGAGGAGACCATTTGTGTTTCACGTTGATCCATCTTTTTTCACCCTTGTAATGGATGAGTAGTAGGGCAGACTTTTTACAGCATCATGTCAGGAAGAAAAACTCTTAATTGTCAACCAGCATTACTTCCTTTGCACAATCACTCAGAGTCACATTTTGTCCATGGTGGGGTTAGGTAAATATATTTTTTTTCCATGGGGGAGGTGGGTAAGGTCTTCCACAAAAGGGGTATTCTCGATATGGCACTAATTCCACAGGTGGCTGGTCAAGCTCCAGTTCTGGAGTTCTGTGGATTTTAAAGTACCACCTCTTAGACACATTATCCCGGTCTACTCTGAATGGGAGTAGAAGAACCTGTTAGGGTCACCCTGATATACCAAAGAGATATATTTAAATATTAGTAGTGTTAGATTAGAATACTTTAAACTATATAACTGTGCACAAGTCGTATTATTACTTTATGCAATAAATGTTTACAAATGAATATTATTAGTTACTGGAGAACATAACTACTTAATATACTTGAAACCAAATGATTTTGTTTACATTATTAGTTTTAGATAAGAATATTTAAAACCATATAACTATGTTTAAACAAATGATCATGGTTGTTAAATAGGAATAATTACTTGAAACTATACAGTTGTGTAAAAGTTATTAGTTTATATAGTAATTATATAGGAACTCACTAAAGTGGTGTTATAATGCAATATGGTCTGCAATCTTGAGTTTCATTAGAGGATTACGTGAAAAGGCGGAAAAGAGCACTAAAGTTACCTATTAAATAACAAATCATCTTGAACATGTTTATATCCTTTGTAAATCATTGAGCAGTCTACTGGGGCCGTTGAATACACCGACTGCACCTCTGCAGAGGGGTAAGACCACCTCCAAAGAGTGTCCTGTATATGATGCTAAACAATCAGATAGTGAGGTTCCAGTACTGTTGGAGCTTGGAATGCCGAGCACCACTTCATTGCCATCGCTCCTAAGTCCACTCTGACCCGGAGTGGTCGCACCTGATAAGATTTCTATCTATGGGTCAAATAGAACTAAACTGCGTACTTATGATAAACTGAATCATTTGAAATAGAATTTGTTTGATATTTAACTCTGTGGCCAAAACTATTATTATACTAAACTGAATTATTTGAAATAGAACTGATTATTTGTATGAAATGGATTTGGCATTAAATAACAAAGTTTGATATGCCATGTAACCCAAACAACCAATCAATTTTGTAAATCAAGGATAGAAAGAGTAAATCTCACTCTAAACATAAGTGTCTGGAATGTAAAAGACTAAAAGATATTTACTTTGTGCGATATTTTTTCCATAAATGTAAATGCAGGCTTGATTGAAATTGGTTTATTGCAAAAATCATTTTAATTCCATAAAAGATTTTTGTTTTGAGGCTATTTACAATAGAGTGAAATACATCCGATTGCTGCAGATTTGAACAGAGACCAAATAAGATATTTTTTTCTTACCAAGCGGTAAAAAAAAGAAGATATTTTTAGAATAATATTTGATGTATAAAGAAAAAAGATGTTTTAATGAAGAAACTGTTTACAAATTGGCTAAACATGAGTTTGCGTCTAAAAGCCTGAAAAAAAAAAAAAAACAGTTCAAGGAGTGGAAACACACTGCCTCTCCGGTAAAGAAAAACTTCCGGACTCAGCCGACAGGATTGAAAATCATGTTGACAGTCTTCTCAGAAATAAAAGGACTGATCACTGTTGATTTCCTTGAAATACGTGAGATAACAATGTTTTTTATTGCCAACTCTTTAGGCAAAATTCATTTTATTTATTCAAAGACCCTTGTAGTATTAAAAAAAGGTCATTCAGCAAGTGGATGTGATACGTTATAGGTTGATTTTTCTTGTCATCTTTTGTGGCATATCAATTTTTTAAAAACTCTCTCCCCCCAAAAAAAATCCTATCGATGGGGCTTTCGCTAAAGTAAAAAGATATTCTCCAAAGTGGGTCCAAAAGGAAAAAGAGATATGGTGAGCGAAGAAGTCAGGGTGTTTGAGGAAGAGCAAAGAAAAGCTAGTGCTGTTACTCAGGCCAAACAATGTGCCTGGACAAAATGGAATGATATCGAACCAATTAAATTATTGTGGAAATACTTAATTGCAATGGAACCACTAACGATATAATTTCTTCTTCGCTCTACTTATGATCTCTTACCAAATGCGACCAACCTAAAATTATGGGGATATACCAATTCGGACCTGTGCTTGTCGTGTAAAAGTGATAGAATATAACGTACTATCAGCATGTCCACAATCGCTTCAGATGTGCACAGGGCGACATAACAAGGTGTTATAGGTGATAATCGAGTTATTAAGAGCTCTATGTGAGACAGCAAACCAGCAATCTATAACAGCCAAGGAACCCATAATTCACTTTCTCAAGGAAGGTGAATGTCCTGTGAGGAAACAAAAAAATCCCAATTTGGAGCTACTGAACGGAGCTAGGGATTAGAATGTTTCTGCGGATCTCAAGACACCTCTACAATTTCCAGTTCACATTATTCAAATAGAAAAGCGGCCGGACATTGTAGCATGGTCCGATTCAAAGAAGAGTGTCCTCCTCATAGAACTGACTGTACCCTGGGAAGAAAACCGGGAGGAAGCACACGAGTAGAAGAAAAACCGCTACGAGACTGCGTGCTGACTGTGTAGAAGAGGGTTTGATATGCCATGTGATTCCTATTGAGGTTGGTTGTCGTGGTTTTCTTGGACACTCAGTCATTTCGTTTCTTTCAAAAATAGGGATCCCTGGCCGCAGTTTGAAAGCTGCCTCAAATCGTCTACAGACCGCGGCGCAATATGCATCAAGTTGGATTTGGTCGAAAGCGAGAAGTTTTCAGCATGAAGGAAATACATGCAGGACCTTCATAACCGTGTGATTACGTAAGAAACGGTTACTGTAAACGCGTAATAACGGTGACGGCCGAAAGTAAACGCGTTTTTTGTTTTTTTTTTAAATCACAAACTGCACACTAAAAATGAAGATTAACGTCTAATGTAGTCTCTGCTCTTAATTGATCTGATATATATATATATATATATATATATATATATATATATATATATATATAATTCTCTTAATACCCTGTCCGGTGGCAAAAGCTGCTTGGTAGCGCCAGGAGTGGCAGTACCGTCTTGATCTACCGAAATTACGTTATCACCCCTGGTTGGCAGCTAATGAAGGCAGGGTATCGCACGTGCTTTCACACGTTGTATGATGAAATATATATATATATATATATATGCTAAAATGAGTTAGAATATAACGTTGTTAGTTTTGCTTTATTGCTAAGAGTTTCATAAATCTTTAATAAAATTGAATCGACAGAGAAAAAAATCCCACCTAACGGTGATGTTTTCTATTCGGTTCTTATTGTAAAAAAGAAAAAAAATACTAAATCTTCATAACATTTTCCTGAACACAAACACACACGCATATATATATATATATATATATATATATACATATTGAGACTTGTTGATACTGGCTTACCAGAGTATCGGCAACGTGTAACTATGTCGTAAGATTTTATTCTGTTTTATTGTTTTATAATATATATATATATATATATATATATATATATAATTGAGCTACTCACTTCACAAAAATTATTTCATTTTATTTTTTTTTCATTGTGGAGCTAACCTGTGGCTAATACAGTTGCGACTAAAACCAGCGGCCGACTAATCTTTTCTTAAAAGCAAACACAACTTGGGAGTGAGGTCATTTAGCAGCTGAAACCGGGCAAGCCATGGACGATACGGAAATATTTGTTACTTTTTGGAGCGACTGAATTCTCCTACCATTCTTTGTGCACCATTTGCAATTGATGCAATGTAGTTGTCTCACTTCACATCAGAGACTGAAGAATTTGTCATAACACTCGATCTATCTGGATAGAGTTCTGTCCGTTGGAAAAATAGGGAAGATCTGAAAAGTTTCGATAGTGATGGAAAAAAATAACTTAATCTCAGAAGTGCTGATGGACGTAAACCACTTTCAAACACGTTGCACATTTATTGATATTTCAGCGTTTGAGAGCGAATGAGGGCCTGTGTATCTGCAGCATTTGTGAGCAATTTGCACGTGTGTCTGTGTATATTTGTGGGTGGTTGTAGGAATTATGTTATGCTATCGCTTGAGATCTGATTTCATTGCATCGAATGAGGCTGGCTGCCATGTCAGGAAGAAATCTGAGCCAATGGAATGAGTAAAATAATCAAGAAAACAATCGAAATAGACCGAAACAAGATCTACATTTCTATGTTTTCAAGATGTTTTGTTTTCGGCCGTTTAGATTTGGTTGCTCTTCATTTATCACTTTTAATCGGTTTATATTTCTGACAAAATGAGAAGATTACGCGTACATAAAATAATAATGTTTTTAGAATATATATATATATATATATATGGGTGTGTCTGAATATGTATATATACATAAATATATGCATTCGTGGGAATGTATGTGTTGTGGATGTGTGTCTGTATCTGTATGTGTGTCTGTATCTGTGAGCATGCATGGGTGCCCTTTTTTTTATATAGGAAAGGATCATGGTATAATCTCTCTCTCACGCACACATATATACATATGAAATAAAATAAAATTATGCTTTTGTTTTATCAAGAACACACACAAATATATGCATGCACACTTACTTGGGTAGAGTGTTTGCCTATGGCCCAGGAGACCAGGGTTCATTCCCAGGTCGAGTCCTACCGAAGACTCAAAAAAGGGTACTCTATACCCTCCTTGATTAACACTCAGCATTATAAGGTACGTATCAAGGGCAAAGTGAAGCAATCCTGGGCAAGGAGGAGCGCCTTCTTCTAGACCTTGGTGTAGCAGCTATTGAAAAGGAAGCCTTTGGATTGCCCTCGACTACATTTTATATTAATGAGCACAAAACACATGCTCATACATTCTCATATTAAACAATAGAAAAAATTCACACACACACACACACACACACACATATATATATATATATATATATATGTATATATATATATATATATATATATATTCAAATTTACGCGACTGTCTTTTTATATTGCAACGAATACAAATACTAATACATATACATTCTAAGAATTAAAGATGCAAGCACAGACGTAGTCATATACTCTTATATTTCAAGATTATATTTGTATTATTTGGAGAACACACACATACACACATGCACACATGTGGGTTATTTATGACAAATACTATATATATATATATATATATATATATATATATATATATATATATATAACTGTCTTGATGTCAATCTTGGTCACATAGCCTGTGAAAAGGATGGAGTTGTGGACTGGTGCATTGTCCTGGTGGAAATGCCACTGAACCGATTTGAAGAGTGCTGGCCTCTCTTCCTGAACTCCCTTAAAACCTCAACATAGTAACCCTAACCTAACCCTAACCCCTTGGCCAATCAACTCTGGTGTATTGACATCCTTACTCCTGCCACACCTCTCATCATCCCTCACAGACTTCCTGCCTTTTTTAATCTCTTATGCCACTCAAAAACTGATGCTTGATTCATGCAAGATGGTCAAAAAGCAGTCTGAATCATTCCATAGGTTTCTGCGGCTTTTTTTCCAAGTTTAAAACAAAATGTTATTGCATATCATTCTTCTAAGTGTCCTCTCGTCCAGATTGCATTTTTGAAATTAACCAGCTGTCACAATCAGTCTTTAGTTGGGTGTATTCCAATTGCTGCTGTAGCTTTTCACTTGAACCTGAAATCATAAAAATCGGTCAGTCATCACATAAGATGTTTAGCAATAACATACTCAAGCAATAACATACTCAAGAGTCTACGACAATTTTAAGTGTCTGTACAAAAAAGTCAGGAAACTTATTTAAGGCATCACACACACACACACACACACATATATATATACGTGGTGCCTTCAATATATATATATATATATATATATATATATATATATATATATATATATAAGAAAATTTGAATTTTTAAATATAAAGATAGTAAGACTTTATGAAATAAGATAAATTATTCGATATTTAAATGTAGAAATAAACATACAGACTTTGTCATTTAATTATTTATTTATTTTGCTTTTAGAAAACTTCATCATCGTCTTTGAAATAAAAGGGAATTTTGCTTAAGCTAAAAACAGCAATTCGCTTGGCCGTTCTGCTCACTACTCTTTTGTAAGAATCGGGAACCCCTATTGATTAAAAACTAAAGAAAGCAGATAAAAATAGCTTATTTACTGATTTTGATGCTGATTAAATCAATTATACTAATTTTTAAGTTTCTAATAAGGAAGAAAATGTGTTATCACGATTCAAAAGTTGACAAATCAGCTTCTTGAAAATAAAACAAAAAAAAAAAAAAACAACCCCAACTCCCAATTTAAAGCATTCGTTTTCTATCAATAATTTAGAAAAATGAGTTAAAATACCACTGCTCTTCTTCTTTAAGAATGACTTTGGTATTAAATAACTCAGAATAGTTGATATACCATTAAATCTAGAAATCAGACTAAACTAAGAAATATTGTTAAAGTCAAAAGCATGAATCTTTTGAGAAAAAAAATATCGACTCGGCATTCGACCTGACAATTCATAACGAACGATGTCAATTGTTTAAATGCACCTTTTTGTTATGCATTGTTCGTGCCTATCACTCATATTTAAGATGTTTTTAACTGCCTTTTCTGTGTAGTATCATTTACGCCACTGTTATTAAGGATTCTTTGACACCTTTCACAAAAATTGTCTTCGGTTCACCTGTGGATACACACTCCAAGACAGTATCTCAAACACTGATCTATTTGCTTTGGACACAATTGTGGGTATATAAACTCCCCTCATTAAATCATAAACGAGGTGGTTTGGATATTTAATCCGTATGAAAGACGACAGGATCTCGAAGATTCTCATTATGGGTAGCGTTATGATTGAACGATAAAAATGCATGGCTAAGATTCAGGAATAACCTAAAAAACAATCTCATAGCTCTCGGTATTCTTGTTAATGCATTCGAGCAAGTCGCTTCAATTTGCGGGAACTGATGAGCTAAATGTCACAAAGCCATCAAAACATCTGACAAGATGCACTACAATCATTTCAGAATATTAAGAAAGAAAATGAAAACTCGTTCAGTCATATCAGCTCTTTCATCAAGAAACCCTCCTGTATGAACCATTTGTAGATTTATAAGGAGTTCTACGGCCCATTTTAAATCTCGTTCGAGTCATTATAATTTGTGCTCTAATTTTTATAATGACTTGACATGGGTTGGGTTATCTATCGGTGTAAAAATGTGATAAAATCAAGATCTAGAATATCTTTTATAGAGGAGCAATTTCTCGGTACCAGAGAAAGTAGTAGTTCTATGGACTTGGAAATACGATCTCGCTCTCTATCACATTAGCCATTGATCAACAGGATCATATAAACAACTGTACAAATATCTAGAATCTATTTCTGTCACAACATCTACGTAGTGCAATCAATAAGTTTCCAGACTTTTTTGTTTAGGCATTTAAAATTGCCGTAGACTCTTAAAAAATCAGTATGTTATTGCTATACATCTTATGAGATGATTGACCAATTTTTATGATTTCAGGTTCAAATGAACAGCTACAGCAGCAATTGGAATACACCCTACTAAAGCCTGATTGTCACAGCTGATGAATTTCAAAAATGCAATCTGACAATTTAGAAGAACGATATGCAATAAAACTCTGTTTTAAACTTGGAAAAATGCCTCTGAAATCTATGGAATGCATCCGACTGCTTTTGGGAGCATCTTGCATGAATCGAGCATCAGTTTTTGAGTGGCATAAGAGATTCAAGGAAGACAGGCATTCTGTGAGGGATGATGGGAGATGTGGCAGGAGTAAGGAAGTCCAAACACCAAAGTTGATTGGCCAAAGGGTTAGGGTTAGGGTTATTATGTTGGGATTTTAAGGGGGTTCAGGTTGGAACAGTACAAGAAGTTCATTGCAGCCGGAAGTGATTTCTTCGAAGGTGACTAGAGTTTCAAGTGTGTACTATCAATATAAGTGCCCATACGAAAAAAGTCTGGAAACTTATTTAGTGATCCTCGTATATCTAATACTCGATAAGACTTACATTTTACGATTTCCTTTCATATTTACTTTCATTTGATAATAAAAAAAATCAAGGGATATTTTCCGAAAGAACTTTGTTCGGACACTTTATACAATCAGATTTTAATAGCAGTCATGTATGAATATGTGGTAATAGCTGTTTGGATTGTTAAATATATGATTAGAAATAATAAAGATCCTGGAATCATTTCATTTGAAGTAAACATTTTTATAAGAATTTGATTGGAGAGTTAGAATATATAGAAGGTTGGTACTTTATAGCATATCAAATTGTGCGGCTTAATTAATGCCATATCCTGTTTTTATACATACATGATTGGTAAGTAAGATTTTATAAATAAAGTTTATTTTTAAATGAGTTGTTTAGCTCATTTGTAAGCAAGCCGTTAAATGATTTCATTATTAATTCTATTTTATGTTAATTCTATTTAATGTTAATTTTGTTGTTTGTACACAGTTAAATGGTTTTAAATTGTGCTATTTAAGAATAGTAATTCATCAAATATTTCTACTTGATATGAATATCTTACACACTACTGTATGATTTCAAATTAATAATTATCTTAGAAAAATGATTGAACAGTTCCATTTTACTCAGAATTGGACCCTAGCAGGTACTTACACTACAGGTAAGAGGGGAATAATGGCAATGAAGTGGTTCTCCTCACACTAGGACCTCACTATTAGATGCAGTTTAATATAATTCCCATCTCTCAATTCTTTGCAGAAGTGCAGTCGGCGTATTCTACAGCCACAGCAGATAGAGCGCTATCTATAGATGATATTCCCATTTGAATCGTTGTAAAAAAATATACATACAACTAAGGTACTATTTACCAACCCCTCCGCTCGGGCAGGATATGACACAAGGTCAATTTTTAAGCGGAGTTTAACAGGTTTGAATTCAGAGTTTTCCTTCTCCTAGACTAGTTGCCTCAACAAGGCTGAAGAACCTAGTCCGTCCTACTATTTACCCATAGCTGGAGGGAGAATAAGGGGGTTCATACCTTTCCCAAGGGTATTTGCCCGAAAGTGAACATAATAGCGCGACTGGAGTACGAACTCGCGTACTACGATTCCGCAGTTCATCGCTTTAACCATTACACCACGAGGATACATACAACTAAGGTAAGTGCGCTGTCTCCCTTGGTTGATCCCATGCTCTAAAGGCTTTGTATGATATGTTTAATTGGTCGATACACCTTTCAAACTCATCAATCAATGGCCTGCATACATAGACGCCAGAAATCAAAGACATGTCTAGGCATGTTTTTCCAACCAAGCTAACGAGCGGACGTTAAAATTGTTTCTGCTACAATTCCAGCAGTGAACTAGAACCATGTGTAGTACATTAACCTTTGGTATATACGACACAATGACTTCAGTTAAGTGGACTATTGTATGATTATTCTTGTATCATGTTCCGCAGACATAACAATTTGTTTGCAATAGTAATATAATACTATAAAACTTCCAATGTTTGTATCTTTTTCCCTGATACTAACTTTCTTCTGTTTTCAACTTAACCAACATGCTTTCCAACCTGAATTCCCATGTTGTAATCATTAGATGTCGTTACGAACGCTTCAGCATCCATTGGCATATCCGTTGAAAAACCATTTAAAAAGAATCAGGATATACGATTGTTCAGATGGCTTGAGAGAATAAAAATGTTGTTTAAATTCTATGATGATTAAATGAACCCTTTTTGAAAATGGTTGGAAGGACAGTTTAAAGCGGTTAAAGACTTAATATTTTTGGTTAATCATTACATACATTTAATTCAAATTGAGTTGCCTCTTTAAAAAGATTTGTAAATTATTCCTTGTCTGTTCTATTTTTAACAAAATACGCATTGACACACACACACACACACACACACACACACACACACACACACACACACACACACACACACACACACACACACACACACACACACAAACAGACACACATATATATATATATATATATATTGATTGATTAATTAATAGCATGTCACCCTGTCTTGGGTCACATCATACGTAGAATTTAGGTAATTAAATATATTCTACGTTCATATTTACATTTTCTGTGTAGCTTCATAACGTTTTGCATACGCATATATAATATTAAGTATTCCGATCAAATAAATAGTTTGTAAATTGAACCGTTTAACAGATCACTAAAACTTTTACAAGTACTAACTCTCCGGGAGAGAGTGGACCGGGGGTTAATGACAAAAAATTGGCATATATATATATATATATATATATATATATATATATATATATATATATATAAGAGTTAGCCGAAAAGTTAATATGGTAAAAAGTTTATACAATGATGCCATATCTGCTGTTGATGACGGGTGTAACCCGTTAATGGAATTATGCTCAAACTTTCAGCCAACCCTTGTATATATGAAAAGTGTGAAAGCAAAATTCGGAATATTTTCGTATCATAATAAACGACTTTATAATAGAACAAGATTAATTTTCATTTTTAAAGATAAACTACAAAATAAGAAGATTGACACAAAAGAGAAAATTTACTCAATATGGCCGCTATTTTTGTCAATTATTGTTTCCGTACGCCTTTGAAACAATCTGCTTGCTTTCATATTAAATTCTTCAGACATATTATTCAATTCCATCTCAATAGCAGTCTTAAATGAACAAATATTTAGATGGGAAGTTGCGATTGTTTTGTTTTCTAAAACGACCCGTATAGCTTAATCAAGGGGGTTATGGTCTGGGCTTGATGGAAGTAACAAAGAAACACCAATTATTTCGGATTTTTATTTTACTTGGTTTCGGCGTAAAACAAATCATTGATTCTTTGTCGGTTCTTTTCCTGCTCCCTTATAATAGACTGAATTTTAATGAATAGCGCTTGAATAATATATCTAACCATGGAAATTTAAGTTTATCACGTTTTTTTAAATGGACTAATCAGACTAAAAGAAATCGTTTTAAAAATTATTCAATATTTTGCTTCTGTACCCAATATATATATATATATATATATATATATATATATATATAGTTAGATAGATAGATTATAAGTATTTTCACCTTATCTGAAACAAGATCACAAAGCAAACAAATCAAAAGACAAGATGCACTAACTGAACCACATTGCAAAATTGACACTTTAATAAACACTGTTAAATCAATATAATAACTGATGGAAGTCGATGCAATTTATCGATATTCAGATATTGATACAGATGTAGAATTTCAATATAAAAAATTAGAATGAGATGCATTCCAGATATCTTGGATAGATCATATCTAAGAAGTATAACAAAGAATTTAAAACCATATGTCGCGATTAAAACTTTCACCCTTTTAAGATTGTAAGGCAATAATAGTTTCTGAAAAATAATGATAATTACAAGAGAGTAGAATGAAATGGTATCTGAATCATATTTCAGAACAGAGAAGTATACAGAATATAAAACTAAGCAAATATATATTTTGAAAAATGTTCATTTTGTTTATTATATATAAAAAGGCACGACTAAAGATATCGCTGCTAAGTTGTCTGCTTGTCAGAATTTCTATATAATTATATAATGCAAATCTGATTCAATTTTATATTTCGTGGTTTACATTCCAAAGGAAAAGTAGAAACTGTTTATAAAGATTTCTTGGCATCAAAACCTTTAGAGTTTTATTGTACTGGCCAAAGTAAACTTTTTAACCGATAGCAGAAATGTATGACTGTTCAGGGATTCTATTTTGATTGATTTAAACTCTATTCAAATTAAATAATTCAAGATTGAAAGTTTATTCTAGCATCAGACCATACTTTTCGAACAAACTAATATATATCTGAAGCTTGATTCGAACTCTTTATATATATATATATATATATATATATATATATATATATATATATATATAAAGAACTCTTCATTGAACGTAAGGTATAAATTAGAATCAAGGTTCAAATCGGTGATTTTCTCCAATAAGTATCAGGGACTACAAGATATACTCTAAAACATTGAGTTAAATATATTTACCAACACATGGCCGCAGTCGGAAGCAATATCTCATCAATTCAATGTAATGTCAGCATACGCCAGACGAAAGCATGGGCTGGGATTGACAGGTTATACATCATATGGAAATCTGTTCTCTCTGAAAACATACTACTGTATTTATGTACCATACTGAACGCTATTGAAACGCATAGAGAAAAAAGGTAAATGAGTCTACACAAGAACGCTTATAATGAGAGAGTCCTCATGGTATTATAGCGAAAGTGCAAGCCTGAGGTTCGAACCATAGTTAAGTCATTACGTTCACTTTTGGAAAAAAAACCTTGGGAAGGTTGTGAAGCCCCTTAAACTTCCTACTTTGGTTTCAATAGTATTATTGCTGATCTTTTACAAGCATGTCTTTGTTTGAAATGTCAATAAAATAAAGACACGAAGAAATCAAATAAGAATGCTACATGCAGTTTTGATCAAATCTTGGAAGCAAGTATCTACAAAATAGCATCTGTACGGCCAACTACCCTCCATCGCACAAACTATCCAAGTAAGTCAAACCAGGCACGTGGAGCACTGCTGGAGAAGTATGGATAAATTCAAAAGCGACGTACTCTTATGAACACATGGTCCCGTGAGAGTTGACAGACGAGCAATAATTCTATATTAGGTGTCTCAATAGACACGTGACCTAATGTAACTGCCCAATTATTTCTGCTCTTTCAGCATAGGTCTAAATATATAGGATATATCAATATACATGGAACGAATAGCATACTATAATAACTATTAATCCTCGATCACAAAGCCTTGGACAAGAGAGGAAGAATATTTTGCCTCACGACTTACTTGGAGACAAAAATCAAATAAAACTGTCACAAAATAGATGCAATCCATTTATTACTGCGACAAAAAACACAAAAAAAGATTTAATATCCTGAAAGCTGATATTATAACAATTAAAAAACAACAACACCGGTTTGATGTCTCTTGTACAAAGGATGGATTTTTACGGGATATGTTCCAAATGGGCGCCAATGTGTTTGTCTCAGTAATAAAACATTATCATATAGATGGATTGCATCTATTTTGAGACACTTTGTACATCAGATCCTTGTAAACACTGCATGCAGACTAAAGAACCTCATAGGAGCGATGGATTATAGGGACCTATGGTCAGAGTCAGGTAATTCCGTGATTTCAGCGCGACTTGATGATGATATATATATATATATATATATATATATATAGAGAGAGAGAGAGAGAGAGTATACACATATGGTTTAATCGTAAAGTAATCTTGCTGCAACGAGAAGGATAATAAGAAATTAATTTTGTAACCTGATAGTTAATTAATTTTGCTGTAAACTTGACGATCGACAATCAAAGTATTGGAGTATTTGGAAATTTTGAGCTTTAATGTTTAATGATATATATATATATATATATATATGTGTGTGTGTGTGTGTGTGTGTGTGTGTTTGTGTGTGTGTGTGTTATTTTAACGCAAATGGATATGTGCACGTGCACACATACTTAAGTATATTCATATACACACACACACACGTAAAAACTGATTCAAATGAAATCTCACACACACACACACACACACATATATATATATATATAGTGTGCCAATTAGATATATTCACGTATATGTACAGCGCATGCACGTAAACAAACACACACACACATACACACGCACACATGTATATATGTGTGTGTGTGTGGGTCTAAAAAGTATCCTCATGTATGTGTGATTGTATGATTTAGAGCACGTAACGTTATACACCGGGGGCGTGTATGATTTTCGTGAAGCACATATCTTCCTTGTACGGATGTGTAGAAAATGTGGCTACAGTCAGATTTGTTTAACCTCATTTTCACGTGGTAAAAACGTAGGTTTCATCTAACAACCTAAATTCCTTTCCACCCCACTTTTTTTAGATGTACGTTGACCCTTCTATGTCTAATTTACATCTCCTCGGCGAAAAAAAAAAAAAAAATCAGTGTGACATACATACTATGCTTCCTCGCATAAACTTGAATTCAAGGTCATTAAAAGATGGCGAAAAAGCTGATCTTCTCTTTCACACACACACACACACACACACACACACACACACACACACACACACACACACACACACACACACACTTACGAACACACTACGTTTGATAGATACACCTGTGTTTATGTGTACATATGAGCATTCGTGTATGCAGACAGAAAAAAGACAAAGAACCCAAATAATGTTTTATATATTATTCATATCCCTACTCTTCATATGTTTGCTTTGGTTCTTTTGTTTAATGGCATATCAACATTCATAGGTTTTTTAATGCCGAAGCCAACTTTCTTGGGGCTGTAGAATACACCGACTACTTATCTGCAGAGGGGTAAGATCCTCATCCCCAACGAGTGTCCTAGATAGGATAATAAAAATCAGATGGTGAGGCTCCAGTAATGCTGGAGGTTTGGGGAATTCGGAGTACCTCTTTATTGCTATCGCTCCCAGATACAGTCTGGACTTCAGTAGTAACATCTGATAGGGCCCTATCAATGGGTTAAATTGAACAAAACAGTATACTTATGCTAAACTGAATTTTTTGAAATAGAACGGTTTTTACTTTTAACTGTGTGTAAACAAAAAACTGTATTCATGCTAAACATAATTGTTTGAAAAAACTGCTTTTGAAATTTAAGCTATGTACTTACGTTAAACTGAATTGTTTGAAACAGAACTGTTTATATTTCGGCTGCCGCTCGCAAAATGCAAAGGTCTTTGGAAGAATTGAGCACTCTGGTAGCCGATAGGGTATAAAAATGTAAACAAACGGACGCTGCTGCTGCTGTTGGTACGTAAATAGCTTAAAAATCCCCTTAGCCAACGTGGCGGTCTGAGACTTAGTCTAACGTAAAGTTAGATGGGTTTCGATCCCGGCTTCGAGTGTCCTACATGTCTAGCCATACTGAAGAGTTCTGATAGAACGAAACAGTCTGTCTGTGGATGACAATATATATATATATATATATATATATATATATATATATATATATATATATCAGGGGCGGAGACGGGACTAGTGCTACTCGTGCCCGGCACGACCAATAATTCGATCCTTGTTATTCAAAATGGATTAAAAATCATCCATTAATGTCAAGCAAACATACTAAGTCTGATCTCAATTAAATTACGTATCTATTAAAATTTCTATAGCCAAAAGTTCATAAATATATCTGGGAATAATGCAACGATGCTGTTTTGAACGGATGGTCTTTGTCCGGCCACCGTCAGATTCATTGAACATCCCATAAAATCGGCTATAATGTTGAACACGCGCAATCCGTGCCGAGCAGTAGACCCTTATAATAACAGTAATGTTAGAGAAATCCGATTTTGGCTGTAGCCAATAGCAAGAGTAACCCAAACACCGTGCTCAAAAATTTTAGCACATTCTGACTGCTGACAGCTCTCTTGGGAAGAGGGAGAGGGACAGAGAGAGAGAGAGAGAGAGAGAGAGAGAGAGAGAGAGAGAGAGAGAGCGGATTATAGCCGTCGCCGATGTCATCATCATCACTATGGTAAATGTTGGTTAAACGGCGTGTTTTAATTCGTTTTTTCACTAACAGATCTCTATTTCTTTAATGAATGTTGCATATATTACATTCTGTAACTAAAATTTGTTTATTTGAATACATTTTCAACAAATAATCTTTATTTTAAGCAAAATTGAAACTACGAGCTGTGTCTGTGTATATTGTCATCAGTTTCTTTATTCTAATAAATATATTTTTCTCGTCATAGTAATGAACATCTTCTCTTTTCTTCTATACTTTTGAAAGGAAAAACAATTATCTTATCTACTGTATTAACAAGACTACAAATTATATAGTATCTTGATTGTTTACAAAAAAAAACATGCAAGGTACGTTTGTCAATCTGTGCTATACAATGGAGAATCACGCATACACACTCACAGATATATATATGATTAAATAAGTGGAAAAGTGGATACATCAAACACTTACAGCGGGTTTAGTGGCAATATTTCGTTCTTTATTAACAGAGGAACCTCTTCAGATTTCAATTCTTTTGCGTTTTTCTTCATTTTAATAATGAAAGTTAAGATAAACTTATGGGGAATGAAAAAAAGTATAAAATGAAGATTGGGTTTGGTTTGGTTTGTTGGGTTTTATGGCATATCAACCTTTGTAGGTTATTTAACGCCACATCATTTTTTATAAAAATAATCTGTTCTATTTTAAGCAATTCAGTTTAGCATGAGTACACAGTTTAATTGTCAAAAACATTTCTATTTCAAACTATTCAAGCAGTTATATATAACAATTCAGTTTAGTGTAAATACAGTTTCAATGACAAAAACTGTTCAATTTCAAACAATTCAGTTTAGCATAAGTACGCAGTTTAAATGAACCTGGAAGCGATGGCAATAAAGGGATACTCCGCATTCCCCAAAGCCCCAGCATTACTGGAACCTCACTATCAGATTGTTTAGTGCCATATCCAGGACACTCGTTGGTGGAGTCTTACCCCTCTGCAGAGAAACAGTCGGTGTATTCTACAGCCCCAGCCGACTGGGCAATAGAATTAAAGAATAAACCAAGAAATAAAGTAAATAAATATGCATTGATTGCAATTAGTGAAATAAATCCTTTGAACAGATCGCCGGGTCGATTCATGAAATCAATGTGCTGTATAAGTTTAGAAACAATTATGGTTCTTCTTTTGTTGAAATTAAATGAGGAAATAGAAAATTACAAAGATTAAAATATCAGAGAAGCAGAAGTTTTATAAAGGAAAGCAAGAAACGAGTAAGAAAAAAGGTTTCAAACCAAATTTTCTTGTGACAAATATCGACTGATTTTGTTTTGTTAAAGTTTTCCCGATTTTGTTATAATTAATGTATAATTTGCACTGTTAAATGAAAGTAATGAAGAGAGACAGAGAGAAAGTTGATAAGTGAATTATTATCTGTTAAAATGCATTTCTTGGGTTAATACGAAGGAAAAAATACAAAAACCTAATTTTGTCAAAAGAAATTTATAAGTTTTAATCAATGTATAACAATACCCATATTATGTTAGAAACACCAGTTAAAATAGAGAAAGGGGCCAAAAAAAAATCTATCAACGACATTGTGATTGGAGAGGACTTTTAATTGGTTGTTTGAGTTTTATGGCACATCAACCTTTGTAGGTCATTAAATGCAAAATCCATTTTTATACAAATAATGAGTTCTATTCAAAACAATTTAGTTTAGCATAAGTATTTAGTTTAATTATTAAAAAAAAACTATTATATTTCGAACTATCCCGTTTTGTCAAACATTTCTGATTCAAACAATGTGTTTTAGTATGAGTACAGATTTTGTTTACAAATAGTTAATTTTCAAAACAGTTCGATTTAAAACAATTCAGTTTAGCATAAGTAGGTATTTTAAATGTAAGCAACCAGTTTAATTGTTTAAAACATTTCTGTTTCAAGCTATTCTGTTTATTCAAGCAGTTCTAATTCAAACAATTCAGTTAAGTATAAGTATGCAGTTTAGTTCTATTTGACTCCTAGATTGGGCCCTATCAGGTTTTACCACTCCTGGCCAGAGTCGAACTAGGAAAGATGGCAATGAAGGGGTGCTCCACTTTCTCCAAAGTTTCAGCATCACTGGAACCTCACCATCAGATTGTTTAGTATCATATCTAGGGCTTTCATTGGGGTGTGGGGGTGTATTCTACTGCCACAGCTGAGTGAGGAAAAGAGGGCTTTTGAAAGATATACTTCGAACAATTTTACTATGGTGTTAATGAAGGACTATTACATTGTGCCAGGACAGTGTCGACTGATTTAAATAAATAAACTAAGTCACGGGTCGGCCAACACATATACAAAACTGATAACAAATCCAGACAGTGTAGAAACCGTCCTTTGAAGTTCATATTGAACGGTCTGAAAATTTAAGCTAAGATATTTATTTAAGTTCTAAGAGGAGATAGTTCAGAGAGGATTGGAAGTCAGTTAGGATACGACCGTGAGAGAAGTTAGACGACGCTTAGTGTGTGTTTGAGTGAGAGAAAATATATCCGACCAGAAACCCGAACAGAAACCCGAAAGTTTCGATTTCCGAAATCGATGAGTGTAATAATTAATATTAGAAGCGAGTCACGAGAAAAACTTAATTGTCTTCTTCTGTCTCTCTCAAACTCTTCATCTGTCTCTGTCCCTTTTGTGTCAAAAATCAATCGTATTTTGACTAATCATCAACGGACAAATAACAAAAGTAAAACTAAGATTTTTAATGTGGGTGTTGATAAGTCTTAAGATGACACCCAGAAAAAAGCTGGGGACCTGCTTGTTTCTCGGGAAACCAAAAGACGATGAAAACTCGATTACCCTTCGCATAAAAAAAACAGGTAAAATGTCACTCTCCGAAAGACCCTTATCCAACATATCAATCCGAGGCAGTACTTCATCACACACTCCTGGAACCTCAAGGCGAATAGATATATGTCCTTGCAGCAACCGCTATGCCTATGTAAAATTCATCTTAGGTTGGCCGCTTAAGTTTTTACTGTTTTATTAAAACGTGACACAGATAGCGGTCCACAGTCACAATCATGCCGGCATCTGTCTTATATATTGTTAAGAATTTATTTGGTATTTTCACCAGCATCCCTTATATATAAGAGAGAGAAAGAGGGCGACAGAGCGAGAGAGAGAGAGAGAGAATGTTACAAATTAGATGAATATGTTTCTCAATGATGATAGATTCTTCAGAAGACGAATTTTAATTACACTAAAACGATGCCTTTTCTCACTACAGTTTTGGACCTTTAATATATATATATATATATATATATATATATATATATATAGTAGCGGCCATAAGTGAAGAAATGGACCAACAGCAAATATTTAGATGATTTTTACTTGAAATAATTTGCATATACGTTTATGAAATTTTCCCGAAATATACTTGGAACATATATGCATTTATTACATATAAAGTTTCTATTTTTTTTTTACTGTAAATTAATTGTGAACCAAAAAATATACATTTTGCCACTGTAAAAAGTTAAGGAACGCTGTTGAATTATAATAATTTCGGTAATTTTTAAACAACTTGACTGCTAATTTTGAATTATAGTCAACTGTCATACATCATTTGAACGATTTTAAAGCAAGATGGAGGCGAAGAAACATTATTATTTAACTCGAGAAGAAAAAAAAAGCTTATTTTAGCAAATTATGAAGATCAAAAAGCGTTGTTTATCGTGTAATCAATAGAGTTAAGCCTGACAAGACACTTGAATCAAAACTGAGAACTGGCAGGCCTCCTACCAAATGGGAAGATCGAATGATTGTTAAAATCCATTTAAAAGACTGTTTCGATACAGAAACGCGTACTTCTTTTGCATTTCTTGAGCAAACAGGAAAAGAGTTTCTCGCTGGATGAATAAGGAAAAATTAGTGGCCCAGAATCCATGAGGCAAATCTTTGATTTAAAAAAAAACAAAATCAAAAGGTTCGTTTTGACTTCGCCACAGAGCATAACCTGTGGACAGAGGAACAATGGAATATGATCAATTTTAGTGATTAATCTAAATTCAACTTGTTTGGATCTAATGGTAAGCGGTTTTTAAGACGTAAAAATGGGGAACGCTTATCTCCTCAATGCGTTTAGAAAACTGTGAAATTTGGAGGGGGAGCATAATGGAGAGGGGGATGATTTCTTCTGCTCGAGTAGGACCCATTGTTCATTTTCACGATAATATTAATGCCAGTACTTCTTCGACAGCATGCTTTTCCTCATTTAATCTTAGAGACAGTTGAGACTCCAGTATTAATGCAAGACAATGCGCCTTGCAACAAAGCTAAAACTGTATTAAGCTTTCTTGAATTAAAAGGAATATCTGTTATGAGGGAGCCACCACAAAACTCAGATACAAATCCTAGAGAGAATGTATGGACAATCATAGGAGAGAAAGCTCAGAACAGAAATCCTCAAAATATGGATGATTTATGTGGTTTTCTGAAAGAAGAATGGGAAAGTATCACTATCACCTTTTTTAAAAAGTTAATTAGCTCATGTGGTCGAAGATGCAATGAGGTAATCCAATGCAAAGGAAAATTCACCAAATATTGGATTTTTCTTTAGTTTATACATTGATCTAACAAGGATTCATGATACGTTCCTTAACTTTTTTCAGTGGGCTATTAATTTACTGCAAAATAAATTTAAAGAAAACATTACATGTAATGAATGCATATATGTTCCAAGTAGATTTTGGGAAAATTTCATAAACATACATGCAATTGTTTTCATTTAGATATTTGTTGTTGTTCCGTTCCTTAACTTATGCACTTTACAAGATATATATATATATATATATATATATATATATATATATATATATATATATATATATATATAGCTTCTGTTCAGGATACTTAGACGTGATTTCACACACTTTTTTGCACTTTAAAATTTGTAAAACATGTAAAATGGTTTCTGGTGATTTATTTTGGCCAAAATACCAGACCTGGTCTGACACAGACATACATACATGCACACACGCATGTATACAGAGAAATATATATATATATATATATATATATATATATATATATATATATATATCAAAGAATTTTTATTTCAGAGGATTTCAGAAAAAATTGACATAATTTTGAAATCTAATAACTTGAGCAATTCTCGTTCAAATGATATCAGTTTTAGGGAAATACCCGGTATAAGGTTTTCTCTTCTTTGACTAATATCATATCAACCTTCACGCGTTATTTAATTGCAAATCCATCTTTGTAAAAGACCAGTTCCGGTACTCTCTAATCCATAACTAGGGAAAAAAGGGTCCATTCTATTTCCGAAGAATATTAGTCCGATAATTAACACAATAGTGTCACTGTAGTTCGAACTCGCTCAATATAATGTCTCAGTCAAGCATGTTAGCTAATTCACTACGGTATCTCTCTGGGCGCCTCGGGTAGCTTAATGGTTAGCAAACTAGACTAGCAAACCTACATGAGTGAGTTCGAGTCTCATTGGGTGTCCCCTTCATATGGCCTTGTGCCACATCTAAGCAAAAAAAAAAGAAGCTTAGTAAATTACCACTACGGTATCTCTCTACTCTTTGTTCAACAGCAAGCTTCTCGCAATTGCTTGACAGCAATTTGTAATGATTCCTTGACGTCAAGTATTGCATGAGCCAAGAATTATCTTTTTATCTTGAGTAAAAAAGGAATATTGAAGAAGTTTCACTCGCTAATCTTCAATAATCTACATTCAAAAAGAAACAGCTGCCTGGTTATTATTGAAACAGATTATCCATCAGAGTATTTTCTCCTTAGTAAAACATAGGGGCGGATCATTCCCAGTTTTATATTCAAGTATCTTTCTCCAAGATAAAAGATTTATTAAAATCTGCAAAACAATCTGAGCAGAAATGTGCAATATAGCCGTTGCCTCTACGCAAAGCTTCATTCACTCTTGAGTGCTAATATATATATATATATAAATATATATATATCAACAAGAAGTATGAAGTTCTTTGACTATCACTCTGTCTCTGTCTCTGTCTATTCCTACAGACTCCGTATTCGCTTTTCCTCCTAGTAAGTCTTCTAGACAGCATTAAGTGTCGGCACAGCGTCGATATAAGAAAATGCCTGCAGGTCGGCCAATATTGGCGTTTCAATGTGAAGGAGTCCATAAAAGAGTGTTGCTTCTGGTTAGTTCTTGTTTAACAGTCTTCCTTGGTCTTGGTTGGAGGGTAATTGAGAGGTGCCCGTTTGTACGTCTGGTTTGGTTTAATGGCATATCAACCATTGTAGGTTATTTAATATCAAATCCGTTTATATATATATATATATATACATACATATATATATATATATATATATATATATATATATATATATATATATATATATATATATATATATATACAAACAGTTGTATTTTTAACAATTCGTTTTAACATAATTACACAGTTTGAATATCAAAACAGTTCTTTTTCAGACTATTCAATATTTTAGTCGACAAAGTCAAATGATTCCAAGTATTGCCTTCTATCACTTATAATTTAATTGAATATCATTAATTTGCTTACACATAGTTAAATGTAAAAACAGTTTAATTTCAAACAATTATGTTTAGCATAAATACATGGTTTAAATGTCAAAAACTGTTCTATTTCGAACAATGCAGTTTAGCATAAGTACACAGTTTAGTTCTATTCAACCCATAGATAAGACCTGGGAGCGATGGCAATAAAAGTGTACTCCACATTTCCCAAAGCTCCAACATTAATGGAGCCTCACCATAAAATTATTCTGCATCATATCCAGGATACTCATTGGGGGAGTCTTACAACCCTGCAGAAATGCAGTCGGTATATTATGAAGCCCTTACTGACTGGGTCTCGAGGTGCTTGTGGTATAATATTTACCGTCGTAGGAAATGAGCACATCGACACGAGTTCAAATCCTTGACTGGGTTAATTGCATTTCACATAGCACTAATGTCCTTGGGAAGAGCATAAATCTAATTATTCTTCCTCTAAGTATGAGCGAATTGAAGGGAATATTGGGTTCTTTAATCTTGGTGAGGCAAACAGTTTAGAAGAATGAAAGCTCTGAATTCCAACCTGTTAAACTCCGCTTAAAAATTGACCTTGTGTCATATTCTGCCCGTGTGGAGGGGTTGGTAAATACATAGTTGGATTGTATGGGAGATGAGAGATAAGCTTCTTTTTTGTGGGGTGCGATGTCTGTATAAACTCAATTTGGCAAGCGACTGAGTTTTTGAATAAAAAATTATTCAGTTGCGCCTCACATTGATAATCCACACCACATTCAAACCTCTGGTAATATTGAATGATTTTCCACCGTATCATAGGATTCTGAGGTGCTCGGCAGTTGCATTAGTTGTAATTTAGCCATTTAATTTTCCAGCAAAAATAAAAGTTCAACAATCAATGAGTTGAGATCAATAATTGAAACGGAATGCATCCAAGTACCAAGTGGAAAAAAAAAAAAAACTGCACATTCCATCAGTTCGACTTTTTAGCTATCTCTTGAACAGAATGAACACAATTTTAAACACTTGTGATAACTAAGTACGTTTTTTTTCTATCAGCTATGGCTGGACTAGAAGGAACATCAGTTCAAATACTTTTGACACCTAAAAATATTCTTTACTTTTCTAGGGTTTAATTTGGCTTATAAAACTTAAATACAGCTTAATATATGTTGTATAAATCAAAGTGTGTATACATTTTTCGGGACGATATATATATATATATATATATATATATATATGTATATACGAGGTGCATACGATAAGTTTCCAGACTTTTTTTCATATGGGCACTTTTATTGATAGTACACACATTAAACTCTAGTCCCATTCGAAGTAATCTCCTTCGGCTGCAATGCATTTGTTGTACCGTTCAAACAACTTTTGGAAGGCCCCATGAAAGTCCTCTTCTGCGAGCGTGTCAATGACCTTCGTCACAGCCCTTTTCATCTTCTCAATTGTCTCATAACGACAGACTCTGAGCTTAGGGAATAACCAAAAGTCACAAGGAGCAAGGTCTGGACTATAGGCAGGGTGAGCAACTGTCTTGATGCCCATCTTGGTCATATAGTCTGTGACAACGATGGAGTTGTGGACTGGTGTATTGTCCTGGTAGAAATGTCACTGACCCTATTTGAAGAGTGCTGGCCTCTTCCTTAGGAATCTCTTCCTGAATTCCCTTAAAACATCAACATAGTAACCCTAACCCTAACCCCTTGGCCAATCAACTCTGGTGTATTGACTTCCTTACTCTTCCCACACCTCTCGTCATACCTCACAGGCTCCCTGCTTTCCTTGAATCTGTTATGCCACTCAAAAACTGATGCTCGATTCATGCAATATGCTCCAAAAGCAGTCTGAAGAATTTCATACGTTTCTGTGGCGTTTTTTCCAAGTTTAAAAAAGAATTGCATATCGTTCTTCTAAAGCGTAAGATTGTATTTTTGAAATTAACCAGCTGAGGACAATCAGGCTTCAGTTGGGTGTATTCCAATTCCTGCTGTAGCCATTCATTTGAAACTGAAATCATAAAAATTGGTCACCTCATAAGATGTATAGCAATAACATTCTGAATTTTCAAGAGTCTACGACAATTTTAAGTCCCCATACGAAAAAAGTCAGGAAACTTATCGTATGCACCTTGTATATATAGAGAGAGAGACATATATACAACCGTATGTAAGCTTATAACAATCTCTCCTTCCTTTCTCTCTGTCTTTGTCTCTGTTTGTCTACATATATCTGTGAAAGTGAAAGTAAATCTGACGTTATGTAAACGTACAAATATGCCAAAATTATGTATTCTGAGGATAATTTTATTTATATATATACATATATATATATATGTGTGTGTGTGTGTGTGTGTGTGTGTGTGTGTGTGTGCGGTGGGGTCTTTCATGGATGGAATCCCCGTGGTGTAGTGTCTAAACTGCTTGACTACGACATCCTATTAAGCGGGTTTGAACTCCAGTCACGCTATATATATCATTTTCGGATAAATAATCTGGGTGAAGGTGTGAGCTGAAAGTCTCATCAGTAAACGCCTCACGAAGGTCTGGACTCTGACTGACTGATTATCGATCATATAGAATTTGCACTCTCTAATAGAATAAAACAGGGTTTCTTCTGAGCTGCGACTGTTTCAATACTTCTGAATGGATGCACCACCTGAACGCTAATGAAACGCAAGGAGAAAAAGGAAGATCGGAACTGCACAAGGATGTTAGTGGCTGGAGAGTCTTTACGAAGTAATGGCTGAAGCTTTCGACTGCAATATTCTAGTAAGCGAGTTAGAAATCCAGTCACTCTCGGACTAATAATCTTGATAAACTTAGGAACTCCTTATCGCCCGGCTACGTTTTAAATAGTGCAACTTCTGTTCTTCTTCCAGGATGACTTCACATTGAATAACCTACTGTTGTTGGTATGTCATTATATGAAGAAATCAAACCAAGTTAAAAAAAAAAAAGAAAATTAAATTAAAAAAATGGTCAATATCGGCTGGTTGAGCAGAAAACCTCGAGTAAATTGTTGGTTATCTTAGCTGTTCCATAACTGTCAGTTTCTTGCATTTTGTGTCAGTAAGAAAAATACAATCGTCACATGAGAACACACACACACACACACACACACATATATATATATATATATATATATATATATATATATATATATATATATATATATATATATTTTATAAATATATATATATAAATCTGGTGGCGTAAAAAACAGATAATACAATCTGTAAATAAAAAAGTATATTACCAGTTTCTTTCTGGAAAACGAAAGAAAAAATAACCACATCTGTACTGCTTGAAAATAATCAACCAGTTCTGCAATGCTAAGCCAAAAGAAAAAAATACAAGAAAAAAACACCGTGAGTTACGTAAGCTAATACGTAAAAGTGCTCAATATACTAAGTTGATCATAGCTAGAATAACTAAAAGAGCTAGAAATACCTACCCTGGTTATACCTAACGGATCTTCAGGTTGGTTGATTGTTTGGGTTTTATGTCATATCAACCTTTGTAAATCATTTTATGCCAAATCCATACAAATAACGAGTTCAATTTCATACAATTCAGTTTAGCATGCGTGCGCAGTTTAATTGTCAAAAAATTCAAGCTATTCAGTTAATTCAAACAGTTCTAATTCAAACAATTCAGTTTAGGATAAGTGTGCAGTTTTGTTCTCTTTAACCCATTGATAGGGCCCTATCAGGTGATACTATTCTGGATCAGGGTGGCCCTGGGAGCAACGGCAATGAAGAGTTGTTCCGTATTCCCCAAAGCTCCAGCATCTCTAGAATCTCACCATCAGATTGTTTAGTATCATAAAAAGTAAACTCGTTGGGGATGATCTTACCCCACTGCAGTGGACCAGTCGGTATATTCTACAGCCCCAGACGAAAGGGCAAGGATCTTCAGGATAATTTTGATTAAAAAGAGTTGGCCGAAACGATATTTCATTATCAAAGTGGCCACCAGAAAATAAATAAACGTGCATTGGTAGTTATAAGTGTCGAATACGTTTAGAAATAATTATGGTTCTCCTATGTTGGAAGGTTGGTCGCCACTTTGTCGGTGACCATTTTTATTATAAAATGTCGTTTGGACCAACCCTCTTTAGTCAGAATTATCTTCCCTCACACACTTACGGACGCACACACACACAAACATATATACACATATGCAGTATGATAGAAAGAAATGACACATATTGCAATTTACAATTTTACTTATACACGGTCACTAGACAAAACTAAATCTTAAGACATATAAATGGCAAGATAGGGTGTTATCGGGATTTCATGAAATAAAGAAACAACAACAGAATACACTGGTCGGTTGGCTGGTTGTTTGTTTTGTTTTATGGGGTATCAACGCTTTTCAGTTCACTGAACGCCGAATTAAGTCATTTTGATAAAAGTCTTATACATTGTCACGTGTTATGCTCCTGAGAGGAGAGAAGTAAGATCAATTTCCCCTACCCTTCAGTGTTTGAATTAACAGGCCCCAAAAATTGACCGTTAAAAGAGGGATACGAAGGAATTTCAATTCTTTACGGCCGGCCTGTTGGACGAAGTAACGAATCCAGTTAGAATGTAGGTCAAGCTATCTGCACTCCATAACCAAAACTTGGTAGGACGAAGAAGGGAATACAGGTCATTGAGTAGCCAGACCGGATGAGGTGGAGGATGAGGAGGAGGCCAAATGATTGGCCGAAAGCTTAGCACCGGAAGTAGTGCCCTTTTCGTCAGAAGAAAGAGGGAAAAAGAATTTAGTTTTTTAGGACGGAGGTTGCCGTGAAAGGACGTGCTGACCTGATGCCAAAAACATCTCCCGGGTACCTAACCGGTGAAAAGAAATGGAAGTTCTGGAACAGCAGTCGGCGTGACAAGATGTGTTGAAGCTGTAACCAAAAACTCCGGGAAAAGAAGTGGAACCGAGTTCTTGGACAGGAGATAACAGATGCCTTCAAGCCAAGCTCTACAGTATCCCGCTAGCCCGTAAAAGAAAAGAAATCTCAGAAGAAACTCGTCGAAAAAGCTAAGTAAACCTTAAAACCGTCTTCTCCATCCATCCTTCCGAAGTATTGCAATTATATGCCCTCTCTCTCAATTTAAAGAAAGAAGCATATAAAGAATTATATGCATTAAGAAAAGAAGAGAAATAGAATGAAAAGATTAATTTCATAAACTGTAAACGAATGAGTGGACTTAGCAAACTTTTCAAGGTTCAAGAGTAAAGAAAGAAAAATACAAAGAAAAGAAATGGAAAGAAAGGAGAAAGAAAAGAGAAAGGAAGAAAGAAAGACATTTGTATTTGAGACTGTGTGCCGGTGAAATATAGCCGGTCCCTATAAACTTTTGTTTGGACCTCGATTATTAAACTTTTGGTTATATTTTAAATGTCCCTTCGTTATTCTCGCTAAATGTCCTATTCGCCTTTAAAAACATTACACGGGAAATTGGAATTGCCGACTACAGTGAATAATACTATTTTATCTCAACCTAGATGCCCATGTCTTCCGTTATCCTAGGGGGTAGGAAGACGAAGTGGCTTGGTGGGTGGGTGTAACGTGAAATTTGGAAACCCCCTTGCCAGCGGCGGTCAGTCTAGCCCCAAATTAACCCCGACATTATTTGCCAGTTCCCATATGCTCGACAAAGGAGTCGTAAATAGGACTTATTTTGCGAGGGATCAAGTGCCAGATTGCCCCGACGTCAGACGTGCGTAAAATAAAGTCTCATTATGAGATAAATATTTTATGCACCGTCACAATATCAACCATTTTAGGTTATTTTATGCCAAATCCATTAAACAGTTCTATTTCAAACAATTCAGTTTAGTATAAGGAAGAAGTTTGAATTTCAAACCGTTCAGTTTTGCACAAACTTTAGTTTTTGAACCATGGATAGAACCCTATCAGGTCTAACCTCTCCGGGCCAGACTAGACCTGGAAGTGATGGCAATAAAGGGTACTCTGCATTCCGTAATACTGGAACCTCAGCATCGGATTGTTTAGTACATACCCAGGACACTCAATGATGAATTTTACCCCTTATATATATATATACATACACATATATATATATATATATATATATATATATATATATATATATATATATATTACTTTTATACCTATTTTATAATTCTGATGGTGTGAAAATAACAAGATAATACCATTTTATAATGAAAAATATTATACAAACTGATATCTGGGAAAGAATTTCATAATATATATATATATATATATATATATATATATATATATATATATATATATATATATATATATATTTCTTTAAGAAAACAACAAAACCGGTCACATTAGGATTATAAATTTATTTCCATCCTGTTATGTTTTTGATAAAATCAAAAACCTCGAAAAAAATTAACAGGACTTCTTCAGATCTTATGGATAAAATAATTTAGAATAGACACAGGAAAGAAGGATGGGAGGGGATAGAAGAGGGGTGAAGGGTTTTCTCCTCATTTAGCCCACTTCTGTTTTTTTTTTATTTTATTGCCGGCTGGAATTATAGTAAACAATTTTTTTTCTTTAAATTCTAAGTACTTTTCGACTTAAAACTCCAGATTTAATACTAATTTAAATAAAATAACTCTATTTAATAACTTTTCATTAGGATACAGTAATAATTATATCAAATTAAATTCAAGATTTAAGATTAAAATCAAAATTATTAAAAAATTCAATTTTATTTTCGAGCCTGTTAATTCAGTTACCCTTTCATTGAATAGTACGTATATTAGATATGTTTTTTTTCACATTTTTTTGTGATTGTTGTATCTAATTTTCCAATTCGTGGAGGAAATTCCGATATAAGTTTTTTTTATCCTCAATATTCTCTTTTGGGTAAATAATTCCTTGATATACTACATTATTTAAGTTACATAATCCATTCATAGGACAATTATTCCGAGTTTTACAATTACATTGGTTTTGTTTATTATTATTATTATTATTATTATTATTATTATTATTATTATTATTATTATTTGTTCGGTCCTGGAATTCCTTAATTATCTCTTTATTATGATTATTTATTATTTGAAAAATATTTTTCACTGTTGAATGTTTTTTAGTCCTGATGGAATTACTCCCAACTCTGGTTTAACTGGACCGAATAATACTTGAGCACTCTGGCGAAGGAATTGTCGGCCGCCGCTAGCGTAATGCAAAGCTCTTCGTAAGAATTGAGCACTCTGATAGCCGATAGGGTATAAAAAAAAGGAAATAAAGGCTGCTGCTGCTGCTGTTGCTAAAAATAAAATACCTTAAAATTCCCTGAGCCAACGTAGTCTGCTTGGTGGCCGACAGGTCCGAAGCTTTGTCTAACGTAAAGTTGGACGGGTTTCGATCCCGGCTTCGAGCGTCCTGCGTGTCTAGCCACACTGAAGAGTTCTGATAGAACGAAACAGTCTGTCTGTGGATGACTATATATATATATCGTATAAACGCATAGTTTCTCGATATCACTTTAAAATGAACCAGAGCTCATTTGTTTGCATAAGGATTAATACTTTCCAGAATTTCCATCGAACACTTGTAATTCTAATCGATATTAATCATTTTTCACGCAGTTAAATGGATTCAAGTATTCCTTCCTGACGTCAATTGTTGTTTTTTTTTGTACACAGTTAAGTATTTTCAAGCATCCATTTAGTACTAACAATTTAATCTAACGTCCGTCATTTGTTTGCATACAGTTAAATGTTACCTGTAGATGGGCCCTTAACTGGTAATAATACTCCGGATCAGAGTGAAACTGGAGGTAATAGTAAAGACGGGGTACTCCACATTTCTTAAAGCTCCAGTACTGGAACTTTATCATCAAATGTTTTAGTGTCATATACAGTGCAGACATTCGCTGGAGATCTTAGCCCTTTGCACAGAGCCTGTCGGCGTATTCTTCAACCCCAGCAGACTGGGCTGTAATTATTCGAATCTTGATGGTGATTTGAATAACATATTCTTTTGACGCTCCAACCATTAAACACAGTAATGAGAGAGAGAGAGAGAGAGAGAGAGAGAGAGAGAGAGAGAGAGAGAATAAAAAAAGAAGCAGAAGTACAACCAGACCGACAAAAATAAGACAGGAGCGTAGATAGATAGATAGATAGATAGATAGATAGATAGATAGATAGATGGAGAGAGGGGGGCATAAATTCAACAAGACCGACAAAAATAAGACAAGGACATAGATAGATAGATACAGACAGACAGACAGACAGACAGAGACAGAGAAAGACAGAGACAGAGAGACAGAGAGAGAATAAAACAGAGGCGCAAATACAACCAGACCGACAAAAAAAAAAGACACGGATATATATATATATATATATATATATATATAGAGAGAGAGAGAGAGAGAGAGAAAGAGAGAGGGAAAGAGAGAGAGATAGAGAGAGAGAGAGATTCAGTAGGAGAGAGTGTAATATATGAGACTAGTTTTTGCGGCCTGTTAACACATCTTGGGTTATTTTATCAAGGAATCCAGATCATTTTCATATTTACTTTTTATTTTACAGATTTTTTCTTAAGGTTTTTTTTTCATAGAGACTGTATGAAAGAAAAGATCTTGAGAAAAAAATCTGCTATAAGTTTTGAAACAGACCTATTTGACTTAGAGTTGAGACCCTAAAAGTTACAACCAGTCTGGGTCGTAGTTGACCTGAGAGTAATATAAGCTAAGTGGTATTCCCCACCTCCAGTTCTCTAAAACTTGAGCTTCATCATCAGATAGAGTCCAGTGTCATATCCAGGATACTTCCTTTAAAATGTTTTTGGTGGGGAGGAGGTTACCCATTCAGTCAGCTTGTTCTTAATCTCGATGACAGGGTGATGGAGTTAAAATATTGCTTTAAACAACTTTTCACGTGTCTGCGATAGCATATTTTCAATTTGTTTTAGTGGTGAGTGTTTAAGCCAAAAACTCTGATTTTCAAGGCCCTCCACAGTTTGAGTATTTTTGTTACGCAATCTTCGTCTTACATTCCACGGTTTGACTTGATTCCGTATAATAGATATGTATTTATTAATTCAATCTTTTATTTTCTGCTTTTCTTTCTTTCTGAGTAGAACTAATGACATACGTATGTCATGCTGAGACAATATTTTTTAGAAAAGTGAAGCAGATTGCGGTGAATCCATGTAAACATACCAGCTTCCAAATGTGATGCAGGATGTGAAAAATATCGAAGGCTGAGGGATTGTAGAAATTTCGGTAAACGTGTGCGCATCTTTCTTCAAACACGTTGGACATGAAGGCCACTCCTGATATCCAAGAAAATAAAGAAACAATGTTAGCTTTTAAGGTGTGAATAAATACGATACTGGTTCAGAAGTTCAACTAATTTATTTTTGTATTCCGAACTTCCTAATGAATAGGGGTGGCTATGAATAGGGGTGAATCATCAGTGTTCAAGATCAAAAGAAAAAGTCGCAGTTTTTGGTTTAAGAAAACTTTTGTATCTATCAATTCTTACACACATGCTCACCCATACTTACATATATACTCATACGTACCTACATATAAGTTGTAATTTCCCAAGAATTTTGCTTAGATGTGGCACAAGGCCACATGAAAATGGGCTCCCTGTGAAATCCGATCTCACTCATGTAGGCTTGCTAGTCGAGCTTGCTCACGATTACATAACAAGAGACGCCGGAAACATACATATAAGTACGTACGATATTATTTAAGCATAAAATAGAATAATGATAAAAACAGGATAAAAACTAAAGAGTGAGTTTCACGATATCACTCCTCAGGTGATCAAGTATTCGATACGCACAACAAAATTGTGATATTGCTGCGCATTTTTGTGCATCGATTACTGAAATGATTTTACTGATTAAAAATGCTTTTAGCGTTAAATTTTTATCTTGATTGTAGCTTTGTATATAAATATTTGCATGTTTGTGTGCATATATGTACACTGGATGTGACCGAAGGCCAGTTTTTTTCTGCAGAATAAAGCTATTTGGATTCATAGTTTCCTTCTTCTTGGTTGCCGAAACAAGTTAAATGAATCTAGTATTTCCTACTATTGACCCTTAGCTGGAAGGATAACAGTTGTATTTATACCTTTCCGAAGGATATTAAGTTATACGTACTAAGCCTCGTCCAGAATTAGAACACGAGTCAGCTTTTCCATTTCTATTACGTTCACTTTCGGTATGAACCCCCTTATCCTCCCAGCTATAGGTTAAATAGTACCACTACTATTCCTATAGGAGAATGGCTTTAGCATTAAATAACCTACAAAAGTTGATATGCCATTAAAGAAAGAAACCAAACCAAACCATTTCCTACGACTTTGTTTATATATATGCGTGTATGTATAGTGGTTGGTCGGTTGTGTTTTATGACATATCAAGTCTTGTGGGTTATTTAGTTGGTTGGTTTGTTAGTTTTATGGCATATCAACCTTTGTAGGATATTTAATGCCAAATCAATTTTTATGTAAATAATCAGTTCTATTTAAAACAATTCAGTTTAGCATAAGTAAACAGTTTAATTGTCAAAAACATTTCTATTTAAAACTATTCAAGCAGTTATATATATCAAATCAGTTTAGTGTAAGTACAGTTTCAATGTCAAAAACAGTTCAATTTCAAATAATTCAGTTTAACATAAGCACGCAGTTTAAGTGTAAGTACAGTTTAATTGTGAAAAAAAATTTCTATTTCAAGCTATTCAGTTTAGACAAGCAGTTCGAATTCAGCTAATTCAGTTTAGTGTAAGTACAGATTTTGTTTACACACAGTGTCAAAACAGTTCTATGTTAAACATTTCCATTTTAAGCTATTCAGTTTAATCAAACAATTCAGTTTAGCCCATGTATGCCGTTAGTTCTATTGATAGGGCCCTATCAGGTGCAACAACGCCAGTTCTATTGATAGGGCTCTATCAAGTGCAACCACACCAGGCCAGAGTGGACCTGGGACCAATGGCAATGAAGGGGTGCTCCGCATTCCCCAAGGCCCCTGCATTACTGGCCCTCACCATCAGATTGTTTAGTGTCATATCCAAGACACTCGTTGGGAGGGGGTTACGCCTCTGTAGTGGTACAGTTGGTGTATTCTACCGCCCCAGCCGACTGGGAATACACAGAGTTAAATGTCAAAGAGTTTTATATCAGATAATTTGGTTCAGCATAAGTACACAGTTTAAACGTCAAAACAGTTCTATTTCGAGCAATTCAGTTCAGCAGTAGTAGATAGTTCCAATGTCAAAACAGTTCGGTTTAGTTCTGTTTAACCCATAGATAGGACCCATATTAGCTGCTACCGGTTCGGGCCAGAGTGGACCTGGGAGCGATGGCAATAAAAGGGTACTCCGCATTCCCCAAAGCTCCAACATTACTGGAACCTCACCATCAGGTTGTTTAGTGTCATATCCAGGACACTCATTGGGGTGGTGCTGTCGGTTTATTCTACAGCCCCAGCCGACTGGGCAATGTGGGTTATTTAGTGACAAATTATATATATATATATATATATATATATATATAATTTGTAAGCGAATAGCTTGTAGATAATATAATTTTTAAACAAACCATAGCTCACATATTTGCCCACAATTAAATGATTTCAATACAGCATTTCGACACAAACCACTCTGTTTAATAATAAGAGTTCATAGCAAAAGACAGGACACTTCTATTTTACCCATAGATGGGACCCTAGTTGGTACCACTACTCCCGGTTATTGTGGTCCTGAGAGTAATAGAAATGAAACTGTACTCCTCATTCAAGCATTCTTCAAGACTATAACCTCACCATCAGATTAGTTAGCGTCATAACAGAAAAAAAGACACTTGTTGCAGTGGTCTTACCCCTCTGCACAGTCACAAACGGCCTATTCTGCAGCCCTAGACGACCGGGTGAGTATTTATTATGCATGTATTATTGAAGAATGATATTCGTGTTGAACAAACGTTAGCAACTATAGTACCATGATGTTCAAATGTTCCTTTACAAATTTTTCGTCCACGGAACTTTATTTCGAAAAAGTACCACAGCGATGGAGGTGTAGGGACGTATACAGTTCTGGCCAGTTGGAAGCATGAAGTTTCATATCTACAAAGAGGTGGTAGGTGTCTAATTCTTACATCGTTGTTTTGTCTTCTCATGACTGGGTAGTGACTCTTATGTCTGTCTGGGCAGCCCTATTTAGGAGACTACTGCTAATCATAACGGAAAAGTTCTGAAAGTGGGAATGAGAGATTATGAAGGATGGCAGTGATCTGAGAAAAAACATGCAGTTGTCATTTATGCATATCAATATGTATCGAATTTATTAGACATGTAGATCAAATGGCCAGTTTCATAATTTCAACTCAACGCACGCATATATTATATTTTACTATATTATATTATAGTCAGCTTACTTGCTACTAGTATCGTGTACACCACTACAACAAAGATAGCCAAGTGATTAGCAACTAAACTAATTCACCGGGTGAGGAGTTTGCTTAGAAACTCTATAGGGTGAAAAATAAGGACTGATAAAGAACGAAAGACAATTCTTGTAGAGTTAATAGCCACCGAGTACAAGCATGTTATCATTGCATTGGTTTGGTTTAATGGCATATCAACTTTGTTAGATTATTTAATGCCAAAGCCATTCTCATAGAAGAACAGTAGTGGTGCTATTTAACCGATAGCTGGGAGGATATAGGCTTTCATACCTTTCCCAAGAGTGTTTGCCCGAAAGAGAACGTAATAGCGTGACTGGAATACGAACTCGCTTACTACGATTCCGGTGTCCATCGCTTTAACCATTACACCACGAGGACATCCCCCAAGAATGTTATCATCCAACAAGCATAAATCTTTGAGAGAGAGAGAGAGAGAGAGAGAGAGGGGGACAGAGAGAGGATCTATTCCGGATGTTTGGTTTGGTACTGTTGACCCCATTGCTTGGGCGGGGTTAAAAGAGGTTCATACCTTTCCCAACGGTATAAGACGGAAAGTGAATAAAATAGCGTGACTGATTTCGAACTCGCTCACTACGATGTCAGAGAACGTTGGCAATTGCCCAACGGGAACTCTCTTTCATTTCTAGGTGGGTAGAACCTGATGCTTCAATAACACCCACTGATGGAGGATGGCTCATCATTTTGGTTATCAATTGCTGAGGTTTTATAAGTAGGATTGACAAAATGCACTGTATTTCCTCAGAATAAAAATAAAATCTTTAGTCACTGCTAATGTTTTATATTATGGGATTGTTTCAAAACGATATCATCCGATGGCCATTTATAAATATGAGGTGTATCATTATATATATATATATATATATGTGTGTGTGTGTGGGGTGTGTATGTATGTGTGTGTGTGTGTGTGTGTGTGTATGTTACCTCATTCATACCATGATCTCTCCGCTGCTAATTATTTTCGGTAGTTCATTCTCTTCTCATTCCAAACTTCTACTACATATGCTTTGTACTAGTCGACGTAATATTGGTAAATCTATATATCCTCTCAGATAGATCCATGATTAGCCACCAATCACTCAGATGACAAATATTTTAGGGAGTTCGATACTGACAGGAACCTCAGCAAGATATTGCATAAACTTATATTGCATTTTTTCAGCGGTACCGAACCATATGAAATATGCAGTTTTCATGTATATCCGTTGGATATCATAAGATGATATTTTTTCATATAATTTCAATGTTTACATTATTATTATTATTATTATTATTATTATTATTATTATTATTATTATTATTATTTACTCATTAGAGTTTTTCCCATTAGTTTTTGCTGATGGTCTTTCACTGGAGTTTGAGTGACAGCAAGTCTCCTCAAGTCTCCAGGACTCATCTCATTATTCTGGCCGTTCTCAATAATGCTGTAGTTTGGGTGGTCTCCACTCGTCCTCCAACTTCCAAGTCCTCCAACCCCTTTAATAATCCTTTAGTTACTGTACCAAAAGCAGCAATCAGAATGGGCATAATCGTCACCTTCATGTTCCATAGTTTTTTTCAATTCCCGAGCAAGGTCGAGGTATTATTATTATCATTATTATTATTATTTCACACCATGCGCGTTTTTTTAGACCAGCGTCAGCTGATCGTCTTTCATTAGAGTAATAATAAGTCTTTTCATGTCTCCAAGCTTCTTCAATTCTACCTTTTTTCGAAGACGTTGTTGACTGTTCCTATCACGTCAACTAAAATTGGTATCACCGTCGTCTTCCTGTTCAACAAGCTTTTTCTGTTCTCTAGCAAGATCCTAATCTTATTCTATTTTTTCGTTTTCTTTCATTTTCATTCTGTGGTATGCTAAAACAGCAAAATCCACGAGATGACAATTTTTTTTCTTGTCAATTAAGTCTTGCTCTGACTTTCTAGCTGAGATTCGGTGATCCATTTGTATCTCAAATTTCATGAAAATCTATTTCTTGGACAGGATCTGGTTTCTGCATATAACATTTGATGTCTTGTCCAACTCCCAGCGGATTACCTTTCCTATCAGTTGCCTCTAGTCTTGTACTCCGTTTTGAGTTAGTTTGCAACATTCACTTACGACGTGATTATTCGTTTCAGTCTTGTCCCCACATTACCATGTGTTACATAGCCATATACACAAATATGGCCATGTGCGAAATGGACATCGAATGTTGGTAACATCATATTTATCCAACCCCTCCGCTCTGGCAGGATATGACACAAGGCCAATTTTTAAGCGGAGTTTAACAGGTTTGAATTCAGAGTTTTCCTTCTCCTAGACTAGTTGCCTCACCAAGGCTTAAGAACCTATTCTACCCGACTGGAGGGAGAATAATTGGATTCATACCTTTCCCAAGGGTATTAGTGCTATGTGAAATGCAATCAGTCCAGGATTTGAACTCGTGTCGCCGTGTCCTCATTACATAACCATTACACCACGGGCACCTCCTTCACCACGGGCACCTCCTTTTCATCGAATGTTGGTAACATATATACATAATGTTCATATAGAAAACTCAGAACATAGGAATCTTGAAATTCGAAAACACGCGACGACTTCTTGTTCAGGTACGAAACCTTTTTATTACTTTTGAGTTAAAGGTTTCGACACAAGGAGAGAGACACAATCTTTTTATGCTGGCTTCTTCATCTGGCCTCTATCTCGTGCGGCACCCACGGCGCGCAAATTCGTCTCGCCTCAGCGAGCCCCAAAAGTCGAACCTCCTCGTTCGGCGTCTAGTTTCAACTCTCTTAACTTTCTTCGAAATCTCCCAAATCCTCCGCGCGCTTTCGGTACGTGACGTCACCCGCACTTTGTCACCCATTTTATCATCTCAGGCTATTGTAACATCTCTGAGTTACATGTCTGCTCTTTGCGCACGCACGCGTTACCACCTGCATCAAGGTTGCACCAACCAACCCATGCGCTGAGCCGAAAGGCTCCCAGCCCAATTAAACCCAAAGGCATGAACCGGAATCCCTCGGCTATTATATTACACATGTTCTTTTTTATTCTATAGCGTATTAGCAATTTTTGCTTTTAGTTGATTTGTCCTCATGACATTATTTTGTGCTGCTATTAAAGAGATTCAATTTATTTCTTGGGGTTTCCCTTTCGTTTCCATGTCCAGGTTGCCTCTTGAGCAATCGTAGCAGAGGTTCACTTGAAATATCTCTACCGTTGGTTTTCTTTTCATTTCTGTTTTCTAGATTTTGGTATTTTTCTATTTGTTCTTATGTTGCCAAAGCTGTTACTAGCCGCTGTAATGAATCTTTCTTTGCTTATTCTAATGTCTTCATCGATTCCTTGTCTTAATACATCCACGTAATCCTCCTTCTATTGGTGACACCTACAGTCTAAGTCATCTCTCGGCCTGGAGTATAGTGATCAATTTCCTTCTTCTGTGCTCTATTTGCTTGGGTGCCTCCTTTCATCATTTTACTAATAGCCCAGAGAATCTTAGAGAAGAGACTGCTCAGGTGGCTATTTATTATCATTATTATTCATTATTATTATTATTAATATTATTATAGAGAAACCTTCATATATCTATCCTTTAAAACAGAACACAATATTTAATCACCTTCTGTCTTCAGTATTTTACTGGTAATCTTATTTTTATCTTACTATATCTTCTTCTTCTAACTATTATTATTATTATGAGTAGTAGTAGTAGTATCTACGGCACTGGGGCTGTAGAATAAACCGATCCTCCCCAATAAGTGTCCTGGATATGACACTAAACAATCTGATTGTGAGGTTCCAGTGATGCTGGGGCTTAGGGCACCCCTTCATTGCTATGGCTCCCAGGTCCTCTCAGGCCCGGAATAGTATCAGCTTATTGGGCCCTATCTATGGGTTAAATAGAACTAAACTGCATACTTATGCTAAGCTGAATTGTTTGATTTAGAATCGTTTCGACTAAACTGAAAAGCTTGTAATAGAATTGTTTTTGACTATTAAACAGTGTACTTACCTTTAAACTGCGTACCTATGCTAAACTGAATTGTCTTAACTGGAACTGCTTTTGACAAATACAAACACTAAACTGAATTGTTGGAAATAGAACTGATTATTTGTAAAAAAAAAATTGGAATTGAATAACCTAAAAATGGTGATATGCCATAAACCCAAACAACCAACCAACTATATCACTAAACGCCAAAACTCGGACGAAAAGAGAGCCTAACTAAACAATATTACAGCAGTATTAAAAATCTGTGAGAATACTGACAATTGTATCGAGCCTCTCAAAAAGACTTAATACCTCTTGACCTACTCTGTCATACGATATATAACTGTAATGCACAGACATTCTATAATAATAATAATAATAATAACGACAGCGACGACGACGACAACAACAGATAATAATATTTATGTTTGTGGTTAACGTCACATTATCGATGACATCACCGGTTACAGCAGTGTAATACCTATGTTAAGGCGTGGTGTAATACACACACACGCACACAAAACGTTTAACCAAAATTCACAGCAATGATATCAATGATATCAACAACGTTCACTGCCAGTCGCTGATGCCAATAATCATGATGATATAATTCAGCTGTACTGTTAACGGTAGTATTAGGTATAATAAAGCTCACCAGCAACAGTATACTAATGACGGATGGAAATATAGTAGAATAGGTTATATAAAGTTACCGGGCCATGTCAACGAAAAAAAGCAACGATTTATTCTAAAAAAATGGAAAACAAAAAGAAAGATGAACACACACACACACACGAAGGTCGGCTGAAAAGTTCATAGGCTGATATTCTAATACAATATCATTAAATGGGGTTTATTTTTCATCGTGTGTCACTTACCGTCCATATACTTCTTTAATTAGTGTTGCAGTGCTTGGATTCCATTGTTCAAAAGAGTCAAAAGCAGATATTAAGGTATCCAGTCAACGCTTTTGTATATATATATATATATATATATATATATATGTGTGTGTGTGTGTGTGTGTGTGTGTGTTGGTTGTTTTATGGCATATCAACCCTTGTATGTTATTTAATGCCAAATCCATTTTTATGTAAATCATCAGTTCTATTTCAAACAATTCAGTTTAGCATGAGTAAACAGTTTAATTGTCAAAAACATTTCTTTTTCAAGCTATTCAGTTTAGTCAAATTTCTAATTAAAAAATAAATTCCTTTTAGTATAAGTATAGTTTTTATCTGCACACAGTTAAATGTCAAAACAGTTCTATTGCAAATAATCTAATTTAGCATAAGTACAAAATTTAGTCGAATTTGACCCATTGATCGGTGCTACCAATCCGGCCCAGAGTGAACACGGGAGCGATGGCAATGAAGGGGTACGCCACATTTCCCAAAGCTCCATTATTACTGGAAACTCACCGGATTGTTTAGTGTCATATCCAGGAGACTCGTAGCAGTAGTCTTACCCCTATGCAGAGAAGAAGTCTGTGTATTCTAGAGCCCCCACCGACAGGGCAATATATAGATATATATATATATATATATATGTGTGTGTGTGTGTGTGTGTGTGTGTGTGTCCAGCTCTTTTATCACGATTTGGATACGACACAAGGTCAATTTTTAGGAGGGTTTAACAGATTTTAATTCATAGTTTACATTCAATGCCAGTTCCCATTCCACTATACCCAACTATTTGCGCATATATATATATATATATATATATATGTTTTTGTTTATATGTGCATGCGTGTGTGTACATAAGTATGTGTGTGCGTGTGTGCGAGTGCATGTGGTTGTTACTGTCATTTTTTCTTCGGATAAGATTCCTTTCAGGCCGTATAGACCTTATAGGTGCGATTTTGTTCTTTACCGTAAACCCCTCAATGGCTCATAAAACCAAACATTGATTTAAAATGTCGCTGACATAGGTAACACGTCCAATAATCTAGGTGAATATAGGGAGCTGTAATTGAGGCGTTTATAACTTGCTTAGATATAATTTCACCGACTGTTTAATATGTATATTCATGTCTCTGTTTAAGTGAGGAAAATATGGACAGGTTCATGGAAATTTGACCTCTCTGATAAAATAAAAAAAGAATTCTTCCACGCTGTGGCCGTGTCAGTATGATAATTGTCACTGCCTCCCACCAGACAGAACTTGACACAAGGTCAATAACCCGATTACTGTGGGGATTTAGGGAAGGGGAAGGTCGGGAACAAGCCGAGGCTTTAACCCTGCTGGTTTGTGCTGCTCATCGACCCACAGTGCAATGTGGGCCTAATGAGCCAAGCTGTTTCTTGGACCCAAATCTGAGTCCAGGCACGGATGCCGGGTTATAGTTTAAACTAGACAGCAAGATCTAGTGCTATACATAGGGGATAAAGGTATCAGTGTTGCAGCACACCCACTCGAAGATGGGCCAGCCGAGGCTGGTGGCCTTTCGGCCTCGAATCTGCCATTGGTTTCTATCCCCCATCCGGCACGAATGCCAAACGACCCAGCAAAGGCCGTGTCAGTATCATCGTTTGGTTGAACTACTTGGATTTTACCGAAACTCTAGGAAAAAAGATTAATGCCATCTGTACAAGTATACTGATTACCGTTTTTAATAAATCCTGAAAGCAGCATCCAAGAACCAGCAGCTGTACGGCTACTTATATATCCCGAATCATCCAAGTAAGATGAGTAAGCCATTTTGGAAACAGCTGAAGAGGAAAAGATAAACTTTTAAGTGAGTTTCTTCGATGAAAACCTCTTCATAAATGCCGTCTTGCAGACTTACCAAGAATGATGGCCAATAGGGATAGATGGCAGGATATAGACAATGGAATACATGCAGCCAGAATATCATGATGATAATTGATTATCATCATCATTGATATTGCCTCGTGGTTATCCTAGAATTTTATGTACACAAAAGTCACTCTTCCTTTAGTTGGAGGAAAGTTTCGACTAATTTAAGAATCAGCAATGCAAACCCTTTTACCAAAATGTTAATGCCAAAACGTTCCAGAGGCATCTCATATAGCTTTCTTCTAATAGGGACCATTCCTCTTTTCCTGGGCATAATCATCATTTCCTTATATTTTATGGGCGTAAACCTTGTCCATGAATTAACAAAACAGATTATTCATGAATGTATATTTTTGAAGCGAGTAGAAAACTTTCAAATAAAGTATCACTATCGTCTTATATAGGCACGTTACATAAGAATTGTTTTAATCCGCCCGCTCTCCCACGAGAAGGATGTATCATAAGGTAAATCTTTTGCAGAGTACAGCTGGTTTGAATGAAAAGTTGTCCTTCTAGACTGGTTACCCTACAAAGGCTAAAGAACCCAGTTTGTCTTATTAATTCGTAGCTGGTCTTCACATTCCACATCTGGCTTTTGGTGCAACGTGCAACCTATGACATTCGTGTTAGAAAACATCGAGGTTACTTCTAGAACATCCAGTTACAATATTCTTTACCTTAAAAAGAAGAATATTTGGGCAAAAGTATCTTTATTTGCCTAATTCCTTGCTTTCTTGCGTTGATAAAGATGCATCGGTTAAACACCCTTCTTAAAATAGATATGATGGGGTACTGGATAGTTCTCGGTTCGTCAAAGAAAGAAAAAAAAACATGTCCATTAAATCTACCTACTAGTCTAAATGTCTATTCCACAATTCAACTAACTTGGCCGTCTTGTCTGACTGGGCAGTAGAATAGACCGATTAGACCTCAGCAGAGAGATAAGATCCCTTAACGAATGTCGTGTTCATAACTCTAAACTGTGAGGCTCCAGTTCTGAAGCTATGGAAAATGTAGACTATTTCTTTATTTTCATTACTCCCAACTTCACTGTGAACATAATTGGTCGGACCTGTTACTGAAAATTAAAAAGAAAATCCTCTTTTTAGTCTATTCAATAACTTTCCAACACCTATTCGTAAGCAAACACACATTCTTATTTATACAGATTTATCTATCTATCTATCTATCTATCTATCTCCTTCATATATGTGTGTGTGTGTGTGTGTGTGTGTGTGTGTGTGTGTGTGTGTGTGTGATGGACTCTCCAGTTGGTTTTGACTAATGAGGGTCCCACAATTCTCGTCAGATATTGTTCCCTCTTACTCATTTGACATTTCAAACCAGCCATACATTGCACGCAAGTCCGCAGAACGAAAATGCGAGCGAGTAATCTTATAAAGTACCCACCATGAACGATTTAGCTCTTGTCTTCTTCCTTAATATATTGAGGAGTTGGAGATGTTTTTCTTAATTTTGTAGCATGTTACTTTCCTAACTTGGTGAATTCAATGTAACAAAAGGTATACCCAGAGCTAGAAGATTGTTTTTATCTTGTCCCAGGACTTGAAATATGTCCATCTAACATTTTTCTTTCCGTCTTGAAACTGGTTATAAATGAGTATATTAGGAATTTTGTAATCCATTATTCGGATGACTTGTCCGACCAATCTCATTTGTGAATGTATGAGGAAGGCCTCTATACCTCTAATTTTACACTTAGCAAAGAGATTCTTGTTTGAGGTTCTGTCTTGCCGGATTAATCCCTAAATTGAACGAAAACAACTTTTGTGAAAGTTATGAAGCTGAATAATACGTGATCAATAGGGCACATAGGACTCCGATTCATATAGGAATGGTGATTACGAAGGCCTTGTGAGCTTCAATTTTTGTCTCAGTCTTAAAAGTTACCTTTATTGCAAAGACAATGATGAAGTTTTCCAAAGCGTTAGTTGAGTGGAGTCACAATGGTGTAACGGCTAAAGTGTTGGATCGCGGCTTCACTGTAAGCAGGTTTGAACTTCTGTCGCGTTAAGTTCAATTATGTACCAATACACATGAGAAAGGTGAAAATCCCGGCTGTTCTCTTATAAGGATGGCTTCAGTGTTAACTAATTCACGAAGGTTGATAACACATTAAAAAAAAAAACAGCAACAAACGTAGTAGTTTTATTTATTTAGTTGATTTTCTCGTCATTTAGACATGTACTGCAAATCACCTTGCTGCTCAGGTATGAGAATAAATATGGAAAGACATCCGACACACAAATATAACGATATTTATATATATATATATATATATATACATATTGGAGAGTTTGAAAAAGTTCTAATATGCTTGTAAAGTATGTGAATTCCAAAGAATTAAATACTTAGTCTTGAAGAAAAAATGGAATCGGACTCTTTTCAATCGGAACTGGTTTCTAAATTCGGTAGGCGGGTCATTTTTTCCATGGTGGACTTGCTCATTATATGTGATCTCATGGCAGCAATAAATCGTCCATTCGGCTGGGGTTCTAGAATACACTGATTGCATCTTTGCAGAGGGGTAAGACTCCCCTAACGAGTGCCCTGGATATGACACTAAACAATCTGATGGTTAGGCTTTAGTAATTCTGGAGCTTTGGGGAATATGGATTACCTATTTATTGCCATTGCTCCCAGGTAAACTCTGACCCGGAATGGTAGCAGCTGATAGGGTTCTATCTATGGGTCAAATAGAACTCAACTGCGTACTAACGCAAACCTGAATTGTTTGAAATAGAACTGTTTTTGACTTTAACAGTGTAAACAAAACAAAACTGCTCATGCTCAAGTGAACTGTTTGAAACTTTTAGCAAAATAACTTAATTCGCCGTTAAATGAACCGAAAAGGGCCATACGCCGTAAACCAACCAACGGATAATATACTCAGGTCGTAATTCTGCGACTAACTGTTGATTCTTATCAATTCTATGCCAAATTATGAGGATTGCAGCAAGTATGAGAGGGCATACGAACGTGCATTGGGTTAACGTTAATGACAACTCAAAACTGTTGATTGTTACCTAAGAAGCATATGAAAAAATATATATATAGTCATTCACAGACAGACTGTTTCGTTGTATCACAACTCTTCAGTGTGGCTAGACACGCTAGATTCCCGAAGCTGGGATCGAAACCCGGCTGACTCAAACGCCAATCTAAGATTCTTCCACTCAGCTTCGAGGAAACCAGCGTAGGCGAAGGAAATTTAAACGCTTGTGTATCACATTTGTTTCGTTTACATATAACCGTTTGATGGCTACGTAGAGCTCAATTCATTTGAAGAGCCTTGCTTTACGGTAGTGGCAACCATTACTTCCCTAACTAGAGGGGGCTCAACCATACGGGGGTCGGGGAACATATATATTGTCATCCACAGAGAGACTGTTTCGTTATATCACAACTCTTCAGGGTGGGTAGACACGCTAGATTCTCTAAGCTGGGATCTAAACCCGGCAGACTCAAGCGCCAATCTAAGCTTCTACCACTCAGCCACGAGGAAACCAGCGCGAGCGAAGGAAATTTAAACGCTTATGTATCACATTTTTTTTGTTTACATATATCCGCTTAGCGGCTACCGAAAGCTCAATTCATTTGAAGAGCCTTGCTTTACGCTAGTAGCAACCATTACTTTCCTCGCTAGAGAGCTCATATATATATATATATATATATATATTTGAAAAGTAAAATATTTATTTATTTCACGATCTCCTTCTTTAAATGCTACTATTAATTTTATTCCTTAAAGAAAAGCCAAGTAAAACACACATATCAGACAGTAGTTTTATATATATATATATATATATATATATATATATATATATATATATATATATATATATCAGCCGCTCTACACGAGCAAGATGCGGCCCAAAAGTCTGTTTTTTATGTGGAGCTTAATAGGTTGGAATTCAGAATTTTCCTTCTCCTAGATTGATTGCAAAAACAAAGTTAAGAATCAGTCTGCCCTACTATTTATCCATAGCTTGATGAAAAATAGTTTTATTCATACCTTTCCCCAAGCTGGAAGCGTTATGTGAAATGCAAATAGCTTCGTCTAAGATTTGAACGTGATTTGCCGTGTTCCTTTCACACACACACACACACACACACACACACACATATATATATATATATATATATATATATTTATAAGATTTTTGTGGTATGTCCAAAGAAAGAATAAAATAATGCATATTCTTTTAAATAGGTAGGTCCACGAAGTGATTTGTATTTTTTTTAAATTGTTTATTTTGTTCTTATATACATGTTATACATGTGTATGTTTCCAGGTTGTTGCTTTCGTCAGAGAACATATGTGGCACAAGGCCTTGTTAATTGGGTACTCAATGTGACTTGAACTCACTCTTGTTCGCAGTTTTGTGTGTATATACATATATATATATATATATATATATATATATATATATATATATATGTATATATATAACTTTGCGCATATTTCGATCATACTGTCAGATTAACCACAATCTGTTAATTCAACATATATATATATATATATATATATATATATATATATATATTCAAGAACGCAAAGGTAAAGCAGGTGCAGCTATTGATAGTTTATCGACCATTCTGATATCTCTGATGAAAAATAGATCAAGTCATAATATAAATTCATTTAAAAATTGAATTAGAAAATTAATTCGACAGCTACTTTATAAATATACTTAAAAAAGGACCACCCCACAGCTCTATTGACAATTTTGTGCAACATCTGATGGTTGATTTATAATGAAACTGGTATTTGTGATGTGCACGTTTGTCTGTACAAGTTTGTATCTTTAAATTCATTCTTAAATGCTCCTATTAATTCGCGTGGCTTCAAAATCATTCTACTTTGCATATATATATATATATATATATATATATTATTGAATTAATCTATCGCAAAATAGTAATTATATGAATCTAATTAATTTCAAAGTAAAACTTCGTAGTCAGAGACCTTTTTTTTTATAAATGAACACGGTTTTGGAGGTTCAAATGTTTTTTGGATGTTGTAAACATGGTGCGACGTTGGGTTTTAGAACACCATGTTGGGTGTTGTGACCATGGTGTCACGTGAGGTGTTTAAACACCTTGCGGAATAGGCGTGGCTTTCGTTATCCTAATCCATTTCATTTCATTTCATCTTATTTTATTTGAATTTCTCGTCTTTATTTTTTTTTTCATATTTAAGTATGTATTTAAAATGTGAATGCTAATTATTGATATATTCGGTATTTAAATCTAACCTACTGTTAATCTGAGGGTGTAACTAAGCTATTAACAAAGATTCCTTAATTCTGAGATTACCAACATTACGGACTATTGCTTCTACTTTGATGTAAAATTATTACCATTATTTTTGCATTTAATTAAATGTTTATGGAATGAGGATGCACGGGTGTTGATGTGTTCTTTGATTCCGATTTGGAGGAGTCTGATTGTACTTCCTATATAATTTATTTAAAAAAAGTCTCTGACGAAGAAGTTTTACTTTGAAATTAATTAGATTCGAAGAATTATTTCGCAGGCGTTATTTGATTTATAATCGTGAATGCTTTAAAGTGGCAGATAGACTTTCTGTATGAGATGATCCGAAATGAATGGTACACTTGTTAAATAAGGCTATTCCGAAAAAAAATCTTCAGAGTTTTTTTTTTTTTTTTTTTTACATAGACCACAGGGTAATAGAGCCCAGTTTTTCATACTATTTTACCCATAACTGTAAAAGTGATGGATATATATTCCCATAAAGTATGAGCATCGAGTGAAACGCGAACAGCCTGCACTTGAGTTTAAACATAGTGTTATATATATAATATATATATATATATATATATATATATATATATATATATATATATATATATATAAAGTTCCTCAATACAAAAGTTCAGTTGGCTGGGACTTTTGAATAGCACAATTCCATCTCTAGAAATAGTGAAACTTTCTCCAACGAGTGTCCTGGATAAGACATTAAACAATCTGTTGGTTGGGTTCATATAATGCTGGAGCTTTAGAGAATGCCATCGCACCCAGTTCCACTCTGTTTTGGAGTCTTAGCACCTGTTAGGATCAAATCTATGGGTCAAAGAGAATTGTTTGATATTTATACGGTGTACCAATGCTAAATTGAATTGTTTGAAATAGAATTATTTGATTATTTAAATTTGTGTAAATAAACGAATGATATTTCATTGAATTGTTCGTGATACATATCAATACATGAAACCACACTACTGTGAGCTAAAAATGAACTAAGGCTCGTTTAAAAATATAAACAAGGAAATGTGTTTACAAATCACATATTTAATGTATGTATAAACAGTATTTGGTATTTAATAACCTACAATGGTTGATATGTCACAGAATAAAACGAGACGAAACGAAACGAAACAGAACCCAATTGAGGTGTTCTCGTGGTGTAATGGTTAAAACAATGGACCGTGGAATCGTAGTAGTAATGGCCGATTGTATAGAACACCCAATGAGAATCGAACTCGTTCGTGTAGGTTTGCTTATCTAGCTTGCTAACCACCTGTGGAGTCGTAATAAGCGAGTTCGAGGCCCAGTCTCGCTATTTTGTTCAATTTTGGACAAATCCTCAGGGAAAGGCATGAACCACCTTATCCTCCCAGCTATGGCTTGAATAGTACCACTACTGTTTTTTCTCGAAGGATGTTTTGGGCTTTAAATAACCAACAAAGGTTGATATGCCATTACGAAACGAAACCTGATTAAAAATATATATATATATCTATATATATATATATATATATATATATATATATATATATATATATATATAGTTTTGTGTGTGTTTGTAACTTGATATAAGGAATATTATTTTTAATAAAAAAATCTTTCGCGTCAGATTACAGATGTTTGGTTCTAACTTGGCTTGCAATGTTCGTGTGTATCTAAAAATGATCAAATACACTAATTGATATATTATTATTTTGAATTAGAAACAGAATTTGCTTTTTCTTTCACGATGGATTCCTTTCTTACTTCATTTGTTTATTTTTGCTCTTGGAAATGACAAAAGACTATTTTAAATGTTAGGAATATAATGATATACCATTTACACGCACACAGTAATTAGATATAGAGAATATTGTACAAAAGAAAAAGTAAATCACTGAGCTACTATTAAGACAATACCTGACACCTGACTTCACCATATATATTTATTGAAGAAATCACGGATATATATATATATATATATATATATATATATATTTGAGGTTCATGCACACTTCACCTTTGTATAGACCCCTCCGACACATAGATTAAGAAAAATATCTGAATTAGTTTTGTGGTTGTTTAAAACTAGAGAGCGTGTTGCCAAAATAAAAAAAGAAAATTCTTCCATGGCTCCTCTTTCAGGA
>OY757910.1:52491419-52686419 GCA_963585895.1 Sepioteuthis lessoniana | reverse complement strand
TAGTTTTTGTGAGCAAGTCTTTTTACAAATTTTATGTCGAGATATTAAACTCTATTACAAGCAAGCACGAAAACTGAAGCACGCACACGCATTAAAGCAAACATACCTATATAAACACACACATACACACGCACACGCACTAACGCATGTATATATATATATATATATACAGAGAGAGAGAGAGAGAGAGAGAGAGAGAGACGCACGTAATGTAAAGGTTAGCTAACTATTACTAATGAGTTTGTATCTCAGTGGGTACCTTATAAATCTGGCCATTTACCAGAAATAGACTAAGCTCTGTAAATAACTATATTGCCGAGTATAAACCTCTTGTTTAGAGTCTCGTCACACAATTCCTTTTTCTTGAATTTAATCCTGAATGGGGACACAAATAAAAAAAATGAGAATAACTGAATCAAGATTTTGTTAGGTAGTTATGATCCCTGGTAAATAACACAATTTCAAATATTGATTCTAACAGTAGAAATACTCTCTATACTTAAATAGGTTCACAATGAAGTAATTCCTTCTTCGATTTCCTTTGTTTCAGGTTTTTTTTTTAATTTCCATTGGGTCAGAATTAGCTTATCTAAATATATACATATGTATTCACACACACACTAACATGTATATATATATATATATATATATATATATATATATATATATATTGATAAAAATATGAATAAGCATAAACGACATCCATAAAATGAAATTAAGAACTAAATAAAATTGAGTATCTATGTACACACGTTCAAATAAACCTTGTTTACCTTTTCTTCCTTTGGTATTAATGCCATATCAACCTTCCTGAATAATTAACACCAAAGTCATCTCAGTAGAAAAACGGTATAGGTATTATTTAACACATAGATGGGTGAGTCAAGGGGATTTATAACTTTCCCAAGGTTATTAGTCAAAATGGGAACATTATAGCGAAACTGAGATTCGAACTCGGACACTACGATATCATTGTCCAGCATATTTAACATTACTCTACCGTGGCTATTCCCAAAGACCAGGGAATAATAGAGAAAAGGAAAGTTTTAACAGCGTCTTCCATTCGCTTACGATTACTTCGGTCTTGTTCCAAGGGATTCCAAATATAGTGTGACCATTGTCAAGAATAAGTGTAAGATACGAATGTTGTGGACTTCTCTCAAGACTCCTCTACCACACACACAATATGAAAGAGAAAATAACAAGCATATGATATATATATATATATATATATATATGCTTGTAAGTTTGTTTTTGTATTAATAAACACAAGATAATTATTAATAGATATGTCTGTTTTCTTTATTTCATTTTCGTCTTCGCGCGTACTCACACACACACACACACACACACACATATATATATATATATATATATGTCTTGAGAATCATATACATATATATATATATATATATATATATATATGATTCTCAAGACAAAAAAAACAAGCAGTATGAACTAAACACACATACACACACACAGACACACACACACATACAAACATATATATATATATATATATATATATATTCATATGCATGTTATTTTGACTTCATATTCATAAACACACTACATAATAATTAATAGATATGTCTGGTTTCTTTATTTTAACTTTTCGTCTTCTCTCAAGAGTGTGTGCGTGAACATACACGCACGCACATCTATGTATGTATATATGTATGTATGTATGTATGTATGTGTGTGTATATATATATATATATATATATATATATATATATATATATATATATATAGACAAAGTGACTAGCAGTATGAATTATACGCACACCCTGTCTAGCCACACTGAATAGTTCTGATAGAACGAAACAGTCTGTCTGCGGATGACAATGTATATATATATATATATATATATATATATATATATATATATATATATGTGTGTGTGTGTATATAGTTGATAAAGCTGGTCATTTTTTCTTTATAATCATAAATACACACATATAGTCATTTTTTTTTTGTTTTCTTTATTTTGCTTTTTGTTATTTTTTTCTTTTTACTCATCAATTTATTTCGCACATCCACAGGTTTATTGCTTTTCTGCGTGTGTATGTGTGTTTATATGGATACATTCACTCACACACACACACATACATACGTACATGTACACACAAACACTAAGAGGCTGCATGTATTAACTAACGTACACATACACGCATTCATGATCATATATCAATACTCGAGTAAGACTGCTCGTTCCCCTGCGCACGCACGCACGCACGCACGCACACTTAGACACACCCGCACAGACACACATACGCACATGCGTGAACTCATACGCATGCGTATGAGCGCACGCAGGAACAAACAAAGAGTCGCAGAGCCGCACTCACACTATCAGGTAGATGACTCATTCTTTCTTTCTCTGACGGGCACCTGCTGTAATCCTTTGTCTAGCAAGCTGGAATCGCTTGCCTTGTCGCGCGAGTTCGATCGACGCGCTGTGCTCCCCAATCAAACGCTGGTGGGAAAAACGACATTATCTTTGGAAATGACGATTTCTCTTTCTCTCTCTCTTGATTTCTATCTGTCAGTTTATCTATCTACCTCAATCTTTTTATCAAGACAGTAAATTCTTTTATCAGTGGATGTGCCAGCCGTAGCGCAATAATTGAAATGCTCTCCGCACAAAGCAAATTGAATTAGTAGTGGATTCGAGTCTCACTGTGCGGTCAGATTTCCACGCCTTCTTCCAACTAAGCTGACCTTTGTGAATAAGTATGCCGAATGTTACCTTGGCACAGTGGTTAGCAAACTTGTCTTATAAACCATTTACTAGGATGAGCGAATTTTGTTCTCACTGGGTGACCTCCACTTTCGAACTTAAATTTTATTAGGTGAAATTTAGTAAGTAAATATGACCTATCCCACTTAACTGCGGTCAAGTTTCATTGAAAGGATCGGTTTCCCCATTAGATCACTAAAGTTAATCAACCATCATCCTTTTCAATGCATTGATAGTTACCCACCAGTCATTTTCTTAGCTTAGTATATAAAGAAGCTAGGAAACTCAGTGAGGATCAAGCTCTCAAACAATGGAAATTAACTAAGCTTTTTGCTTAGATGTGGCACAAGGCCATATGAAAGGGGCACGCAATGAGACTCGAACTCACTCGTGTAGGTTTGCTAGTCAAGCTTGCTAACCATTACAAGACCAGAGGCGCCTCAAGCTCTCAAACAATGGTTGACTTTTGTGACCGCGTAGTGACAGTAACTTGAGTCTTTTGTGCCATACTTTATAAAAATAAAGAAATAACAACTTTGGCCTTTCTCTTGGTTGCTTATTTTCACCCAGTCACTGGGGTTTGTGGCTTAGTCCATGTAATAATCAACATGTTGAATGTAGATTTTCTAGGGTGGAATACTACTTGGTTTATTGGAATACTACTTGGTTTATTGGAATACTACTTGGTTTATTGGTTCGACATAATCTTCAGATTGATATGTGTCCCTATGTGACGCTTTGTTGTGTATTCAGAATGTTTCTATTTTTTATTTCTACTTTTCATTATTTTTCTCTCAGGCCAGATTCATGTTTTTCTTTTTGCTTTTGCTGTTTTTATCACCTTTCTTTCTTTCTTTCTTTCTTTCTTTCTTTCTTTTGTCTGTTTGTTTCTTTTTTTTCTTTTTTTTTTCTCTTCAGTTATTTGCTTCTCTTTGCCTTATTTCCTTTTACTTCTTTCTTTTATACTGATTTTTATATCATCAATTATTTACATCGTTCTTTTTTTTTTTTCCATTTTTTGTCTAGTTTTTTATTGTCTCATTCTTTCTTTCTTTCTTTCTTTCTTTCTTTCTTTCTTTCTTTCTTTTTTCTCCGCTTTATAAATCTTTTTAGTTATTTGCTTCTCTCTTTTTTTTCTTTCGTTCATTTATACGTTTTTTTAATATGTTATTATTCTTTCTTTCTTTCTTTCTTTCTTTCTTTCTTTCTTTCTTTCTTTTGTTCCGGTTTTTTCGTCTCATTACTTATTTCTCAATTTCTTTTGTTTTTCCTTTTTTATTTTAATCATATTTGCTTTTTGTTTGTCTATTTCCCCGCTTTTTAACAGTATTCGTTTTTGCTTCTCTCTTTCTTTTTTTTCTTCCGTTCTTTTTGTACGTCTTGTTTATCTCAGTAGTTGTTTTTTGTTTATTTATTTGTTTGTTTGTTTGTTTTTTTTAATCCCATTAATTCTTTCTTTCTTTCTTTCTTTCTTTCTTTTTTTCTTTCTTTCTTATTACAGATTTTATCTCTCCGATTTACTTTTCTTTTTCGATTTCACTTCTTTATTTTTTACTTGTAGTTTTTTGTCTTCCTTATTTTTTTTTTTGTTTATATTATTTTACCCTTATTTCGTATCTAAGTTTTTTTTTTATTTCTATTCATTTTTCTCTTTGATATTATTTAACGCTTGATTTTCTTTCTTTCCTTCTTTCTTTCTTTCTTTCTTTCTTTCTTTCTTTCTTATGACAGTTTTTATCTCTCCGATTTACTTTTCTTTTTCGATTTCACTTCTTTATTTTTTCTAGTTATTCTTTTGTCTTCCTTATTTTTTTTGTTTATATTATTTTACCCTTATTTCGTATCTAATTTTTTTTTTTTATTTCTTTTCATTTTTCTCTTTGATATTATTTAACGCTTGATTTTCTTTCTTTCTTTCTTTCTTTCTTTCTTTCTTTCTTTCTTTCTTTCTTTCAGCTACTGTAAGAATATTTCATTGTCTATCAACTCTTCTTGACTCTTTGTATTGTCGCTATTTTTACCATCTTAAATTAGCAGTCCGTTGTCTTATCATTTCAATTTACTTTTGTTTCTTTCTTTCTTTCTTACAACTTATTTCATTTTACTCTTTTTATCCATTTTACAATTTATTAACGTTTCAAGCGTTATAAATTATTTCCTTTTTGTTCTTTGTTTGATTTCTTTTTCATTCCTTGCAGCCCTATCATTGGGGGCACTGGAATACGCCGATTGCTCATCTGCTGAGGGGTAAAATCCACCAACCAGTTTGCGGAGAATTACACATATCCATCTAATGTTGAGGCTCTTGTCCTGGGGCTTTGTAGAATGACGAGAGGCAATTTACTGCCATTACTATATATATATATATATATATATATATATATATATATATATATATATATATATATATACCAACCCCTCCGCTCGAGCAGGATATGCTACAAGGTCAAATTTTTAAAGTGGAGTTTAACAGGTTTGAATTCAGAGTTTTCCTTCTAGACTAGTTGCCTTACCAAAGCTGAAGAACCTAGTCTGTCCTACTATTTACCCATTGCTGGAGGGAGAATAATTGGATTCATACCTTCCCCAAGGGTATCAGTCTCGTCCAGGATTTGAACTCGTGTCGCCGAGTCCACTTCCTACGACAATAACCATTACACCTCAGACACGTCCAATACCATAAGGTTCATTCTAACTCGGCGGGGTAGTACTAGTTAAAATCCTCTTAATGGATTAAACAAAACTATCCAATCATTTACTACACTTAAAACCATTTAACTGCGAGCCAGAATAAGAAGTGCCCCTGGTGTAATGGTTATCGTCGTAGAAAATGGACACGGCGACACGAGTTCAAATCCTGGACGAGACTGATGACACTTCACATAGCACTAATACCATTGGGAAAAGTATGAATTCCAATTATTCTCCCTCCAGCTATGGGTTCTTCAGCCTTGAATTCCAATTATTCTCCCTCCAGACTGGGTTCTTCAGCCTTGTTGAAGCAGCTAGTCTAGGAGAAAGAAAACTTTGAATTCAGAGGGTTTGGTAAATATGGGTAGCTATATTTGAGATCGTTTAGAGTTCTGGGGATTGCATTAAACTAAATCTGATGGTGAGGCTTCAGTTCGGAGTTAAGTGAATGTAGAGTACCCATTCATTACTCTTTTAGTTATTCAGTGATAGTATCTGTTAGGGAGAGAGGCTCTGAGCAACGGGCACGAGTAAGGCACCGATTATACGGCCACCTGCTTCTTATCACGAAAACTATCCAAATCAGACGAAACAGACATGCAGGACACTGCTGGAGAAGCAGGGACGAGCTCATATCTAATGTATTCCTATGGACCCCCACATATGGCCGAGCAAAAGCAGGACGACCAGCGCGAACATACATACAGCAGCTATGTGAGGATACGGGATGTAGCCCTGAAGACCTGCCGGAGGAGATGAACGATAGGGAGAAGTGACAAGAGAGTGTCAGGTATATCCGTGCTAACGGCCCGACATGATGATGATGATGATCTGTTAGGGTCTCATCTTTGGATGAAGTAGACTTAAATCTTTTACTAAGGCTTATAATCATTAGTTAGTGGAAACTACATAGTCGTGTGTATGTTGAATGTATTAGATTGGAATACTTGATAAATAGAGTTACTAAAGTTAAATAGCAAAACTTGAAACTATCTTATTAAGCAAATAATTTTCTCTATTCGAATAATTACCACCAAAGTCATCTTCGTAGAAAAACGGTAGTAGTACTATTTAACCAATGGATGGGTGAGATAAAGAGTTCATAACTTTCTCTAGTTTATTAGTCCAAATGTGAACTTAATAGTGAAACTGAGGTTCGAACTAGCTCACTAAGATATCACTGGCCAGCATATTAGCCATTACTTTACCGAGACTATACACAAATTCCAGGAAATCATAAAGGAAAGGAAGGTTTTAACAGTGTATTTCATTCGACTTTTCTTGTTTCCTTATCATTTTTTAATTCATCTTCCAAGTGATTCCGAATATGGTTTAATAGTTGTCAAGAATAAATGTAAGATATGAATATTAAATAATATTATTCATGTGAAATATTGACGCTTGAAACCATTTATCTGTGTGCAAAATCCATAATAAATGGAATTAAAAGCGTCAAATAGCAATACTTGAGAGAATTTAACTGTGTGACAATAAATGAAGAATATTGAATAGAATTATTTACAACAGGTTTAGAGGTAATATTTCGTTCTTTATCAACAGAAGGACATGATCAGGTCTGATGAGGTTCTTCTGTGAATAAAGAACGTAATCAAGACACCTACAACGGGTTTAGTGGCAATATTTCGTTCTTTATTCACAGAAGGACTCCATCAGGTCTGATAAAGTTCTTCTGTGAATAAAGAACGAAATATTACCACGAAACCTGTTGTAAGTTTTTGATTTATCCACTTTTCCTCTTAATTTGATCATCTTGTCAGATTCACTAAAACCGACCGTTTCTCCACACGTATACACATTCACACACACACACACACACACACATATATATATATATATATATATATATATATATATATATATATATACATGGAACAGATTTGGTATTAGATAACCACCAAGGGTTGACATAGTATTTAACCAAATAACCTTTCTATTTTTTATTTGCCTACTTTCTTTTTTTTTCTTTGTTTGTTTCTTTCTTTCATCGGCATTTCTATATAATCTTTCTCCTCAATTCACTATTTTTCTGCTCATACATTACTTAAAAATATTTCTATAGTTTGCTTTCTTTCTTTCTTTCTTTCTTTCTTTCTTTCTTTCTTTCTTTCTTTCTTTTTCTTTCTTTCATTTTGAGTTTGTAACGTATTCTTATTCTTCAATTCTCTTTTTGTTCATTTTCTTTCTTTCGCTCCCTTTGTAATCTATTTATTTGATACTCAACATTTTTCTTTTCATTTTGTTTTGTTTCGTTGTTCTCTTTCTGATAATTTCTTTCTTTCTTTCTTTCTTTCTTTCTTTCTTTCTTTCTTTCTTTCTGTTTAATCAATTGTCGTTCTGACTCTTTTGAATCATTTATCTTTCTTTCTTTCTTTTTTTTCTTTCCCTTTATGTCGCTTTTTTGCTGATCCATTCTTCCTCCTAGATAATTCTGTTTTTAAATGTTTATTTTCTTCCTTTCAATTTGCTCTTTGTTCTTCATTTGAGATAAGCTTTCATCTCATTTTCATCTTTTTTAATCTTTCAACATTTTCTTTTTTCGTTTCCTTCCCTACTCATCTTTTTTCGTTTCTTTTTTATTTATCTTTTCATTGATTCATTTCACACTTTTCACACCAGCACACCTTTATCAATGTTTTACTTCTTTTTATTATTGACATTTTGTCAATATTTGATTTTTTTTTTGGTTTATTTTAACATTTCTAATTATTCTTATGCGATATTCAAATTTCCTGATTTCTTGTCATCTGTAAAGTTGCTTTTGTCTGTTTTTCATTATATTTAGTCTCGTTTTCAATTTGTTCTTTGTTTCCATTTTGGCCATTTCATATTCAATCGTTCATCTTGTCTATTTTCTCTCTGTCATTGGGTCTTATAATACGCTGTTGAGAGATAAGACTCCCAGTAAAAGGGATATTCTGGATACGGTACTAAACTGCATCTGGTAGGAAAGTTCCTATTCTAGAGATCTAAAGGGTGTGCAGTACGTCTTCATTGTCATGACACCCAGGTCAACACTTATTTCGTTCCATCTACCGGTCACTTATATCCGTTCAAAGTAATCCGTATTCGATAGGACCGCGTGCAAAAAAAACAAAACAAAAAAAAAAAAACACCTCTTAAGAATCAACTACTCAAACAATGTAGATATGAACGCATAATAAACACAATTTTCTAATCTCTAGACTTAAAAATAAGCTTAGATAGGTAGTCATGACGTCACACACACACACACACACACACACACACACACACACACACATATATATATATATAAGTTGGTTAGTTGTATGGGCTTTATAGCATGTAAACCCTTGTAGGTTATTTAATGCCAAATCCATTTTTATACAAATAATCAGTTCTATTTCAAACAATTCAGTTTACCATGAGTACACAATTTAATCATCAAAAATACATCTATTCAAACTGTTTAGATTAGTCAAACAGTTATTATTCAATTAATTCAGTTTAGTTTAGGTACAGATTTTCTTTACACACATTTAAATGTCAAAATTTTTTTATATCAAACTATTCAGTTTTGCTTATGTACAGTTTCAATCTAAAAAAAACAAAACAAAAACAGTTCCATTTCAAACAATCCAGTTTAGCATGAGTACACAGTTTAAATGTAAGTACACTGTTTAATTGTCGAAAACATTTCTTTTTCAAGCTCTTAAGTTTAATCAAACAGTTATAATTAAAAAAAGTCAGTTCTGCAGAAATACGCAGTTTAGTTCTTTTTAACCTATAGATAAGGCCATATCATTTGCTACCACTTCGAGCCAAAGTGGACCTGGGAGCGATGGCAATGAAGGAGTATTCTGGATTCTCCAAGGCTTCAGCATCACTGGATCCTCACCATCAGCTTGTTTAGTGTCATATCTTGGACACTCGTATGTGGGGGTCTTATCCCTCTGCACAGGCGTAGCCGATGTATTCTTCTTCTCCAACCGAGTGGGCAACTTATATACAAATATATTTATCTATATATATGCGAGCAAATATACACTTCGATGCTCTTGTTTCTATATTCAAACGATGACGAATACAACGATTCCTTCGTTATAATCTACATTCATTGATTCACTTTCAATGATTTCATGGACGGTTCAATACATTAAGTCAGGTACATAAATCTATATCATATAACTTGTTAAAGAGGTACGTCAGTTGTAGCGGTTATCATTGTACGAAATGGGACCGATAACCTTAATTAATTTCCCAGATGAGAGTGTAGGCATGTCACTTAACGCCTCTGCCCTCGAGAAAGGAATTAATCAATCAGTCCCTGACACGTAGGCAAATAGTAGGGCAGACTAGGTTCTTTAGCCTTTGTTAGACAACCAGTCTTGAAGAAGGAAAACTCTAAATTCAAGCAACACCATCGTTTTGAATAGAAAAAGAAAATATAACGATTTTACCGTGTCAGACTGTCTAGGTCAAGCGAAACTTATTTTTACGCAGACACGTCTGTAAAAATCATTATTTGACGCTTATTTATTTGCTTATCTGTACTGGGCGTGGGTGCGCACGCGCACGCGCACGCGCGCACACACACGCACTCAGACACAGACACACACACACACACACAAACGCAATCAGCTACACGCTTGCGCACACACACACCAAACACATAAAGACGCAGACAGACATATATATTCTCCTTTTTTCACTCTCAGATTCTCTCTCTCTCTCTCTCTCTCTCTCTCTCTCTCTCTCTCTCCACACACACATACATACATGAAGTCACATATAGACATATATTTTCACTCTTTCACTCTCATACTCCCTTTCCCTTTCTCTTTCTGTCTTTACACATGTATATACACGCACACGCAAAGACGCAGACAGCCATATATATCTTCCTCTTTCACTCTCAGACTTTCTCTCTCTCTCTCTCTCTCCCCACTCTCACACACATAAACACACATACACGTACATACACAAAGACGCAGACAAACATTAGTACACTTCCTCTTTCACCCTCAGACCATCTTTTTCTTTCTCTTTCTCCATATACACACACACACAGATGAAGACGCAGACTGATATATATTCTTCCTCTTTCATTCTTAGACTCTCTTTCTCACGCTCCCCCCATACACGAAGACACAGTCAAACTTATATATTCCCCCTCTTTCACTCTCATACTGTCTTTCTCTTTCTCTCTCTCTCTCTCTCTCTCTCTTTCCCTCCCTCTCTCTCTCCATATAAACATACACACACACTGCCCAGTCGGCTAGGGTAGTTGAATACATCGACTGCACCTCTGCAGAGGAGTAAGCTCCCCACCCCCAACGTGTCCTGAATATGACACTAAACAATCTGATGGCGTGGTTTCAATAACGGTGGAGCTTTGGGGAATGCAATGCTCCTCTTCATTGCCATTGCTCCCCGGTCCACTCTGACCCGGAGTGGTAGCTCCTGATAGGGCTCTATCTATGAGATAAAGTGAACAAATCTGCAAACTTTTGCAAAATTGAATTATTTGACATAGACGTTTTGCCATATGATAAACTGAATTGCTTGAAATAGACCTGTTTTGATGTTTGACTGTGTGTAAACTAAAAATTATACTAATACAATACTAAATTGTTAGAATTAGAACTTTTATACTGAACTGAATTACTAGAAATAAGAATGTTTTTGACAATTAAACTGTGCACGAATACTAAACTTAATTGTTTGAATTAGAACTGTTTATTTGTATAAAAATGGATTTGACATTAATTAACCTACAATAGCTGATACGCCATAAAACACAAACAAACAAACGTATTTTTATCATCATCATCATCATGTCACGCCGCCAGTACGGATCTTCCTGAACCTCTCTCGCCACCCCTCTCTATCGTCCATCATTCCCAGTAGTGTTATGTTTTGACCTTTTGACCCGGCCAAAAATGCCATTCAAGGTGGTGCACCGGAAGGAAGGGACACATCCCGGTCGCTGGAAATCGGAAGAGGTTGCGTAGGCGTTGAGGCGTGTCTATATTACTGCGTGGGAGTTTGAAGGTAATATAAGGCCGACGAATTGAGGAGAGTGGGAGATAGGCGAGAAAGAGGGCAAGCAGTACAGTGGAAGATGGAAGTAGACGCGATGTAGTAGGGAAAGCCAGCACACAGAAGAGTTTACTCCAGGGTCCGGTTAAGCAACCATGGAGAACGAGAAAGACACAACGCTGACGGCCATAACTTCGGGGTCAAAATATTTCAGTAATGTTCGGTCCTCAGCTACCTCTCACACGCAAACTTCGAGTAACCCTTTTTGAAACCTTACAAATAAAGTGAGAGGTAAAATATTTTATAAAGAAGTCTTCCTGCGTCTTTCTGTGTGCGTCGTTTTAGTCCTGCGACTTTATCATTGTGCGTCTGTTTAATTATTGTTGTGTTGTTATGATACGGCATATGATAATATAACATATTTTAATTTGGTGCTTGTGCCAGCAGAGTTTTTCAAGGACACAGAACGAACCTGGTTACCGTAAACGACAGTTTTAAGCATCACAACACGACATAAACGAAAAGGACAAAGAAAAATGCTGGAATTGAAAGAAGTAAAAAGAAAAAAAAACAAGAACAAGCGAGCAACAAACATGAACAGACTGACGCGAAAAGAAAGAAAGAAAAGGAAAAAAAAAAGAAAAGAGGAAGGCAACGTGCTGGAAGAAAAAAAAAAAAGAAAAAAAGAAAAGAAACAAGAATAGACCAGCTACAAAAACAGTAAAGTGAAAAAGAGAATAAAAAAAGAAAACGAAGATTATTAGTAAGTACATCCCTCATTCATATAATTCTATCTCTCTGTCGATTAATTTGATTATAATAGTGAAAGATTAGTTTTAATGACAAGGGCCTTTTTGAAGCATAAAACTAGAAATAATGTTTTTTTTTTTAAATGTGTGATCCCTAGATAAAAATCGAGATTACTGCTATGTGTAATATTGTATCGAAGTGAGGGAGGAAAAAGGAAGGAAAAAAAAAAAAGAGGACTGGGACAGTTGCTGTCCGTTTTTTGATAGACAGCAATAAAAACAAGATTGTCATAAATGAAAGTTACCATAGACGGGGTCTTAGTGAGCAAAAGCTGATAGTAAATATAAATTTTATGAATGGAATTTTTTTTATAGTAAATAGGTCTTGGTGAGTAAAAATTTGTAGTAACTTGTCAATGGTCCGGACAAATGATGATTGAAAATTAGAATTTCAGTCCAAGATCTGGAACCCCACATATCTGTAAATAAGACTTTTTGGGAAGGTTTTTTTATGTTTGGAACTTGTGGATTGGAAATGAGAATTTTAATCCGAGAGATGGAATCTTGGGAGCATTAATGGGATTGTCCAAGAATCTCGCACATTGGTGGTTTGTCTGAATAATGCGCATATACTTTTTTGATATTTATGAAGTTGGGGGAATCGATATTTTCGGCGCTGGTAGAATCAGGCCGGTTTTTTGTTGTAGAAGTTGTTGATACGAATTATTGGACTTGTCATGGTCCGTGTTCATTGAAAATGGTCTCGCCGAGGAGGCGGAGTAACTAAGAGACAGATGTTTTTTGTGTCTGACGTGGCAGACAGGTATTTTGGGAGTTCCCCCCGGAGTGGAGTTTTGAGATGGTTATTGGGGAAGATATTTTGAAACAGGGTTTTGGATATGATTAAGAGATGCGCAGAATTTTGACGGAACCAGGTGTGGCGAAGATTCGAAGATTCGGATTAGGAAATATTTTGAATTGGGAAATATTGTTGGCTGAAATTGATAAAAGTTTGGGTTGCTTAAAAAAAAACACCCGGGATATTTTGCGCAAAGAAAAAAAAAGAAAAAAAAAAGAAAAAAAGAAGAAGAATGCTCGTAAGCTATTGAAAAAGTTTCATTATAAATCAGACTTAATTTATGGTACTATAGACTGAAATTGAATAAACTGGGAAGCGAACCTATAGTTATAGTATCAAGGTAAGGACAGAGAGAGGTAGAGATAAGGTTAGAAAAAAAAAGAGACATTGAATGAGCAATTTATTATGAATAAAAAAAAAATGAAAAAAAAAATGAAAACAGAAAAAAACAAAAAGAAAAAAAGTTACAGGACAATGAAGATAGAAAGAAAATAAAAGAAAAAAAGAAAGGAAAGACACTTGAATATTGTTGAACGCAGCACATGAAAAAAAAAGAGAAAGAAAGAACGAACATTTTTCTTTAAATAGACAGTACATAGATTGAAAAAAAAGAAGAAAAGAAAACTGAAAATTTTTGAACTGTGATTGTAATATTGTTTTGACTTGTTGTAAAGTGAAACTTTTTGAGTTTGTTTAAGTTTAAAGGCGACATTAGAATTTTTTTCCTGTTCATATTATGAAAGTTGACGAAAACCATTAACAGAGGATTTTATACTAGGTTTACTAATAATTGTAATTATATTGATTCTAAATTTTTTTAGAATTTGGGTTTTCGGGAAATAGGAAATATTTTTTTTTCGGGGTTTCTGTTTTGACGAATCGGTGGCTGACGCGAGAGTTGGACAGACATTCATCCAAGTAAATTTACAGATTGTTGTTGGGTAGACGGCAAAGAAAGCAATTCTATCGAAGATTTCGCCGGCCCATGAAGCTGTTGAGGGCCTATTTGGCTTCTATTTTTTTAGATTGGAGTTCCGAGGATGGAATAAAAGTAAAAAAGGCGTGGCCTACTCCAATATTTTGTGGATGATGTCCGAGTCTTTCAGTCACGATGATGTTTTGGATTCGTATGTGATTTTGCGAAACGAAACGAATCAGGGAAAGGCGAGGTGCCTATATATTGGTAGCCACGAGGGTTCCTGAATGAATTGAAAAGAAACCCGGCGTGGGTTTGATCAGGTAAAGCATGTTTCCTTAAGGGCTTGCAAATCAATGGGCATGGAAACAGAAACTTAATGAAAAAAAAATGGGTAACACATTGCTAATTAGTATTTTGCGTGGACTATTTTAGGTGGTTTACAGCATGCGTGCCAGATTGTGATACATTCGGATGTATTGTGATACTTTGTTTTGGGCCATGATTTTTGTAGTTTATGGGGAATGCTTTGGGCATTGAAGATATTGTGTTTTAGCTTATGAAATTCTCCGGTTACTCCAGGTAGGAACCTGTTGAGCAAAGAACTGGAGTGTGGTCATGAGGAATCTAGGCGAAATGTATTGCTGGAATGACCAGGGTCACTAAGTTTGTGACCAAGATATGGGACCAGAGTATGGTCCTTTTAGGGTTTTGAAATTTCTTCAAGGAATTATGGAGGGCCCGTTGTGTTGGGAGGATAAAAAATGCATCCGTATGGTACCTTGATGCACACATGTCAAGATGGCCAACCACACAAATATAGTAAATGAAATGTAGATAATAATTAGCCGGGCAAGTGTTACATAGAGAGAAGTAAGATTTCTAAGTAAGATTTTATTTGCTGTATTTCAAGTGATTCTTTTTTGTGTTTTTAGCCATCTATTGTCCTTGTAAATTATTCTGTAAAATATGTGTGAGGGTGATGGAGACGAACGTGAAGAAAATTCCACATGTGGAATTTTGAAAAATAATTAATGAAGGATTGTTATGTTTTGACGTTTTGACCCGGCCAAAAATGCCATTCAAGGTGGTGCACCGGAAGGAAGTGACACATCCCGGTCGCTGGAAATCGGAAGAGGTTGCGCAGGCGTTGAGGCGTGTGTATATTACTGCGTGGGAGTTTGAAGGTAATATAAGGCCGACGAATTGAGGACAGTTGAGATAGGCGAGAAGGAGGGCAAGCAGTACAGTGGAAGACGGAAGTAGACGCGTTGTAGCAGGGTTAGTTTACTCCAGGGTCCGGTTGAGCAACCATGGAGAACGAGAAAGACACAACGCTGACGGCCATAACTTCGGGGTCAAAATATTTCAGTAATGTTCGGTCCTCAGCTACCTCTCACACGCAAACTTTGAGTAACCCTTTTTGAAACCTTACAAATAAAGTGAGAGGTAAAATATTTTATAAAGAAGTCTTCCTGCGTCTTCTTTCCTGCCTGCGTCGTTTATTCCTGTGTCTTTATCATCGGGCGTCTTAATTATTATTGCATCAGTATGTATCCAGCATATATATGTATATTTCTGCATGAATCAGCAGATGACTATATAACAGTAGGTACTATTTACCTACTATTTTGTCCTACTATTTACCCATAGCTGGAGGGAGAATTATTGGATTCATACCTTTCCCAAGGGTATTAGTGCTATGTGAAATGCAATCAGTCTCGTCCAGGATTTGAACTCGTATCGCCGTGTTCATTTCCTACGGCGATAACGACTACACCACGGGCACCTCCACTTTTTACCCCTCCGCTCGGGCAGGATATGACACAAGGTCAATTTTTAAGCGGAGTTTAGCAGGTTTCAATTCAGAGTTTTCCTTCTCCTAGACTAGTTGCCTAACTAAGGCTGAAGAATCTAGTCTGTCCTACTATTTACCCATAGCTGGAGGGCGAATAATTGGATTCATACCTTCCCCAAGGGTATTAGTGCTATGTGAAATGCAATCAGTCTCGTCCAGGATTTGAACTCGTGTCGCCGTGTCCAATTCCTACGACGATAACGACTACACCACGGGCACCTCCAATAACAGTAGGTCTTCAAGTCTAGATTCTGTATTAGCACAGAGCTGTTGGATATAGGTTCTAGCTGGTTGTCCTGCCTTTGTTCGTCTGTGTGAAGGGGTCCATAGGCGTATGTCGCTTATGAGTTCATCCCCACTTCTCCCACAGTGTTCCGCATGTCTGGTTCGTCTATATCTTGGATAGTTTTCGTAATGGGTGTTAAGTGACCGTACAGCTGCTGCTTTGTTTGGTGCTGTCTCAAGGACTTGTTTAATATTGCTCGCCGCATTCTTGTGTAGTTACCCTCGAGTTTTTTCTCCATACGTTTAGTTAGCGTCCATGTCGTGCATCCATATAGCAGTATTGACACGATTGCTGCTAGGAAAAAAAACTGCGTTTTATTTTTTTGATCAGGTCTGACTTCCATACTAGCGATAGCCTATCGATAGCTGTCCATGCCTTTGTGCTGATGTCAGTCTCAGTTGTCCACTAGTTTCAAATAACTGCCATTTAATATGGAGATGTTGCCTCTTTGATTAAAGAACTTGTATTCCATCTTGTCTGCATTGACATGGAGGCTTATGCCAGCAGCTGCTCGTTCCAGACCATGTAGCAGGGTTTCAGCTTGTATTTGCCGGAAATGCTATGTCATCGGCGTAGTCTGCGTCTGTAATTATTTGTGTGGGTTTTCTTCTGCTTCTTTTCTTTGCCACCTTGAAACCGTTATCTTTCATTTTATCAATAGATGTTCTAAGCACGTAGTCTAAGCAGATGATAAACAGGTACGGGGCTAATGTATCTCCTTTATATATATATATATATATATATATATTGTCATCCACAGACAAACTGTCTCATTGTGTCACAACACTTCAGTGTGGTTTGATTTGAGTTTGAGTTTGAGTCTTGTTTAACGGCATATCAACCCCTGTAGGTCATTTAATGCCAAGTGGTTTGATTTGCAGGAAGCTTGAAGCTGGGATCGAAACCTGCCCAACTTCACATTAGACTTAGTATCATATCATTCAGCCCACAAGCGAACCACTTCAGCTCTAGAATTATAAGGCATTAAGAAGTAGATTTCGTTTGTTTATGTTTTTATACCTTATCGGATACCTGAGTGCTCAATTCGTTCGAAGAGCTTTGCATTATGCGAGTGGCAATCATAAATTCCTTCGCCAGAGTGCTTAACCCCTGTGGGGGTGCGTATATATATATATGTGTGTGTGTGTTTGTGATGTTTATGAAACCTATAACAAGTGTATTGAATTTTGATTTCTGGTAATGTCTACCAAGTTAATGCCAGTAAAATGGGAATCAATTATTATTATTATTATTATTAATAATAAAGATCTGAGAGTAAAAGATGTACTCTATACCCCAGAACTGTTGCCTCACCGCATTATGCGAGTGGCAATCATAAATTCCTTCTCCAGAGTGCTTAACCCCTGTGGGGGTGCGTATATATATATATATATATATGTGTGTGTGTGTGTGTGTGTGTGTGTGTGTGTGTGTGTGTGTTTGTGATGTTTATGAAACCTACAACAAGTGTATTGAATTTTGATTTCTGGTAATGTCTACCAAGTTAATGCCAGTAAAATGGGAATCAATTATTATTATTATTATTAATAATAATAAAGATCTGCGAGTAAAAGATGTACTCTATACCCCAGAACTGTTGCCTCACCGCCTGATGCTGTTTAGTGTAATAAAAAGATCACATGGTTTTTATGAGTGTCTTACCACTCTGCAGGGAATAATGTCAGCATATTCTAAGCCCTGCGAATTTGGCTCTCGTCATGGCGAACAGGCGTGATCGTCATTTACTGGGGAGAAACAATGAACCAAGAACGATTGCAGAAACTATTTTTATTGTTTTTGAAGAATGTACATCGTCGTTTGTCAGGCCAGTTATGTCGACGGGACTGTTAATTTTAACCCGAGCTAGAAATTCAGCCGTTGTGTATCTTTGAATGGTTTGTGTTTTCCGGGTAGCACAAGTCTCGACGCCTTCCCTACCGGATGTGCGAGTCTCTGCCTACGGCACGAGATGTAAATGTTTATGCCAGCGCCGTTTCCAGTGAGGGACATGTTTACTTTCCAACTTCTCACCAAGCCTCGCTAATGACACCAACATTTCCGGCTGACATTTACAAATCGACACATTACATAACTACCTCGGGTGTGCCCTATGATATTCGTGTTCGGTAAGATCAAGTTTACTTCCGGGTCCACATATTACATATATTCTCAAATTTGTCCAGGACGCAGCAGAATAATCGTGTCTTTTTCTGAGTATTCCAATCACAAAGCGGCCTTTTTCCAATTGCACAAAAGTAGAGGGTTGGAATAGACTGACCTCAGCTCGGTAACCACGCTCAAATTTTATTTTTGCCAGATTAATTTCCTCCTTGCTGTGTACGTGAGTGGTGTCCACATTAAACTGACCATACACTGCATACTATCCGCGTGTTAACGAGCTAGCCCCTTGTTGTTCCGAGGATCCTCTGGCGTTCACCTGAAGTGAGTGTTGTTTACTTGAACACATAGTCCCAGTTGACCTTTCGTCCAATCATTACATACTTGACTTGGTGTGGGGGTTATAGCCTGGTGCCTGAGGCGCCCCAAGATGTGGAATGCAGAGGGGAGAAAACATTTTTGTGACGGCTACACATGAGTCTCGATTCGTGCTTGGCCTTTATAGTAAAATGACCTCATGTCAAATCTGACTGGGTGGCAAGTTGATTGAATATCATATTATCCGTGTGTCAAATTATTTGACACTTTCTACGTTAAGGGTAATTTGTCCCAAGTTTAGAAATATGGAGTACCAAGTTTGGTAGTTATCGCATCTGCATGCTCTACTTACCATCAAAGATTCACTTCTTGAAATTTAACTTTTGATGATGAATTTTTGTAATATACTTGAATTTCTGCCAATGCATACACTCCTTAGTAGAATTGCCAGAGAGCGAAAATTTGATCCGATTCTACTTTTCATCAGAAGATATGGACAGATTTAAAAAAAGAAAAAAGAAACAGATATAGTCTCACAGTTCATTAAATAGACGTATTAGAATCATGCAGATAAAGAATTCTAGGGTATAAATACATGCTATTTCACATGTGTTTTTCACATATGTGTATTAAAACATTTACACGGATGGGGAGACCCCGTTGCGTAGTGGTTAAAGTGCTGGACTATAACATCGTAGTAAGTGAGTTCGAACTCTAGTAGCGCTTTTACGTTCACTTTCGGGTTATTTCTACTGGGAAAGGAAGGTATCACCCCCAGCTGTAGTTTAAATTTAAGCACTGTTGTTCATCTATAAGGATGCTTTTGGCATTAAGTAACCCATGAAGGTTGATATGTCATTTAATAAAGAGACCACTAAACCAAGTAGTTGTTTCCAAATTATTGGTCTGAGATAGGAATTTTTCAAACAATAATAATGTATAAATAAAGATTTATCATTGTTTAATAGGAATATTTATTCGAAAGTATATAATTACTTGAATTATTGATATCATATCGGAATACTTCGTATTAAATAATCGTGTGCAAATAAATAATCATAGACTAATGAAAAAAAGTTGTTCTTATACGAGGATGGCTTTAGGATCAAATAACCGACGAAGGTAGACATATCTTAAAACAAAGAAATAGTGTGCAAATAAATAATCATAGACTAATAAAAAAAAGTTGCTCTCATCCGAGGATGGTTTTAGGATCAAATAACCGACGAAGGTAGACATATCTTAAAACAAAGAAACCAAACTAAACTAAACCAAAGCGTTCACACCAGGACGAAAACAAATAGTGAATTTTCGGCCAACGCATGCGTAATATCCGTGTCGGTAAATTAGTCATTTTCCATCAGTGGAACTTGTATACCATATATAGGAATACGACCTCTTCTTTTCTTGCTCCAGTTTTAATTAAAAAAAAACAACCTCCAAATCTTTCGAGGTTAATTGAAAAGACAATGACTATTTCGAAGACTGGTTATTATCAATCAATTCCCCATATTCTCGTTAATAAAAGTTTTATAATGCTTTCTCCAAAAACTTTAAAAAATAACTAAACGGGTCATTATATTCCTTATCTATCAGGAGAAAAGTACTCAAATACTTGTTTAGATTACTGAATATTGCAAATGCTTCGTTTAAGATGAAAAGTCTCTATAAATGGATTTAGATTTACAAATCAGATTGGCCCAGACGGTCCCACTGTTGATACGTTTATTGAATATTGATCAATCTCCCAGTGTCGATAAATTTTTATTCCTTTATTTTTCAGATTTATCACATCTATCAATATCTCGGGTAGTTTATTATTTCTTCCTATTTTAAGTTCTTCGAAGCCATCTATGCATCGCACATGACATACAATTATATGTATAAAAATCGAAATAATTTGTATCTGTGTATAGCATTGCTCATAAATAAATAGATTTCACACAATTTTCAGAAAACCTTAATGTTATTCTAAAGCGAATGTAATAAGATTTTAGAATGTCTTTTGTATCTTATTCAATGAAAATAATTTGTATACCTTGCACAGCAGAATCACATCTTTAAAAAGTATATCTTAGACATAACACTAAACATCATCTGTTGGAAAGACTCCTGTTCTGGAGTCTTGCAGAGAATAAAATTGCATTTCTTGCCATTGCTTCCCGGGTCCATTCTAATTCAGAGCACTAGTACTTGATAACGTCTCATCTGTGGATCAAACAGATCTGTTCAATTATTTATATTATATAGTAAAAATTATTTGATTTTCTGAGACGAAGTTTGATGATTTTTATCATTCAGAGTTTATATTCCCAATGGCCGATATGTTCTCCGGCCTGCTTTAGGTTTTTCTTGTCGAACTCGGGAGCCGGCCGGGAACTTCGAAACCCAACCTTTATTTTATCCACTGGGCTCGTTTGCTCTGATTCCGTTGACCATAATCGGGTACAGATGTTAATCATTCCCGTATTTTTACTGGCTTGTTGTCAGGATTGAACCTGCCACCTCTGGCTAATTGTTACTTAGAAGCTTAGGGAGCCAACGCCTATAGCCATTACGGTGTGCCTAGCTGGACAGCTCAAGAAGAATATTTGGAATTGATGTTCTTACATCACTATGATTACTGGTATTAAGTAGTTTTTTTTCCTGGACTCATATTACAAATTTTTTTATAGTTATCTAACCTTTTTGATTATTGATATAACAATAAAGACGAAGACAATAATCCGAAATCCCTGAATGATAGATAGTAATATTTAAAACTGTATAAATCTGTCCAAATTATTTGTAGTCAGAATAGTTACTTGACGATATAATTCTTTACAAATTATTATTAGTTACTTAAAACTATATAATTACTTAAAATCAGATAATAGTGTTCAAATTATTTATATTAAATTGGAATAATTGAAACAATTCAATTGTGTTTAATTTATTTGTATTTGATAGGAATCTTTGAAAACACGGAACAGTCCAGCTGACTGAGAATGTTGAGTACACTAATTGTGTAACCTGATAACTGATAACTGTGTAACCTGATAACTGTGTAACCTGATAACTGTGTAACCTGATAATTGTGTAACCTGATAATTGTGTAAACTGATAACTGTAACCTGATAATTGTAACCTGATAACTGTAATTGTAACCTCATAACTGTAACTGTAATTGTAACCTCATAACTGCAACTGTAACTGATTACTGTAACTGTAACCTGATAATTGTAACCTGATAACTGTAACCTGATACATGTAACCTGATAACTGTGTAACCTGATAATTGTGTAACCTGTAACTCTTTGAGCGTATGCCTAAATTGAATTGTTGGAGTTACGTAGCGATGCTTGAAACCAATTAACTGTACACAAGTAAAAGTATAGATATTAGAGAGCAATATTTAAAAATCATTTAAACGAATGCAAACAAATGATTAATACTTAATATAACTTGGAATCATTTGACTGAGTACAAACAATAATACTTTTATGCAAGCAAATTAGTTCTCGCTGGTTTGAAAATATGATTACCGACAAACTATTTGTAATATAATGGCCGAGTGATTTCGTTTTATATATCCTGCCTTTCGGTTTAGTTAGGCTGAGAACCTTTCGCTTAGCGCATGGGTTAGTTAGGTGCAACATGAGCGCAGGTTTTCACGCGCGCGGAGGGAGGATGTGTCATTCAGCAATGTCAAAATAAAAATCCCAGATAGGACTTGGGGATGTGAATGACGTCATGCACCAGACGCGTGCGCGGAGGATTTTGGGAGATTTGAGAAAAGTCAGTTAGTTGAGTCTTGCGGTCCGAAGAAGAAGGGTGACTTTCGCTTGCTTGTCGAGGCCTTGTGGCGGGTGCCACACGTGTTGGGGGTGGGGGCAGATGGAAAAGCCAGAATAGAAAGAATGTGTATCTCTCTCCTTATGTCGAAGAACCTTTAAACTCAAAATAATAATAAAATAGATAATAAAAAGTTTCGTACCTGAACTAAGAAGTCGTAAATGTTTTTCGTTTTTCGGAATTCCTATGTTGTATGTATATATGTTATGAACATTCTATGTATTTTTCACATATTCATGTATGGGTATGTTACATATTGAATTACAAATCATATGTATAACCATTTAACTATGTGTAAACAAATGAGCGCTGGCTCGTTAAAAATGTTATGTAAAAATCTATGCGTTTACAAATCATATATTATATGTATAAAAAAGATTTATCATTAAATAACCTACAAGGGTTTCTATGCCATAAAACCTAACTAGCCCAATCCTTACCTTTGAGTGATTTTGTTATATACTCATCTACAGCATCACAACGACACAATAATAAAGACGCACGCAGGAATAACAGACGCAATGATAAAGACGCAGGAAGGTTTACTCAAGGTTTGCGTGTGAGAGGGAGCTGGAGACCGAACATAACTGAAATATTTTGACCCCGAAGTCATGGCCGTCAGCGTTGTGTCTTTCTCGTTCTCCATGGCTGCTCAACCGGAGCCCTGGAGTCCACTCTGCTGGGAGCTGGCTTTCCTTACTACATATCGTCCTACTCCCACTCCAACTCTACTCAACTGTCTGGCTCGTCGAACTCAACTGTCTCCTTCTGTTCAATTCGTCGGCCTTATATTACCTTCAAACTCCCACGCGGTGATATGGACACGCCACCACGGGATGTGTCACTTCCGCTATCTTTGGAATGGCCTGTGTGATCGTCATCGAGCGGAAATAACTGTCATGAAGTTCAGAGGTCACTCTCTTCCGGTGCGTCAGTCTATGAGAGTATAATGGGATTTTTTTTACCTCGTCCCATTTCATCAGCCAATTTCCGCCCACGCGATTTCCTCTCATAACTGCCATTGGAATGTGTCACTTCCTTCCGGTGCATCACCTTGAATGGCATTTTTGGCCGGGTCAAAAGGTCAAAACATAACAATTTCACATTTCACCATTTACCTTTCAGATTACTGTGTCACTCAAAGTAGCATGATGAATTTATCTAAAATTTTCTATAACTCAAGTTAGTTTTAAAAGTAATGAGCCATTACGTTTTCTCTCACTTCAAAATAATGTAGCGACATATTTATATCGATTTGTGACTAACTGAAAGTTGAAGAAATGTTGCTTTCTCTCAAGAATGCATCGAAGAACATTAATGTACAATTATAACAACATATCTTATTACCTGTGCCAACCTAATAGAAATAACACTAAGGAGTAAACGAAGGTGTGCATGTTATCGAACATACTTGTATATGAAATAATTTAGAGATATGAAAGTTTTTGAGAGATTCACATTTTTGAGAAGTGTTCCTTAGTTGTTGGTTGTATGCCAGTTGTATACATGCCAATGAACAAATAAACTAGGAAAATGTTATGCCTCGTACTATTCTTTGGTGTTGTGTTCAATACATCATTATCTTGTTTACACACAGTTAAATATCAAAACAGTTCTATTTTAAATAATTCAGTTTAACTTATAATGATTGATATGCCATAAAACCAAAACCAAACCAAACCAAACCCAAACTGTCGAACATGAGGTTGACTGGATTACCAACTGTACTTTGTGCGCTTAGAACGGTCTCTAAAGCCATGGGTGAAAAGAGAGTGGGGTGACTGGAAATCAGTGGAAGTTTTAAGACCATCCAAACCACAACATTGGTACAAGTGGCGAAAGTCGACTCAGTAGAGTCCTGAAGAGATGAGGAGACTTACTATTACTAAGGCTACAAAAGAAGTAACACAATTATAATAATAAGAATCTTCCTATCTCCGTTTGACCTCGTGCTAGATGCTAAAAAAAAGGATACATTTTGCCAACCCAACACCTAATGGCAGGAAGGATACGAAACAACGTCAATTTTCAAGCAAAAAATCTGCCTTCAGATGCACTGTAAAGGCGAATTGTTTTAATGGTAAGTATTTAGAATTTGATTCGGCTCTATTTTTAAATTCATATAAAAACTGTTTTGTTTTGTTATTGGCTACAAGCCACACACGCATACGTACACACAAATACACACGCACACTCACATAAACACACACACACACACATATATATATATATATATATATATTTAAATCTCTGAATTAAAACAAATTTTCATCTGGTTCATCATGATTTTAACTGTGACACTTAATTAATAGAGATTAAACCGGACATTGGCCTAGAGGTTAGAGTGTTCGACAATGGCTCGGGAGACCTGGGTTCAATCGCAGGTCAAGTCATACCAAAGACTCAAAAAATGGTACTTGATGCCTCCTTGCTTAACACTCAGCATTATAAGGTACGGATCAAGGGTAAAGTAGAGCAATCCAGGGAATGAGTAGCGCCCTCCCCTACACCTTGGTGTAGTAGCTATCGAAAAGGGAGCCTTCGGGTTACCCTCGACTATGGTCGCCAACTTTACTTTTTACTGAATACAAATTTACCAAACTCCATATAAGTTCTAGAAATCCACGAAGATAGATAAATATTATGTCTCAAAGCTCTTACGTCAAATGATCAGAACAAATCATACCCTCCACAACATATATATATATATATATATTCTATCCCTCGAATTAAGAATGTTTAAACGTAAAAAAAGCGAAATATAAAAGCCAAAAAAAAAAAAAAAAAAAAGAAAAGGCCAACCAAAACAAAAAGTATTAAAAGCTATTAAAACATCTATGAAGTCGAATATTAAAATTGTCAATCTTTAAAGTTTCAACTCAACATGAAGTCATTATTGTGGCATTTATAGACATCCAGTCTTGCTATGCAAACAGTTGTGTGGGATTAACAAAATTATATACATAAAATGTTTCAGTCACGTTTATGCGTCTGTTCATTCGTTTCCTAATCTTCATAACACAAACACGCACCCATACACGTGAAAATATATATAAATATATATATGAGAAATTGATAGATATTGGATTCGAATATGACCACCGCGTGACAATTTTTTGTACCAATCCCATGATATCAACAAATAAGAATGCTTGAAGCTTTTTATATTAAGGAAGAACGGTGCACACAGTACCACCCACTGAGCTTCAATAACAGGTATACAAAGAAGAACTGACTTATATTAATGGATATTATTGAAGCTGAGGGTTTTAAATCTCCTAAATGGATTTCTTTAACAGAACCTTGAGGTCATCACTCCCATATTCATACAAGTGCCTTTCTCCTAGATGGATAATTTACAAAAATCTTAGTATCAATCCCGGTATTACTCTGTTAGAAGGTCTTTGACCCAACAAGATCACCTATCAGTAATTTGACAGATCACATTTTTAATTCTACAAGGTTTCTAGCCACCCTCCTCATTAAGAAGCTCTTTAGTCGCTGATCACTTAACCGTATGAGAGGTAGTACTGTATCATATGGACGCTTTCTTTTGAGTATCTCTCTCTCTCTCTCATGGTAATCTATACCTAGAAGCAAAATAGCCTTAATTACCTTTCCACAAGAAACAAACTTCTAAAAAATCCGCCAGAGCTTATACCTAAATGTAGGTTATGTAGTTATAGAGACGAAAAGATCAATCACATAAGCGATGATGTAAATTAGTACAAAATGAAAATAATACTAGTCACGGTTGGGTGGATAAGATGATTCACTGGGAATTGTACAAGAAGTTTAAATTTGACTATCTGAACTAGTGGGATTTGCACAAACCAGAATCTGACCTGGAGAATGAAATACTCAAACTTGACTGAGATTTTGAGATACATAAGGATCATTGATATCCATGAGACATAAAAAGTCCTCTGGGATTTTCAGATACAAACGGATCTCCTAATCTCAGGCAGACGACCAGTCTTGTAATAAAAAAAAAACAAAAAAAAACTTACCAAATTGTGGACTTTGCTGTCCCGGTTAACCACTGAGTATTACTGAAAGAAAGCAAAAACAAGGATAGGTACCTGGACCTTTGTTAGAGAATTGAAAAATAGTGGAACATTAAAGTGGCAATTATACCAATTGCAATTCATGCTCTTAGTACAGTCACCAAACGATTAGCCATCATCATCATCATCATCATCATGTCGTGCTGGTAGCACGGATATCCCTGACCCTCTCTCGCCACTTTTCCCAATCGTTCATCGCCTCAGGCAGGTCTTCTGAACAGCATCCCGTATCCTGAATGTATGTTCGTGCTGGTCGTCCTGCTTTTGCACGGCCATGTGTGGGGGTCCATAACAGTACATCACTTATGAGTTAATCCCTGCTTCTCCAGCAGTGTCCCGCATGTCTGGTTCGTCTAACTATATCAGTTTTCGTGATAGGAGGCAGGTGGCTGTACAGTTGGCATCTTGTGGGGTGCTGCTGCCAGGACCTGTTCAAGATTGCTCGCAGCATTCTTGTGTAATTGCCGTCTAGCTTCTTCTCCAGCCGTTTTGTTAGCGTCCATGTAGTGCATCCATATAGCAGTATCGATGTGACCGCTGCCTAGAAGAAGCTGCGTTTCATTTTATCGGGCAGGTCTGATTTCTATATAATCGATAGCCTATTGGTAGCTGTCCATGCTTTCGTTAACCTCCTGTCGATGTCCTTTCCGGTTGATTCGACGCTGCTTCCGGTTGATTCGACGCTGCTTCGTTTGATTATAGCTCATATATTCCGTTTTGAGTGCATTGACATAGAGGCCTATGCCTGCGGCTGCTCGTTCCAAACTATGCAGTAGTGTTTCGGCTTGGTTGGGTATATTTGCCAGTATCACTCTGTCATCGGCGTAGTCGGCGTTGGAAATTGTTTGACAAATGGAGACAATCCGAACGACAATATTATTAAGATCGATCAGAATACTGAGAAGAGTTCTAGAGACTTGAGGTTAGTTGCTGTTACTCAAACTTTAGTGAGTAACCATCGGCTAAAGCTGGTTTGAAAAACTCAAAAAGAATAAAAATAAAATTCAAAAAGAATATCTAATCAAAGGAATAAATACTTGGACTGTACCCCTCGTTAGATACTCAGGACCCTTTCTCAAGTGGACCAGAGATGAACTTAGACAAATGGACCAAAGAACTAGAAAACTAATGACCATGCACAAGGCATTACATCGCATAGACGACGTGGACAAACTATATGTACTAAGAAAAGAGGGAGGAAGAGGACTTGCCTGCATCTAAGAACGCTTTGACACATCTATACAACGACTCAAAGACTACATAGAAAAACACGAAAGAGGACTGATTACGGCCATCAGAAACAATACTAACAACACGATACATAACAGAATGACAAAAAACTAGGAAACAAAAATGGGAAGGAAAACAACTCCATGGGCATTTTAAACGGCTAATAAACAACATTACACACGACAAAACCTGGACATGGCTAAGAAAAGTCAACTTTAAGAGAGAAACAGAATCTCTCCTAATGGCAATACAAAAAAGCGCCATAATACCAATCATATCAAAGCGAGGATAGATAAGACGCAACAAAATAGCAAATGCAGACTTTGCGGTGACATAATTAGCGAATGCAGCAAATTGGTACAGAAGGAATACAAGGCTAGACATGACTGGTTGGGCAAGGTGATCCACTAGGAAATGTGCAAGAAATATAGATTTGACCATGCCAACAAATTGTATATGCACAACCCAATACCTGTCCTAGAAAATGACACGCACAAACTCCTATGGGACTTTGATATAAAAACGGATCACTTAATCTCGGTCAGAATACCAGGCCTTATAATAATCAACAACAAAAAAAAAAGAAAATCTGCAAAATAGTCGACTTTGCTGTCCCAGCAGACCACAGAATAAAACTGAAAGAATGTGAAAAGAGAGATAAGTACCTCGACCTTGCTAGAGAATTGAAAAAAACTATGGAACATGAAGGTGATAATTATAGTAATTGTGATTGGTGCTTTTGGCACGGTAACTAAAGGCTTATTAAAGGGCCTGGAAGATTTGGAAGTTGGCAGCCGAGTGGAGACTATCCAAAGAACAGCATCACTGAAAACGGCCAGAATACTGAGAAGAGTCCTGGAGACTTGAGGAGACTTGTTGTCACTCAATCTCCAGTGAAAGACCATCAGCTTACGCTGATGGGAAAAACGCTAATGAGTAATAATAATAATAATAATAGAAGAAGAAGAAGAAGAAGAAGAAGAAGAAGAAGAAGAAGAAGAAGAAGAAGAAGAATTGAATAAAAACAGAAAGAACTAAGCAATCCCCTATCTTCAAGACATTCTTAAAATAGACAAGGGAGGAACTCAGCCGAATCAATCAAAAGACAAAGGCTTCATACTTAAGAGATAACAAAGACAGACTCTGTGTATCAAGAAAAGAAGGAGGAAGAGTTCTCGCCAGTATTGATTCTTGCATAGATACAATATGTCAAGGACAAAGCCAGTGGACAAAAGACTTATAACAGCTGCTTGAAAGAGTTATGGAAAAATAAGGTCAAGCAGAAAAATTACTCCAATTATAAAGCAGAAATAAAAAGAAAAATATTGAATGTATACTTGAAGCGACTAACTCTGAAGATGGCACACGAAAAGACACGGGCGTGGCTAAGACCAAAAAAAAAAAAAGAGACTGAATATCAGAAAAATGCCATAAGGAGAAGTAATATCAATGAGAAAATTGATAATATGCAAAAGAATAGCGAGAGTAGATTATGTGGAGACAGAGATGAAAGAATTTATCGCATGATAAGTAAAAACAGGAAACGAACACAAAAGAAATATATGACTTAGTACGACGGTGTAGGGAATTAATGAACTGGAAATTGTGAAAGAGATTAAAATTTAACCAGACTATAAAATGGTATATGTACAAGCCAAAATGCGTCCAAGAAAATGAGACGCATAAATTAACTTCTAAATTTTTTTAGATGTTTATATACAAATTTGTGAGATAAAATAGTACACAGAATTATCGCTTATCTACCGAAATAAAAGAAATATAAACACGATAAATATATTTATATATTAATTTAGAATATTTTTTCACGAAGCTCCGTGAAATTTTTTTAAAAACAATATAAACATTTAGAATAGTTTGGTTTGGTTTGGTTTTATGGCATATCAACCTTTGTAGGTTATTTAACGCCAAATCCATTTCTATGTAAATAATCAGTTCTATTTAAAACAATTCGGTTTAGCATGAGTACACAGTTTAATTGTCAAAGACATTTCTACTTCAAACAATTCAGTTATTGATAACAATTCAGTTTAGTGTAAGTACAGTTTATGGACCCCCACACATGACCATGCAAAAGCAGGACGCCCAGCACGAACAAACATTCAGCAACTATGTGAGGATACGGGATGTTGTCCAGAAGACCTGCCTGAGGCGATGAACGATAGGGAAAAGTGGCGAGAGAGGGTCAGGGATATCCGTGCTACCAGCACGACATGATGATGATGATGACAGTTTCAGTGTCAAAAATATTTCAATTTTAAACAATTCAGTTTAGCAAAAGCACGCAGTTTTAAAGGTAAGTACAGTTTAATTGTAAAAAAAAAAACATTTTTTATTTCGAGCAATTCAGTTTACTCAAGCAATTCTACTTCAGCTAATTCAGTTTTGTAAAAGTAGAGATTTTGTTCACACACAGTTATATGTCAGAACAGTTCTATGTTAAACAATTTAGTTTAGTGTAAATACAGTTTCAATGTCAAAAAACAGTTTCAGTTATATGTAACAATTCAGTTAAGTGTAAATACAGTTTTAATGTTGAAAAACAGTTCTATTTCAAACAGTTCAGTTTACTCAAACAATTCAGTTTAGCATAAGTATGCCGTTAGTTCTATTTAACCCATATATAGGGCCCTATCAGGAGCTACCACGCAGGGCCAGAGTGGACCTGGGAGCAATGGCAATGAAAGGGTACTCCACATTCCCCAAAGCTCCAGCACTGCCGGAACCTCACCATCAGATTGTTTAGTATCATATTCAGGACAATCGTTGGTGGGGTCTTACCAGTGTATTCTACAGCCCCAGCCGACTGGACAAGCATTTAGAATAGAATTTTAAAAAGATATATGTAATTGGAAATGCTTTTTCTGTTCGTAAGAAATATGATTTATTGCAAAAAGAACCATTTTAACTGTTCAGTATACAAATAAAAGGCTGGACTTTGGAGACACTGACAGTACCCCATGCACAGGGTTAAGAATTACTCAACTGCATCTGATGATAAGGCTCTGTTTGTGGAGATCTTTATTGCCAATTCTTCTAGGTCAGAACAAACCCGGAGGGTCATAGTAGTTAGTTATCATCTAAGGGTCAAATTAATCTGTTTGAAAAAAATTCGTGTTGGATAGGAATACATAATTTCATATAACTCTATTTAGTTTTTATAATGATTGTTACCTTGAAGCTGTAATTGTTTACTAAGGACTGTTACAAGTTACTTGAAAGCATATAATTGTGTTCAATCAAATGACTATTACTAAATAGAAATAATTATTTGAAGCTACATAATTATTAGCATAAGACAGGAATACTTGATATCATTAATCGGTTTGCGAAAAAGCTTTAAAACAATGTTGTATCGTGGTAAGGAAAAGATACACAGTGAAATAGAGTTAATTATCTCTTCACTCAAGTGGTACAGTCCGTCTAGTCTCGTGCTATTGGCATTACGTCAGAAGTTGATCTCTTCTACTGACCGACGTCCTTCCTCAGAACTTTATCTGTCTCAGCTTCTCTTTCTGCTTCGCTGCTCCGTGCTTCAGAAACACGGCGTCTTTTATACTTCTACGACACCGGAAGTCATGTGGTAAGAGCCACTATACAAAAAACAACTGCACAAAAATACAAATTTGAACGTACAAGGAACGCAGTTAGCTAACTCTTGACATGAAATAATTATAGACTGGTTGACTTGCCATTAACTCAATATATATATATATATATATATATATATATATATATATATATATATGCCATTATAATAAATCAATCAATCAGTCAATCAATTTATATACATTTTTTTTTTCATCATACAACGTGTGAAAGCACGTGTGATACCAAGTCCTCATCAGCCGCCATCCAGGGGTGATAACACAGTTTCGGTAGCTCAAGGCGGTACTGCCACCCCTGGCGCTACCAAGCAGCTTTTGCCACCGGACAGGGTATTAAGAGAATCATATATACACATATATATACACCAGATCAATTAAATGCAGAGACTACATTGGACGTTAATCTTCATTTTCTGAGTGCAGTTTGTGATTTAAAAAAAAAACAAAACGCGTTTACTTTCGGCGGTTGATGTTATTACGCGTTTACAGTAACCGTTTCTTACGTAATCACACGGGAAAGGTGATTCCGCGTGTATTACCTTTATGCTGAAAACTTTCTCGCTTTCGACCAAATCCAACTTGATGCATATCGCGCCGTTGTCTGAAGACGATTCGAGGCAACTTTCTAACTGCGGCCAGTGATTCCTATTTTTGAAAGAAACGAAATGACTGTGTGTCCTATAAAACCACGACAACCAACCTCAATAGGAATTACATGGCATATCCAACCCTTTTCCACACAGTCGGCACACAGTGTCTCGTAGCGGTTTTTCTTCCGCTCGTGTGCTTCCTCCCGGTTTTCTTCCCAAGGGACAGTCAATTCTATGAGGAGGACACTCTTCTTTGAATCGGACCATGCTACAATGTCCGGCCGCTTTCCTGTTTGAATAATGTGAACTGGAAATTGTAGAGATGTCTTGAGATCTGCTGAAACTTTCCAGTCACTAACTCCGTTCAGTAGCTTCATGTTAGGATTTTTTTGTTTCCTCACAGGACATTCACCTTCCTTGAGAAAGTGAATTATGGGTTCCTCGGCTGTTATGGATTGCTGATTTGCTGTCTCACATTGTGCTCTTAACAATTCTATTATCACTTCTAATACCTTGTTATGTCGCCATGTGTACATTTGAAGTGAGTGTGGACATGCAGATAAGACGTGGAGCAAAGTACCCCGATCACTTTTACACGACAAGCACAGGTCTGAATTGGTATATCCCCATAATTTTAGGTTGGTCGCATTTGGTAAGAGATCATAAGTAGAGCGAAGAAGGAATGATATCGCCAGTGGTTCCATTGCAATTAAGGATTTCCACGATAATTTAATTGGTTCGATATCATTCCATTTTGTCCAAGCACATTGTTTGGCCTGAGTAACAGCACTGGCTTTTCTTTGCTCTTCCTCAAACATCCTGACTTCTTCGCTCACCATGTCTCTTTTTCCTTTTGGGTCCATTTTGAAGAATACCTTTTTGCTCATGCTACCCAACGCAGCTCGATTGGTTTGACTGACGCCTATGATGTCTTTGATTCGTAGGCTGCATTCCGCCTCCTGGGCGGTTTTAACGGCCGACCACTTCGTACCTGATTTTATTTCTGGATACGCCTTCCGAATGATCTCGTCGGCTGAGTCCTTCATCATCATGTGAAGGGGTACTTTCCCAATTTTGAATTCTTCTACCAGTGAGGATATTGGGAGTTGTAGGTTTCCAGAATTGGTATATAAACCCACTTTCGAAAAACAAGGAGGAACTCATAGCCACTTACGCAGGTATTTCTTGCTGTACTGTTGGATCCGTTCAACACGAGATATCACAATCTCGTACATCTGTAAGGGCCACAAAAGACGGGGTAGCAGACCATGTTGGTAACACCAAGCCTTCATCCTTCCGGGTAAACAAGTTTTATCTATTGATCTAAGTCCCTTCAAAGCTACTTTCTGGACCTCTGTGCCCCTATGACGATCAGTCAGTAGGATTGAATAAAGACGTCCGAGACTCTTTACCGGCTTCTCCCTGACTGTTGGCATCTTATCACCCCCAATTTTGAAATGGATCTCCCTGACAGATCCTCCGACTAACGATAGGCTTCGACTTTTCTTTGGCTTAGCCTTCATTTTCGCTCATGTGAAAAGGTCATAATATCTTTGTAGTAAACCATCGGCAGAGATTTGGGATGGGACGAGAATGGTGATGTCGTCCATAAAAGCTCTGGAAGGAGGAAGAGTCAGATGATCATTTTTCATTACTCCTTCCGACGTATTTGCTGCACCTCGTAAAATGAGTTCCATAGCTAGAACGAAAAGAAGTGGGGAAATCACACAGCCCATCATGATGCCAATCTCAAGTGCCTGCCACTTGGTGGTATAGTTTTTTACGGTAAATTTCATGAAAGCTGAATTGAAGTATTTCATTATGATTTCCCCAACCTTACTAGGGAAGTTGAAAAATTCGAGGGCCATTCGGATTAAGTGGTGTGGAACTGAACCGTACGCATTAGCAAGATCAAGCCAGATCACATGTAGTTCTGTTTTGTCCCTTCTAGCTGAGAGTATTGAGTTCCGTATCATTTGTGAATGTTCCAGACATCCGGGGAAGCCAGGTATCCCAGCCTTCTGGACAGATGTATTTATATAATGATTGCTCATCAGAAAGGTTGTCATACGACGAGCAAGAACTCCAAAAAATATTTTCCCTTCTACATTTAGGAGGGATATAGGGCGAAAATTTGTGATACCTTTTGACTGCATTTCCTTTGGTATCCAAATACCATCGGCCAGACACCATTCCTTTGGTACAATAGCCTTCTGCCAAGTCTGCTGAAGTTGGATAGTGAGTTTCCTGGGGACACGTGGGCAGTTTTTATATAACTTGTACGATATCCCATTCAAGCCCGGGGCACTACCTGCGCGGGCCTTATGGACGAAATCTCGAACTTCTTTTAGTTTTATCCCGCTATCATCAAACATTACCATTGGATCTTGGGGTTTTGGTAAATCTATCTATATATATATATATATATATATAACAGTGTTGGTTGCCACTATCTCACTTGATGGGTTTATGGCAGATCGAATGCGGTATATATATATATATATATATATATATTGATGCTCGGAGTAATAGTTAATATCTAATAAAGCTTATTATATGAACATTCATAATTAAGTTCTTGACTAATTACCAAACGTCGGTGGGGGCATATTGACCCCAACTGCTCACACAGGGACATGCTTGCACACACATACGCACTCTTAAACGCACATAGACACACATAGACATGCACATCAAATTAATGGCCCTAAAACATGTTCAACTGTCAGCTAAGAAAAGTCTCTTGCATGATCACCCATAAAACGGTATCCTTTTCTATCCACCCTTCATTATTGTTATTATCATTATTATTTTTATTTAATCCTTTCGAGTTTTTTGCATCAGTATTAGTTGATGCTTTTTCACAGAAATAATTATTTACTCTTTAAGAGTTTTTCACATCAACGTTAGCAGATGGTCTTTCACTGGAGTTTGAGTGACATCAAGTCTCCTCAAGTCTCCGGGACTCTTCTCAGTATTCTGGCTGTTCTTAATAACGCTGTTGCTTAGATGGTCTCCACTCGTCCGCAAACTTACATGTCCTCTTGTCCCTTTAATAATCCTTAATTATCATTATTATTATTGATAATAATAATATCATTATTATTATTTAATTTTGATGTTTACTTTCTGTTTCTTACAATCTATCAAAAGGTATTTATCCAAGACTTAGAGTATGGGATGTTTATTTAGAGTTTTTCACATCAGTGTAAGCTGATGGTCTTTCACTGGAGTTTGAGTGACAGCAAGTCTCCTCAAGTGTCTAGGACTCGTCTCAGGATTCTGGCCGTTCTTAGCAGGGCTGTCGTTTGGATAGTCTCTACCCGTTCGCCAACTTCCAAGTCCTGCAGGCCTTTTAATAACCCTATAGTTATCGTGCCTAACGCACCAATCACAATTGACACAATCGTTACTTTATTATTATTATTGCTTTGGGAGTTTTTCACATCAGCATCTCAGTATCAGCAGATGGTCTTTAAACTGGGGTTTGAGAGTGAGTGAGAGCAAATCTCCCCAAGTCTCTTGGACTCTTCTCAGTGTTCTGGCTGATCTTAACAGTGTTGTCGTTTCGATAGTCTCCACTGGTGTTCTTTTTTCCAATTCTTCCAAACCCTCTGCCAATCTTTCGGTGATTACAGTTGGTGTCACTCTCAATTTCATACTCCATAGTATTTTCAGTTCCCTTGTAAAGTCCAGGTACTTATCTTTCTTTTTGCTTTCTTCTATGACCTGCCGTGACTGCAAACTCCACAATTTGGCAAGTTCTTTTTTTTTTTTGGTTGACTAACACTAGGTCTGGTTGTCTGGCCGAGATTAGTTGATCCGTTTGTATATCAAAATTCCGAGTTGTGCATATACCATTTGTTCGCAGGGTCACATTTAAATTTCTTTCCTGATTCCCAGTGGATCACCTTCCATATTCAACTGCTTTGAGAGTTTGCTACACCAGAGTGAGCTGATAGCTTCTCGCGGGAGTTTGAGAGACAGCAAGTCTACTAAAGTCTCCTTGACTTTTCTCAGTATTCTGGCTGATCTTAATGCTGTAGTTTCGATGGTCTCCATTCGTCCTCTTATTTCTAATTCCTCCAGTCCTTGTACTACTCCTAAGTGACTGTACCGAGCGCAACAATTACAATAGGTATCACCATCACTTAAACGTTTTAGAGCTTTTTTTTAAAGGTCTTTGTACTTATCTTTCTTTTTGCTTTCTTTTAGTTTTACACTGGTCAGCTGGGACGGCACAGTCCACAATTCGGTAGCTTCTCTTTTTTGTTGTTGACTATCACTAGGTCTGATTGTCTGGCCGAGTTTAGATGATCCGTTTTTTTTAATTATTAGTTGTATTATTATCATAATTATTAATATAATTATTATAATTATCATTATTTGTTCATTTACCTGTTGTACGCACTGGTAACAGTATATTTATTTGCTTGGGTAAATTTCGTAGAAAGCTACATTTGCAGTGTACCATTTGAGATCAAACTCTCTATCAGTGGCTTGTGAAACTCAATTATCCACCTAATGGGATTACACATTTTCCATTTAATTGAATAACAGACGATCGGGTGTGAGCATACACTGTTCTTAATCTCTTATAACGTACTCTTTAGGAATAAAATTATTCCATAGAATTATATATATATATATATATAATATATGTGTGTGTGTGTGTGTGTGTGTGTATGCGTATTTGTGTGTGTGAACTTGCATATATATATATATATATGTGTGTGTGTGTGTAGAAAAATTGATAACACGGTAATCCAAGTGGAAGGAGAGATTTATTAAGAAGTCGACACTATAGCGTTTCGGTTCTACTGAACCATCATCAGGGCCATGGAGGGTGATATTAAGGATGTTAAGTCAACGATGGATATTTAAAAACCGAAATGCTATAGTGTCGGCTTCTTAATAAATCTCCCCTTCCACTTAGATTACCGTGTTATCAATTGTTCTACATATATTCGGATTACAATCCTTTATTTATTTTCATATATATATGTAAGTATATATATGCAATTTAGATAGGGACTTCTGGCCATGTGTTTAAGAAATATATACTGACCCTCGACCGAGCCATCAATCAAGAGATGCACCTGTGTAAATAAGCGGAAGAACAGCGGAAGCAGGTGGACGTTAAACAATAATATAACTAGGTGCACAGACGGTTCGAGTCAGTTTGGGGCAAGATGCCAAAGTGAGGACGAGCGGCAGATAGAGGGCTTTTTCCCTCACTGACCCACGGTTGCGCAACCCCAGCCAAGATGAGGAAGAAATGCTGCTATGGTCGCGAGAAGAACTTGGTCAATATAGCAGTCTGTCCCTGTCTCCAGCTCATCTCTCACACACAACAAACATCACCCTTTCGAAAATAAAGTGTGAGAGATTATATTTTTTATAAAGAAGTGTATTCGTTCGTTCATTGAGGTTCGTATATTATGTTTGATTATGTTCCGCATATATTTGTATAAGCATACGCGTAGTATACAACAGTATGACTGAAAAATATATGAAAGATTAAATGACCGAAAGAAACAATTTATTCAATTTTTCATATGAAATGTTTCACCGATATAGTTTGGTATACTACGAGATATTACTTTTAAAAGACAACGGAATTTGCAGACGTATGAAATGAGAAAAAGAGGCTGAATATAAGTTGTCTGGGAGTTTTTGAAATCTGAAATTTGAATATCTGTTGGTGATATGTTATTAGTATGATATATATATCTAAGGATTATTATTGAAAATATATTTAGGGTATGATTCATCATTGATACCGGACCCCCCCCAAAAAAAACAAAGAAGTCTATAACTGATTATCAATATCAAAGAAGAAAAATATAATGATTTCTACCTGAAAGTAATATAGCAAAGATTCATTATATATATATATATATATATATATATATATATATAATGACAAAAAGAAAAAAAAAATTCTTGGTATCCATAGTCGTTAGTATTGATCACTCTTATTGGATACTTCTACCACTTGGATATCCTCCTTGGATCATATAAGAATATATATATATATATATATATATATACTCACAAACAGTTACAAACACACAGACACACACGCACACACAATCGGAGGACACTCAAACTTGGTTAAATCGTCATTATAAATTTATTCCGGCGGAGAATATTACTATACTCTCCGTCTCGTCAGATGGCTTTTTACATGCTTTTCTCGCAGTTGCAGAACAGCAAATGTGGAATTACAGTTCGTATTTAAAAAAAAAAAAATTTAAAAGATGAAAAATAAGAATAAATATAAAAATACAAATTATTTAAATTCACAGGCGAGAGCATAGGGGGTCAAAATATAAGGTGTTTGAAGTATTCAGAAACAGGAGTGGGGTTTCTCCTAATTTACGTACTTGTCGGGTACTCCCGTAGCAGGTGTGAATTTCTAAACAATATACGATCGTAGAACGAATGACTATCCCTATATATATTTTACATTTACTCCTAATACATCTGTTAATTATCTCAGCTGTTGTTATCAGAGATATTCCTCTTAATTTAATTAGGAATAAGATTGTTAAATAAGATAAAGATAAATAAATTTTTTCGTAGCTATCAAGTGCTTTTAATTGACCCTAAAAATGGCCAAGGGGAATTAAATACTTTAGTGTGAAAGGCCTTAATTTTTGGATTGATATCCTACGTCCATCGGATCATCATCTATCTTTAAATTTCCTCGCCTCGGTGATATCCACTATTGAATTGATCGTTATTAATTTCTTATAAATCCTTATCATTATCCTTGCGATTACATAGGGATCAGTGTTTCAGTGGCTCTCAGTCAGGGTAATTAAAATTTTCCTCTATGTCTTCATTTAAACACGAGCTCATTTCTTTCGTCCAACAGTAGTCTTCGATTTCTGAAATTGATAATGCTAATTTTCTCATCTATGCATAAGTTACATCTACCGTTGAAGCTATTCGTGGTAGAAGAGTGCCTGATTATCTTCCACTTAATTGTGGAGACAGCCCCTGATCTTTAAGGCCCCCAAAATATCTGGTTTCTAAGTCTTAGATTGAAAAAAGAATGCTTCCAATTTCCAGCGGCGATCCCTATATAGACACTCTCTCCGTATTTTTTTGTGTTCCATAGGATAAATGCATGCCTGGTATACGAAATTTATCGAATTGCAACGTCTGCCTAAGGGGCATTCCTCTTTACTCCTACAGTTACAAGACGCAACGTTTAGACTCCTATCTTTTTGTTATGACCGGTTATTAAGGGTCAATAAATAAATAACTCAACACTGAGATTTGAGGTGCTACACAAATGTATCCAAAAGTCTCAGAGGAGGGACTCCTTGGTTCAACGTACATGAAGACAGGCAAGGTGCTTACTACAGCTGCTGCTGTTGTTCTCAGCTCAACGAACTTAGTTCTTGGTTAATTTGGGTAAGTCCATTATTCTGGTCATAGGTGAGTCACCTACAACACTTTTACAATTAGTTCATTTAGTAGCCTCCTATTAAGGTTATTCAAAATGTTATTCATATTCTTGGTGCAATAATAGCTAATCTTTACTGCATTTCTATTAAAAATCTTACTTAATGGGTTATCTCTAAAAGAGTTTATCCAGGAGATGTAGGAAGTATTTACCTCTATTAATGTTAGTAAGCTTACAAAAAGGCGGATTAAACCAGACTACTTTTCTATTTCTATTCTTTCCCTGTCTTTTTGAGTGACTATTATTATTGTTATTTTTAATCTCACCTACTTTGATGAGTGTGCCGGTCCCACCATTATTACCCTTATCCTTAGATGCGAAGTCCACCGGGTTTAAATATTCCAGTCTGCCTTGGAATCCGCTGTTCTTGAGGGCATCGTCATATATACCTTTGCTCTCCTCGAAAATGTTTTTACATGAAGATAGCCTATTAATCTTTTGGTTCACAGCATTAGGGATCTGCCTCAGTACCGATCTTGGGTGATTCGAGGAAATATTTATGTACCTGGGGCGGAATCGTTCTCACTAAAAGGTTTGAAAGTACCATTATTTAAATTTAGTGTGACGTCAAGAAAGTCGACTATCTTTAAGTTTGAGGCTATTTGAATTCTAAGACCTTGTAATTTGAAAGCTCAAATAATTTTCTTCTGTAAATTAGAGGTCTTCGCGCCGTTACGGTCCGGGATGAAAGTAATTCCGTCATCTCGGTAAAACCCCACATATGCCAAGTTGACAATTCGACCGAGCGTATCAAGGATATAAATCCCTATCAAGTCAACTATCTGAGCTGAATCGTAAGCCCTCAGGGGACGTCGAAATTGTCTACGTGACGTTTTACCCAAGTTCTACGCTTATCGGATAGGACGGATTTCCTACATGCTAGGATAATTTCTACCTCCTCTTCCGTGATATCCGTATACTCCCTAGCGTAGTTCAGGCTCTTCAATAGTAATCCCCTAGTAATGGACGGTTAGAACTCTATGATATCAAACTCGACGAAAATGGACCTGTTCTTATCCCTAATGTCTCTAAACCAATTGATAGTATCCATAGAGTTTTTCCACTGGTTATATTTATGGCTACTCCGCAGTCTAGACGTAATCCTCTGTATTAAATCTTTAGATATAAAAGCTTAGTTCAGTTTCGGGGGTTGATTAATCTAGATTGCTTCTTATATAGGAAGTTTCTTTTATGATCCTTAAATAGAATATAGATGCTCTTTTTTTTTCTATTTTCCTTAATCTATCTATCATATTCATTTTCTGAGCAAGTTTAGCCGTATCCATGTTGATTTCTGTAATCGTGTCTCTATGGTCTATTTTATAGGATTCTGTGATCTATTTGTTATTAAGGATTTGCTCATATTCACATAGGCTGACCTGGTATATGTTATTAGATTTATCAGTTCTAACCCAAATCTTCTTCGATTTCTTAATGCATTCTATCTCCCCTCTCATTTTTGCCTCGAATGCATTTTTAGAGTACTTGAATTCAGTTTTTTGAATTAGAGCGAATAGGTCATTTTCAAACTGGTCCAATCTGCAGTTGCTTGGTGGTGTCCTTAGCGACTTCATCTTTTAACACCGGGCCTCTGTTCCCCTTTCGAGTCTGAAGGGTTGAGATGGAAGTGGGCTTTCCATCGCATCCTCTTGAAAAAATCCTCTATCTTATCCGTTAAACATTGAGCAAAATCCTGTTTTTTCGGGAATGGGATGTTCTTTAGGGAATACTTCGGCTTGAATTTGTCGATTTGCATGTTTAACCAGTATCTTCTTTCTTTTATCTACGGAGTGCTCAACTTGTTGCCAAGAGCGATCTCTTTATAATATCAAGTCAGCGTCCAAAGACAGTGGGTGTGGATTATATAAACGCATTTTTGGTACAACAGCATTTTATAATGATGCTAAATAGGTGAATCATATTTTATTAGTTAAAAACTAAAACGAAAAAAAAACAAAAACTAAAGGAGCCCTTTCGTCTGTCACATTGTCTATAGTTACACCGGATATCGCTTAGAATATTAAAATACCAATTAGTGAGGGGAATGAATTATATGAAATAATTGGAGAAGAAAAAGGAGGTAGAGGTAAATAAAACAAACCCTAACTCTTCAAATCCCGCCTTCCGGATTTCCCAAACCGAGAAGGTTCAATGAGTGGTCATTTCTGTTAGCATAGGCAAGGCTTATTTAACTCGATAGCTATTGATTCAAGGATATCAAGATGCTCCTTTCTGTTGGCCTTGTGTACAAGACAGAGAAACTCTGATCTGAATAGTTTTTCTCGCATATATAGCTCCCGCTCAGTATTATTCATATTTATCATCAATATATATATATATATATATATATATATATATATATATATATATATTTAACGTGTGGAATCAGAATTAGAATATTCTAATGTGATAATAGACAACTCAGTTATAAAAAATGATTATTTCTAAGTTAAAAAAAATAGACAAAAAATAAGAAAATAGACAAAAAACTGTAAATTTACTCAATATGGCCGTGTTTAAAAAAAAAAAAATATTATTGTATCCTCACGCCTTCGAAAGATTTTCTGCCTTCAAAATAAATTCTTCAGGTATTTTATTTAATGCAGTATTAAGCAAATAAATATTTGGATGGGAAATTGCATTTGTTTTGTTTTTACCCTCCCCCATATAGAGTAATCAAGGGGGTTAAAGTCTGGACTTGATAAAGCCTATAAAGTCCAATTATTTTGGAAATTTTTTTGACTTGCTTTCGGCCATTAGCAAATTATAGAATCTTAGTCGTTTCCTTTGTTGCACACTCATATTAGGATGAATTTTAATTTTCAAAAATGCTTAAATAATAGAGGTAATAATGAAAATTTAAATTTATCGAGTTTTTTTTTTCAAAAATTGGACTCATCAGAATAAAAAAAAACGTTTTAGAATTATTCCATATTTTGCTTCCGCAGCCTGTATATATATTTTTTCAGGTATTGCTGATAGCCATTCCTATTGTCCATCACTCCCTCCTGGTAGTTGCTTTAGACTGCATCATATGTCTGCAGAGAACTGATGTAATTCCTGGTCAGATAACACTGGCGTGTTCTTGGGCAAAATTTCATTGGAAAATATCACCTATGAGTTCGTACTTATTTCTCCAGCATATTTTGCTCGTCTTACTTGTGATATTTTGTGAGACAGGAGGTTATTGGTCGTACCGCTGCTGTTTCGTATGATTCTTCTAATAGGACTGATTTTAAAACAGCCAGTAGCATTTTTTATAGTTTTCATCTAGCTTTTTCTTTATGGATTTCGTTAGAGTCCAGGTGGTTAATCCATACAGTAGTACCGGCATGGCTACAGCTTGGAAGCAATAACCTGTTATTTTATCACTGTGTGCAGATTTTTATTTATACACCTATCTTTTGATTGATGATTGTATCTTAACTAGAACATACAAGCAATGAATCTATCATTAAAAGAAGTGTGATTAAATTTTTTTTTATCGTTTATCGTACTCAGCTGTGCTTCTTTTGAGCTATTTTTTGACTCTGCCAAACGTTTTATATATATATATATATATATACGTGTGTGTGTTTGTGTGTGTGTGTAAACCAATGAAATGAGCCGCTAAAAGTATTTAAAAAAATCTATCCTCAACATATCAAAACATATTTTCCTAAAAGGAATTCCTCTATTAGATTGATGGTTGATGGTGTTTTATGGCGTATTAAGCCTTGTGGGGTTTTTAATACCCCTATATATATATATATATATATATATATATATATATATATATATATATACGATTTTGTAAGCGAATTGTTTTAAGATAAATTATCAGAGCATATTTTTGCGCAGAGTGAGATAGGTCCAAGGATAGCCATTCAATACTATGAAAGTACCATAGTCAATACACCTCGGGGACCTCCCCAATCTTATCAACAAATGATAATCAGAGTGGACCTGGGACTGATAGTAACAAAATTGTCACTTCAAAACTGGACCCTCACCAATTATAGTTCTATAAAAATTAAACATTTGTTTTCACACAGTTAAATGGTTTCAAGTATTACTATTTAACATTAGTAAATCTACTCATTTTTTTATGAAATATATATAATTTTCACACACCTCTATGGTCTCAAATAACTAAAAATTAAAATCCTTTGTAAATGATTGAACGGTTCTCTTTGACCTAAAGATGGGAGTCTAAAAGATCGGGTCAGAGTGGATCTGTGAGTAATGATTATGAAGGGGTACTCTACTATCTCCAAAGCTTCAGAATTGAAGCCTCACTATCAGATGCATTGTTTGGTTGGGTTTCATGAAACTCTGCAGAGTTGCCATTGGCGTATTCTATCGTTCCAGTCAACAAAACGTCCTTCTTTTAGAGTCCTGACTTTATTCACAGAACAATAGAGCAGTTTTCGCTTAAACAAATATATAAGAATATTTTTTAGAATTTAGATAATTGACCCATCAGAGTTAATAGTTATTCATGTTCATAGAGTACTGCTACATTCCATCTCTAAAACCATCCAAGTCCGACAGACATAACATGCTGGATATTGTAGGGGAAGTAAGGACAAACTCATGAGCGACCTTCTATTCGGGACCCCTTCACACGAACGAGCAAGTGTTGTACGACCAGCTAATACTTAACTACAACGGACAAAGGATTTAGTCAAGAGTATCTGCTGGAAGCGATGGACGTTAGAAACAAGTGGCGAAAAAGGGTCTGGGAAATCCGTGCAAGAGGTATGACATGATGATGATGATGGTGGTGGTGATGATGACATTCAATCATGTTTAAATACAACGAAAATGGAAATTTAAAATAAATACACAATTGCTTTTTAAGTAGAGTTAAATTTAAGAGAATTTTTAAAGAAATGAAATTATTTCTTGCACTTCAAATACAGCTGTGGAAGAATGCTGTTAACTGAGATAGATATTTTGGCAATGTCGTCACGTAGTTAATTTTCTAACGAAGTCAACGTACTGAAACATGCATGGAAAATAAAAGTGCGTAGTATGGAAAGTTACGTTTCACTTAGCTTCGTCTATCTGTATCTTTTACCATCCCACTCAGCCTATCTTACACCATCTCTTGATGTCAAAGGTTACTAGCAAGTTACATCGGTGTTAATAAGTAGACTTATAAGCAATGTACAATGCCTATATAGTGGGGATGTCTTCGTGGTGTAATGGTTAAAGTGATGGACTGCGGAATCGTAGTAAGTGAGTTCGTACTCCAGTCACGCTATTACGTTCACTTTCGGGCAAATACCCTTGGGAAAGGTATGAACCCCCTTATCCTCCCATGGGTTAAATAGTACAACTACTGTTCTTCTAGGAGAATAGATTTGGCATTAAATAACTTATAAAGGTTGATATGCCATTAAACAAAGAAACCAAACCAACCAACCTATATAGTGGGAAAAGAAAACAAGTTTAGCAGGAAATTGCTAGCTTACTTAGGTTTAATTCTCAAATGATTATCACTATTGCTGCGTCCATTAATGGGGCTTTGAATACGACTGAATGTCTGAAGAGGGGTAAACTTCCCGTGCAAAAAAGGGTGTCTTGGGTATGAAATGAAATTGCTTTCATTGGTGAGGGTCCAGTTTTGAAGTGACAATTTTTTTTCTATTAGTCCTAGGAGGTGTAATGGTTATCGTCATAGGAAATGGACACGGCGATACGAGTTCAAATCCAGGCCGAGACTAATTGCATTTCACATAGCACTAATACTCTTGGAAAAGGTGTGAATCTGATTATTCTCCCTCCAGCTATGGGTAAATAGTAGGACAGACTAGGTTCTTCAGCCTTGGTAAGGCAACTAGTCTAGGAGAAGGAAAACTCTGACTTTAAACCTGTTTCATCATCATCATCATCATATCGTGCTGGCAGCACGGATATCCCTGACCCTCTCTCGCCACTCCTCCCTATCGTTCATCGCCCTAGGCAGGTCTTCAGGACAACATCCTGTATCCTCACACAGCTGCTGAATGTACGTTCGTGCTGGTCGTCCTGCTTTTGCGCGGCCGTGTGTGGGGATCCATAAGAGTACATCTCTTATGAGTTCATCTCTGCTTCTCCAGCAATGTCCTGCATGTCTGGTTCGCCTAACTTGAATAGATTTCGTGATAGGGGGCAGGTGGCCGTACAGTTGGTGTCTTGTGGGGTGCCGCTGCCAGGACTTGTTGAGGATTGCACGAAGCATTCTTGTGTAATTGCCATCTAGTTTCTTCTCGAGCCGTTTTGTTAGCGTCCATGTAGTGCATCCATATAGCAGTATCGATGTGACCGCTGCCTGGAAGAAACTGCGTTTCATTTTATCGGTTAGGTCTGATTTCCATATAGTCGATAGCCTATTGATAGCTGTCCATGCTTTCGTTAACCTCGTTTCGATGTCCTTTTCGGTTGATTCGACGCTGCTTCCTAGGTACGTGAATTTGTCTACTAGTTTAAGAGGGGTTCCTTCTAGAGTGGAGATGTCCCCCGTTTGGTTATAGCACATATATTCCGTTTTGTGTGCATTAACATGGAGGCCTATGCTTGCTGCTGCTCGTTCCAGGCTATGCAGAAGTGTTTCGGCTTGGTCAGGTGTATTTGCCAGTATCGCTATGTCATCGGCGTAGTCGGCGTCGGTAATTGTTGTTGCGGGATATCTTCTGCTTCTTTTCTTCGTCAGTTCGAAGCCATTCTCTTTGATTTTGTCAATCGATGTTCTAAGTACGTAGTCTAGACAAATGATAAAGAGATACGGAGCCAGCGTGTCCCCTTGTAGTACTCCTGCTACAATGTCGAAGTATTCTGTGTCTCCATCTGGTGATCGTACTTTTACTTTAGTGTTTCTATAGAGAATCGTTATTGCCGCTACGGTTTCTTTAGGTATGCCGTACGCTAGTAGGATTTGTTCCATCTTTCCTCTGTGAATGGAGTCGAAAGCCTTGGTAAAGTCGACAAATATTAATGTCGCTTGTAGGTTCTTTGCCCGTACACCTTCAAGGATTCTGCGGATGGTTAGTATTTGTGAGGTCGTACATCTATTTCTTCGGAAGCCATTTTGGTTTTTTCTAAGTATGTTGTCGATTTTGGGTTCTATGCGGTTTCGTAGTAGGGCATTGTAGATTTTGGCAGCTATGGATGTAAGTGTTATGCCTCGGTAGTTTTTGGCTAATCCGAGGTCCCCCTTTTTAGGGAAGGGGAGTATGCATCCCTTCGTCCATCTATCTATCGGATTTTGATTGTATACTGCGTTGCAGTGTCGGAGCAGTATGTCGTCGAATTGTCTGGTCTTCCATACTTCCGGGGGAATTTCGTCCAGTCCTGCAGCTTTCCTATTTTTAATTTTTCTGAGAACCGAGTCGAGTTCTCCTTGTGTGAACGGTCCAAGTTTAATGTCTAATTGTTTGCTAATTATTCTGGTGATTGGTTCATGCGTTATTTTTGGTGGGTTTCCAAGTAAGTTTTCGAAGTGCTGTTTCCACAGTTTTATTCTTTCTTGTTGGTTTGCTGCTTTAAGTTTAGCTTTGGCTGTGCTCTTTCTTCTGCTCACTTCGTTTATTGTTTGCCAGGCAATTCTAGATTGTCTATCTTCTACCGAGTCTCTGATCTTATCTATCTGATTTTGAATGTATTCTGTCTGTTCCTTTATATATATGCCTGCTAATTGATTTTGTGCCGTTTTTAGTTTTAAGGCATTTGTGTTTGTTGGGTTTTTTCGATAGTTTTTGGAGGCTGTTTTCACTAGTGCACGTTTTTCTCTCACCGCTAAGGTTTCCCATGGGACTCTATATTTAGTTTTAATTTTTGTTGGAATGTATTTTGCTGCTGCCTCAAGGTGTGCATTGACGAAATTTTCGTATTCGTCGTTTGGTGTACTTTTTTCCGTCTTTTCTTGTAGTGTTTCGAATCTGTTTCTCAATTCTAATACGTATTTATCTCTGACATCTTTGTTGTTTAATAGGGCCCAGTCATAGTGTTTGGTGGTCGCTGTTCGTTTGGCGTTTTTTCGTAGGCTTAACCGTATTTTCGCTGTGACTATTCGGTGATCGGTGGACACACCCTCAAAAGAGGAGTATGCCTCGCAATTCAATGCACTATTCTTCCATTTCTTGTTTATAAGGACGTAGTCTATCTGAGCTTTAGTATTGTTTGCGTACGTGTATGTCCATAGTTTGCCCTCTCTTTTTTGGTAGTTTGTATTGAGGCATGCTAATCTATTTTCTATCATGAAATCTGTTAGATGTTGCCCATTTCTATTTGACGTGTTGTGGAGGCTGTATTTGTTGTTTCCGTTTTTCCCGATTTGTGCATTCATGTCTCCGCCAATGACTAACATGTTGTGTTTCGGGATGCTACGCACTAATGAGGATAACTCATCGTAGAAGGTGACTATTTCATTTTCTTCACTAACATTGGTGGGGCTGTAGCATGAGACGATTGTTGCTCTGGGGTTTCCGTTAAATGTAGCTACCATCATCCTAGGTCGTATTTTCTCTATGCTATTAAGCGTTTTTAGTGCTCTAGGTCCTATAAGCAATCCTACCCCTCCTACTGCGGCGTTGACAGAGTTTTTCCATGCGGATACAGTGGCGAGCGACCATCCATTGCCAGTTTCGTGATATTTGATATCTTCTGTGTGCGTGTATCTGTGTTCTTGTATGCAAATTATTTCTATATTATGTTCTTCGGCCGATGCAATTAGCTCTGGGAGTTGTCCTATTCTATTTAAGGTTCTTACGTTAAATGTGGCTATTTGTAGTGTTTGCTTGCATTTTAGTAGTTTTGATTGTTTGAGCTCTGTAGCTGATTTTTCGAACACCGAGGCCAGGGCTCCAACCTCAGCAGGACGCGCCCCTTTTTTACCCGCGCGAAGAGCGATGCGGTTTGTGTAAGTGGTTTGAGTGTGGGTCATGGTTATCTTTCGATGGCTGTTTTATTCTCTTCTATAGAAGCCACTCTTATAGAGGAGCAGCAGTAGTTCCCCGATCGAACTGTCGATCCTGAGCGAAAAGTCGTCAAACTCACGTCCAGGACCCATTTGGGTATTGACTTTGGTCGTCCATTGGTTTATTCAAATACCTTAACGTACATCATGCTGCTTCCCATGTGTACATAATAAAATAAATGAACATTTAAAAAAAAAAAAAAAAAAAAAAAAAATTTTTTTTAAAATTAAATAAAATGAAAATAAAAAAAAAAAAATAAAAATAAATAAATAAAAGGGGGGGGGAATTTGTTTTAAGTTTTAACTTAGTTAAAGTCCAACATTAAGGTACTTTCTTATGACTTTCACTAATACTGACTTATACTTTTTTGCTGTATTGGGACTTTTCCAAGGGTTTTTCATTTTTTTTTTTTTTTTTTTCATCCTACAGTTGGGGACCTAGCAGGCTTCAGGAATTAGAGCTCTGTGGTAGCATTAGGCGTTCTAGGCTTTTTCTTCTAAACTACTGTTAGGGCTTTCTTTACGAATTTTTAAATTATTCGATAGAAGATATTTAAAAACATTCTGCCTTGTTCGCTGACATGTGGATAGGCTTAATATCAAATTGGCTTTACAGTAGAGTAAGCGTGCCTTTACATTTAAAACGCATAGTTTAAGCATTATTTTACAAACAAAATACAGCATAACATTTTGTAAAATTCAGCATTTTAAATTGGAATTAAAGACATACTGACCAATATTGACATATTTCTTCCACTTGGCTCCTGAGTTCAAATGCGTCTTGTTTAACTTCGCTTAAAAATTGACCTCGTGTCACATCCTGCCCGAGCGGAGGGGTTGGGTAAATATGATTAGTCCCAGGTCCACTCTGATTATCATTTGCTGATAAGATTGAGGAGGCCCCCGAGGTGTAATGACTATGGCACTCGACTGCGGCCCTGGAATAAACGATGGTTTGGTTTGGTTTATGGCATATCAAACATTGTACGTTATTTAATGCCAATTCAGGTTTATTCATATATATTAGATATATATTACTTGTAATTCTAAGTCAACAAAGTTCAATACTACTCACAGTTAAACAATTCAATTTAGCATGCATAAGTCAAAGTTCCGAATATTTCTATGTATCACTAATATCAGTCATTTATTAACACGCAGTTAAACGATAAATCAGCACTATTTAAAACAATTAAATTTAGCGTGTCAAAGTTAAATGGTTCCAAGTATTGCTACGTATCACAAACAATTCAATTAAAAATCAGCACTCATAAGTGACATTCCTCCATAGACCTTTACTTATGAACGCTCTGGAATTGGCCGACCTGCAAGAACCTAGAGCTCTGTACGAACAGGGGATGTAGTTTGAAGTACCTGCCAGGAGCGATATGGACGGATGATAACTGATAGGGTCAAGGGTATCCGTGCTGTCTCTACGCCTTGATAATGATAATGAAAATTATTAATTTACATAATATAACATTTCCCGTGCTCTGTTATATATAAAGCGGAATAGAAAAGTAGCTCCCTATTTTTAACCACTTGTAATTTATTTCTTGTAAAAGTTATAGATAACAAATAAGTTATAAGAACTTGAAAATAATGATTTACTTTTCAACTATTCTGAAGAAAGATAGATATATACAGATATAGATAATCATCATCATCATCATCATGTTATGCTGATCGTATGGAATCACTCCACACAGACACACGCACACAGACACATACACACACACTCTCTCTCACATTCGTTCCCTCATTTTTAATCTCTCCATTCTTCGCTATCGTTTATGGCTCTCGTCAGGTTCTCTCGACAGCATCCGGTGTCCGCTTAGTGCTGGTGTATTTCAGTTTTTGCTGGTCAGATAACACCGATGTGTCTCTATGTAGGAGTCCACAAAAGAATATCGCTTAGGAGTTTATTCTTACGTCATCAGCACTGATCCGCAGTTCGTCTTACTTGGATAGTTTGTCAGATGGATGGCAGGTGGTAGTGCAGCAGCTGTTTTGTGTGGTGTTGCTTTAAAGATGTTTAGATTTCCCCTGCTATGGGTAAATAGTTGGGCAGCTATGGGTAAATAGTTGGACAGCTATGGGTAAATAGTTGTCGAGGCAAACATCCAAAGATTAAAAAAACTCATTATTCTAAACTGCTGAAATTAACTCAAAAATTGACCTTGTGTCACACATTGCAGACAAGTTAGATAAAGGTATTCATGAGTTATGTAATAGTGGGCACATTATTATTTTTTTTTTTGTTAAAAATAGTTATTTGAAGCTATAATTGCTTACAAACGATTATCATTAGTCGTTTGAAATGATCTATTTGTTTTCAAAAAACTGACTTGGCCAAGGTTTTACAAACAAGGGTTTACATGCCGTAAGACAACATAACGAACGAACCAACCAATAAACCCACCAACTATTCTATATCATTGCTGTTGTCTTACAGCCTAAACTGACTTTTACAAATATTTCTATATAAGTAGACAAAGACAAATTTTATTCTGCTATCTGATTTTTTTTTTAATTATCTTTTCTAGATTATTTTCTAATATCTTTAGCCTAAAATATCTTCATTGAAACGATGAATAAAAATAGTCTCAATCCGAGTCGTAACAGTTTCAAGTAGCGGTGGTTTTAATAGTAGTTCTAGTAGTAGTATTTATTGTATAAGAGTAAGCATTGCTGCTTCTAAATCTGTAGACTCGAATAACGCAATCGGTAGCGGCACTACCTTTAATGCCAGCACCACGACAACACCTACCACGCGTCATCTTCCTTTCTAAGATGCTGCTTTTATCCTCTTCAGCTGTCTTTGTGTTAGTCAGTCAGTCTGTCTGAGTCCAGCCCACTAGACTCGTGCTAGCTTCTTACCGTACGTATGACTCATTTTTATAGTTTTGTGGAAGTGTACAATTGAAAGACAAAGGAAGCAGAAATAGAGATAGAGACGCAAGAGTGCAAGATAAAATAATTATATATATATATATATATATATATATATATATATGTGTGTGTGTGTGTGTGTGTGTGTGTGCATATGTGTATTTACCAACTCTCCCACACGACTAGGATGTGACCCAAGGTCAGTTTTTAAGCGGAGTTAGACAAGCTGGGATTCACTGTTTTTCTTCTCCCAGACAAGTTGCCCAAGCAAGGTCATAGAAACCAGTTTGCTAAACAAACTTCGCATAGCAGGCAGAAGAATAGTTGGATGCATAACTTCTGTAAACATGTGAAATGCAAACAGCCACGTCCAGGTATTGAACTCGCATGTTCATTTCCCTACGATGATAACAATTTCATCACGAGTTCCTTATATATATATATATATATATATATATGCGCGCTCGCGAGTGTGTGTGTGTGTGTGTGTGTGTGTGTGTGCTGTGAATACATCTATATATGCATATGTGGAAGTACATGGGGTCTAACGGTTACCGTTATTGTAAATAAAGTTGACGAGAGGAGTTCGAATTCTGGACTAGGCTGCTTCAATTGCACTTCGTGCGAATGTTTTTGGGAAAGGCATGAATCTATCTCTACTCTCTCAGCTAAGGATGAATGATAAAATAAAGAGGTATTTTGGAGGTGCCTGTGGTGTAATGGTTATCGTCGTAGGTAATGGACACGCTGACACGAGTTCAAATCCTGGACGAGACTGATTGCATTTCACATAGCACTAATACCATTGGGAAAAGTATGATCAAATTATTCTCCCTCCAGCTATGGGTAAGGTGTAGGGCAGACTTTTTTTTTCAGACTTGGTGAGGCAACTAGTCAAGGAGAAGGAAAACTCTGAATTCAAACCTATTAAACCCCGTTTAAAAATTGACCTTGTGTCATATCCTGTCCGAGCGGAGGGGGTTGGTAAAAATGTGTATTTCGAACCATCATACGGGTACTTGTCTAGATGGAAATACTCTGAATTCTGAAAAGTGTCACTCGAAGAGATTCTGGCACATAAGTTCATCATTCTTCTGTTCTGAAACGTGGGCTAGTTCTTCACAAGACTTCACAACAATAAACAGTTCATTTCCATAGTTCATTTACAAAACTTTAGCTGAGTTAATAGTCATCAGCGAATCGATGGAAGAGTATTGTTATCATAATTATCATATTACTGGATGGGGAAGCAAAATATGGAATATTTTTTTTTTAGTTAAATTTTTGAAAAAAAAAAAAACGAGATAAATACGAATTTTCATGATTCTTTATCGTCCGTATATGAAGCAAAGAAAACTTTTTCTTTTTACTGAAAAAGAGTTTTTTTTAGGAAAAAGGTGAGTGGGGGATTGAACATAAAACGAAAAGAAGGCTTTTTAACTGTTCTTGCAACGACGATCAAGAAGGACCCTACAACGTGATTAAAAAGCGCACTAATGAATAGAAAATACATGAGAAAACTGTGAGGGCAGCAATTAAACAAGATTGAAGCCCAGAACTTTAACTCCATTGATTATGCTGTATGGGACGTTTTAGAAAAGAATGCAATTCCCATCCAAATATTGGTTCGCTTAAGACTGTTATATAAAAGGAATGGAGTAAAATGTCCGAAGAATTTATTTTGAAGGCATGCAAATCTTTTCGAAGACGAGTTGATACAATAATTGGTGTTTATTTTTCAATATTAAAACTAATCTGGTCTTATAATAGAATAGTTCATTATTATACTAGAATATTCCCAATTTTGCTTCCGCACTCTGTATATATATATATACATTTATATATATACATATACCCATAAACACATACACACACATCCACACTCACTCACACAAACACACACACACATATTATATATATTTAGGGAGAGAGAGAGAGAGAGAGAGAGAGGGAGAGAGAGAAACAGACAGTCAGACAGATATGAGAGGGAGTGGGAAAAAGAAGAGAATCTGAAAGATAGAAAGGCTGTCTAACTGATCAATCGGATTTGGTTCAATATGCGCGGAAAATGACTGAATTAGTTGTATATTTAAGGCCCGAATCAGTTTTTGTTGGTATTTCGTAAGTTTTCTTCCGTCCGGTTTCAGATCGCTTACGGTACCTGTTTGTGCTACTAAGTTGACATCCATCTCAAAACTGAACGAGATATTCGTTTCGTAACCTCGCTGATCTGACAAGAACCAGTGCTTTCAGTGTGACTTAACTGTAACTAGTTTAAGCTGAAATAAAAATAAAAAAACGGAGGTCGGTATTCAAAGCACGGAGAGGCGGGGTTACTTTACTTGGAACATTGGAGCCATAGGATCATTTTATCCTCGCAAATACCTCTATTTAGCCGATTTTATTATCCTGAGTTTAGCGAAGATAGATTTATTGTTATATTGATAGAGTTATAGGTAAGTTGATAGTGAGTTACCGAGACAAAAAGTGGGGAGTGACATCTGTGGGAATGTGAGTAAAAGAGAAGTATATATGTTATTGTTTTGCGGGAGAAACACTTGCTGGATTAGTGAAAGAGAGAAAAAGATAAACGTGTTGGTATTATTAATGAGAAAATGAAGGAGTGAGTGAATCTACGTCCGGAGAAATCGTACAAAAATTTCAAAGCAGATAGAGAGACAAAGGAAAAAAAAATAGAAAAGAAAAAATGTTAAATAAAACTAGCGGGGGAGCAAGCGATAGATAGATAGATAGAGAGAGAGAGAGAGAGAGAGAGAGAGAGAGAGAGAGAGAGAGAGAGAGAGAGAGAAGGAGCGGGGAGGAGAAAGAACATGAATCCTTTTACTATCCTGCTATGAGTAAATAATTTAGTTAGTGGGCACTTTAGCCTTGGTAAGGTAACTCGCCTAGAAGAAGAAAAAACTCTGAATTCAAAACCCAAAAACTATTATCCGGTGAATCACTCTCTCTCACACAGAGAGAAAGAAAGGAAGTGTGTGTGTGTGTATGTATGTATGTGTGAGAGAGACAGAGGAGAGAGGAGAGAGAGGTTGATAAAACAAGGTTTGAGAAAGAGAGAATTTGAGAGTTAGTTTGAGGCAAAGTATAGAAATAGTAAAAGAACGAAGGAAATTTTCTGTTAGATAGATAGATAACATGACTCCATCTACCTCTCAGCTGTGGATAAATGATAGAGTCCTCTTTGGGGAACTCTAGCCTTTGTCTAGAAGGAAAGACATTGAATTAATAAACTCAAACATTGTTGTTCGGTGAATCTATTAGATAGATAGACAGATAGAGAGATAGAGAGAGAGAAAAAGTGTGAGAGCGTGAGAGAGAGAGAGAGAGAGAGATTGATGAAAAAGGTGAGAGAAAGAAAGGACATGAGTTTGTGGAAGGCAAGCAAGAGAAACTGTAAATAAACGAAGGATATTTTCTGTCTGAGAGAGAGAGAGAGAGAGAGAGAGAGAGAGAGACAGACAGACAGACAGACAGACAGACAGAGAGAGAGAAAATAAAGATGCTCTTTTTTCTGAAATAAAATGTAAAAGAAAGAACTTAGCAAAAAAAAAAAAAACATACAGTGCAGTTCTGCTTAAAGTATTATGACTAGATAGGAAGAAAAGTTATAGTGTTTTGGACAGCATGAATGGGAAAACACTGACAGAAAGAAAAAAAAAACTTGGGCAAAATGATCTGTGTGGACTTAAGGAGATGTCGATAAAGACCAAGGAAAGTAGAAAATATGCAAGTCTAATTGAGTGAGTGTCAGGGAAAGAGCTGAGTGTGAGTGTAAGTGTGGTTGTGGTTGGTGATGACGCTGGGATAGGTGTGATATTGACTAGGGGAGAAAAACACTGAGCAGTGTGCTTTCTTAACATTTACACACACACACACGCACACACACACACACACACACACACATATATATATATATATATATATATATATATATATATATATATATATATAATACTATCCAAGAAAGGTGAGCACATAAGGAGTAGTGCAGGGGCAAATGCACTTTAAGAAAGAAAGAAAGAAAGAAAGGTTTTAGAAAATAAAAAAAAAGCAAAAAGAGCACGAGTAAAAGAAAAGGAAACAAAAGAAAAACAATGATGATGAGACGAAATAAAAGAAAGATAGGATTTAAATGAAAGAAAACTTAGAAGGCAGAAGAAAAAAACCTGAGGGCAAAAGAAGCTGGAAAAAACACCAAAATATAAACTGTAAAAACGATAAAAGAAAGAAACAAAGAAACAAAGAAAGTTTTGAGAGGAAAAAAATAATTAAAAAAAAGCCAAGTAGAAATTTGAAAGAATGAGGAAACAGTTATGACGACCAGACGAAAGAAAAAGATAGAGATGAAGGAAAAAATATGCAAAGAAAACTTAAAAGAACAAATTGGATTAAAGAAAGTGAAAAATGCTAAAAAAAAGGATATGAAAAGAAAGTCTTCGGTTTAGTAAAAAAAACAAAAAGACTACTTGAAAGAAAGAAAGAAAAAAAAGAGAGATAGAAAAAGAAAGAAACAGAAAAATTTAAACATACGGAATAGACGATATTGTAAAAGAAAAAAACCGGGGAAGGAGAAAGAAAGAAAGTTTGAGGAAAGATTAAAAAAAAAAACGAGAAAGAAAACTGATCCAAGAAAACATGCAAAATAGACGAGGACAAAAATGCCAAGAAAATAAATGAAAAAGATGAAGGAAAATAAAACTACGGGAAAAAACACAACTGAAAATTAAAGAGAGGTAAAAAAGAAAAAGAAAAAATGCTTGAAAAAGAGTGAAAGAAAAGAGAAAGAAATAAAAAAAGATTACAAAAAAATGACAAAAAATGAATTTTGAACGTTAGAAAACATCAGAAATTATTATAAAATGAAGAGAGAGAGAGAGAGAGAGAGAGAGAGAGAGAGAGAGAGAGAGAGAGAGAGAAAATTAAATGAAAAAGAAGCAAAGCGAGAAATCTATAAAAATTAAATGAACGAAAAGAAGAAAAAATTGTAAGTCAAAGACAGAATGAAAGGATGGAAGAAAGAACACAAATACAGGAAGACGGAAGAAAATAAATTGTTAATTTTAAATGCAAAATGCACTTGGCGTATATCATTCTTCACACATTTAGCTCTGTTTTATGTTCATTAAGTATTAAGCTAAGTTGGTAGATATGACAACATAAGAAAATACAAACGAAAGTAAACAAAGAACTGATCCCTGCTTGAAATTAATTCACGGAAAATAAAATTGGGATCCTCCGTAGATGGTTTTTATCTAGATACAATATGTGTATATTTCTGTGTTGGGGATAATCCGATTAAAACAAGTTCCAGTGTGACTTCTGTAAAATTTACACTCAATACAAACGTTCTGCTTGTAAATCAGTGTGAGAGTACAGACCTGTGTCAAAGCCCATGTACGATATACGATATATGTATTTAGACAACTTCTTCACCACGAGTAGAGTGTGACACGAGGTCAATTTTCAAATGGAGTAAAGCTGATTTGAAATCAGTTTTCCTTGCTAGACTGGTTGCCCCACTAAGGCTAAACATCCTGCTTGTCTTTCTACTTTCCCATAAAGTGAAAGGGGAAGAGATGAAATCATACCATTCTCAAGGGCACCTGTACAAAATAAAAAGTAAACAGCTTCGTCCTGTATTAAAATTCGGGTTACCGTTTCCATTCTTTATGAAGATAACCGCCTCAGGATACCGATGGTTATGCTCTTCGTGTCTTGTAATCAACCTTTTTAGATTATTTAACACCAAATCCATTTTTATAAAAATACATCTATTTCAAACAATTCAGTTTAGCATAAGTACGCAGTTTAAGTACAGTTTAATTGTCAAAAAATTTCTTATTTCTAACTATTCAGTTTAGTCAACCAGATCTAATTCAGCTAATTCAGTTTAGCATAAGTACAGATTTTGTTTACACATAGTTAAATGTCAAAACAGTCCTATTTTAAACAATTCAGTTGGGTGTAAGTTGAGTTTCAATGTCAAAAAACAGTTCCCTTTTAAATTATTTAGTTTAGTATAAGCATGCAGTTGAAATGTAATTGCACAGTTTATTTTTAGTCAAACAGTTCTAATTCAAATGATTCAGTTTAACATAAGTAGATTTTTTTTTTTGCACACAGTTAAATGTCAAAACAGTTATATATTAAACAAATCAGTTTAGTTTAAGTACATTTTCGATGTCAAAAACAGTTACATTTCAAACAATTCAGCATGTAACTTAAATGTAAGTACGGTTTAACTATCAAAAACATTTTTATTTAAAGCAATTCAGTTTAGCATAAGTATGCCGTTAGTTCTATTCAACTCATAGATAGGGCCCAATCAGGTGCTTCCACGCTGGGCCTGAGTGGACCTGGGAACAATGGCAATGAAGGGGTGGCCCGCAATCCCCAAAGCCCCAGCATCACTGGAACCTCACCATCAGATTGTTTAGTGTCATATCTAGGACACTCATTGGGGTTGGGGAGTGTATTCTACAGCCCCAGCCGACTGGGCAATATAATTCGGCTATATTACAGGTACATTTAATCTTGATTAATGAAATATAGCTGGGGTACTAAAATGTTATTTTCGTCCATGTAGATATGCTCAAGATGCAGAAAAATCTATCAAGATTGAAGTGTAAACTTTTTTTTAAATTCAAAAATTTAAATTTGAATGAAGACTAATACCTAGCAGAACAACATTTATAATCAACTGATCCTGTCATGATGTCTATATTGCTATTAGACCCCTAGACAAAACCTTGACGCACTCTAGAAAAATCAATACGACTTTGAAAATTAAAAGGTCATAGAACACGACTTCCAGCCTATTTCTGTCAAAACACAGGATCAAGCGAGTGCTGTAACCCCCATACACATCAGGCCTTGGTTTGTGCGACCTTTTCTTCTCTCCAATAACCGGAGGCTAACTATAATTGTTTGATCCGCATCTTCTGCTCACGGTCGGTCATGGTCTTCTCACCATCATCTTGTTGTCACGACCATAACGTTGTAAACGTTTTCTTTGTTGTTCAATATTCTTAACTGAGATTAACAACAAGACCACATTTCACCTGTCCGTATCATTTATTCATTTCACATAGGTTACCGACTCCGTTCGCAAGTCGGTAGCGCCTGAATGGAAATTAAATCCTCCCATTTTGACTTGTCTCGGCCCATTAAATTAAAACTACAAACTAACTTCTATCTTCTATGATTTTAGTCACCTGACTTAACCCCCACAATGAAAGTCAGGCTGTCAGCTGACTTTAAACTGTCATTAACGCTGATATGACATTATCAGTTAGAATCTTTTTAAATCATCTACGCTGCTTCTCAAATAATAGATTCAGGTAAAAATCATTTGACGCTACAAAGTTTAAGATTCGAATGAAGACTTTTACCTAGAGGAATATTACGGACGGGTGCAGTCGTTAAGAACGCGCGAGCACATCGGCTGTCATCAATCATTGAAAAATGTCACAAACCTAACGCGTGCGGACAGAATGACCTGTAGACTTCAAGCGTGATTTTAATATAATCACGCAAGAATTATATGCAATAGTGCTACACTATTGTTTTCACGGGTGTCACCGAGCCTTCTGGAACCTTCGAATTGATCCATCAAATCTCTATATAAGAAAACAAGTAGCGAGATTTTGGGAGTTCAAGGCAGGTTTCTTAACAGGTTCAACAGAGGTCCAGGACACCCCGACCCATGCCATACCCAGCCTGTCAACAATACGACTGATATGAACGTATCAACAAGCCTGCTTTAACGACGCTGCTGTCAATCCAAGAAAAGGAAGGAGGAAGAACGCTATCGAACAAACGTTTTTTAACAACCACCCGCTATAGTCCCTATGAATAAAAGCGACTACTATTTTCCTCCTTAAATTTCGAGTTTTGCGTGTTTCTTTCCTGCGAACTCCTTTCTCTAAGACACAACGCATTTTGGTCCTATGTTACACTAGCTGAGAAACTTTTCTAATTAAGTGATCTGGTCAGGATATGGTCATGATGTCTATACGGCGGTTAGGCTTCTAAACACAATTCTGACAAAGACTTAACAAATAAGTGCCAGTTTAAAAAAGAAATAAAGATTATAGAACCTGACTCGATACTTTTAAAAGAAAACATTTTTGGTTAAACACTGGATTGTGCAAGTCAGTACACTCATCTACTCAGCAGGCCTATCTTATTGTGACCTTTTCTTTTAAATTGAAAATTCAACCTAATTTCAAAGAAATACGATAAGATAACTTCACCCCATTTCGAAAGAAGCGTTTCGGAGGTATTTCAGCGAACAGAAAATCTGCAAGAAAAGGGTTTGAGTGTTCATCAATGGCCCAGAAGACCGTGGTTTTATCGCAAGCTGAGTCATATCAAAGACAAAAACCTGGTACTTGATGTCCCCTTGCTCAAAACTGGACATCATAAGGCCTAGATCATGGGTAAGTGGATCAATGCAATAGTGCCCACCCCTATTTCTCGGTTTAGTAGCTATTATAAAAGGTGCCCGTGGTGTAGTTGGGAGGTGCCCGTGGTGTAATGGTTATCGTCGTAGGAAATGGACACGGCGACATGAGTTCAAATCCTGGACGAGACTGATTGCATTTCACATAGCACTAAAACCCTTGGGAAAGGTATGAATCCAATTATTCTCCCTCCAGCTATGGGTAAATAGTAGGACAGACTGGGTTCTTCAGCCTTGGTGAGGCAACTAGTCTAGGAGAAGGAAAACTCTGAACTCAAACCTGTTAAACTCCGCTTAAAAATTGACCTTGTGTCATATCCTGCCCGAGCGGAGGGGTTGGGTAAATAGGATTATAAAAGGAACCTTTGGGTCGCCCACGACAACGGTCAGCCAACTTATAAGCTGTTTGAATTCAGAGTTTCCATTTTCTTAGGGTGATTACCTAATCAAGGTTAAAGAATCCAAGCTGCCCTAGTATTTACCCATAACCGGTGAAGGATTCATAATTTTCCAGAAGGAAAACACTCAGAGGATTCGAACTCTAGTTACTGATTATATTTCGTGCGATGTTGACTAACGTTAAACACCCTCCTCCAATACAGTAACGTATTTTCAAATGATACTAGTAGTTTTTGAGCCTATATTTTAAATGCAGATTTTCTAGGCATATGATTCCTTCCACATAGAAGACTTGAGAAATGAAATCTTCTTCACACAATCTTCTTCTCTTGGCCTTGTGCCGTACTAAGCTGTACGTTGAAATATCGAAAGATATTTTTAAAAGTTAGAAACCGTTGAAAAGGAATTAAATGTTAAGAAGGGTGAAAGAAACAAAACGAGATCTCAAAAACAAAAACAAAAAAAAACAAAAACGAACAAACCAAAAAAACAACAACAAAAATTGCAAAAATATGATTGAAAGAAAGTGAAAGAAATGCACTTAACTGATACAATAGATCAAGATAGAATGAAAGAGAAACGTTGGAGAAAAAGATATATTGAACAGGAACGAAAATGAAAAAAAAAAAAAAAAAGAATAAAGGAGAGATTAGCATCTTCTAGAGGAGAGTATGAGTATGGAGATAATGATAAGAGTAAAATGGAGAGGCACTATGCAAAAGAAAGGTAACAAAAAAAGGTAGGAATAACAAGTTTGTAAATATAAGTAGGTGCGGCAAAAGCAAAATATAATGCTAAGAAAGGATTAAAATCTTCAAGATGCCGTTTAGCTTTTCGGAAATATCAACGCTGCATCTGGGTGTTGTTTCAATGCTTTTTAGCTCGCAACTTATGCAACCCATTGATATTCGATGCTACCACTTAAAGGAAAGACACTATTTGTTTTTGAGGGATCCAAACAAAACTAAACTAATTCAAATGTGATATCTGATATAGAATGCTTCTACAGTAACCCATTCCAACTTTACAAAACTTATATATATATATATATATATATATATATATATATATATATATATATATGTGTGTGTGTGTGTGTGTAGTAGTAGTAGTAGTAGTAGTAGTAGCGTCCGTATTCGCACAATTTCCTCGGGAAAACACAAGCACCGTTGTGTTTTGTTAAGCAAACATTAGGAAAAGGCAACAAAAACAAAAAAGAATTTCAGTATGCACACGTATTTGTATTCTCTCTTCTATCTTTTGTCATAGTAAGGGTGCATGTAATACTTTGCAAATTGGTCTTGGGCGCATGACAGTTTTCTTTACTAGCTTGTGTCTAAACAAACGACTGCTAACTTTATTTCCAAATATTAAGGTTCTTGGAAAGCCTCTGCTACTTTTGCAATAATGCAGAAAAATACTATGTAAATAATTTGTTACTCAAATCATCGTATGCCACAATATTGCCGAAATCTTTCAATAAATTGAGCCCTGACTCTCGGAAAAGAAAACAACGCCCAAATTTGGACTTCACAGAATTGGTATTTGTCGAGCGACCCACGCACGCATGAGTTTATCACAAGGACCTTTTTGTGGGTATCAGACGCAGGACTATAGCCCACACACACTCGGAGGCTCCAAAAATACCTTAAGACCCGTCGGTATTCGCCTAAATTTTAGGCGCCTCAGGCGTCAGGCGATAAACCAAGCCCCTCAGAGGAGAGTTATAGCTGGATTGGTTAGTTGCTTGGGGTTCATGGCATATCAACCTTTTTAGGTTATTTAATGCCAAATCTGTTATATATAAATAACAGTTCGATTCCAGACAATTCTGTTAAGCATAAGTACACGGATTTTTGTCAAAAACATTTTTATTTCAAGCTATTTAGTTTAGTCAAACAGTTCTTTTTCAAGAAATTCAGTTTAGTGTAACAATTTTTTTTTAACCCACAGTTATATGTGAAATTAAAGCAATTTAGTTTAGTATAAGTATAGTTTTTGTTTACACAGAGTTAAATTTCAAAACAGTTCTATTTCAAACAATTCCGCTTAGCATAAGTACGCAGTTTAGTTCTATTTAACCCAGAGATAGGACCCTATCAGGTGCTACCACTCCGGGCCAGAGTGGACCTCGGAGCGATGACAATGAAGGGTGCTCCGTATTTCCCAAACCTCCATCATCATTGGAGTATCACCATCATATTTTTTGGTGTCATATCCTGGACACCCATTGGGGGGGTTGTCTTACTCCTCTGCAGAAAAATAGTCGGTGTATTCGACAGTCTGTGCCTGGGGGACGGCTCCTTGAGGCTTCAGGAATGTCGGTCTTAGCACGCGTGACATGAATCCCGGCTTACTGGAATCCCTGTCTGACGGCTTCGACCAGCATCCACCGGAAACAAGACATACCCGACCTAAAGACTTCGATTTATCATAGACATTAAAAAAGTAACCTTTTCGTCTACATCAAGAAATTCTCTATTTTTATCATATATCAAAATCTGCCGACACCTTTAAGTTTGTCATCAATTCTTTTCATTCTAATATGCACTGAATCCATGCACATACACATATAAACCCTATATACAAATATGCTCTCACTCACACACCACAGTCGATCAAAAGTTTTACACCTCACCCAGAATAAAAGCCTTAATTGAACATTTTTAACTGAGATCTTGAGGGTAAGCAAGCTTTCAGCAAGATGGGCCACAAGATTGCTGAAGCCAGAGCACCAGCTGAAAAGTAATGATATTTTCGGGACTCATCTTGTTGTATATTGACCTTCAACCCGGCCAAACATGCCATTCCAAAGTGATGCACCGGAAAGAAGTGACACATTCCAATGGCAATTATGAGAAGAAATCGCTAGGCGGGCTTGGCTGAAAAAATTGGACAAGGTAAAAATCGCATGGAACACTCGTAGACTGATGCACCGGAAGAGAGTGACCTGTGAACTGCATGACAGTTATTTCCGCTTGATGACTATCAAACATGCCATTCCAAAGATTGAGTGGGTGATTGAACTATTATATAACTCGGTGAAAACAGGAAGTCAGTGAGTTGGAGAACAGACGACTTGGAGATAAGATGTGGTAAGGAAAGCTACCACCCAGCAGAAGGGGCCTTTGGGACCCCCGACTGAGTTGGAGATCAGACGAGTTGGAGACTAGATGTGGTAAGGAAAGCTACCACCCGGCAGAAGGGGCCTTTGGGACCCCTGATTGAGTTGGAGATCAGATGAGTTAGAGACAAGATGCGGTAGAGAGAACAACACTCAGCAGAAAGCTGGGCCCTCGGGCCTCCGGTTGAGCATCAGGCGAACGAGAAAGACACTACGCTGATGGCTATAAGAGTAGGGGTCAATATGTTGCAGATCTGTTCTGTCTCCAACTCTCTCTCTCACAGTAAAACCTTGAGTAACCGTTTTCGAACCCTTTCAATAAAGTGAGAGGTACATATATTTTTTCTAAGAACAGTGTCGCTCGTCATTTATTCATTGCGTCAATATGTATTCTGCATATATATGTGGATGAATCTGCATATTTATTGTGTTGAGAATACAACAATCTGACTGACTCTATCTATGTCAATACGGATACATATTTCTACTGACACATGCATATGCATTGGACACTTAAATTTGCTAGGTCGGTGGCGGGTGGCAGTAGAATACACCGCCTACATCTCTGCAGAAGGTTTAGACTACTCCTACGAGTGTCCTGGATATGACACTATACAATCTGATAGTGATGCTCCAGTAAAGCTAGATTTTTGGAGAATACAGAATACCTCTTCATGGCCATCACTCCCAGATCCACTCGGGCCCGGAGTGTTAGCATAGGATAAAGTCCTATTTATTTGTTAAATAGAACTAAACTGTACGCTTAGGCAAAAATGAATTGTTTGAATAGAACTCTTTTGACATTTAAACTGGGTACTTATGCTAAACTGAACTGTACTTTTTAATATTTTCTTGGCTCGATATTAAACAATATACCAGCATACCAGGAGAAGTCTATGAATGTCCTCCCGCTGTGATGGTTACCATAGTAGGAAGTGGACAAGGCGTTGAAATCTTTGTTGTGATTACTTGTATTTCACATAGTACTAATACTCTTGTGAAAGGTAGGAATCCAACTAATCTCGCTCTAGTTAAGGGTAAACTGAGGGCAGATTGCACTGTTTAAACTTGCTGTGGAAACCGATCTAGGAGAAGAAAAACTCTGAATTCAAACAAGATAAACTCTGCTTAAAATTGACCTTGTACCATTATCTGCTCGCCGTCGAGGAGTTGGGCAGATATCTACAACAAGAAATCCCTTTCTTCGCAGCTTTTTCTTAGTGTGCATCCTTTTAGCTTAGATGTGAAAATACACGAGGCATCATACCCAGTAAATATCCTCAAAGCATTCCTACGATGCAATCACAGAAGAAAAGGAGTGTCTTCAAGTTCAAAGACAAACTAAAGGTGATAAATCAATATAAAAGTTTTTTTTAAGGTAAATATCATAAGGCATGACATGGGAAGGTGTCACTCAGCCGTAACCAAAATCTTGAACAATCGAGCGAACATTACCAAGGGTATTAACGGAAGTGTAGCTACGGATTCTAAAAAGGGGGAGAAAAAAAGAAAAAAGAAAAATAGAAAAGATTCATATATGAGTGAATAAAACAGCGAGAGGCACTTTAGCTTATATGGAGAAGTTGCATGCAATATGCTTATAGTAATATGAAACGTATACCCCTCAGTAAAAATACGATTGCACTATCAGCCACAGGTTAATTTCACAATGAAAAATAAAAGAAAGAAATTCTTAACTAAATGCATATCGTCATTTTTATTCACTCTTTTAGTTTATGCAATATGATTGGTTGGTATTTGATGACATATTAACCATTGTAGGTTACTAAATGCTAAGCCCGATATTTTTATGTTAAAAAGTTTTATATTGGTAATAAAGAGACCAAAGGTTTTATTCCTGATGGAAATTAAATTTCAAAAGAAGGATGACAAGCTAACCTGTTTAATTCCTCGCTCAACAGAGTTAAATCGAGGAAAGTATACAATTAAAAACAAAAAATATGTTAAGCGAGAAAACTACATCGAAATGATATTATATCTGAGCAGATATTCTCTCTGTTTATAGAGAGGTGGAGTGCTAGTCTAAATAGGAACTGATACGTACTCACCAATCTATCTATCTATCTAAACACATACGCTAGGTCTATAAACATACATATTCATATGCACACACTCACTCTGTTCTATTTATCTTCTTACTACTTCTTCGAATGTATGAAGTTCTGACTTTCGGCAAAGAAAACCGCTTCCCCTCTTCTGGCCGCCGAAAACTAAAACTATATTTTCAGATCACTGATCGTGCTAGTGTTGAAGATTTCGATCTTTTATATCATTCGTGCCTTCTTGGAAGTTCTGAAATCAAAACATGGACCTTAATATTACGTGATTTGTAACACTATCAGTGAACAGTCTAAGTGTTTTGCTATCGTATTATTTTTAGCGTTGTTTTAGGGTGAGTAGTGTGTCTACAAGTACTTACGTAAAGTCAGCTGAATGTTTAGTGGAAAAATTAGATGACCTATTTATAGAAGTTATTTAGCTCTGAGAATATCTAACATGGATGAAATGTCGCTATTATGGAGAAATGCAAGAACAAACCTTCTTCTACGAGGAATTGACAAATGAAAGGTTGCTAGAAAAGAAATTGGACCATATTGTAAGCGAAAAAGTAGCGAGAGAACATGAAGAACGAGAGGAAGAGACGCCAAAAATTCTCTGTGAAAGGTCTTACAGATATGTTTTTAACCTTTAACAATGTACAGAGAGAGAGAGAGAGAGAGAGAGAGAGAGAGAGAGAGAGAGAGAGAGAGTACATGGATTAAAATAGAACATTATAATTTAGTAGCGATGAAAAAAATGATGCACATTTTTGCTCTTGGCAAATTTGTAATGAAAAGAGGCTAAGAAAAAACATATATCTTTCTAAAAAGAACGTTTCGAGCAGAAACGCTACAGTGATATCCATCATGTTTAGAGACACAGATATACGGGTGGGGATCAAAAAGTATTGATTGAAAACCTTTAATTATTTTTAAATGTTTAAACCTAACTTTAAATCTAACTTCAATTTACGTTTTTAGAATAATATGAAAACGCGTGCATGGCTGTGAGACAAAGACAAGATGAAAAGAAGGGGACGAAATGCGAAAAGAAAAAGTCAGACATCTGGTCTCAATCACTTTATCATTGATGTTACAACTTCTCTCTGGAACAGTCTCAGAAACAAGAAGACACAAAGCGGTATCTTAAAATTGATCAACTATTCTTTGATAAATCGTAGCTCTTTTCAGAATATAGGTTGTTTCTTGTAACTCTTTTGATAACTAACTGACTAAACCTTTTAAAAAATCACAATCTCCTGTTTTTCACTCTCTATCACCAACAGCCAAAATTCTTGTGATTAACATTTTGCTATCAGTTATAAAGCTGTGTACTGGTGGTGGGAGTTGGACACTACATAACATGAGTAATTTACATAATAAAGTAATGATAAATAAGCCTTTATCTAAAGGGATAAATGCGTCAGTGCCTATTATCAATACTATTTGATTAAGTGTTTTTGTTGAAGCATAGGTTTGTATGAATTCAGTGTCCTCAATACTCATTAGATATAGATCCAAACGACTTTTTTGTGTTTCCTAGAGTTGAAATTAAACTTATGGGTAAGATATGAAAGAATGGAGAATACGAGGAAAAATAACAGTTTCGGTAATGCTTCAACCAATGGTTAGTAACATAACAGAAGGAGAACTTCAGTTATGCTTTAACCAATGGTAAGCAACATAACAGGAGAGTTTCGGTAAAGCAACATAATAGAAAAATAGTTTCAGTGGTGCTTCAACCAATGGTAAGCAACGGATCATTATTACTAATGTGATCAACTTCAAATGACGGTAATTCCGATCATCTTAAAGTGACGGTAATTCCGATCGTTGTGGAAGAAAAACAGAGTGCCCAACAATTATATAACTTTTATCACTTTCGAAGGCCGGATTTGGAATGGGATTTGTTGGTTTTCAGGCGAGTTCATCTGAACGTAAGTAAATTGCTGTTAACCGCCACTTTTAACCCTGAGTATAACGTACGCCTCGAGTTTTCTTCTTCCGGCTGACAAAATTCCCGCTTGTTTGTCTTTCATCATTCAAGTCCCCTTGCTATTATTCTTATGACGCGTCCCTTTTTTTTCATTTTTTTTTTTTTTCATGTGTATCGCTTAGTTTCCGGCTTGAAATTTTGGTGTAAACTAATAGATTACACCAAAATCTTGCAGGTGTTTTTCATTGACACCTGCCCTTCTTTACTATGTACCCGACTTCCGTATCATTTTCAGATGCATTCAATATAGAACTTTCATGGAATGACTCACAAACTGGGAGCCATTTTAAAGAAGATTTTATGTTGTATTCATTGCTAATTTCTGTTTCAATTGTTGTGGAACTCATTTGATGATAACAATAAAGGCACAAGTAAAGCATTTCCCATAGAAAATACTGTTAGTAATATGGATGCTCTGCTCCCTTTTATTTGATTATGTGTACATTATAGCATTTTAAATAAAATCTAAAAGCAGTGAAAGATTTGTGAGATGAAAAGAAACAATGGTGAGCGCAAAAAGTCGAAATAATTGTTACCTAATCATTTACGAAGATAAGCTGGATTGAGAAAGCTGCACCGTGAAAGCATATACAAGGGATTTAACTCCAAAGGAAAATTGGATAAACAGTACCGTGGTGAAAACCCAGAACCATTATATATATATATATATATATATATATATATATATATATATATGCCCAAACTAATTTTCACGTAAGTTAGATGCAGTTTATTTTTAAACTGCCTTAATAGTAGAACAAACACGATAAAACTAGCGTAAATAACGTGCGAAAAAATATGAATGTCGCAAAGACTTACGGAACACTAAATATGCAACCAATCATATTTTTTAAAGAATAATCAACAGAATTAATAAAATTGTATAACTTACTAAGTGATTTGTCCCTCATAAGTCCATATGTATGGAAATAAACACCTTACAATTAACATAAATTTCTCACGGAAGAATTTAAAACTCGTTATAGCATGAAGGGATTTAAAGTATATTTGAGTCTTAATTTGTAAAGAATAATACACAAATTAATTAATCTAATAGATGAATGTTACTTTAACTTAAACATATCTTAAACTAATGCATAATAAATTTTTATGCTTTTTCAATATATTTTAGATTCTTTTTAAGTTCTTTATCCTTTATTGATAATCCTTTTGGGGCTGTTCCAAGGATGCTAATTACAATTGGAATCATCGTCAATCTGATATTCCAAAGTTTTTTTTTTTCTGGAAACGTCCAAGTATTTGTCCATCTTTTTGCCTTTGATTTTCACTTGGTTGTGGGCTGGAACGGTAAAATCCAGTTGGTTACAAATGCTTCATTTTTCTTTTTGTTTATTAAAACAAGGTTTAGTATTCTGTCTGGAATTAGGGGATCCATTTGTATATCAAAATCCCTGAGAAATTTATTCCGGCTTATTCAAATACAATTAAGTAGTATAGTCAAACTTTATTTTCTGGCACAATTCCCAGTGTTGACCTTACTTAGACAGATATATAAAATCTTATACTACTTTTCTCCTAGTTTGCAGCAGTCACTTAATTGTTTTATTTCTGTTCCGTGTTATCGATTTTAGCTCAAACATAATTGGTCCCTCTGACATTTTTTCGTGTAGCTCTTATAAGTAACTCTGCTTTTCTGTTGTGATTTCCCGTTCGTATCCATGTCCATGTCGTCCTGTGTGCAATTTCCTTAGTCTGACGCATTAAATATCTATGCGGTTGTTTTTATTCCCATTATTACTTACTCCTTGAGAGTTTTTCATATCAGTGTTATCTGATGGTCTTTGATTTGAGTCTGAGTGACAGTAAGTCTCCTCACGTCTCCGGGACACTTCTCAGGATTCTGGCTGTTCTCAACAATGCTGTTGTTTGGATGGTCTCCACTCATCCTCCAACTTCCAAGTCCTCCAATTTCTTTTATAGCACTTTAGTTACTGTACTGAAAGCACCAATCAAGATTGGTATAACGGTTATCTTCATTTTTTTTATTTCCCAAGCAAGGTCTAGGTACTTATCCTTCTTTTCACTTTCTTTCAGTTTTATTCTGTGGTCAGCCGAAATAGCAAAGTCGACAATTTTGCAAATTCCCATTTTTGTGTTGATTCATTAGCAGGATGCTTAAATTGTTCACCAATTATTATTATTATTATTATTATTATTATTATTATTATTATTATTTGAGAGTTTTTCACACCAGTGTTAGCAGATGGTTTTTCGCTGCTTTCTGAGAGACAGCAAGTCACCTTAAGTATCCAGGACTCTTCTTGGTATTCAGGCTGATCTCGACAATATTATTGTTTGGATGGTCTTCACTCGTCCTCTATTTTCCAAGTTCTCTATTCTCTGTGCCAAACTTTCGGTGACTGTTCCGATAGCTCCAATTACAATTGGTATCACCGTCACTTTCATGTTCCATAGTTTTTCCACTTCTCTTGCTGTTATATAACATATGACATGGATTTTTAAGCTGTCAGGTTGTGATTAGTAAACAGGGTGATGACAGCGCGTCATGGCAGTCAGGTCCAACAGGTGTGTTAACGGAAGGAGACAACGTGATTACCAGGCGATCAGATTTAGACAGGGGGAGAGAATCAGAGTCGAGGCAGGGACACGCAGGCGATCGGAGGCGTATGAGAGGCTTCTCTGACGATTCGGTACAAGGAGATGCAAGCGTTGGCACGCCCTGGCTCCCGGAAGAAGATTTTGGATAAGAAGAAGTCCCCTCTCTGAGTATATATCTCTCCATCTATCTCTCAACTAACAACAAACTGTGGGCCCCTTTCGAGAATGAAATGAGAGATATTTTTGTTAAAAGTGTTTTGTTCGTTTATTGAATTTCGTAAATCATGTATGAGACTATACTACATTGCAAGGTCAAGGTAGTTTTCACTCTTTTCACTTTCCTTCAGTCTTACCTTGTGGTCAGCCGGACGGCTAAGACAACTATTCGGTTGGTTCTTGTTTTGGTTTACTAACACTATTTCTGGTCGTCAGGCCGAGATTGGATGATCCGTTTGTATCTCAAAATCCTAGAGAATTTCGTAAGTCTCATTTTTTTTTTGGACAGATTCTGGGTTGTGCATATATCATTTGTTCGTATGGTCAAATTTAATCTTCTTTGACCATTTCCAGTAGATCACCTTAGTTGTGTCTAGTCTTAAACTCTTTTACTCTAATTTACAGCATTCGCTTATGATGTGATTGATTGTTTCGTCTGGCTTCCCATTATTATTATCATTATTATTATACTCTTAGCAAGTTTTTCACACCAGCATTAGCTGATGGTCTTTCATTAGATTCTGGGTGACAGCAAGTCTCCTCAGATCTCCATGACTCCTATCACTATTCTAGCTGATCTCAAAGATGCTATGATTTGGATAGTTCCCTGTCGTCTTCCAGTTTTCAACTCTTCCAGTCCTCTTATTTAGCCTTTGGTGATCATTCCAAGTGCACCAATTAAAACTGGTAGCACTGTTGCTTTCATGTTTCAGAGATGCTTAGTACACTAGGTTGGTCCAAATACTTGCGCTCTTTTCTCTTTCTTTCATTTTCAGTCTCTGGTTCGTTAGGAAGACAAAATCTACTTTACTGCAAGTTCTTCATTTTTTTGTTAATTACTCTGGCCTGCAGTGTTTTCGAGATCGGCTATATAATAGCTGATTTTAAGGACGTTTTTTTTTAATGTTAAATCCAAAAATCATTCTCATTTGTTCCAATCAGATCAATTTTTAAAATTACAACCTCTTACTATCGAACAGTATTATAACAAATAATGTTAAATTTAGGACTGATATATTCGTAGAAAGCTCACATAGTAAACTGAAAAATATGCCATATTGAACTGAAAAACACTCAAAAGAAGCTATTCATGGATGAAAATTCTTTTTAGTGATTTCTTCCTGAGCTTGGCAGACACCGCATCCTGTTTCAAGCCCGAGCAGTAGTCAGCGCGAAAGTTTACATCCCACTGACCTTGGTAGTGTTCTTCCATGATACGAATATCTTTGTAAAAGTGCTCACCCAACTCTTCACTAAAATCTTCACGGTTCTTTCGAAAATTGTACAATGGTAAACAGAGAGTGCAATTTGACTGATATTCGTGCCCCAAGTTATCGGAAACTCTTCAGTACTTCTAATATTTTCGGTTCATATACTGCACTCTGGTGGTTTCCCAGAAGGTTTACAACTACTGACTTCAGTGGCTGTCAGACAGACAGTTCAGCTTCGCTCCGATTCATCAAACATTTGGTCCTTCATGAGTTCTCTTATTTGAGGGCGGTCATTTATATCAGCTTTGAGTTTCTCCATGCTTATTCGTGAGAACTTCTCCTGAATGAAAACGTACCCACTGCCTTCCTTGTCCATTGCCTTCACAAAGTTCTTCATTATATTCAACTTGATGTGTAAAGGTGGAAGCAATATTTTGTTTGGTTCAACAAGTGGGAGAGACTAAACGATATGTTAGCCAGGTTTTAACCCCTATCTTAACGGTCACTCTTGTTTAATATAATGTTGGGCGACAATCTGACTGCCTCATACACAGGATACTTTGTGTACCCACCTTGGAGCCCTAGGACTAGTCTAAACAATTTAAGATCTCCACTGATCAATCATTTGTGTTTCTGGTAGTTAGCTGCAGACAGGAAATGATCCATGCTGTCGTGAGTTTCTTTCACATGAACTGAATGCCCAAATGGGATAGATAAAAGGAACATTACCATTATGTAGTGGAATTGCTTTGAGATTTCTGCTGGATGAGTTAATAAAAAGTCTCTATTCTGTACCATACACTGAGCTCATTGATTTGATCAATCCAGCAATGTTGTTACTATAAACCTGTGATGACCTATCCTGGAACGAGAAAAACTGTCTTAATTCTTTCTCACGGTCTCGATAGCTATAGAATGTTTTTCATGGTGCCAATATGCTTCTCTTCGAGACGTGAACCCAGCGTCTGAGCAGACTCCTTTGAAAGGTTCAGGTGTCGTGTTTGGTCGTTGAATTCTGCTTGTGTCAAGGGTACTGGCTGGTTCCTCTTCTGGTTTGTATACGTCATCCGCAGCTACAAATTTCATGTCACTATGCTCGGAATCAGAGCTATAATACATGTTACCATCTGGCTCAGGAACAGGAAGGTCTGAGCCATGAGGGGCTGATCTTATGGCGAAAGGAACATCGGGGAATCGGGCATGGTACTTGTTCTTTCGACCTATTCCTTTTAGATTTATCTTGCTGAAATATCAGTACATAAGGTGATCTTTTCCTTCCCTTCAGACCCTTGAATGGCAAATGGCATACTCATCCTTTTACCATTCCTCCAATCCCTCAAGTTTCCATTACATGTTTAACAGCAAACATGGGGGCGAATGGCTTATCCTGATTCCATATGTTGACTCCAATATAATCGCGATATGCCATCTCATCAAAGTCAGTGATTTTTGCTTGATGGATAGAAAGAACCTCATTACTGCAGATATAGCATAATCTGTCAGGATTATTCTTACATTTGTGGTACTTTTTACAGGAATGCAAATGTCAATATTAAAAAAGAAAGAAAAAATCAGCATTTAGCTCATCGTTGACACTTGACCCTGTACATTAAAATAGTTTTAAGCTGAAGGATAAGCCCCACCTCCTCTTGGTAGGGGGGTGTTAGCAAGTAGGGTGGTACATTGTAGTCAGGTACACATACAACATTACATGCTCTACTAAACATCTGGTACTAACAATTATGAATGACGAATAGAGTCCGCAGGCTTTTGAGTGAGTGTTATTATTGTGCACACAAGTATCCAAGACTATCTTAAAAACATGACCTAACGAAATACAATGGATACTATCTTTGAATTCAGAATAAAATGGCGATCTTCTACCATTTGATAAACTTTTGACCTTTGGAAAAAATTGTTATCACAAAATCCGGTCTACTGGCTGGGATTAGGGGATCATATCTCGAATTCCCAGATAATTTTATACATATCATTCTCCAGAACAGATTTGTTTTGTGAATGTACCCTTTGATAGTACGATCAAATTTCAATTCCTTGCTTAATTCCCTGTGGAATACATTCCCCATCTCATCGTGCTTCGTCTTATTTTCCCTTTGCACTAGTTTTCTATATTCACTTATTATTATTATTATTATTATTATTTCTTTAGAGTTTTTCACATCAGCGTTAGCTGATGGTCTTTCATTGGAGTTTGAGTGACAGCAAGGCTCCTCAAGTTTCCTGGATTTTTCTCAGTATTCTGGTCGTTCTCAACTACGTTGTTGTTTGGTTGGTCTCCACTCCTCCTTCAACTTCCAAGTCCTCCAGTCACTTTTATAGTCCTTTAGGTACTGTACTGAATGCATCAATCACGATTGGTATAATCGTCACCTTCATGTTCCATAGTTTTTTTTGTTCCCTAGCAAGGTCAAAGTACTTATCCTTCTTTTCACTTTCTTTCAGTTTTATTCAGTGGTCAGCCGGTACAGAAAAGTCGACAATTTTGCAAATTCTCTTTTTTTTTTTTTTGTTGATTACAATAACGTCTGATTTTCTGGCCAAGATTAGGAGATCCATTTATATGTCAGTTACCATTATCATTATTATTATTGTTATTTTGATTAATATGCCACGAATTAATGAGTGACGAGGCATAGGTGCTTTAAATGAAGATTGTTTTGAGTCTTCAAGTGTTTTATTATGACAGTGTCACAACTTCTGCCCACGATGGCTACATTGCAAGAGTGACCATATGTGAGCCACACCGCATTTGAGTCTGTATTTCTCTGAGATGGATTGTTTCAATCCAGTTTTGCTTTAATGAAATATCTAACATAAATATTTGTTTATTGACGTGTTTGTGGCATCCCATTTCTTCATTCTATTCCAAAGTGGCCTTTTTGATGCTAGTTTAATTACACCCACACGCATATATATATATATATATATATATATATGCAAACACACACACACACACACACATATATATATATATATATATATATATATATATATATATATATATATATATATATATATATACATGGCAACTTGTTCTTATTAAGTTGATCTGGTAACACAGCTTATAAATTGAATAAACAGAAGAGGGAAAAAAAGCGATAAAAGAAAAAAGCATAGAAGAAGAAGAAGAAGAAGAAGAAGAAGAAGAAGAAGAAGAAGAAGAAGAAGAAGAAGAAGAAGAAGAAGAGGTGCTTGTTAAAATGCAAATGATCCTGTGAATATGTTAACATTTTATATCGAAATAATTTCCTGTGGCGCTCCAAGAGTAATGCCTCTAATTTTATTTGAGCAGAAACTGAATGAGATACAAGAAAAGCCAATAGGATTTCGGATAGAATAAAGCTTTTGCAACAAAACAATATTTTTCCATATGTTTATATCAAGTGTCTATTCATTTACTCCCAGCGTGGCGTAACGGTTATCATCTTAGAAAATCCTCTCGAGACCTGAGTTCAAATACTAGATGAGGCTGTTTACTTTCTATTTCGCTCAAATTTATTTAGAAAAGCATGAAACCATGTACTTTCCTGACAGCTAAGGGAAAATAGTAGGGAATATTAGCTCTTTTGTCTTGATTAAGCAAACAATGTTGGAGAAGGAAAGCATTGAATTCAAACCAGCTGTACTCTATTCAATATTTGACCTTGTGTCACATCTGGCCACTTTTGGAAGAGTAGAGTAAAGATATACGCCAGCAATGGCAAAATGACTTTGTGCTGCAGTCATCATATAATTCCTCCGAATATTTTTTGTTATGGTGTTCAGTAATACGTTTAAGCGTTATTGCTAGCCATGTAAGTAACTAGCCACATTCATCATAGCTTTTAAACAATGAAAGGAAATCGACTCTGGTGTATTGAATTCCTTACTCCTCCCACACCTGTCATCAGCCCTCACAGACTCCCTGTCTTCCTTTAATCTCTTATGCCTCTCAAAAACTGATGCTCGATTCATTCAAGATACTCCAAAAGCAGTTTGAAGCATTCTATATGTTTCTGTGGCATTTTTCCAAGTTTAAAACAGAATTTTATTGCATATCGTTCTTCTAAAGTTTTAGATTGAATTTTGGAAATTCACTAGCAGTGACAATCAGGGTTTAATATGGTGTATTCCAACTGCTGTAGCTGTTCATTTGAACCTGAAATCATAAAAAATAATCAGTCATCTGATAAGGTCTATAGCAATAACATAGTCAATTTTCAAGAGTCTACGACACTTTTAAATGCCCATACGAAAAAAGTCTGGAAACTTATCGTATGCCCCTCGTATCTTTCGAGTGACCATCTTATACATTCTTCAGAAGGAAGAATCAACTTAAACATTATATCTTATCATTACTTTTGTAATAATAAGATAATTAGGCTGAGAATGACTTTATTTCCTCTATCATGCTTATACATCTAAGGAAAGTGAAACAAAATGGTTGTTTTGTGAGAAAAAAATTGATAAACCTTATATTAATGAAAATACAGGGGATAAAGTAATTACATCAATTGTTTGATTTTTTCAAAAGGAAAATATTCCGCTATGAATTATAATAAAGAAAATAAAAGTTGTTTGCATGCTAATTACTCTTTAAAAAAATTCCTTAATAAATTTCTGAGCCAGTAATTTGATTCACATTGTCGTGCTTATAAATAAGCGAAACTAATTTAGAATTTTTGGTAAATGCTTGTTTTGGAAATGAACTCGTGAATTTTGTCGTATTTCTTTTAATTGGAAGAGTTTGGCATACAAATCGATTTAGGGGAGAAATCATTAGAAAAACACAGCTTTTAGCTTTTTAGATTAAAAAAAAACACACGCATGAGTTCCTGTTGCTTCTATTTTCTTTAGAGCCAAATTAAAAGCAGTTCTCACATTCCTATTCTGTTTCAACTGTGACCCAGTAACACAACTAATTAATGATTACTATTGATTATTAAAATTGGCATAGCTATTGCATTCCAACGTAAATATCTTGACAAAACTAAACGATGTGATATTGACAAAATTAGTGTACTACAACTCCTGAGATAGTTTCGTTTCGTTGATTTGTTTAATGGCATATCATCTACCTAAGCGAAATCTGATTCATCGGTAAATGTTTAATTGCAATAACTATTTTTAATGTTCAATTGCATTTCTTTTAAATGGCATTTCTTCTTAGGAGATTCAAACGTTTTGTAATATTTTGTACCAGCTAGTTTGCGGAGCGTATATCACGTGACCGAAGCAGTTCAGACCAAGGGAAAATTCGTTGTGATTCATTTCATCGTTGTAGTTAGTTGGTTTGATGGGTGGGTTTTATAGCATATTAATCATTGTAGGTTATTCAATGCCAAATCCTCCTTATACATATATATCACATATATATGATTTGTAAAAACATTTCCTTGATAACATTCTTAAATGAGCTCGAGGTTATTTCTTTTTTACACTCAGTTTAATGGTTTCAAGTATTTCTATCCAATACGAATGATTCTATAAACTATTTATCTTTTCTTAGCACAACATTAAATGGTTTCAAGTGTTACTCCAGAACAGTAACAATTTAACATAAGTCATTTGTTTGAAAACATTTAAATAGATATACATATATGATTTCTAAGCGACTAGTTTTCAGGTAATTTTAATTTTAGATGAGATAGAACTAATTTGTTTGCACACTCGTATTTTTATTGTTTCCCCTCAGTTAAATAGTTTCAATTATTGCTATCTAACACTAATTCAATTCAATATTAATCATTTTTTGCAGACAATGAAGTTGTTTCAAATATTGCTATTTAACACTAATTATTTTATTGAAAACTATTCATTTATTAGCTCACAGTTAAATGGCTCCAAGTATTGTCATGTTATACCAATAATATATTTTAGGCATATAATTTAAAGTTCCATATATTGCTATTTAACACTAATAATTTCATTTAACATTGCTCATTAGTTTGAGCACGCTTTGATGGTTCCAAATATTGCTATGTATCATTAACAATTCAATTAGACGGTCATTTGTTTACACAGTTAAATGGTCAAATCATTCTTTTTCTAACAGTTCAATTCAATATAAATAATTTGTTTAAACACAGTTTGAATATCCAACAGTTCTATTTGACCCATAGATAGAACCCTTTCAGGTGCTATCACTCCAAGTCAGAGTGGACTTGGGAGTAGTGACAATGAAGGTGTACTCCACTTTCCCCAAATCTCCAAAGCTGTAGACTCACTATCAGATGGTTTAATGTCCTATCCCGGACACTCGTTGCGGATACCTTACATTTCTGCTGAGATGCAGTCGGTGTATTTTAGAGCTCCTAACAACTGGACTTCGTAGTAGCTGGTGCATATTGTGCATTGCTACATACCGTGTGTGATTTGAAAGCTGCTCAGATTGACCAGCGACGTAGTCTACTTTGCGAAATTATACTTTAAGAGTTCGAGCTGTGCTATAACGTTGCAAAAGCAGCTTAAACCTCTGTGAAAGCTGAAGGCGCATTTAGTAACAAGATGTATGATAAAATTTTGCTGAGGCTGAAGGAAACTCAACGATCAGGTAAGGACAGGCAGGTCTACCATAGGATTCTGGGGCCGTGCTCGAAGCAATGGAAGCAAATCAAACGAGTGACACTCAAAAATTATCCGACGCACCCGGTATCTCACAGTCCTGTGTGGTTGATTACTTTTTTGACATCGACAAATATATATATATAAATATGGAGTTTGAGGAATATGAAGTAACCATTCATTATCCTTACTCTCCAGTCCACTCTGACCTGGATTGGTAGTATCTGTTAGATTCCCATCAATGGGTTAAATAGAGTTGTTCAGTCTTTTGCAGGGTATTATTATATATTATAATTAATTTTACATGGAGTAAATAGCCATACTTAAAACTATGCGAAAAGAAATAAGCTTTGGCTCTTTAAAAAAATCTTATAACTAAAAAACTATTTAATTACAAATCACACAGACACACACACAGACACACACACACACATACTGCTATATGGACGCATTACATGGACGCTGACTAAACGGAGGGAGGAAAAGCTGGACGGCAACTACACAAGAATGCTTCGAACAATTTTGAAATAGTCCTGGAGGCAACACTCCACAAAGCAGCAGCTGTACGGGCACCTACCTCCCATCACGAAAAGTGTCAAAGTTAGACGAACCAGACATGAAGGACACTGCTGGAGAAGCAATGTTCGCCAAAGGACTCCCTCGTATGGCAGGGCAACCATCTTTAACCTACAAAAGCATCTCCGCGAGGATACGGGATGTAGCCACGAGGACCTACCAGAAGCGATGAACGATAGGGAGGAGTGGCGTGAGTGGTCAAGGATATCCGTGCTGTTGGCATGACAAAATGATGATGATGATATATATATATATATATAAACTTGATTAGGCAGTAAATAATTGACAAGTGTTGATATGCCCTAACCCAAACCAACCATTTAGGGGGGGTCTTCGAGGACGTGGGTGAAATGCCAAGAAGGGGTTTTCCGCATTCTTCAGATCTGCAGAAATACAACTTCAGCACCGTTTGCAATTTAATATCATTTTTAGGACACATCTCTTTTTGCGGACGATTTTTTTTAACATTCCACAGGGGATACAGTCATTATAATCTAAGTTCCATCAATAGATCGGGATGAGTTTAATCTATCTATGCTGTAACATCGCAATTGGTGTTAGAATTCGAGTAAACTGCTCCACTATTGCGAACGTTAAAATTACTTGAGCTGAAAATGTTCGCTTCGATTTAGCTAACTGATTATAAGACGGTATTATCGGCTAATGAGACAAGTTTCCCGCGTATCGGGCTGAGATATCAAATGTAATTGTGACTAATTTCTGAATAAGCTACTTGACCTGAATTAATCTATGGTGAACGGATCGATTTTCGTGATGTTTCAAGAATCCAATATTTTAGCATCGCTAAATTTCTGAGCAGAAATGGAGGAAACATTGATCATATCGATAAAGATAAAATGAACCTCGACACCATGATAATTCGATTAGCAAACAACAATAAGCAGCTGATTTTGTCAGTATGTCAACATGTAGAAAATTTATTTTCCTGCTTCTTAATCAATATGTTATCGATATTGATCAAGTGTTATGTTTTACAGGGATAAGTTCGTCACTTTTAATTTAAATTAAATGTTTTAGAATGTTTGATTTTCGTTGTCTTACTGCACACACACACACACACACACACACACACATTTGCACACACATTTGCACATACACCAACATATTACAAAAGTTCTCATTGAGTCTGTATACACAAATAATATCTGAAAAGTAGAGGGACAGGTGTCACAAACAATTTATTTCAATTTCCAACAACAAACTACATTTTTTCCATTCGATATGAACCCACCTGGAGTCTGATGCTTTTCTTTAGCCACGTTCTCAGCCACGTTTCTATTAACTACTGGTAGGTTTCTGCTGGGATATCCAAAACGGATCCTCTAGAAGATCTCCTTAAAATTGTAGAAAAGAAAAAGATTAAACGAAATTAAGATCTGGTGAATAGGTAGGTTTTCTGGGAACTGCCGGATACTCTGCTAGTTTTACTCCGTTAGTTTTCTGAGAGGACCAAATCTTTGGTGATAATCTTTCAAACGTGGTGCTTTTTCATGATCAGCCTACTTGTGGTCATTCGAATAGTCAAACGAGAAGCGTCACACACCACTTGATTTACCACCTCGACATCGACCTCACCCCTGCTTGTTGAAAGTCTCCCTCTCCTAGAGTCACTATTCTCGTACTTACTCATCTCTTAGAACATTTTCTATCTCTCACTTAAACGTCAACGTGAAATGCTGCTGTCTCCATACATTTACTTAAGCATTTCCTAAGTTTGTAACGGAATTTTCCCCAGTAGACCAAAAATTTCAGGTTTATTCATTGCTCGGTGTTTAGTGTTTGTTCCTCAGTGCTCTTAACTTAAAGACCTGGAAAAGAGATGTACATTAAAGCAAATGAAAAACAAACACAACAAGGAAACAAGAACAAAAAAAAAAAAAAAGAATAGATGCTGAAAGCTAAGGTGATAATACAATCCTCTTATTCATCCTTAGTTTATAAAGTACACACAGTCTCATAACTTTTCAGACTGACCTCCTACGTACAGCATACTTCATCGATGTGTAATTAGAACGATTCGACCGTTTGATTGATTGATTGATTGATTGATTGATTTCAATGATATGTCTACCCGTTTGGGGATTTAAGCATGCAGGTTAAGGAATTGCATTCATGGTAACTTCATATCTACATTTTTTGTTGTTATTTCTTATTTTTTTTACGCAGTCCTTTGAAATATAAATAATTTTTAAACGTATATTTGTTTCATGGATGATACTCTAACGAGTACTATCACTCCGGACCAGAGTACTCCACACTCCCCAGATATCCAGCACTGGAGCCTCACCATCAGATGCAGCAAAGTGTCACACTCGATATATCACATTTTTGGCGGCAGTGAGTCTTATCCTTATGCAGTGGATACATTTAGTGTACAGACAGGGTGTTAAAGCAATTTGGAAGCACACGTAAAAAAATGGTGTCGTTGTGGAAATCAGATTTGCCTACTAGAGTTAAAATCATGAACATAGATCTTTCCATTTCACTAAGTGCTTATACTCTTGTGAAAGGTATGCATCAATCTATATTACCCCCAGCTATGGGTAAGGGTTGAATACCAGTGGCGTAATGGTTAAAGTGATAAGCTGTGTAAGCAAAGTAAGCGAGTTCAAATCTCATTATTACGTTCATTTTCGGACTCATATCATTGAGAAAGGTATGAACCTCCTTATCCTGCCAGCAGTAGGTTAAATGGTTTCATTTTTGTTCTTCCACAAGGATAGATTTGTCAATAAATTCCCCATGAAGGTTGATTTGCCATTAACCAAAAAATCAAACCGTACTATGGAGAAAATAGCTCGGCAAGCTGAGCTTTTTAACGTTAGTATAGAGAAGGAAAACGGAATTTGATGAGTTTGGTTTCTTGATTTAATGGCATATCAACCTTTGTATGTTATTTAATGCCAAAGCCACTCTCTTAGAAGATGCTATTTAACCCATAGCTTGGAGGATAAGGGGATTCATACCTTTCCCAAGGGTATTTGCCCGAAAGGGAACGTAACAGCGCGACTGGAGTACGAACGCGCGTACTACGATTCCGCAGGCCATCGCTTTAACCATTACACTACGAGCCCCCCCCAAGAACTTGAGAGGGATGAACTCTGCCAGGTAATACCTGTAAAAAAAACCATCTAATCAATTGCTACCTATCAATAAGAATAAGGTTACAGTATAATTCTTTGTTAGAGTTGTGCACTTAAAATGTGTAGCTTACAGAAAATTATTTCCAATTAAATTCAAAAATAAATCATGAACAAATAATGAAATAAATTTAATTTACAGGGTCTACTGATTATTGTTTTTGATAATATAAATTATCGATATGCATGAGAGTTATTATGAAATGCTAATCACAATCCTTTTAGATCGATCGATTTTAACGACATACTAACCCTTCTCCGGACGTATTACGCCAAGAGGTTAGAGAATTGTGCACATTGTATGTATACTATTTACCAACCCCTCCTTAACAGGTTTGAATTCAGAGTTTTCCTTCTCCTAGACTAGTTGCCTCACCAAGGCTGAAGAACCCAGTCTATCCTACTATTTACACATAGCTGCAGGGAGAATAATTGGATTCATACCTTTCCCAAGGGTATTAGTGCTATGTGAAATGCAATCAGTCTCGTCCAGGATTTGAACTCATGTCGCCGTGTCCATTTCCTACGACGATAACGACTACACCACGGGCACCTCCAACACATTGTATGTATATACTTACATTATTGGTGTAGTTATTTATACCGGACATTGGCCTAGGGATTAGAGTGTTCGCCAATGGCCCGGAAGACCTGGGTTCAATCCCAGGTCGAGTCATACCAAAGGCTCAAAAAATGGTACTTGATGCCTCCTTGCTTAACATTCAGCATTATAAGGTACGTATCAAGGGTAAAGCAAAGCAATCTAGGGAAAGGATTAGCGCCCTCCCCTACACATTGGTGTAGTAGCTATCGAAAAGGGAGCCTTCGGGTTACCCTCGACTATGGTCGCCAACTTTACTTACTTATTTCTTAAAGCTTCCCTTTTACACAATAATTATATATCAAGTGTTTTTTTTTTCTAGTACAAATAATTTATTCATAGTAGTTGGATGACAGAAAGTTCGTATCTAATAATAGTATCTTATCCACAAATATATGATTTTTAGTAACTATTTCAATTCAATAATAATCATTAGTTTTCTGTCATATAGTTTCGAATAATAATCCTAAATAAGTATTTAAATATTCAAGAAGCTATTCTTCAAGCAAATAATTTACACACAGTTACAGAGTGTTCGCCAATGGCCTGGGAGACTTGGTTTCAATTCCAAGTTGAGTCATACCAAAGACTCAAAAATGTTACTTGATGACTCCTTGCTTAACACTTAGCATTAAAAGGTACGGATCAAGGGTAAAGTAGATCAATCTAGGGAAAGGAATAGCGCCCCCTACACCTTGGTTTAGTAATAATCGAAAAGGAGCCTTCGTGTCACCCTCGACTACGTTCGCCACCTTTACTTACTTATATGGTATCAATTATTCTTATCTAATACAGATGTCGTGATACACGATCCAATCAGAGGGCTACTTGTTGCCTCCCCTTGCTGCTTCCTTTCTTCTCGAGGGGACAGCTTCTAACCCTTCACCACTGGCACCTGTTTTCCCCTGTTTCTGTCATAGATGACCAGCGTTATTGACCGCTCCTATTCTCCTTGAAGTCGAATCTTCGCTGTAGGTTCCTTACCTTCAGTTTCTTCACTTAGAACTTACTTTACTTTTGTGTCTCTTAGCCCTTGTATTTTATTCTGTACCCTTAAGAGTTATTAAGCATTATTTACGAACATTTTCTTCCCCAGGTATCTGATACACGACTTCCTTTTTTAAATCTCCTATTTGTAACGCATTTAAGTATTGTTAACCATCTTCTTCCTTATCTCATACTTTCCATGTGTATAAAGCCACTAGTGAGCTGAGTAAATTCAAGATAACTATTTGAAACTTTTAAGCTTAACACGTAAGATTTTCCTCTCTGCCACTCGTAATGTTGTCTGTCTTCTTTACAAGCCAGGCTATAACCTGTTTCTGTATTTGTTGTGTTTTTTTCTTGTTTCGGTTTTTACCTTTGACGGTCAATAAACCTGTTGATAAGTAGAAAATTGTCTTCAGAATTTTGATTTGGGAGAGGTGTTTAGACTTTCCATCGTAAGACCTCGTATGTTTTTCTAGGCACGGAATATGAGGTCTTTACAGGACGGAACAATAGATAATTTTTGGAGGTGCCCGTGGTGTAATGGTTATCGTCACAGGAATTGGACACGGCGTCACGAGTTCAAATCCTGGACTGATTGCATTTTCATATAGCACTAATACCCTTGGGAAAGGTATGAATCCAATAATTCTCCCTCCAGCTATGGGTAAATAGTAGAGCAGACTAGGTTCTTCAGCCTTGGTGAGGCAACTAGTCTAGGAGAAGGAAAACTCTGAATTCAAACCTGTTAAACTCCGCTTAAAAATCGACCTTGTGTCATGTCCTGCCCGAGCGGAAGGGTTGGGTAAATATGATATAATATATAATTTTCATACAGTTTTTTTTTTTACCAATAGATTAGGCCCTAACAGTAACTTCCATTTCAAATCTGAGTGGACCCGGTAGTCTTGATCTTTTCACCTTTATATATTAAACTACAATATACCCTTCAATAATGACAGTTCAATTTTACGTAAAATATCTCTTTTATAATCCAAATTAAAAAGATTTCAGAATCTAAAAAGAATAAATCAATAAATGAAAAGTATCTTGTATGTTTTTGTAATAAAAAGCAACAAACGCAACTTTCATGTAGAAAACTTAAAATTATCAGAAAAATCAAATTGTCAGAGTCGTTAATAAGTGGAAACTATCTCACTTTCTCTTTCTTTCTTGTTCCAGCCAATGTCGATTCAAATGACACATAGCCAAACACACGAACTCAAAAGCTGAAGAAAACGTTCCGTTGTTATATCAGCCTGCGTTCCGAACGGTTTGCCTGCTTTCTTTTCCTTACTCTTTCGATGTGGTAAGCCACAAATCTTACGATTTGTTCTTGGTTTCTTTGTTTCTTTCTTTGTTTCTTTGTTTCTTTCTTTCTTTAAAGATTACAACAAAAACAACAGATATCTCACCTCCCCTTCTTTCTTTCTTTCTTTCTTGCATATTATGCATCCAGAGACACAGATGTACACACAGAACTCTACATTTATTTTTCATATTATAAAGAGATTGTGACATTTAAAAAGTATAACCTAGTCTTTTAGGGTCTTTATATATTAGTGTTAGTTTATGGATAGGTTATACTATTAAATTACTAAGTTGCCATAAATCGCAGCTAAGTTGATTTTACGCTAGAAAAATATTTCTACAACACTTGGGGTCGACAACAGGGCTAAAATCCAAACCTCTCCCACAGAGTGGTCTAGTCATGGAACGGTAGTTCAAGCAATCGATATGAACTGCTTACAGAAGACTGATACAAACATTTCCAACTCAAACCCGTGTTTTGACAAATTAACAAGGAGATTAAAATAAAATAATATAACTCTAATACAACGAAAGTATTATATCAGTGCTATATCACATGTCGTTTCCAGTAACTGATGCAGTAACTGTAAACACTAACAGGAACTTCACAGCACCCAAGCAGTCAGACAACGACGGTATGTTGTTTATATGCACACTTTTACGGTAACCCAATAGATTGCGAGTCATATGTTAATTTTGCTTTATTGATATATTTTATCAGTATATTAATCAATGTTTGGGTGTTAATATATATATAGTAGATATAAATCAAATACAGATCTTTGAGTAAGGAATATTGAGGTCGTTTTATAAGATGCAATTTTCAATACCCAAATTAAGCCATTTTCTACATTGAAACCGATAACATAAGATTTTGAATCAGAGGGAGAGAAAGCAACTTTTAGAAAAAGTCTGCTAATGTATTTTCTACATTTAACACTTTTATTTCCATTTTTTTTCTACATTTACGCATTCCCCGTGAAAAAATAACTATCCCTTTTTTAATAATTGAAGTATATAATAGATGATATTTTTAGTCCGAGGAACCCTCAAGAATTTCTGCTCGGGTAAACAGAAGGAACCTCAAGATGTTGCAGTGAATTGGACTTCACACAATCTCTTGCGAACCTGCTGAGAGTCAGTGTGACTTGAGGACAAAGGGTCAACCACGATAACTCGTTTACGTGAGATTTGGATGTTTTTAAATGAGCTATTCGGTCAGTAACGCCTCCTTGTTTTTGAGGCCGGCTCAGTGGAAGGTTGAAAGACACTATCAAAATGAATGATATTTTTCTTGGACCATCTGTCTGTGAACTCATTGTCGTCACTTCATTTTGTCTTTGTCTCGGCAAGTTATTTGAAGACAGAGTAATTAAACAATAACCAGTAAAAAGAGAAAGGGATTCAGATTTCATTAGAAACTGCTTGCCTCACTTTGAAACTAATGCCTCTCGCTAAAAGCACGAATCAAGCTTCCCTTGTCCTTGTTACATAACCATTATCATTATTTTGTCTCAGGCAAAATAGACTGATATAAGCATCGGTTGACCCCCCAGTTCAATATATCCACTCTCCCCTAATTAACATACCTGCTCAGATAATGCCAGCTGTTATATCCATTATCAGTCTTGACAGAAATCATAATCACTGCTGGCCTCGTTTACTATTACCCAACTACAAGTGCATCATCGAATTATTACAATGGATTTATTGAATTGAATAAGGAAAGAATTGATCAATAAAAAACCGAAACATTTTTTCAAATCCCTAAAAGTAATTATTTAACAAAAAGAAATACATTATACATTTCTTTATTGTCTATTGTATCAGTTTGTATTGTATTTAACAGTTTGAATTCTTTACAAATGTAATGGAAATTCAATAGTAAAATTAATTATCTTATATAGATTTTGTATATCTTTTAAATTTATCCGACACCTTTTCGTTCTTTTGTTCATTGGTTATTGTATTCTTCTGCTATGCGGGAAAAATCTAAGAACTTAATTAAAAACTGAGAAACACAAAATGAAAATTATAATTTCTTTGAATCAATAGATTAGAAAGTTTTGCCGTTAAAGTTATTTTAAAACCTTGCATAATATCTAGAATAGAATTTATTCAAATGGAACTATTTTTCTAATTAAATAATTTTTCGTTTCATTCATTGTACAATCTTTGTATTGATATTAGTAAATGTATTGGAATTATTAAGATGGCTTGCCTCTCTGTCCGTGAGGCCTTGATTATACCAATTGTATCCCCTGCAAATGAGTAATACTCCTCAAGGGAAATCCTTGCTAAGACACTAAACAGCATCCAATGGTGAAGCTCGACTTATGGGGAGTGTAGTGTTCCCTTTAATTGCCATTACTAAATTATCCACTAAGACCTGGAGTGGTAATATATGTTAGATTCCCATTTATGGGTCAAATAAATCTGATACAAATTATTCATATTCAATAACATCATCATCATCATCATGTCAAGCCATCAACACGGATCACCCTGACCCTTTCCCGCCACCCTTCTCTATCGTCCATCGCTTCCGGTAGGTCTTCAAGGCTATATCCTGTATCGGCACCGATCTGGACGTCCTGTCTTCGCTCGTCCATTTGAGAAGTTCCACAGGGGTACGGCCCAACTTCTTCAGCAGTGTCCCGCATGTCTGGTTCTCCTAACGTGGATAGTTTTCATGGTAAGTGGCCGTACAGCTGCAGCTTTGTTGGGTGCTGCCTCCAAAACTTGTTCAATATAACATGATTATAAATCATGTTTATCAAGATACTTAAAGCTATAATTCATATTTTCCCCAAGAGTATTAACCTGAAAGTGAAAGCAATAGCGTGACTGGAATTTAAACCCGCTTACTACCATCACCTCACCCACTGGGCTATGGGGTTTCCCGAAATTATTATACTTATTTGAAATTATGTTAAAAATGACTAATATTAAACATTTTGGTTGGTTTCTTTGTTTAATGGCATGTCAACCTTTGTAGGTAATTTAATGCACGAATCATCCTTCTAGAAAAACAGTAGTGACACTATTTAACGTATAGCTGGAAGGATAAGGGGGAATCATACCTTTCTTAAAGGGAATTTTTCCGAAAGTGAACGGAATAGCGCGACTGGAGTTCGAACTCTCTTACGACGATTCCGCAGTCCATCACGTTAACCGTTACACCACAAAGACACTTCCCTATTAAGTAGTCACTTGAAGCTATGTAATTATTACAGGGACTCCATATATCGTATTGGTTAACGTGTGGGATTGCGGCCTCTAAGTAAACGGGTTCGAACTGCACTCATATTATCCTATCTGATAATTATGTGCTTTTGTTTTTTTATTTAATGGCATATCACCTTTCACGTGTTCCTTAATACCAAAAGAAAAGAAAAGAAAATCAGCCATACAATTCAGCTCAGAGCTGGAGGAAAAATACCCGGGGAAAAGAATGTCTTATTATTCTCCCTTTTGCTATTGGTAAATAGTAGGGGAGACTGAGATCTTTAGCCATGGCATGGCGATCGGTCTAGGAGACAGAACTCTATAAAATTAAAACTGTTCAATTCCGCTAAAAAATTGATTTTGTGTTGCATTTTTCCCACTTAAAGCTACTTGGAGGGGTTGATAAATACATACTTTGAAGTCGCCGGCTGGCATCTTAACCATTACGCCACGGGGATCCCGCAAAAAGATTTAAAAAAAAACCCAGATAGATCATCATGAAAGAGAGAGTTGCCTCGTTTTTGTTTTTTATTTATTCTCGGGCGTGTACAGTTTATTGCAGAACTTTTTTTTTTTTAAACTGAAAATACGTGTTGTCAGATATAGTAGTCAGTGTTAGAAGAAATAAATTCAGGCGAATGACAACATATTTATTTAAGCCACTTGTGGTGTGCGACGAATATTGTCGTAGGAAATGGACTCGGAGATCTGATTTCAAACTTTGACGAGGTTATTTGCATTTCACTTAGCACTTATGAACTTGATAAAGGCACGAATACCTCTCTTCTTCTCCTATCAGATGTGCATAAATAGTAGGGCAGCTTGGACTCTAGCCTTTGTTAGGCAACAAGACTTGGAGAATGAAAACTCTGAATTCAGGCTTTTACTCCACTAGAGTAATGTCGTTGAGTCATATTCTGAACGAGGCAGAGGGGTTAGATAAACTGAATGTAACTTGATGCGACATCATCTTGAATGGAAAAAGAAAATGTATGACGAGTTTACCGTGTCAGGCCGCCTAGATCAAATGAATCTTATTTTTATGCGAACGCGTCTGTAAAAATCAACAGTTGGTGCTTATTTATTTGCACACTCACCCCCCCTCTCTCTCTCACACACACACACACACAAACGTATATATTCTCCATCCTTCGCTCTTTTTCTCCCTCTGTCTCCACACACACACACACACACACACACACACATATATGATGTTTATGTAGTCTGTTCCAAATGCATAACTTTTTTGATTTCTTTTAATAGCTACAACGTCAATTCCTGTAGTATAGGAATATATAATAAAGATAAACCTCGATGACCGTTTTACATTAGCAATGATCTTATTTCAATTCCGTATCATTTAAGTCGAAGTATTTACTTCTCACTGCCCTCTGACATTTCTGCTATTCTTCCTATATGCTTAACTATTTCCTCCACTTACAAATTAGATATTATGATATAGTAGAAAAATCCGTTATTATCACGGACTTTGGTCAGGTTTATTTGTAAAATAGCAAATCATAATCCTGATGGACCGAATTTTGATTCATTTGTTATATCCATTTTAAAAAATCCCCTTTTGTCGCATCCTGTCAGTGTCGGAGTGGTTGGGTTACTCAAAACATACAGGGGGGTGTCCTCGTGGTGTAATGGTTAAAGCGTTGGACAGCGAAATCGTAGTACGCGAGTTCGTACTCCAGTCGCGCTATTACGTTCACTTTCGGGCAAATACCCTTGGGAAAGGTATGAGCTCCTTTATCCTCCCAGCTATGGGTTAAATAGTACCACTACTGTTCTTCTAGGGGAATGGATTTGGCATTAAATAACCTAAAAAGAGCTGATATGCCATTAAACAAAGAAACCAAACCAATCAAAACATACAATTATTACAGGAAATGCAATTTACATAAAAATGTACTAATACACAGAAATTTTGGAGTCAACCCATTTCTATCTGACTTCAAACAACCAGATTTTATGTACTGAGTAATTTTTTTAGAGAAGCGGCAAAAATATCCAAACAGAATTATTATTTAAAAAACGCCAGTAATTATTTACAGAAATTCACAACGGATACCTTCTTGGGACGTATGAATCGTAGTCGTAACGAAAGGTTTGATTGATAAACATGAGAGAGAGATGATGACCTTCAGAAAACAGAGGCAACATGAACACAAAATCTTCTAAGATAAGTGACTTCCGAGATCAATATGTCAGGAGTATGACACTAAACTGCATCCAATGGCGAGGCCCCAGTTCAGGAGCTCTGAGGAGTTTGGCGTACCCTTTCATTGTCATTACTCCCAGATTGACTTTGACCCAGAGTGGTAGAATCACTTAGATTCCAATGAATGGTTGAAATAGATCTTTTTGAAAATTTGTAATATTAGATTAGAATAGTTGAAGTCATGTAACTGAGTTTGAATGAATTATAATTATTATCATTATTATTGTCATTATTTTACGCATAGAAAGTTTTTCACAGCAGCGTTAGCTGATGATTTCCTGCTGCAGTCTGAGTGACTGCAAGTCTTTTCAAGTCTCCGGTACTCTTCGTAGTATTCTAGCCGATCTCAACAATTCTGGAGTTTGGATGGTTTCCACTCGTCCTCTTATTTCCAAGTCCTTCAGTCCTTGTATCAATCCTGTGGTTACACTACCGAGTGCACCGATTACAATCATTATCGCCGTCATTTTTATTTTCCATATTTTTTCAGCTCTCTGGCAAGATCAAGGTACTTATCTCCTTTTTCGCTTTCCTTCTGTTTTACCCAGTGGTTAATTGGAACGACAAAGTCGACTGACTATTCGACAGGTTTTCCTTTTTTATGAATTAACACTAGGTTTGATCGTCTGGCCGGGATTAAATGATCAGTTTGTATATCAAAATCCCAGAGAATTTTGTGAGTCTCATTTTCTAGGACGGAATCTGGCTTATGCCTATACCATTTGTTCTTATGGAAAAATTAAAACTTTTTGCACAATTCCAAGTTGATCATCTTCCCCTTCGTGTCTAATCTTATATTCTTTTTGCGCTAATTTACTGTATTCTTTGATCATGTGATTGATCGTTTTGTCATATGTTTTTTTTGTGGTCAATCCAAACCATAACTAGATTTTTCCGTCACATCTTCTTGTCTTTGAGGAAGTGTTGCTCAATGTGTAGTAGTTCTCATGTACATCAGGTCCATTTGCGGATCAGTCCGCAACTTACTAGCGAATATAAATGCCGTCGCTATTTGTGAGGTTAGTATTTTCTATATCATCGGTAGGTACATTATGGGTCCGTAGTTGTAGGGGGCGGTTCCTTTTTGGGTGATCTTTGATTTAGTCATCCATTCATGTATGTCTACTTCTTGTAGGCATCTATTTATTTCAATAGCCAGTCTGTTATGGATGGAAGTGCATCTAAAAAAATCTTGTTTTGGTAGTTCCATTCCTTCCGTTATATGTCATTATCCGCTTTTCATTATTTTCATGGCGAATTTTTTTTCTCCACCAAATTCCATCCTTATGTCCTGACTATTTATTCTTACTGTGAGTATTAGAGTTTTCCCATTCTTTTTTAATTGCAACAATCATCCTTATACCTAAGCCAGGGAGAGATAGCTCAAATTTAGCTAACTACTGCCCAATAGGACTAACTAGCTGCTTCTACAAAACTATGGAGCCTATGGCTGGCAAAAAATTGTTCTGTTTTCTCGAGTCCAACAAACTTATCCCCAATTCTCAATGTGGATTCAAAAAGCAGAGATCGACAATCGATCATGCGGTCAAATTGGAAACGTATATAAGAGAGTCCAACATCCAAAAATAACACCTTATAGCAGTCTTCTTTGATCTGGAGAAGGCTTACGACACCATCTGGAGGTTCGGAATAATGAAAGACTTGCATAGCATGGGGCTGCGAGGCAGATTGCCCAACTTTATAAAGAGTTTTCTCTTGGAGAGGAAATTCAGAGATCGAGTCGGATCAACCTTTTCTAATCTCCACAATCAGGAAGTGGGACAACTCCAAGGGATTATTCTGTCAGTGACACCGTTCAATATAAAAATAAATAGCATCAAAAAGTGTCCCACTTCTTGAATTGAGAATTACCTCAATGTTGATGACTTCTGCATCACTTCTAGATGAAAATATATGCGAACTGCCGAGCGTCAACTGCAACAATGCATCCGGAAAACTGCTTATTGGGCAAACACAAACGGTTTCAAAATCTTCAAAAGCAAAACTCGATGCGTATATTTCTGTTAATTAAGAAAAATACACAATGACCCTCTAATCAAACTTGAAAATACAGAATTCCTGTCGTTGACAACTATAAATTCCTTGGGAGTATATTCGACAGGAAATTAACATTCAGTCCCCACATAAAATTAAAAAAAAAACAATTCTACTCGAGCCCAACAACTTCTGCAAGTGGTCGGCCACACAGAATGGGGATCTGGCCGAGAAACGCCCCTGAAAGTATACAGATCCTTGATTCGTTCAAAACTAGACTATGCAATTTTTAGCTACAAATCAGCCAGGATGTCCTACCCGAAACAACTCGACCCTATAAACCATAAAGGTCTAAGACAGCCTTGGAGGCTTTCAGAACTTCTCCAGTAGAAAGTCTATACGCTGGGGTCCCTGACACACCCCTAATACTCAGATGTGAAAAACTGGGGCTGTAATACTACACAAAACTAAAATCTTGCCCTTCAAACCCAACTTATTGAGGCATACTTAACCTCAAATACGAGCAACACTTTGAAAAAAAGGAAAAATCTATAAAACCTTTTACCATTCAGATGAAGCCTACTCTCAAAGAATCTAATAACTCTCAAAATGATATACTTTGAAAGTATCCTAACTCAAACACAACACATTGAAAAACCCGAAGTGATCTTTGAACTAAATGGACTCCCTAAACAAAAACCTATCCCAGTACTTATCAGCAGAAATTTCATAATATCCTTCAACACTATCTGCTACATGTCTCTATGGGTGGCTCCATGGACAATGAAAAAACGGATTGTGCAGCTGTTCTAAATAAAACAATTATCAAGAAAGCTATTCCAATAAAAAACTCTATCTCCCACAGCAGAGGCCCGTGCAATAGACCAAGCTCTCGACATTATCTCGTGGAGAAAACATTAGAAGTTTATCATATTCTCAGACTCGTGCTCGTTTTTACAATCATTAAGAAATAAAAAAAAAATGTAGGAGAACCCTCTTATCATTAAACTGTTTCTCTCTTAGTTTCTAATACATCTTTATCATTGACCTTGCAATTATCTAGGGACTGGTGTTTTAGTGGTTCTCAATCAGGATAATTTGAATTTTCCCCGATGTCTACACTACCAGCTCGTTTCTCTCGCTCAACAGCAGTTTTCTATTTTTGAAATTAATAATGTTAATTTCTTCATCTAAACATAAGTTAAATCTACCGTTGAAGCTATTCGCGGTAGATGAGTGCCTGATTATTTTCCACTTAATTTGTGGAGATAGCCTCTGATCCTTAAGGCCTCCAAAATATTTTGATAGAGCAGTCCGGTATCTAAGTTTTGGGTTGGAAAATGAATGTTTGCGGTTGCAGAATTTGGCGTTAAATAACCTTCAAAGGTTGATATGCCATAAAACCCAAACCAACAATCAACCAACCAACCCATCAACCCATTCTTTTCTGCTTAGGGCAGACAGTTTGATGTCGTCCATGTACATTAGATGACTGATTTTTTCCTACGATTTACTAAGTTTTTACCCGTCTTTAAATTTCCTGAGTATGTGGTTAAGTGGCACCATTGCTATTACAAATAGTAGTGATGAGAATGCATCTCAGTAAAACTTACCTCTCTGAATTTTTGCTTCAGCTAAGTTTTTCCTCCTGCTGTCAATTCCACTTTAAGTTTTTATATTTTTCTCGACAGAGTTTATGATATCGTCTGATATTTTGTGTATTTGGAGACAGTGTATTATCCAGCTTTGCGGGACTATATCATATGTTTTTAATAGTCAATCCAGGCCATATTCATCTCATCTTACACTCGTTGAGAATGAGTTGATCAATGTAGAGTAGCTCTCCTGTGCCTTTGCGGCATCCTTTCAGTTACTTTGGAAACAATCCACGGCTTTTTAACGAGTCATAAATCTTTTCCCTTATTCCTGGTTGTACGATCTTCCTCATCATAAATAGTAACGTTATGGGTCTGTATTAGTTTGGGCGTCTTTTAGGTACGTCTGCTTCTTGTAGGCATCTATTCATTTCGATAGCAAGTATGTCATGGATGGAGGTGAATTTTTTTTGCCAACAGAATCCATGTATGTACTGTCGTTTTCCAATTTGGTAATTTTTTTAGTGTTGTTCTGAGGTAACCAAATTATATTTTCGCCTTCCATCCTTCTTCGAGTGTTTCTAATTTTTTCCATGTTGCTTATCCATTCAACATTTTTGTCATGTTCTCTTGGTTGCTATATTTTGCTTCCAAATTGTTTTGCTTTTCACACATCTGGTTGTTGGTATGTTTTCTTTTCATCTCCCGCTACTAGTAGGCAGAATGTTTTTTCGTTATTTTGGAATGTCCTATTTTTTCTTTATTGTTTTATCCTGTCTCGATATTTTTAATCCTCCTTTTTCTGCCAGTACTTTCTGGTTTATTTCCTCGCGTTTTATCGACATTTTTTGTAGCGTTGCTTTATCTTTTTGTTCCAACATTTTGCAGCGTTTTTCCTTTCTTTTATCGTTTTTGCTTGTTGCCGTACAATTCTTATGTATGTTTCCAGTCGAATTTTCCTTCCAGGTTTTGAGCTTATGTTTGTGTTTTGTAGGGGACTCACCATTTTATCACAAACTAATTTCGTGATCTATTTAGATGAGATATATGTTAATAATTCGTTTATTTTTTTTCAGTTTCTGACTAATTGTTATTATCAACGTTATTATGATTATTATTATTCTCCTTGCGAGTTTTTCAAACAAGCGTAAGCTTATGTTCCTTCACTGTTTTCTGAAAGTCAGCAGGTCTCTTAAGTCTCCAGGACTCTTCTAAGTATTCTAGCCGATTTCAACAATACTGTTATCTGGATAGTCTCGATTCATCCTCTGATTTTCAACTCTTTTAATCCCCATTTCCAAGCCGTTAAGGACCGTTCTGAGCATGCCATGTACAGTTACATTCAGCGCCACCCCCTTCTAGACGGCTCTCTTAGTTCTAAGGCAAGGTCATAATACTCAAGATCAAGACCCAAGAAGGCCAGTCAGAGCAAATCCACCCTCAAACTTTTAATGATCCCTTTTTTGACTACACTGGAATGATGTACATGCACTGGGTTCCCACTGGACAGACAGTCAACAAATCGGGTCAGTAGCATTTCCACCTGGACAATTCATCAGTCTTCAACTCCATCCTTGTCACAGACTATTTGACCAAAATTGGCATCAAGACAGTTCCTCAGCCTCCCTATAGTCCAGACCTTGCTCCCTGTGACTTTTGCTTATTCCCTAAGCTGAAGGAAAACTTAGAGGCTGTCATTATGAAACAATTGAGGAGATGAAAGAGGCTGTGAGGAAGTTCATTGACACACTCACACAAGAGGACTTCTATGGGGCATTCCAGATGTTGTTGGAAAGGTACAACAAGTGCATTACAACCGAAAGAGGACAAGAGTTTGATGTGTGTGCTATCACTAAAAGTGCCCATACGAAAAAAGTCTGGAAACTTGTTGAAGGCAGCTCGTATATATATATATATATATATATATATATATATATATTACTACATCGCTGAAGGTAAACGGTGGGTGGTTATTTAGAAACTGTTATGCATCAGATTAAGCCAAAATTGAGAAAATAATAGTCATGCTTACAAGATTAAGCCGAAATTAAAGAAAATATAACTAATCCATGAAGTGGACGTATGGTCAAGTCACGTGGAACCAGCGGTTTTCATCATATTAGCAAAGTTAGACAGATATTAGCCAGTTCGATTCTAAGAAGGGTGACCATTCGGAAACAAAGGAGACTGTCAACAGCTCGTGTTCCAGACGAAGCAAAGCTTAGTATATGACAGGGTTTCCTTTATAATGTTTAAAAAGCTCAGTTTTCGGACTTATTAGTTGCAATGTTAATGGCATGTCAACCAGTTTAGGGTTATTTTATGTTTAGAGATTACGGATCATTTTCATTATACCTTCATATTTACATTTTTGAGTAGGTCTTCCTTAAAATTTTTACTTGGTCTTATGATATCAAGTATGCAAGAATTCTGATCTATTTGATCTATAGAGGGGACACTAATAGGCACTTCGATTACAGATCATAGTGGATCTGAGAGTAACAGCTATAAAGGAGTACTTCACCTTGAGCTCCAGTCTACTGTTATAACCCGGACAATTTCTTTTTTAGCGAAGAGTTTTACTCCTATGCAGGGATCACAGTTAGCGTATTCTAAACCCGTTTTACTGGGCGTCAATTTGTAGTGAGTGAGATCTTCACCGGATGCTTCGTATTTGCTGTCTTAAAGCAAATCTAAGCAATGCTTTTATTGCACCGCACCTGGTGAAATGAGTACCAATGTAAGCTATGAAGAACAGTTTTAGTGTATTCTATTTCCACTAAATGCCCCATTCTTTTGACCTTGTGTCAAACTAAGCTAAGCTTAGAAAATGACGGCTGCAGTTATAAACAATTGCGTTTTCTAGTAAGGTATAACATTTCTACCCGACCCCAGAGATTTTGAACGGGGAATGAAAGGAAGATTCTGTTAGTGTAATGAATAGACATGTCGTCTCTTGGCCAAAAAGGCTCATGGCTTGCGTGAGCAAGAAACAGTCTGAATAGAGGCACGTGATCAACTTATTACATTGATAATAACGTGACTAAGAACTCAACGTGAACTCACGTGACCAATTAGGCGCACGGCAGTTGGATTCGACTAGGGAACATATACATAATGGAACCAGTGAGAATTCCCAGTGGGAGAAAGAAACGTAAATTTTGCGCAGATAATTCACGCTTAGATCATTCTCCGCTCGTTTGCCTGACCGGAAGTGACAAGATGATTTTCGGTCAAGCAAAAAAAAAAAAAAAAAAAAAAGAAAAAGAAAAAGAAAAAGCCAGTCCCATGATTGACACGATTCAAATAAAGGAAATCTAGTCCCCTGTCCGATCTTTCTATGTCTGAATAAATTGCAAACATCCAAGGAAGGGATTATGAATGCTTTTCTGCACGTAAATACAAGAGATCTTTGACTATTGCCGTTGTAGTCCTTTAGTTAGTTTAGCTTAGTTTATTAAAAGCCCAGACTTATGTGTAGCAAATACACCAACACGGCTCTGATAGCCCTAATCATTAAACTTAACACTACTCAAGTCCTCCAAACTAAGTATATAATATTGTGTACCAGACTCTAAAGATCAAACTTTGTAAAATTTAAACCTATATATATATATATATATATATATATATATATATATATATATATATGTGTGTGTGTGTGTGTGTGTGTGTGTGTTAATAACATTTGCTTTATTTATGAATAAAACATGCTCAATATCTGTGATATAGCATATAGAGGTCTGTGTTAGGATAGCGTAAATACAGAGCCTACAACGGGTGGAAGCTGTTAGATTCTCACTGATGTGATCATTAGACCAAGCGTTATTGGTAGGGTGATCACCTTATTCCATTGGGTGTCCTCGTGGTGTAATGGTTAAAGCGATGAACTGCGGAATCGTAGTACGCGAGTTCGTACTCCAGTCGCGCTATTACGTTCACTTTCGGGCAAATACCCTTGGGAAAGGTATGAACCCCCTTATTCTCCCTCCAGCTATGGGTAAATAGTAGGACGGACTAGGTTCTTCAGCCTTGTTGAGGCAACTAGTCTAGGAGAAGGAAAACTTTGAATTAAAACCTGTTAAACTCCGCTTAAAAATTGACCTTGTGTCATATCCTGCCCGAGCGGAGGGGTTGGTAAATAGTACCTTATTCCATTGACTGTGTGTCTATGTTATCCTAAAAGATCTGTCTGTCTATATATACTTACAAACATCCGATATTATAAATTTTATATATTCTACATTGTAGATGGTATACTTTATATACTTATTGAGGGCAGCAATCTACGTTTCGTTTTGGATTTAAGATGAAAAAATAAAACTTCACACTCTGTGATTTCTTATCACGCTTTGTTATCTATCAATCTATATATCTGTTTTATTAGATCAGTTCACGCTATTCTTGTCCACCTAGGAAAGGACCTATTCCATAGTCACCATTGCTTATTATTCATATCTATCTATCTATCTATCTATCTGGCGATTTTCTTATCTGTCAGATCAGTTCACGCTATTCTTTCCACCTAGAGAAAGAACCTAAACTGCAGTTGTTATATAGTTATTTACACGTTCATTCAGCATCACAAAGACACCATAATTAAGACGCATTAAGGAAGGAAGACGCAAGAAGAATTAAGATGCAGGAAGGAAGACACAAGAAGACTTCTTTAGAAATATATTTACTTCTCACTTTATTGCAAGGGTTTGAAAGGGTTGTTGAAGGGTTTGCATGTGAGAGGATGCTGGAGACCGAACGTAAACTTCATATTTTGACCCCACTGTTATGACCGTCACGTTGTGTCTTTCTTGTTCTCCTGATGTTGGGGTCAACTCCCTCGGGTCTTTCCGAGGACCCCACCCCGGTCGGGTGTGGCTTTCCCTACCCCATCTGGTCTCTACTGTCTGGAAGTCTGCTGGCAACTGCATCGGGGGTTTCCGAGGTCCCCCTCGGTCGGGTGTGGCCTTCCCTACAACATCTCGTCTCTAACCCTCTGGGAGTCTGCTGGCAACTGCTTCGGGACCCAAACTCAACTTAGTTAAATAATAACTCACCGCCCACACGATCACCTACTGGATCTTTGAAATCGAATGCTTAATCGTCATCAAGCGGAAATAACTGTCATGCAGTTCAGAGGTTACTCTCTTCCGGTGCATGACTGTAATGGCGCAATGAAACCTTCACCTTGTCCCCTATCATAAGCCTTAATCCGCCCACGCGATCTCTTTCGATTACTGGCCGTTGGAATGTGTCACTTCCTTCCGGTGTATTACCTTGGAATAGTATTTTGGGGCTGGGTCGAAGGTAAAAATATAACACAGTCACTGTGGCTTATTATTCATATCTATCTATCTATCTATCTATCTATCTATGCCTACAGAGTCAGAAAAATAGGTTTTAGTTAGAATCGTTCAGATGATCCGATTAGGTGAAACCTGGGTAAATTTTTTCTTGCTCTGTAGTCATTTATATTTCACTCTGCTTTGTGGATAGAGCACTCTTACATTTAAACTTAAGGAAGTCTGTCGGTTTTTTTCTTCTTTTGGCTAGTTGTCCAATATTGGTTGATTATATTAAAAGTCGTATGTACGTATATCGTTATTTCTTTGTTTTATGGAATTTTTCCCCTGATATCAGTTTGTGTAATATTTTCTCTTGCAAACTATATCATTTGTTTTTATTTTCACACCATCCGAATTATGGAATACTTATAAAAGATTGATTAAACACACACACACACACACACACACACACACACACATGCGCTTATATATATATATATATATATATATATATATTATTTTGAGGAAAAAAAAAACAATAGTCGGTCACTTTAGGATAATAAATTTATTTTCATCCTGGTAAGACCATTGATATGAATCCTGTCTGGTTGTATTTTATTTTATTTTCTTGTTGGATCTGATGAAGTCCTGTTAAAATTCTTTTAGAGTCTTGGATTCATATCAATGCACTTAACAGGATGGAAATAAATTCATTACCCTAATATGACCGAATATTGTTTTTTTTCTTAAAAAAATACTATTTGCTCAATGAATGTATCTACATTGAGCTCTTTACCATGAATATTCAAATATTCGAAATTTGAATAATTTATTTGTCCTGATGGAATTGTTCCCTACCCCGGATTTACTGGATTGAAGAATACCTTATATATATATATATATATATATATATATATATATGAAGAGATAGATAGAAGTTCAGTCAGTTGAGACTGTAGAAAATACCGACTGAATCTCTGCAGAGGGGTAAGAACTTCCACTGACTGTCTAAGATATGATACAAGATTATTTGATGGTGAGGCTCCAGTAATGCTGGAGTTTTGGAGAATGCAAAGTACACCCCCGTTACCATCGCTCCCAGGTCCACTTTGACCAGGAGTGGTCGTAACTAATAGGGTCCTATGTATAATTTCTTTCTGTGATATCAAATGACTGAGGTTTTAATTGAATTTTCAGAAATATATGGTGAATTCAAAAGGTTTCCAGACTTTTTTTGTATGAGCATTTAAAATTGTAGTAGACACTTGAAAATTCACTATGTTATGGCTATGCATCTTATGAGATGACTGACCAATTTATATGATTTCAAGTTCAAATGAAGAGCTACAGCAGCAATTGGCATATAACCTACTAAAGCCTGATTGTCACAGCTGGTGAATTTCGAAAATGCAATCTGGACGTGAAGACACTTTAGAAGAACGATATGCAATAAAATTCTGTTTTAAACTTGGAAAAAATGCCACGGAAACGTATGGAGTGCTTTAGACTGCTTTTCGACAATATTGCATTAATCTAGCATCAGTTTTTGAGTGGCAAAAGAGATTCAAGGAAGGCAGGGGGTCTGTGAGGGATGATGAGTGGTGTGGCTGGAGTAAGGAAGTCAATACACCTGGAAGAGATTCCGTTGGAAGAGGCCAGCACTCTTCAAATCGAGTCAGTGGCATTTCCAGCAGGACAATGCATCAGTCCACAACTTCATCCTTGTCACAGACTATTTGACTAAGATGGGTATCAAGACAGTTCCCCAGCCTCCCTATAGTCCAGACGTTGCTCCCTGTGACTTTTGGTTATTCCTGAAGCTCAGAGTCTGTTGTTATGAGACAATTGAGGAGATGAGGCTGTGACGAAGGTCATTGACTTGCTTACACAAGATGACTTCCATGGGACCTTCCAGAAGTTGTTGGAACGGTACAATAAGTGGATTGCAACCGGAGGACATTACTTCGAAGGGGACTAGAGTTTCATGTGTACTATCACTAAAAGTGCCCATACGAAAAAGTGTCTGGTAACCTATTTAATGATCCACGTACATTGCACTTACTTTGAACCATTTAATTCTGTGCAAATGAATGAGTAATAAATCATATACGTATATCCACTTAAATGTGTGTCAACAAATGACTCATATTACATTTTTAATGTTACATTGCACAACTTGAAACAATTTAAAAGTCTGCAAACAGAGGATTAAGTGTTAGTAGAAATATTTTGTAATATAGAAATACTTGAAACCATTTAACTGTGTCTAAAATTGTTTAAAAATGTATCTATAAAATGAGTTTAAAAATCATATGTATTTATATATATGTTAAAACATTATTTAGCATTAGATAACCAACAGTGCTATAAAACCAAACCAAAAGAGATAGATAGATAGATAGATAGATAGATAGCGCAGATGAATATTCAATATCGTAATATTTATTCTTTTATCAAAACTTCTTGGCTGATTTATTTCATCGTTTTTTGCTTTGATACATATCCTCAGCATCACCTATAGCATTATTGTATGCTTTTACCTGATCTCCAACAAAATCCAGAGATATTCTGAATTTCTTACTGTGACAGATAAGAGAACCAATTGACCAAAAGTATCTTTCTCTCAATCCATCTAGCTATCTATCCATGAAATAGATTCAGAATTTCTGAATATTTTCCTTTGGACTATATGAGGAAGTGGTTATAAATTTATTATTTTACCTAGAGCTGGTGAATGGAGAAGAGATGGATATATAACATTCCCAGGTCCGTTAGGAACTGTAGCCATTACGTAACTCATTCGCAAAGAGACAGAGAGAAAGACAGAGAGAAAGACAGACAGACATATCAACCCCGACACACTTATGTTTACATCTCTCTATATATGCAACTCATTCTCCCTATATATATATAGGGGGTGTCTTCGTGGTGTAATGGTTAAAGCAATGGACTGCGGAATCGTAGCATGCGAGTTCGTACTCCAGTCGCGCTATTATGTTCACTTTCGGGCAAATACCCTTGGGAAAGGAATGAACTCCCTTATCCTCCAAGCTATGGGTTAAATAGTACCACTACTGTTCTTCTAGGAGAATGGCTTTGGCATTAAATAACCTGCAAAGGTTGATATGCCATAAAAAAAGAAAAAGAAAGAAACCCTATATATATATATATATATATTTACTAATCTAATATCTACCAGCATTCATGGTTACCAGAAAAAAATCCCCGCCAGGAACAAGAGATGAAAATATCTCGAATCACCGCCCGGGGGAAAAAGAAAACATATTATAGGACAAAAAGAAAGAAAAAGCCAACCCCGTCACACCACTTGAAAAAAATCAAGAGATATGCAGTCAGTTGGTCAAAAGAAAACTAAAACCCTCCGTAAACACTGCAATGCTACTATTACCAGAGTGCTCAACACGAGTGGAGCCAATTATAAAATTATCTTAAATCGCGAGTCGGAGATCTCCAACTAAAGTTTCACCTTAACAGATCATCAGGAAGTCTAAAACCGACCAGTCCTAAAGGAGAAAACGCCGTTTTTTATATTCACCAAAAACCCAACTAAAATATACATAACAAAAGAAACAAATAAAATAAACCAAAAACCTTACTTTTATTAACCAAGGAAAACCCCTCAGTTTTAAATACTCCGAAACCTATCCCTAATTATAGAGCAACCACGCCCTTTTGTGTCTACAACTATTTAACACTTCCGACCTTTGGTTTAACATATCCCAACTTTTACAAGACGCTATTGCTAATTTTTCCTCCATGCAAAGCAAACATCGCCAGTCGAAGGTCATTGACAAGAGGATTCCATGGGGCTTTCCAGAAGTTGTTGGAACGGTACAACAAGTGGATTGCAGCCGGAGGAGATTACTTTGAAGGGGACTAGAGTTTCATGTGTGTTCTATCAATAAAAGTGACCAAACGAAAAAAGTCTAGAAACTTATCGTATACACCTCGTATATAATTGTTGCCACTAGCGTAAAGCAACGCTCTTCAAATGAATTGAGCTCTCGGTAACCGTTAAGCGGATATATGTAAACAAAAAAATGTGATACCAAAGCGAGGCAGAGTGATTGATTCTTAGGTTTCTAGCCCCACTGAAGAATTGTTATACAAGAAAACAGTCTGTCTGTGCATGATAATATATACATATATATCTAGGCAGCAAATTGGTATCTAGACAAGTTCTGTTGAATACCACGGACTGCCTCTTTTTTTAAATTGATGTTTGGTTGTAGTGGATTTTTTTGTCTAGTGTGCATTGGCTTTGTCGAAATGTTTGAAAGCGCTTGGGTTAATAGAGGGTTTTTCTCCACCATGTGAACCCAGAAATACGAAGAATAGTAAAAGAACTTGAACGACTTCAGTTGAAGATCATAAAAAAGAGGCAGTTCGTGCTATTTAACAGAAATTTTCAATATATATATATATATACATATATATATATATATATATATATATAAGTTGAGAACTAAATTAACTTACCTCAAAATATCAGAAATACCCAATCGATTCTATGTAAGAAGAGACAAAGAAAAAACTAGATTCTATTCATAGAAAGATATAAAAAAAAGAAAGGCCTTGAATAATTCATGAACGGGACGGCTCGTACAATCCCTAAACCTCCCGACCAGGCGTGTATTCTTCTTGGGGGTCGTAGAACTGTGTTTTTCATATATTTTCTACGAATGCTTCATAATGAAACTGACAGGTCGTTGAGTGTAAGCCCTTATCATAGAATCGGGGAGGGGTATCAAAGACTAGATGTTGTGGTGGGCTTGAAACCCTCTTATGGAACTTGCTTGTGAAATCCGTACACTGTAGTGACAATAAGGTTATTTGTTAATTTTTTTTTTTTCAGAATATTCTGTTTTCATGGTAATGAAAACGCCCTCTTTTGAGAAGCGTAAGTTTCAATTCATTGGCTTTGATCTTTAGAAATGACCTCTTCCGTGGAAAAAAAACAACAACAAATAACCAACCAACCAAACAAACAAATAAACAAACACCCCACCCCCCAACAAACAAAAACAAAAAGTATTCCCTTGAAGATATAGACTTAATACATGTGTTCACATAAAAGCTTTGCAAGATCTGTTCAGTTTCCTTTTTCTGTAAGTGAAGATCGTAAATTCACCAATATGGTGCTGAAAAAGCCTAATTTACTAGATTGGTCTACAGGCAATTCAATTAAATCTAATATTGATTAACTTTATTGCTAAACGGTTTGCACTAGTTTGCTCTAACATCTCTCTAAAGTTAAACGACACGCGTCTCACCTGTCTTGAACAATTTGATTAGAGTAGCATGAAAAGAGGCACGGGTTGCCACTGTTATTTGCGGCTTTTGAACAGATTTTCTATAGATTTTGATATTTGATCATTGCGAACCAACATGACTGATATGCTCAACGTATCTAACCTCTTATCAAACATACACGCAATCGGACACACATACGCATATATACATACACATACTAATTTAAGTTTTAAAGAAAACTGATTTTCAAGACAAACGTGCTCATACTTTATCAATAAAATCTTATTTCTAAACAACTTCTACCACTCAAAAACTTTCTTACTGACCAAATTCAGATGATACACATGTTTGGTCGTTATTATGGCATATCAACCCGTGTGGGTTGATTGATTCGAAATCCTGTTTATAAACACACACAAATATTCACACATATATATGTATATGATTTGTAACCGAATACTTTGTTGGTAAGATTATTTCTAACAGAACCTGAGCTCATTTGTTTACACTCAGTTAAATGGTTTCAAATATTGCTATCTAAGAGTTATATTTCTCTTTGATGACAATTTTTTTTTTTTTTGCACGCAGCTTACTGGTTTCAGGTATTCTCATTCAAAGCTAATAACTTAATTTGATAAAAACAATTTGTTTGCATTCAGCTGATACGTTTTCAAGTGATGCTATCACAGCGCAGTTGACTCTCAGCCACCGCATTCAATCACCTTTAAAATAAAATGGGGTAGGGTACTTGTTTACTAGAAAAAAACAAAAAACAAACAAACAAACAATTAGAATAATACAGTAGGAACAATCGTATTGGTGCAAGAGCTTGACATGACCAGCCAATTGATCAGATCAGGTTTCTCTGACCGCTCGTCAAGGCCAGTAAAGGTAAAAGTAGAGTGTTGAAAGTATTGGTGCTAGAGCTTGGCATGACTCGCCGATTGATCAGATCAAGCTTCTCTGGCCGCTTGTCGGGGCCAGTAAGGGTAAAAGTGGAGTGTTGAAAGTATTGGTGCGAGAGCTTGGCATGACTAGCCGATTGATCAGATCAGGCTTCTCTGACCGCTTGTCAGGACCAGTAAGGGCCAAAGTTGAGTATTGAAAGTCACCTGACTACTTTGCTTGCCGGTTTATGATGGCTCCAGTGTTGGAGATCAGGGTATACACTACTGATGAGACCTAATAAGGTCGAAACAGCAGTCCATTGTTCTGTATATTACGCGCAAGTGTTTGTCGGATTTTCTGGTCATGGAAATTCAATTTACACTACAATTCCTCAACTTAAAAAATAATATATATATTTTTATATAGTCATCCACAGACAGACTGTTTCGTTCTATGAGAACTCTTCAGTGTGGCTAGACACGCAGGACGCTCGAAGCCGGGATCGAAACCCGTCCAACTTTACGTTAGAATGTGTTTCAGACCACTCGTCCACTAAGCAGACCACGTTGGCTAAAGGAATTTTAAGGTATTTTTATTTCTTTTTATATATTCATATATATATATTTGATTCCTCGTGGTTTAATGACTAAAGCGCTGGACAGCGGAATCGTAGTAAGTGAGTTCGAACTCCAGTCGCGCTATTGCGTTCACTTCCGCGCTGTATTAGAGCGGAAGTGAACGTAATAGCGAGGATGGCATTAAATAAACCATGAAGGCTTGATATGCCCCAAAACAAATAAACCAAATCGAGGCTATTTGCATTTCGCTGACGTTCCTTGTGTTTTGAAATTAGCCAAAATTGCCTCAAATTTATTTTGATCTGTCAACTGTGAATTACCCTTACGGTAATGTTTAATACATCTACACTCTAACCCATAGACGGGACCCAAAGCAGGTACTATTACTTCGGGTCGAAGTGGACCTTGGGGGTAATGACAGTAAAGAGTTACTCTACTCTCCCCCGAGATGCAGATGCTCTTGAGTGTCAGCCAATACATCCCTTTTACGGGGGCGGTCTTAGCCTCTGCAGATAATACAGTAAGTGTATTCAAAACATATCAATGTGTCTGAGTGTACGTCTGAAATCATGTAATCATTTATATACATGTAGAATCAGAGCTTAAATTTAAACTGTAATTAGGATCCTGAGGCAAATCGTTGTTGATATCGATTTTTCTTTTAAAATTTGTTGAGCTAAAAAGACTCAACACGTATACTTAACGATTATAAATTCAATTTAATCAAACCAAGAATAAGTAGAAGAATTGATTGATTTGTTGGTTGGTATTTCATGATATTTCAACCCTTGTGAGTTATTTAAAACTGAATCCTGCTTCACACACACACACACACACACACACACACACACACACACACAAACACACACATATATATAGAGAGAGAGACAGAGACAGAGAGAGATCCCCATTATATCGTGCCGCTTACACGGATTTCCCTGACTCTATCTTGTCATTCGTCTCTATCGTTCATCACTTCCAACAACTCATCTAGACTACATCCTGTGTCCTTACAGAGCAGTTGTAGATAAATTTTAGCTGGTCACCCAACACCTGCTTGTTCATGTGAATGGGTCCATTGGAGAACGTCGCTTAGATGTTCATCCTTATTTCTCCAGCAATGTCCCGCATGTCTGGTTCGTCTAATATGGATTGTTTTGGAGATGGGATGTTAGTGGCCGTACGGCTGTTGTTTCTTGGAATATTTCTTCTTGGATTTGTTCAATATAACTCATAGAATTCTTGCACAATTGTACAAGCTTTTTCTCCATAGGCTGATTCAGCGTCCACGTGGTGCGTGGTTATAGTAGTATGGACACGATCACTGCTTGGAAAAAAAGTGTTTTATTTCATCGGATAGATCTGATTTCAATATGACTGATAACCTATCGAAAGCTGCCCATACATTTGCCAGTCACATATTGATGTAATTTTCAGTAGATGAGACGCTGCTTTCTAGGTAGGTAAATTTGTCCACTAGTTTCTGTGAACCACCATTTAGTGTGGAGATATCTCCACTTTGATTAAAACACATCAACTCCATTTTGTCTTCTTTCACATAGAGGCATACGCCATTTGTAGCCTGCTCCAGATTATGCAGCAGGGATTCGGCCTGGGTATTTGCCAGAAGCGCTATGTCATCAGTGTAGTTTGTACGGTGTATCGTCGGCTTCTTGCCTTTTCCAGTGTAAAGCCATTTTTCTTCATTAAATTTATCGAAGCTCGAAGTACGTAGGCAAGGAAGATTATAAACAGATATGGAGCTAAAGTATCCTTTGCATATATATATATATATATATATATATATATGATTTGTAAGTGAATAGTCGGATGATAACTTTAGTTTTAAACGAATCGCTTGATTTCATGTGTTTGCAGGCAGTTAAAATGGCTTAAAGTAATGGTATTTACCATAAATGATTCTATTTAACAAATATTTCTTTATAATGTAAATAATTTACTCATATTTGTATAGTTTCAAATAACTAAGAATAATCATCTGTAAAGGATTAAATAGTTCTATTTGCCCCAAAATTGTAACCCTAACGTGTACAACATTTCGGAGTTAGAGTGGACCTTAGAGTCATTGTAATAAAGGAGTACTCCACATTTTCAGAGTTTCAATATTGGAGCTACACCATCAGATGGACTTTAGTGTCATGATGGGAAATTGAAGATTTGGTTTTAAAAAATTCATTTTTGTAAGTAAAATTTAATTAATTTTCTGAAACTTTTGGTTAGAATTCACAAGATCACTTTGATAACAGTATCATAACCAGGAAAGAACGATGATAACTACCAACAAAACAGTCATTTCGAAATAAAAAGAAGCCTGTTCATCGAAATAACAAAACTTGGATATTCAATTTTAGTTTTATATTTTTTTATCGTATATTTTAATTTTTATTGTATTTCTTTTCCTTTGAGGTAATTATTAAGGTAAAATATGTAAATCATCTCCTCACCTCCGCTTTCGAGTGATATAGGATGATAGATACATTAAGAGAGTGAAATCAGATGAATCACTCGAGGTAGAAAGAGAGAGAGAGAGAGAGAGAGAGAGAGAGAAGAGGGAAGAAAAAGAAGATGGACGGTTAAGAGAGAAATATGAATAACTTTGCTTTACTTAGTACACTACTTTCCAGTTTTGGTATCAGTAATCAATTAAGATTTGTTCGAAAAACTTTTTTTTCAGAAAAAAAGCAAACAAACAAACAAACAAAAAACTTCTGCCTATCCTAAGAAAGTTATTTTATTACCTTACATGATTTAGATTTTTTATTACTTGTTTATTCTCTAGTACCTGGAAAGTTTTCATTCAATATAACTTCACGTACTCAAACATGTTTAATGCCAGACATTTTGAAAAAGCGTATGCTCTGAGCCATGATTGTAGAGTTACTTCGGAAACTATGGCTGGTTGGTTAGTTTTAAGGCACATCAACGCTTCCTGGCTCATTTTAGGGTTAAGTCAGTGTGTTTTTCAAATAATAATAATAATAATAATAATAATTCATTCAAAATTGTATTGCTTCAAGCAAGTCCTGGCAGATCACAAAGTAAAATTTAAAGAAAGACATTGCTGGGGAACTGAAAAAAAAAAACGTGGAACATTGTTATCGGTGTGCTTAGTACAGTCACCAATGGATTGATCAAGTTTTATTTGGTTTGGTTTGTTTGGGTTTTATGGCATATCAACCTTTGTAGGTTATTTAATGCCAAATTCATTTTTATATGAATAAACAGCTCTATTTCAAACAAATAAGTTTAGTATAAGTACACAGTTTAATTGTAAAACATATTGCTATTTCAAGCTATCCAGTTTAGTAAAACAGTTCAAATTTAAACAATTAAGTTTAGTGTAAGTACAGTTTTTGTTTACACAGAGTTAAATGTCAAAACAGTTGTATTTCGAATAATTCAGTTTAGCATAAGTACGCAGTTTAAATGTCAAAACAGTTCTAATTCAAACAATTCAGTTTAGCATAAATATACAGTTTAGTTCAATTTAACCAATAGATAGGACCCTATTAGGTGCTACCACTCCGGGTCAGAGTCCACTTGGGAGCAATGGCAATGAAGAGGTACTCCACATTCCCCAAAGTTCCTGCATTACTGAAACCTCATCATCAGATTATTTAGTGTCATAACTAGGACACTCGTTCGGGGAGTCTTACCCCTCTGCAGAGAAGCAGTCAGAGTATTCTACAGCATCAGCCGACTGGGTAAGGATTGATAAAGGGACTGGAGAAATTTGAAATAAGAGCACAAGTGGAGACCATCTAAAGTACAGTATTTGTAAGATGGACCAGAATACTCAGAAGAGTTCTGGAGACGTGAGCAGACTTGTAGTCACTGAAACTCCAGTGAAAGGCCATCAGCCCACGCTGGTGTGAAAAACATTCAAAGGAGTAAAATAATCAAAATGATAATAATGATAATATTGGATTTCTAGCTGACCACAGAGTAAAAGTAAATGGTTAAAAACATGATGGTGGCAGCGATTTCAGTCGTAGTTGGAGCCCTTGAAACACTCACGAAGTTATTTGTGAAAAGACTCAGTGAACTGGAGATTATAAGAAGAATTGTAACTGTCAACATTAATTGTTAACAAAGGCTTGGATAATTCAAAGAGTCTTCGGGAGCTGAAAAATTTGCTATCACTCAGACTCTAGCGAAAATCTGTCAGTGAGAAAAACTCACAAGGCGTAAGACGCAACAAAACAGCAAATGTAGGTTATGTGGTAATAGAGACGAAATCATCAATCACATAATAAGCGAATGCAGCAAATTAGCACAGAAATAGTATAAGACTAGACACGACTGGGTGGGTAAAGTGATCCACTGGGAAATGATCAAGAAATTCAAATTTGACCATACGAACAAATGGTATATGCACAACCCAGCACCTGTCCTGGAGAACGACATATACTATGTTCTCTGGAATTATGACATCAAAACGGATCGCTTAATCTAGGCGAGAAGACCAGACATTAAAATAATCAAAAAAAAAAAAAAAAAAGAAGAGAGAATTGGAAAAATTGTGAATAAAAATTAAAATTAAAAGAAAGTGAAAAGATGGATTAATTCCTCGAAGTTACTAGAGAACTGAAAAAAACCCTGAGGAACATGAAAGTGACGTTTATATCAATTATATTTGGTACTCTTGGTACAGTCACCAAAGGATTTATAAAGGGACTAGTAGACTTGGAAATGAAAAGACGAGCGGAGACTATCCAAACTGCTGCATTATGGAGATCGGTCAGAATGCTTAGAAGTGTCCTGGAGACTTGAGAAGACTTGCTTTTCCTCAAACTCGCGTGAAAAACCCTAAGATAACGCTGATGTGAAAAACTTTCTAGGACTAAATAATAATAAAACATGAACATGGCCAAGAAATGGAAGTCTGAAGTGAAAAACTGACTATCTTCTAATTGCAGCATTAGACAACGTCATAAAGACAAACAATGTTTCAGCAAAACTAGATAGCACGCAACAAAATAGGAAATGAAGGTGATGTGGTGATAGAGACGAAACCATCAATCTCATAATGAGCTGATGCAGCAAATTAGCACAAAAAGAGTATGAAACTAGACACGACTGAGTGGGGGAGGTAATCCACGTGAAGTTGCACTAAAATGAAAATTTGACTATGCGAATAAGTGGTACATACAGAACCCAGAATCTGTCCACGAGAATGAGACGCTCAAAGTTCTCTGGGATTTTAAGATTCAGCCTGACGACAAGACTTAGTGATAGTAAGCAAAAAAATCAAAATGAAAAAAAGGGAACCTACCGAATAGGGGTTTTGGCAGACCATAGAATATAATTAAAAGAAAGCAAAAAGATAGATCAATTTCTAGATCTTACTAGAGAATGAAAAAAAAAAAGTTACGGAACGTGAAGGTGATCAATTATAATTGATGCATTTGGAACAATGCCCAAAGGATTGGTAAAGGACCTGGAAGACTTGACAATTAGATAACAAATGAAGAGCATCCAGATTACAGCATTATTAAGTTTGGTCAAAAAGCTGACAAGAGTCATGGAGAAATAAGTAGACTTGCTGTCACTCAAACTCCAGTAAGAAACAATTACCGAAATAAGGCCATGATAAATTTCACGCTGGAATTTTGTGAGTTTTTCTTCTTGAGATCCTGAGAATTTACTAAGCTTTGCTTATTTTGGCACACCTGAGACACGGTTTGCATGGAATGGCCAATGTTTCATTGTTGTCACCCATGTAAGTACAGAGATGGTTCATCATTGTTTTATTGCAATGATCTGATCATATAGTCCTGGGGTGTCAAACATATGGCCCACTAGCTGCAATCGGTCCACTGCAGGATTTCATCTGGTCCGTGATATGATTTAGAAAAGTTTAAACATTATAGAACAAGGCTTGAATAATAATAATAATAATAATAATAATAATAATAATAATCCAGAATCCGTCGAGGAAAACGAGACACAAAAACTTCTCTGGGATTTTGACATACAAACGAATCACCTAATCTCGGCCAGACGACCAGACCTAGTGACAGTAAAAAAAAAAATGATGAATATGCCGAAGAGTAGAGTTTGCTGTCCCGGCTGACTCCTGGGTAGAACTTGAAATAAAACAAAAAGAAAGATAAGCACCTAGACCTTGCTAGGGAGCTGAAAAAAAACAAAAAACAATGGAACTTAAAAGTGACGGTGATACCAGTTATAATTGTTACGCTCGGAACAATCACCAAATAATTGATAAAGAGACTGGAACCATTGGAAATAAGAGGGCGAGTGAAGACCATCCAAACGACTGTATTATGAGGATCAGCCAGTATGAAAAACTCTCACAATAGTTTATTATTTTTATTACATCTTTTTCACCAGCGTTAGCTGATGGTTTTCTACTGGAATCTGAGTCACAGCAAGTCAACTCAAGTCTCTCGGACTTTTCCCAGAATTCTAGCCGATCTTAATGCTATAGTTTGGATGTTCTCCACCCGTCCTCTTATTTCCAAGTCCTCCAGTCCTCGTACCAATATTTTGGTCACTGTACCAAGCAAACCACTTACAGTTTGTATTGCCGTCACTTTCATGTTTCATATTTTTTCAATTCTCTAGCAAGGTCTAAGTACTTATCAGTCTTTACGCTTTCTTTTAGTCTTTGCCTGTGGTCAGCCGAAGCGGCAAAGTTTAGTATTCGGCAGTTTTTTTTGTTGACTATCACTATTTCTGGCCGACTGGCGGAGATTAGGCCATGCAGAGAATTTTCTCATGACATTTTCTAGGAAGAATTATGGGTTGTGCATATACGATTTATTTATGTGATCAAATCTAAACTTTTTGCACAATTCCCTGTGGATTACCCTCTCCACTCTGTCATGTCTAGTCTTATACTCTTTTTACGATAATTAACAGCATTCGCTTATTTTATGATAGATCATTTCCTCTCTATCACCACATAAACTTCATCTGCTATTTTGTAACGACGTATCTATTATTATTATTATTATTATTATTATTATTATTATTATTATTATCAATGATAATAACATTGTTTTAATTTTACAGAAAAGGAAAAGTCAGAAACCATTTACCTTATTAGTGTTTCAATCTCCTTTCGGTTCAACCTAAATAAACAGGAATACGTAAAGCGGTATTTTTTAGTAAATGAAAAAAAAGATACTATTGCTGTTGGGCTATTTCCAAAATTTAACCTCCTTGCTTGTACTCAGTAGTTTACTAACTGACTGCCTGATTGACTCTTTGAAAAATCCTTAATTCCTGTATGACTGTTTTTCCTACTTAACACGAGTATTCCCGTCGTCGTCCTTTGTTTTATGGTCAAACAGATGGTCAGCAGATTTATTGCGGCTAGAAAAGAAGCTACAACTTTACAATATTGTTTAAGACCATTTTCAAGGTTGAAAGTGTATTTTTGCTTCGGAAATCATCTTAGCGCTACTTGCAAATACACCTGCCTAAACCAAATCTCTGCTGTATAGTCTGGAGCTGGCAGCAAAAGGAATGTATCATTATCTGATGTGAAATAGAACAGAGTTCATGTGTGTTAATAACAATAATGTCATATTAAATAGCAAGCATCTGAAATGAGTGGACTAGTTCATATACATTAGTAGTAGTATATCATCCATTGAAAATATGTCAACATACGCTTAGAATAAAGTGTGAACTCCAGTCAAATATTTATTGACCATATGGAAATCTGATCTCTGATAAAGTATAAGATAATTGTTCTATGCTACAGCCGTGCCAGTACTACTGTATTGTTGCACTACTTGGTCTCTAACGAAACTCCTCAAGAGAAATGTAGATAAAAATCAAACAAGAATCCTGCATGCTTTTTAGAATAATTCCTGTTACAATCACCCAACAACACAGCAGATGTACGGCTTCTAATCTATCTATTAAACCATCCAAGTTAGACGTACGAGATATATTAGTCAAATGAGGAAAAACAAATAAGCAACCTGCCCTATTGAACTCCTATTCATGGACACACCAGTATTGGACAACTACTAAGAACTTACACTCATCTGCTCTATGAGGAGAGAGGATATAGTTTTGAGGCATTATCATCAGCGATGACTGAAAGGGATGGATGGAGAGAGAGAGAAAGAGAGAGAGAGAGAGAGAGAGTGTGTGTGTGTGTGTGTGTGTATGAGTGTTTCAAGAGGAATCCTGCTGTCCGCACACATTGATGATTATAATGATGATGGTGCAGTGAATATCCTTCGTATGAACTGGCATATACCAGAGTCTTTAAAAGAGGAAGAAAGAAAGTAATCCTCAATCATTAAAGTACATTAGCACAGAGCCATATCAATCATAAGTCATTGTTTTATTGAAATACATTTGCCCGTTTGGTTCGTGGTGATCAACATCGGCGCCCGTCTGGCAACATTTTCCTTTCAAAATTTTACACTTGACAGTTACGTTTGATGTTATTGGAACCCAGAACGTCTATACCGTGTCGAACAAAAATAAATAAAGAGATAAAGAAAAAAAAAACTCTTATAAATGTTGAGTAAAACGGATGGAATTTGATATCAATATATTGAGGTCTGTATCATTCTTTCTTGTTAGGCTTACTCTTTGATCATTTTCTAAGATTTCTTGTGTAAGTGACTTTGGGAAGGATGTGGTGGTTTTTAGAATGCAAAAAATACTTGTATCTTAAAATATGCAATAATAAAAGAAAAAAACAGATAAAGGTTTAAAAAGCAGTAAACAAAACTCAGGTATCACAACCCATTTTAATGTAATGATTAAGCATGCTATTCTCAGAAACTGTGTCTAATGTTTTCGCTGCAGATCAAGTACTCTACTGTATGTAAGCTTGGTTTGTTTGATCAAATTTAATCCTCTTATAATACGATCTGCTGAGAATTAAATTGTTAAGATAGTTTCGTATTCTCCTCTCATATAAAATCATATGAAAACCAATATCCCGAATGCCAATTTTGAAATAGGTTGGCCGCACACAATGACGTGTGCTAGAACACTGTATTCTAATCCTATTTCCACATATATTTCAAATGATCAGGTATGCATTTATCCAAAAACTCTGCACACGAGCAGGATGCAATATAGGTTCAATTTTTAAGCAGAAAAAAAGCTGGTTTTGCATTCAGAGATTTTCTTCTAGATTGGATACCTACGCAAGCCCAAAGAACCCAGTATGCCCTACTAGTTGTTCATACCAGATAGGTTCATGCCTTTCCCAAGTGCATTTGCCTGAAGTGAAACATAAACAGCTTCATCCAGAATTTTAATTCAGGTCACCAATATTTTTTTTACGACGATAACCGTTTCTCTAAGCGCACCAAAATTATGACATAATTCGATCTATTTTCTACTGTGTTCATCACTTAATAATTACTTCAAATAACGTTTTTGTCTATATTTCGTTTCTGCCTCTTTATTTTAAACCAGATGACTTGTGAAACGAATGAGGACATTTTTTGAAGAAGGATTCTATTTCGCATTTCTAAGTTTTCTTTCGTATACCATGAATATGAAGTTAAAAATGCCATACATCACAAATGAAGATCTCCACCCCCGACAAAATGCTCTTCATTAGCAAATGGGACTGAACACGGCTGTTCTATCGATATAAAACAAATTAGAGCATTTATCTAATTAAAATTGCGTTATGATGTGTCGTTTGCTCGGGTCACATTTACGATCACACACACATACGAAAACATTTTCTTGTTAGCTGTAAATTTTAATTATAAATGTTTGTATATATATATATATATATATACGTGTGTGTGCGTAAAAATTTACAGTCGGTTCATACTGCCCCTTAATTTACGGATAGTACATAACTCATTTTAAGTTTTTTCTAAAACTTATGCAAACTGTATATATCATATATATATATATATATATATATATATATATATATATATATATTATCAGCTAACAAACACACGCATACACACACGCACACACACACACACATATATATATATATATATATATATATATATATATATATAAACCCCGGCAGCAATAATTGATTAACTGAAAATGTTTTCCCCATATGACTAGCGATGTCATGGACTGCTATTGATGAGTTATTGATTACATGGAAATCTATCAGATAAATTAAACATGAATTCTTTCAGTCTTTGTGTAATACTGTAAATAGACCAGGTGGTCTTGAATGAAACACATGAAAAAAGCTAAATGGGAAATACTCAAGCTGCTATTTTGAACAAATCATTGAAACAACACCCATAAAGCAGCAGCTGTCCAGCCACTTACGTCTCATCTCACAAGACAAAGAAAACATGCAAGGCACTGCTGGAGAAGTAAGGAAAAAATCCCAATTGACAATCTCCTATGAACTCTGACACATGCACATGCTAGTGTTAGCCATTCAGCAAGGACTAACATACATTTCTGTGCCAATACCAGATGCAGTCTAGAGGACTTGCCAAGAGTTGACGACGATAGGGACGGATGGCAAGAGAGTCAGGAAATTCGTTTTTATCAGCGCAAATTGAATATATATATATATATATATATATATATATATATATATATATATATATATATATATGACAACTCAGTTATATATATAATGTGCGTGTGTGTGTGTGTGTGTGTGTGTGGTTATTACTTTTCTGTGACACCAGAATACTCTCATCAGTATAAAAATTCTTATAGTCATTTTGATAATTTGATTTTTGCTTGGAAAATACACGCTTGTTTAAAACAAGTTCCCTGGAGACCGGATTTTTTAAAATTGGAAATTGAAAATTGAAAATTTCCCCTGGGTTTTCTTCATTAATTATTTCCGCAATGGATTTGTATAATGGTTTTGTGCATTTCGATGTGACGGGCATAGAACGAAAATGAAAACTTAGTTATATATAAATTGTGACATGATTTCATTACAATGACGTGAAGACACTTGTTAAAATGCATGTTATTAATAATATGCTACCCTGTGACCCGAAGGTATCTTCTCAAAAGAAAGTACTAAATTTTGAATTCTGTGTATTCATATTGATTGACCATGTGAACAGATTAACCAGATATATTTAATATAGTTGTAGCAAATTTGAAATGAGAGATTTTGAAAGAAGCGCTGGTTTTGAGAGAGTGAAGAGGGATTCGGTTTGTATTGGTTGGGTTTTATGGCATATCAACCACTGTAGTTTATTTAATGCACAATCCTGTTTATAAATGCATATTAAACATATAAAATTTGTAAACACATTTTGTTGATAACATTCTTACACAAGTCTGAGCTCTTTTTTGCACATTGTTAAATGGTTTTAATTATTGCTATATGATAATAACAATTTAACATCAGTCATTTGTGAACCAAGGAGCAATAGCAATGAAGGGGTACTCCACATTCACCAAATCTTCTAGGTTGTAGCCACGCCATCACATGGTTTAATATTATATCCACGGTACTCGTGTTGGGAAGGGTTTACCCCTCAGCAGAGATGAAATTGGTGTATTCTGTTATATTTTTAAGTAAATAGTTTCTCAGTAACACTTTTGAGAGTAGCCAGAGCACATTTGTTTGGACATAGCTAAATGGTTCCAAGTGTCACTAACTCTAATAATTGTATTTGCGCACAGATGGGTTTAAGCATTAGTATTTAATATTAATAATTAAGTTTGATATTAATCACTTGTTTGACCAAAGCTAAAAATAGTTTCATCTATAGCAGATTATTGAACAGTTCTACCTGACCCATGCATTGGACACTATCAGACACTACCAATTTGGAACCGAGTTGACCTGTTATTAAGGCCAACGAAGAGATACTCCACATTTTTCAAAGATCCAGAAATGAAACCTCAACATCAAATGCAATTTAGTGTCATATCTAAGACACTCGTAACTGGGAGGATGTCTTATCTCGCTGTAGAGACGCTGTTGCCATATTCTATACACCCAGTCGTCTGAGTTGTTGGGTGTGCTGAATGCCTGAGAAAATACATAAACTCCAGCAAAACGTTTTAATGAAAATAATATCATATATGTAAACATGGTTTGAACAGTATGTGACAAACAGAATACATCTTTCAAAATGCAGGAAACTCATATTAGTACATCTGAAGTAATATAATTATGCATAAATTATTAGTATTAGATAGGAATACTTGAAACCACATGATTGTGTATAAATTATTTGAATTAGACAGGAATACTTAAAACAATGAAATTGTTGTAAGCAAATGATTTTATCTCTCGATTTAGTTTATGTTAATATCTCAGACACTTCTTTTTTTAGAAGAGCCTTACCCCTTCCCTGGGGATGCAGTCAGCATATTCTTGACCCAGTCGAAAGAGCTGATCTGAGGTGAATGAAGACTTGAGATTAAAACAAAGGCCTAATTATTACTCTCCAGTAAAAAAAAATAAAACAAAAAAAAAACAAAAAAAAAAACAAAAAAAAACCCGCCGAATTTTTTAAAGATTTTCTTAGATCTAATGCAAACCATTTAGTAAAATCAAACTCCCCTGATGTCAGTTTTTGAGACTACTTTTACGCTTCGAGTAGATTTTTTAAGAATTGATGAAACTAAAAATCAACTTTGCTTAGATTCCAATAACAAAATATTTAGTAGTAAGTGAAGTAAAGTAAAGTTGGCAACCTTAGTCGAGGGTGACCAGAAGGCTCCCTTTTCAATAGCTACTACACCGAGGTGTAAGGGAGGGCACTACTCCACTCCCAGGATTGCTCCACTTTACCCTTGATCCTTACTTAATAATGCTGTGTATTATGCAAGGCGGCATCATGGACTATTTTTTAAGTCTTTGGTATAACTCAACATGGGATTGAACCCCGGTCTCAAGGACCACTCTAAATATAACAAGAATATTTTTAGTGTTTTTTAATTAAAAGTTTAAAAAAATGGTACGGGCAAGAATGAACATATTTTCTAAGCTAGTTCTTAACGTCAGTTGGATTCATCACGCCCATAACCTTTCAAATCTTTCTGTGGCAGCTGAGAAAAACTGTTTAAGATCGTCCTGCAATGAAACTAACTTCGAAGGTTGACCGATTTCCAATGTTGTTATGCAATCGAAACCGAAATTCTTTCCTAAATTTACATATAAAATATTTTGCTGCTGACATTTGACGTGAGTTGAATACTTAGTAATGTATCAAGGATAGAACACACACACACACACACACACACACACACACACACACACACACACACACACACACACACACACTCGCACGCACGCACGCAATCACAAATATATTTATATTATATCAGTGATTACAGTGTTCAAACACACACGCACAGACACACACACAAATACATATATTTCATAACTGTAATTACAATGTTTAAACAGACACACACACCCACTTATATATATATATATATGTGTGTGTGTGTGTGTGTGTGTGTTGTAAAGAAATTATCCAGTATCTTCTGCCCAAACACTTTTGACCATACTTTTGGTCGTCGTCAGGGATTGTATAGTTTTGAGTTGACTGTTGAGTTTTTACTGTTTTAATAATTTGTTGTGTCTTGCTTCGAAGTTTTCGGTTGGAACGTTTTCAGCGTTTTGTTTTAAAACGTTCGGTTGGAAGAAAGTTTATAATAGAGTTAGTCTATTTTTGTTAATGGAAATATTTAATATGTTGGTGCCTGTGTTAAATGCTCTCTTGTTTATTTTTTTAATGCATGTTGCTTCTAGGATTTGTAATGTTTTTTTTTATAATTGTTTTTATATATCAATATTGTATTATCTGTGAGATTTTTCATTACATCGGAATATGTAAATTGGTTAATACTATTGTTGAGTTTTATAATCAAATGTTGTTTTATGGTGCTATTCTCAGATTGGTGAGAAGTAAGACGACGAGAAAACGTTGTGGTTGTATAGCCTATGTAAGAATTTTTTTTCGACTTTTGGAAGACACTCTCGAAATGGAATAATAAATCTTTAAACTACATTGCTTTGGTTTAGGTGCATTTTAGCGGAAATGGTGTTATTTTTATCAATAAGGTTTGTTGTTTTAAATTTAGTGTAGTAGATGATAAGTTTTATTTGATTTTGTCTTTCGATAGGTTTAATGTGTTTTTTATGATGTTGGTTTTTGCTTGTTCGTCAAATTTGTTGTTATAGTGCATTTGATTTCTGTAATATAGATTAATTCCGTTTGTGTTGTTATTATCTTACCAACATAAAAGAAACGCTTGTTTATAACAATTTTCCTTATAAACTAGTTGATCAACAAATAAAACTATATCTTCAAAATATTAGCAAAAATAATACTACCAACCATAACAGTTGTCTATTTCAAGATATTCAGTTTAGTCAAACAGTTCTAATTAAACAATTCAGTTTAGCTTAAGTATGTAGTCTAATTTTATTTAACCCATAGATAGGGCCCTATCAGGTGCTACCTCTCCGGGCCAGAATGGACCAGGAAGCAATGGCAATGAAGAGGTGCTCCGTATTCCCTAAAGCCCTAACATGTCATATCGAGGACATTCATTGGGGGGTCTTACCCCTTTGCAGAGGTGCAGTCGGTGTATTCTATAGCCCTAGCGGACTGGGCAAGTTTCTCACAGGGTGTACCATACTTTGAGCACCGTGCCACAACTAAGCTAAGCCAAGTGAAAAGCTATTAGTCTGGCTTAGCAGCTATTTAAATCCTAGTTAGACTTGAGAATGTTTACTAGACTTTCCCAAATAGGCTTATATCTCATTTTAGGCTTGTCATTTTTTTTACATTAAAACTTGCACTCCGTTGAACTTTCTTTTAAATATCTTTTTTTTTTAAATTTCAGTTAGTGCATTTCCTTCGATTTATTTGTTTTTAGTCACTTATTTGCCTGTTTCTTTCTTTTCCCTTTATGGATAATTTTTTTTTCGTTTCATTTTTATCACTGTTTCTCTTTGTTTGTTTCTTTCTTGTTTGGTGAGAGAGAAAGATCGGGGAGGTTGACCTATTTCGTCACTAGCTTAATGATTGACATGTTTTGGTGATTATATCACGTTTGACCTTCGGCAAGAATATGGGAACCAAGACATGAAACGAAAGTTTTAATGAAAATATGGATTTTCATTGGATGGCGGATTTGACACGTTTTTGTTGAGAGCAGGGCTCTATATATAATAATTACTAAAGAATGTCTTTTGCCTTTTCTAATGATGCTTGAATTTCAGTAATACAATATCAAAATCAGCGTGAACATTTCAACATATGTGTAACTTTATTAGTAGACTCGACGACTGTTGAAGAATTGAAGAGTTGACGAACGAAGTCGTTTTGGTTTGGTTTGGTTTGGTTTGGTTTTATGGCATATCAACCTTTGTAGGTCATTTAATGCCAAATCCATTTTTATAGAAATAAACACTTCTATTTCAAACAATTCAGTTGAACAAAAGTACACAATTCAATTGTAAATAACATTTCTATTTCAAGCAATTCAGTTTATTCAAACAGTTCTAATTCAAACAACTCAGTTTAGTATGAGTATTTTTTTATTTACACAGAGTTAAATGTCAAAATAGTTCTATTTAAAACAATTCAGTTTAGCATACAAAAAGTATTATTTCAAGCAATTCAGTTTGGCATAAGTTCATGGTTTAGTTCTATTTAAACCATAGATAGGACCCTATCAGGTGCTACCATTCTGGGCCAGAGTGGACCTGGGAGTGATGGTAATGAAGGGGTACTCTTTATTCCCAAAAGCTCCAACATTTCTGGAACCTCAGCATTAGATTATTTAGTGCCAATTCTAAGACGCTGGTTGGGGGGGGGAGGTCTTACCCCTTCGCATAGATGCACTCTGTGTTTTCTACAGCCCAACTCAACTGGGCAAAGATTGTTTTGTGTCAAATCCAGGAAAATCGTTGAGCGGGGTGGTCCAGAACATTTGTTGGAGGTGGGGTCTTACTCCTCTGCAGAGAAGCAATCGGTGTATTCTACAGCCCCAGCCGAATGGGCAAGCAGTCGTTTTTATTATTTGAGGTTACCATATTTATCAACATGTTGATAATGAAATTATAATTTGATATCTAATATGTTGTTAATTCTGGCGGATTATGGTGAATTTTGTTAACCTTCTTTCAAATGTATCTTCATTTCCTTGGGACAAACGCGTTAAATTTAAAGGCAGACGTACACTTTGCAGCACACCAGGAACTCAACTGCCAAAACCCAAAACGCAGTTTCCCAAAGATAATCTTAATCAGAAAATAACCATCCAATCATAAATTCTCTCAAATCTCTCCATAAATACCTGGTTAGAGTTTGTTCGATTTAATTAAAAGCATATAAACCCTTTCCGGGTTATTTTCTAGTGAAATTTGATTCTTTCTTAAGTGTTTGATTATAATTATTACTATTTTATATACCGGATATTGGCATAATACTTAAAATGTTCGCCAATGGCCCCGGGAGACCTGGATTCAATCCCAGGTCGAATCATACCAAATACTTAAAAATGGTACTTGATGCTGCATTACTTAACACTCAGCATTATAAGCAAAGAATCAAGGGTAAAGTGGAGCAATCTAGGGAAAGGAGTACCGCCCTTCCGTACACTTTGGTGTAGTAGCTATCGAAAAGGGAGCCTTCGGGTAACCCTCGACTACCGACGCCAACTTTACTTTATTACTCTTTATATTTTAAACGTCTGACTGCAAATTATTTTTTTTTTAATTTTTAAAAAATTTCTGTAATAATCATTTGTTTGCATACACTTACATAAGCAGTTCTGTCTATTGATAATCATAATAATACTATGTACACAATTAAATGGTTTCAAAAATTCTTATTGAATAGAAATAATTTTCAAAAATAACTATTTGATTTATAGATTAAGACACGAAGAGGTACTCTCCCGACGGATTAGCGTGGAACTTAGAGTAATGGCGATGAAAGCATGCTCAACAGACATCCAGAACAAGAGTTTTATAAGCAGATGCAATTTAATGTCATAAATATAACCCATCAGCGACCGGGGTCGGCACAATGGTTTCGTTTCTTTGTTTAAGGCAAATTAACATTTGTGGATTATTTAATGCCAAAACCATCTTTGTTGGAAAACGTAAATGGTGCAATTTAAACCACTGCTGAGGAGAATAAGGTGATTCTTTACTTTCTTAAGGGTATTAGCCGGAAAGTATACGTTACAGCTCAACTGGAGTTCAAACTCTATTCTAGGATGTCAATTTTCAGCACCTTATCCACTACGCCAAAGGATAGTCCTCCTTAGGTTTAACTCACTTTTCTTTGTCTCTGTTTTTTTAATATGCTTTTTACTTTTTGCATAGTTTTCTTTTTATCGCTTCTTTTCTGTTGGATTTCTTTTTCGTTTTCAGAACCTTCATTTATTTTCACTGAGTCATTGATAACATTTCTTCTTTCCCACCTTTTTTCTCCCGCTCTTTTCATAATTTGCTTGATCTCTCTCTCTCTCTCTCTCTCTCTCTCTCTCTCTCTCTCTCTCTCTCTTCGTTTATTTCTTTCCCTTTTGCTCAATTTTTCTTTTATTTTTCTGCTTATTTCTTTCATTCTACTTCCTTCAATTCATTCCTTCAACTTCAATTTTTATTTTTTTTTTCTAGTTTGTTTCTTTTTTTCTTGCTCCTTAATCTTTCTATGCATATGAACTTTCTCTTTCCTTTTCTTTGGTTGTATCTCCCCCTCTTTTGAGCCATATATTTTTTAAAATTCTTCAATATCATACAAGGTCATACAAGGATAACACACTCTTATTTACTCGAAGGAAAATAACAACCAATGTGTTATGCATGTCAGACTAAATACACCATGAAGCACATTCTCATCGAATGTACCAACCTTGTTCATATAAGAAAAAAAACCTTCTATAGTGCAAACAGTATGAAGGAACTGTTCCAAAACACTGAAATAAATAATGTGATATCATTTCTAAAAACAGTGAAGTTATACACAAAAATCAAGAAATTTACAATAAGACCAAATTACTTCTATTAACCCTTTCTTACTAGATAAATTCTAACAAACTGATTCCTTCCCTAACCTGTTCCACAGTTTTTTTTCTTTTGTAATTATGATTCCCTACAAATAAACTCCGAAAAAAATCACCTACTAATTATCTAAAGTTTATCATTAATTCCTAAGACCTCTGCGTTGAATTTCTTTTCAGACTTATTTTCTTTAACTTGATTCGGCATTAAATGACCGATGAAGGTTGATATGCCATAAAATGAAACAAAACAAAATAAACAAGCTTCAATGTTTGCTTAATTATTTTTTTGTTTATTTACTGCTGTCTTTTTTTTTATTATTGAATATTTCTTCCTTTTCTTACCGTGTTTTTCATTTCATTCGTGTTTTTAAAATTTTGCTAAGTTGTTTATTTGTATCTTTAATAATGAATCATATAACTGTGTCTTATTTTCGAATGTTTGTAGTGACTTAAACAAGTTTTATGTCACGTCCATTGCGTTTTGAAGTATGAAACTTCACGAGTTATTAGCTTTCAAGTAGTGTTTTTCCTTACACATTCGTTACATTGATAGCTCATATGATGATTTACATCTCAAAATAGGTTACATTACATCTTGTGAAAAATATATAAAATACGATAAAAATATGTTGAATTTGCTTCTTTTTAATTTCCAATTCATTTCTTTATGCTTGTTTTGATTTTTTTGTTTGAGCTTTCTTTCTTTTTATTTGTCTTAAGCTAATTTTGTTCAGTCTTCATTTCATTTTATACGATAAACCTTAACTAGTCGTTTCCTCACCAATGGTATAATAACAATGTTTGGTCTTTTATTCACTTCATTTGTACACATTATATTAGATTTTTCGTGAAATACTGTCTGATTGGTGTATAAACTGTTTTAATTCTTGTTGGTTGGTCAGTTGATAATGTTTTATGATATATCAACCCTTGTAAGTTATTAAATGGCAAATCCTGTTGAAACATGTATATATTAAATATCTATAATTTGTAGACTAATAGATTGTACAACATTTTTAAAACAGCCAGAGCTCATTTATTTGCAAACAGTTGAAAGGTCTCAAGTCGGGCTATTTTTAAAAAAATCCAATTTAACACCAGTTCGATGACAGAAATGCTTAGCTCACCAGTGATCATATTTTGACTGATTAATACACTGTTTAAGTTCATTAATACTAGAAATAAAAGTGGATTCTTTGATCGGACAACATTTCCTGAACAAGTAGATAATTTACATACCCGCTAAAAAAAAAAAAACACAAAAAAACACACAAAAAAAAAACAAAAAAAAACCAGCAAGCATTGCCTTCTCCGTTGTTCCTACGTTAATTAGGGAAAAAAAACAACAATTGCGTGGTACCGACGTTGACAACTGTACCCCCACTGAGTATAAATAAGGGTTTAAAAATCTTTTTATGACTCGATTTTTGACTTGAACATTTGTCACTTGGCCAGATAAAAAATATATGACCTGTCAAAGGGTGATTGAAACTCTCTTGAGGCGATGGAAGGAAAAATACTTCACTTGCAGTGATAGCTTGATATGCCTATTCGTTGCAACTAATTTTCCACCCGTTGCCCTGCACCTTAAATTGCCGCAAAATCTGGTAGTGAATGTTGAAAAGGCGGGTCTTGATGATATGCAACCTCTTACACATCTAAATCTATTCCTGCTGCCTATGTTCCTTCTCAGAATCCACCATCATCTCTCGTAATGTATAGAGAGACAGAGGTAATCTATTTAGTCATCAGGAATTGCCATCTACCTAACTCGTATTTTGAATGAATATTTTTCGACTCTATTCTCTGTATTAATTCTGATACAATTGTAATATTAATCTTTTATTTCCTTGCTTTATGCTTTATGAGATTTGTAACTGTTAAATATATCACATATGTGCTGCCGTAGCCTTGAAATATATATATATATATATATATATATATATATATATATATATATATATATATATATATGTGTGTGTGTGTGTGTGTGTGTGTGTGTGTGTGTGTGTGCGTGTGTGTGTGCATATATATATATATATATATATATATATATATATATATATATATATATATATATATATATATTCGTTTCTTTATGCAAATGAAGATAATAAAACAGATAAAGGGAGAAGGGCCATGGCACTTTTATGGTTAAAAATCGTTGAATATTTAGCTTTGCTTGCTGATTTCCAAACCTGGCGTCAAATATTCCAACACTTCTCTTTTTTGTTTTATTTGTTTCGATACCAATTTTTGATTATTAGTTTCTTGATTAAATTTATTTTATTTTATTTTATTTTTTTTTGTGTTCATTTACGCTTTAATGTTTATTGGATTCTTTATTTATCATATTTCTTTTCTTTTCTGTTTTTTTTTTCTCACTTTCGTTTTATCCTTTGTGGATTTGTTTTATGACTTATTTTTGATTGCTTGTTTCTTGGTTACATTTCTAATGCATTTCCTTTTACCTTTTTTTGTTCCTTTTTTGCTTTTATTCTTTTGTTCTTTTTTTTTTCATTCTATTGATTATTTACTGGTTTTATTCTATCCATTTGTCTTTAACTTTTTTTCATTAAATTAGTTTTTCTTTTTTTAAATTTCTCTGGCTGTTTCCTCTTCTCTAGTTTATTTATTTATTTATTTATTTCCATTTTTGTATTGTTCGTTTATTTACTTTTTTTTAGTTATTTGTGATACAAGATTTTTTATTTGTTTCTACATTCTATAATTTTTATTTTCTTTGATTCACTTATATCCCCTTCTTTTTTGTTTCCTCTTTTTAATTTTCTATTTTTCTATTTTTCGTATATTTTATTTGTTTTTCTTTCCGTTTTCTTTTCTTTTCAGTAGTTTTTAATTTGTTTATTTTTATTTGCTTCATTTTTATTTTCTTTCCATTAATCTAATTATATTTTTCTTTTTTCTTCTAATAATTCTTTGTCATGTTTCTTTCATGTTTATTTGACTTCCTCTTTTTTCTGATCCATTATTTTCTTTCTTTCTTTCTTTCTTTCTTTCTTTCTTTCATTCTTTCTTTCTTTCTTTCTTTCTTTCTTCTAAACATTTTTTCTTTCTATATCCTTCTCTTTTTTCTATTTTTACCATTACATGCTTCCATTTTTTACTTCATTCTTTCGCTCTATCCAAATCTCTATTTCTTTCTTTCTTTTTTTTTGCGTTTCTTTCTTTCTTTCTTTCTTTCTTTCTTTCTTTCTTTCTTTCTTTCTTTCTTTTCGTTCCTTTATTAGTTCTTAGTCTCTTTTAATTTTGCTTAAAAATATTTTTTTATATGTTCTTATTTTTATTTATCCATTAAAAAAAATCTCTTTATATTCCTTTTTTTAGGATACTTCTCTTTTCTCTTGCATTTTTATTTTTCTTTATTTTGCACTTTTATTTTTCTTTTAAAGCTTTCTTTTCATTCTTTGTGTCTCTTATCTATTATATCTTTATGTATTTATTTATTTTTTTCTTTCTTTGTGTCTTATTTTCTATTGTTTGTATCTTGGTTTCTTTAATTTTGCTTTCATTGTTTAGTTTCTGTATACGTTCCCCTGATTGTTGCTTTCTTCCCATTCCCTTGTTTCCCTGTTTCATCTGTTTACCTTTAATTTTCCCGTTTTTTTAGCTCCTCTTGTTTAGCATAATACCCTATTTAAATTGTTACATCTAAGTTTGTCTCCACAGTAATTGAATTTCCTCTTATTTTCTCATTCTTTTTCATTTATTTAAATTAGTCTTGACATCAATTTCTACTACCGATGTTTCACTTTCTTTAAAGTGTAATAGTTATTACTAACATAATTAACACGCGCATCGTTATATTCACAGTAATTTCTGTCATCGGACTTCTTTCCTCTTTAAGATTATAATTAGTTTCACATTGTTTTAAATCAATCTTGTTTGTACATTCATTCTTATTGCAACTAGTCTCGGTTATTTTCTTTAAATCATTCTCTCTAAAGATCAAGTAATATTTCGCTATTCTAATTAGTGTAACTGGTACCGCCTCCAACCACTTTCTATTTGAACAAATCTTTCTTTAGGGAATATAGGCGTTTTGCGCAATCCAATTTCTTTACAACTGGATTTTAGGTTTTAAACTTGTAGTCTAGTAATTACATTGATTGCCAGTTTGTGTTGGAGTTAAGAGTTTTTAGTAGGTTTTGTATTTACCATTATTTTTTAACTGCTTTTTTTTCTTTCCTCGGCTTGTTTTTTCCTAACTTACAAAAAGGAAGCAATCAATTCTACAGCAATATACAGAAATCTTGAATTTGATTTTGTATGCTTTGCTTTGTTTGTTTAATGGCATATCAACCTTTGCGGATTATTTAATGTCAACGCCATTCTTGTTGAAGAATAGCTGTGATTTTATTTAACTCATAACTAGGGAGGATAAGGGGGTTTAATACCTCTCTCAAGCATCTTAGTTCGAAAGTGAACGTATTAGCATGACCACTCCAGAAGCTTGTATTATGACACAACCAAAGATATACATCTCGAAAAGAAACACCCGATTAGGGGAATTTTGATTGTTTGAGAACAAGTCTTAATTGAATTATTTTTAGTTTGATTTATTTTCTTTTAATATCATTTATATTAGTGGTCTGTTGAGTAGTTATTTAGTCACACTTTTTAATGGCATTTCAACTTTTTAAGGTTATCTAATGCCCCAACCATCCTTCTAAAAGAACTGTAGTGGTACTATTAAACACATAGCTGGGAGGATAAGGGGGTTCATACCTTTCCCAAGGGTATTTGTCCGAAAGTGAACGTGCGACTGGAATTCGAACTCGCTTTTACCATTACACCACGCTGACACCCTTGAATTGACATTGTTGAGCACTAGGGATGGAGAGTCGAACAAATACCGTAGCGCTAAAAACCCTACAAAAAATAATTTTCTTTCTCCTATGGAAAACATCAATTTTATTCGTACTTTATTATGCAATGCTTAAGAAATCCTAAAGGTTTCTATATTTCGGAGAATATTGAGTTCCGTACAAGAAATAAGGCGTTACAAAGATTGTAGGAGTGAAAATCTGTAAGCAAAAATAGAACGCAATGTCAGCGGTGCTTAGAATGCCCTAACTGGATCAGCTGCAAAGGAGGTGCACGTGGTGTAATGGTTATCGTCGTAGGAATTGGACACGGCGACACGAGTTCAAATCCTGGACGAGACCGATAGCATTTCACATAGCACTAATACCCTTGGGAAAGGTATGAATCCAAATATTCTCCCTCCAGCTATGGGTAAATAGTAGGACAGATTAGGTTCTTCAGCCTTGGTGAGGCAACTAGTCTAGGAGAAGGAAAACTCTGAATTCAAACCTGTTAAACTCCGCTTTAAAATTGACCTTGTGTCATATCCTGCCCGAGCGGAGGGGTTGGTAGATAGGATCAGCTGCGAAGGATGAGACCCACCCACAAGAAGGTTCGATCTTAGTATAATCCAAAACTTCTTGTAAGGCTCTAGTTCTGAAGATCTAGAAAATAGTGAATATCACTTCATTGCTATTAGTGCCGGGTTCACTCAGATTAGGATTGGTAGTACCTGCTAGGGTCCCATCTCTGGGTCAAATAGAGCTGTCTGAAAATTATTTTTATTGAATAGAAATACGTGATAACATAACCGTGTGCAAAGGTACGCTTAAGAAACCACTACACAAAAAATAAATATAAACAGACGCATTTCCAAAACATCAAGGTAGAAAGTAACTCAAGACGAGTTGACATGCCATAAAAATTAGTCAATCAATCAATTAATCAATCAATTAATCATACGATATATATATATATATATATATATATATATATATATATATATATATATTGTTTAATAAATTACTGAAGAAACTACATAAAAACAAATACAAACGTACCAATTCCCTAACCAGAAAGGAAAAAAAAATAACACCGGACTGGTTGTCAGGGGGATATTAAAATCAATCAGGCGTTTTTAGACTGCAATTTATCTATACTTTCGTTTAAAAAGTTTCCGTGCAGTAGAATCTTGAAATAATAACTAATAATATCCGTTTTGATAGTATAAACCGCCTCGATAAATTATAAAATCCTTACATAATTGGTTTATAATAAGATAATCGTTTGTGTGCGAGGTATTATCCTAAACGGTATACGGTTTTAGAACTTTAGGTGGGAAGAAATGCCTGCATCATTGCTATTATTCCTAATCCCACTCTGACCGGGACTAGTAGTATTTGTTAGGGTTAAATAGATCTGTTTGGAAATTATTAGTATTGTCTGGTTTCTTAATTTAAGAGCATATCAAACTTCGTGGACTATTTAGTGCCGATACCCGCTTCGCAAAAGAATAGTGGAAGGTACAGTTTTGCTAATAGCTTTGGTGATAAAGGAGTTCATTCCTTTCCAAACGCTCTGAGTAAAAAAGAGAACACAGTATATCACGACTGGAGTTCGAACTCACATACTATGATATTGCTGTTAAACTCGTTTACCACAACGCCACAGATATTGAATCGGAATGCATGAAACCATTACTGTGTTCAAACCAATGATTATAGACAAAATAGTGCAATAAAAAATACAGTGGAACATGGAACATATATATTTACGATTACAATTAAACATTTTGAAATGATTCAAATATCTCCATAGGAGTTGATATACTATTAAACTAACCAAACCAAGTTTATTTTCAATGAAAAAAAATTTAGGAGAGTATTTTCTTTGAGATTTCTGTTTATTTCAAATCTCTATATATGCGCAATACTGTATCATCCGATTAGATTTAGCTTTCATGATTTGTCACGGGGATTGTCTTACATAGTCAACGCGCGAAACAATTGGGCTACTTAAGCATCTGTGACAAGTAATATTCTGTCATTCCTGGCCCAACCATTTATTTTACATAGAACTGTTTGATACTACCAAGTCAATAGTATACATAGCATTAATATTATTGTAAGATACTCATTCAAGTAATGTCACTATTACATTATCATTAATTCTATTTATTCATTCATTTATTGCCCATAAGAATATAGAACGATCCTAGAATTTTTAGTCAAAGAAATTTTTGATTTGGTTTGTTTTTGTTTAATGGCTTCTAAACCTTTGTGGGTTGTTTGATGCCAAAGCCATCCCTGTAGAAGAACAATAATCCTATTTACCAATCCCTCCGCTCGAGCAGGATATGACACAAGGTCAATTTTTTTAAAACGGATTTTAACAGGTTTGAATTCAGAGTTTTCCTTCTACTAGACTAGTTGCCTCAGCGAGGCTGAAGAACACAGTCTGTCCTACTATTTACCCATAACTGAAGGGAGAATAATTGGATTCATACCTTTCCCAAGGGTATTAGTGGTATGTGACATGCTATCATTCTCGTCCAGGATTTGAACTCGTGTCGCCGTATCCATTTCTTTCGACGATAACCATTACACTACGTAAAAACAACAATAGTAGTATTTAATCCATTGCTGAGGGATAAGAAATGCATACCTTTCTCATAATTGAGAAACTGGAGGTCAAACTTCTTTATGTCGCTGTTCACGCAGATCAGCCATTACGTCATGGGGACTCATCTGCATAGAACAGTGCGAGAAAAAGCAACAGAAAACTAGAGAAATTTGATAAAAAATAATGAGAAAGGTTATTAATCATAGAATCAAAAATGCAATTCCTTCTTATTAAGCTTTATTGTTTCACTAATTAGCTCAGACAACTTTATTTGTATCCCAAGATCCCAACTCATTGTATGTAGTGTCTGAACTAATAACTCCATCTTCGATGTTGTTTTTTTTTAAGATGTTGCTTTTATACGTACAAACCAATTGAACCACTGAAACATTTGTACATCAAAGCTAATTTTAACGATAATGAGCATATACATATTTTTGATAGGAGTCGGCGGAGATTGTTTTAAATTAATTTTGCCGAATATATCTTACATCTTAAATTGATTGATTAATTTTTTCAGTTCATTTCGGGTTATTCTAAGCCTTTAGGTAAGAGTACCACGTTTATTGTACGTTCATATTCGCAAGTTGTGTGCAGCTGTTTCTTAAGAGGTATCTTTGTCTGCGCACGATTATATGATATAAAGTATTCTTATCCAATATAAATAATTTACACACAGTTATATGGTTTCAAGTAACTGATAATAATAATCTTTAGTAAATAATTGAGCAGTTCTATTTGACCCATATGTTGGACCCCGATAGATACTAACAATCCGTGTCACAGTGGACCTGGTAGTAATGGCAATGAAGAGATACTTCACATTCCTAAGAGCTCCATATGTAGTTTTATCATACCCATGACACGTATTCTTTGAGGGGTTTTACTGTCAGCGTATCCTATGGCTAGGTGACAGAGCGCTTTTACATTTTTGAAGGACGAAGAATTCACCGGCTGAAATGTAATCAAAATGACCTAAGTGAATCATTATCATTTATTTAATTACGGGGGTCCAGTAAAAACATCGATTGTTTCTTTAGTATAGGAATAATTACCGACGCAGGAACATGTATCATGCATCAAAATAAACCTGTTCCCCAGTGAATCACATTCCAATTTCTCAACATAGTCTCCTTTTTTCTCGGAAATAACGTTCCACCTTCGAATGAGAGCATGTATCCTTTCCTCGTAAAATTTTGTTGACTTTTCTTTGAGCCAATTCATCACTGCAGTTTTGACATCCTCATCACTGGCATAATGTTTATCATCTCTTCGGTCCCATGAAAGAGTGTTTAAGAGGTAAACATTATGCCAGTTACGAGGAAGTCAAAACTCAATGATGAACAGGCTCAAAGAACAGTCAACAGAATTTTACGAGGCAAGGATACATGTTTTCATTTGAAGGTGGAACATTGCTATCGAGAGAAATGGTGACTATGTGGAGAAGAAGGGTTGTGATCTACAGAAGTCCAGTTTCATTTTGATCTATGATACATGTTCCTGTGTCATTAAATATTCCTGCACTAAAGAAAAAGCCATTACTTTTTGACTCACCGTTGTACATATTTTCTTTTAGCCCTTTAGTTTTCATTTTTTATCGCAATGAACTCTGGTTATCATTTCTAAAACAGAAGGGTATTGAAGACTGTTAGAAGTAGACACGCACTCTTACCTGGCCAACGCCTTTTTATCGCTGCGACACAAATTATGCAATGAGAGCAACTGGTTTCTCAGGATTTTGAATCATGCCATCAAACCCATAAAATAGATCGTCTGATCTAAAGAACTCAATTTTTCTTGCTCCTGTTTTAACAAATTTGATAAGAGCATATTTTATTTGTTTTTATATCATTGATGAACATTTTTCTATCTGTATTGCTATGAATTTTGATTGATTGACTGATTAAAAAAACCTGTTAAACAGTTTAAGAATACGTTAAGCTAAAATATTCGTGAATTGGGTTAATTGTACATCAATATTTACATACTTAGCGTATTTCTGTCTAAAGAGTTTCTTGATGCAAACAATGATATGATATCAAGTATTCCAAGCTTAACCAAATAAATTGCACACAGTTCTATAGTTTATCGAATTCTAATCTTAAACAAATAATTTGCACAAAGTTCTGTAGTTAAACGAATTCCAATCTTAAACAAATGATTTGAACAGTTCTATAGTCTGGCGAATTCCAATTTGAACCAAATAAATTGTACACAGTTCTATAGTTTAACGAATTCCAATCTAATACAGATATTTCTATGGTTTCTTGTTATAAGAAGAACAATAATCCTATTTACCAACCCCTCCGCTTGGGCAGGATATGACACAAGGTCCATTTTTAAGCGAAGTTCAACAGGTTTGAATTCAGAGTATTCCTTCTCCTAGACTAGTTGCCTCACCAAGGCTGAAGAACCGAGTCTGTCCTACTATTTACCCATAGCTGGAGGGAGAATAATTGGATTCATACCTTTCCCAAGGGTATTAGTGCTATGCAATCAGTCTCGTCCAGGATTTGAACTCGTGTGTCTGTGTCCATTTCCTACGACGATAACCATTACACCACAGGCACCTCCACAAATTGTGATTGTTATACAGCAAAACTTGAAACCATTTAACTGTGTGCAAAAAAGCTCGGGCTCGTTTAAAAAACTTATCTACAAAATGTGTTTAAGAATCATGTATATCTAACATATATGTACTAATAGGATTTGGTATCTAAAAACCTACAATGAATGTTATGCCATAAAACCAAACCAAACCTAACCAGAAAGATATATTTGACTTATAAATTGGACTCTAACAGGTATTTCCCCTTCCAGTCAGAGTGACTTCAGATTAATAGCAGTTATGAAATATTGAAGCTTTTCTAGAACTATGACTATAAATGAAAAAAATATACGAGGATTCTGTGCGCTAATTTTAAACAAACGATGGAAGCAGCACTCTACAAAATTGCAGCTGTGTGGCTGCTTACTTCTCATCTTTCAAACTATCCGAGTAAGATAACTAGACATAATGGGCACGATGGGAGAAGAGAGAGCGAGCACATGCTCTCATGGAATCCTACCTATGGACACATCAGTGTTGGCCGGACGGTAAAAACCAACATTCATCAGTTATAAGCTGACATCGGATGCCGTCGGGAGGACTTATTTAGAGTGATGGCCGAAAGGGACGGATGTCGAGTGAGAAAGAGAGAGAGAGAGGGAGAGAGAAAGAAAGAAAGAAAAGGAGGAGAGAGAGGGACAGAGAGAGAGAGAGTCAATGGAGTCCTACTCATGGACACATCAGTCTTAGGCGAAGAGTGATGGCCGAAAGCTTAGATTGGATGCCGTCTGGAGGACTTATTTAGGGTGATATCCGAAAAGGACGGATGTCGAGAGAGATTGAGAGAGAGAGAGAGAGAGAGAGAGAGAGAAGGAGGAGGAGGAGAGAGAGAGAAAGTCAACGGAGTCCTGCTCATGGACACATTAGTGTTGGCCGGACGGTAAAAAAACCTACATCAACCTAATTTAGGGTGATGGCCGAAAGGGATGGGTGAACAGAGAGAGAGAGAGAGAGAGAGAGAGAGAGAGAGAAGAGAGAGAGAGGAAGAGAGAGAGAGAGAGTCAATGGTGTCCTACTCATGGACACATCAGTGTTGGCTAAATGGTAAAAACCTACAAGCATAAGTTATTAGCTGACATCGGATGCCGTCTGGAGGACGCATTTAGAGTGATGGCTGATAGGGACAGATATATATATATATATATATATATAGAGAGAGAGAGGGAGGATGAGAGAGAGAGAGAGAGTCAATGGAATCCTACACATGTTGGCCGAACAGTGAAAACCTACATTTATCTGTTATTAGCTGACATCGGATGCTATCTGGAGGACTAATTTAGAGGGATGGCCGATAGGGACATATATATATATATATATATATATATAGAGAGAGAGAGAGAGAGAGATTCAATGGAGTCCATGCTGTCGATTTTTATTGCATTTAAATTTTTTGGGATATTTTCTCATAATCCTTTGATTTTATCCAAATCGAATCATGTGTAAATTTGTAATTACATTTCACTATTTCATGCACACTTCTTGTTTTCAACCAACGAAGACTTTGCTATCTTCTAATGTCTACTTTTCTAAACTGATTTCAACATGAATAAAAAAAAATAGTTAAATCCAAAATGAAAAATAACGTGTCTACATATATAAACACAAAGTAAATTAAGAGACACGTGGGATTACTTCCCTTGTTTGCCAAAGGAGTTTTACAAATGGTCGTTTAATGATGATACTCGGGCGTTGTCATAGCAACTCGGTCTAAAATTTAAAAAATGCCCGTACACCTTACTCTCTTTTTCCACAGAATGATATATATGTAAGCACTAGCTTCTTCACATCAAGGATGATCGAGTGCATTAAAAAAGACAATACAAAATAATTCACTGTTATCAATGACGTCAGCATATTTTCCGACAAACTGCAAAGTCTAATAGTTATTCATAACCAATCAGCAAAGGAACCCAAGTAAGTCTTTCATAAACTTTCATACTACTTAGTGGGGGTGGGTGTCCTCGTGGTGTAATGGTTAAAGCGCTGGACTGCGGAATCGTAGTATGCGAGTTCGTACTCCAGTCGCGCTATTACGTTCACTTTCGGGCAAATACCCTTGGGAAATGTATGAACCCCCTTATCCTCCTAGCTCTGGGTTAAATAGTACCACTACTGTTAAATAACCTCCAAAGGTTGATATGCCATTAAAACAAAGGAACCGAACAGATACTTCTTAGTGTTATATAATTGCGGAGGAATTTTTTTTATATTATCATTTTTCGTTTTATATAACTTGCCTTTCGGTTTAGTTAGGCTGAGAACCTTTCGGCTTAGTGCATGGGTTAGTTGAGTGCACGGGTTCACGCGCGCTCGGGGTGGATGTGACAATCACAGATGCCACAATAAAACCCCCAGATAGAAAATGGACCGGGGACGTGAATGACATCATGCCCAGAAGCGATGGGCTGAGGATTTGGGAATTTGAAAAAAAAAAAAACAACAGCGAGTTGAGATTTGGACTTGGACGAGGCCAGACCAGTGGTTTGCGGGGGGGTCCACACGTGGTGGGGTCAGATGGAAAAGTCAGGATAGAAAGAAATTGTGTCTCTCTCTCCTCATGTCGAAAAAGCTTAAACACTCAAAGGTAATAAAATTTTTCGTACCGGAACCATTTTCGAGTGTTTTCGGATTCCTATGTTTATGAACATTTGCGAACGTTTTCCGTATCCGTATGAATATGTCTATTTCACGTGTTCGTACCTTGGTCGTATATTTTTGGACCTGTATATGAATATATAACATTTACACCTACGTATTACATTACACCTTCATACATCGTTTTTATATTGTCTTTACTATTTACTTTTCTCCAACAATACAATATGTTGAACTTTACGTGTTTTTATGCTCATTTTTTCAGATAAAGTTACATTTCTTGAACTACTCGAAAAAATATTTTACCCAACCCAAATTATTTTGAGATTTGATGGAATATAAATGCATTCAATGATAAATGCACCGCAGTCTGAGTTTATAACATATTCCCATGGTAGAAGTTTAACACTTGGGCAGATCTTAAGTATCTTAAGAGGCTCTAATTTAGAATTAATGACGTTTATTGCTTTCTTGTTATTTTGCTAACTTTTTCTTGTCTTTTTCTTTATTTTTTCTTTGTCTTTTTTGAATTGCTAATAATTGTTTTTGGTTTTTTTCTTTTTCGCGTGTATTTTTACATTTCGTATTATGGCTGGAAGGTAATCGAAAGATTATCTTGTTTGGTTAGACCCTGCTTCCATTGAAATTACCATATTTTGTAGCATAATCTTTATTTTGAATAAAAGTATTATTGCTATTTTAATCTTTAGGGGTTGTTTTACACCCTTAAGAAATGATGCTTTTTTATTCTAAAGTGTAAGTGACTATTAGTTTCTTCATCTCATCTTTTTTCAAAGTGTTGCTATCAGTATGTTAGTTAGGATGGTCTCAAGTCTTTCACTTATCTTCATTTGTTGGATTCTTTCGAGCTGTTCCTAGGGTTCAAAATACGCCTGTTATCTGTGTAACCTTGTTCTTTTTTTTTGTCCAGCTCTCTGGCAGGGTCTTGATATTGGTCATGGGCAACGGTAAAATACACTTGTTGATAAGTGTATATCCTGTTAATTAAGACTAAGTATAGTTTTCTGGCCTGGACTGATTGGTCCATTTCATTTCAAAATTCCTGATAGTTTCTTGCATCTTATTGATTTGAGTTTGTGTATATAACATTTGACAAGTCCACCTAACTAGGAAGCAGTGTCTCATCAACCGAAACAGACATCAACATGCGACTAGCAAAGATATGGACAGCTTTCGATAAGCTATCGGTCATATGGAAGTCAGACCTGACCGATAAAATAAAACACAGTTTCTTCCAAGCAGCGGTCGTGTTGATACTGCTATATGGGTACACTATATGGTTGCTAACTACCTTGACAGCAACTACATAAGAATGCTGCGAGCAATATTGAACAAGTCCTGGAGGCAGCACTCCACAAAGCAGCAGCGGTACGGCCACCTACCACCCATCACGAAAACAATATTAGTGATGTACTCCTTTGGACACCTTCACATGATCAAGCAAATGCTGGACAACCAGCTCGAACCTACATACAGCAGCTCTGTGCTGAAACGAGATATAGCCCTGAAGACTAGCCGGAAGCAATGAACGATAGGGAGGGGGTGGCGAAAGAGGGTCAGAGATATCTGTGCTGATGGCGTGACATGATGATGATATAACATTTGTCATAACTTTCCTCTTTATACTTTTTCACAGCAGTTTTAACTTAAATCAGAATAACTAATTTTCCTCAGCATAACAAGAATCTTGGCAGAATTCTATGCATAATTATTATTTACTCCTTGATAGTTTTTCACATCAGCTAACGCAGATGGTCTTTCACTGGAGTTTGAGTCCCAGCACAACTCCTCAAGTCTCCAGGACTCTTCTCAGTATTCTGACCGTTTTCAACAATGTTTTAGTTTGGATGGTGTCAAATCGTCTGCTGACTTCCAAGTCCTCCAGTCCCTTTAATAGTCCTTTAGTTACTGTACCGAAAGCACTAATCCCATTTAGTATAATCGTCACCTTCATGTTCCATTGTTTTTTTAATTCCCTAGCAAGGTCATGGTACTTATCCTTCTTTTCATTTTCTTTCAGTTTTATTCTGTCGTCAGCCGGGACAGCAGAATCTACAATTTTGATGGTTGTCTTCTTTTCGATTACTATTAGGTCTGGTCTTCTGGTCGAGCTTTGGTGATCCGTTTGTATGTCAAAATCCCATTGGAGTTTGTGTGTTGTTCTCCAGAACAGCTGGGTTGTGCATATGCCATTTGTTTATCATTATTATTATTTACTCATTAGAGTTTTTCGCATCAGCGTTAGCCGATGGTCTTTCACTGGAGTTTGAGTGACAGCAAATCTCCTCATGTCTCCAGGACTCTTCTCAGTATTCTGGCCTTTCTCAATAATGTAGTAGTTTGGATGATCTCCACTCGTCCGCCAACTTCCAAGTCCACCAGTCCTTTTAGTAATCCTTTTGTTACTGTTCCAAACGCACCAATTGCAATTGGTATAATTGTCGCCTGTATATTCCATCGTATTTTCATATGTGCGAGGAGCAACGAGATACGACGGGAGGTGTATGAGTTGGAAGAGGGGAAATTTTCAAACCAGCGTTGTATTATGGTATTTCACTGGAATCTTAGAGACGGCAAATCATTTCAAGTCTCCAGTTCTATCCTCAGTATTCTAGCTGATCTTCGCAATGTTGTGGTCTTGATGGTTTCGATTCTTCCTTTAATTTCCAATCCTAACAGTCTTTCTTCCAAATCTTTTGAGAGCGTTCCAAGCGTACATATTACAATTGGTATCACCAGTATACTCCTGTTTCACGGCTTTTTTTTTTAACCTATCCAACAATATCCAAATATTTGTCTATCTTTTTGCTTCATTTTATTTTTAGTCAATAGACAGTAAAATCCACTTGTCGGCTAGTTCTTTTGTTTTGATAAGTAACCCTAGGTCTGGTCTTCGGGCTGGGATTAGGTAATTTGTTTGTATCTTAAAATTCAAGAGAATTTTGAGCCTCTCATTCTCCAAGACGGAGGGATTCTAGGTAGTGCATTTACCATTTGTTCGTATGATCCAATTTCAATTTCTTGCACAATTCCCAGTGGATCACCTTCCTCACAGTCGTGTCTAATCTTATACTCATTTTGCGTTATTTTGCTGGCTGCGCTTATAATGGCATTAATAGTTTTGTCCTTATAACCACAAAATACACTTGCTATTCTGTCTAAATTTTTTAGATGAATCTTGTTGATTTTTATCATTGAGAGTTTTCGGACTATTGTCTTCGTCTTTATTGTCATTTCCACAACGTTTCGACGGATATGTCCTCCGAGCTTTTCAGGTGTTTGACGAACTCGGAAACCTACACAGAACTTCGAACTATGTCCTTTATTGAATCCACAGGGGTTGCTTGTTCTGATTCCGTTGGCCATAACAAGGTACAAGTGTTAAGTATTCCTGTAGTGTTACTCGCCCATAGTCAGGATTGAACCTATAACCGTAACAGTTATAGGCGTTGGTTCCCTAAGCTTCTAAGGAAACAATCATCTAGTGGTTGCAGAAGAAAGGGTCTATATAGCAGAACTCCATGTCATCTGCTTTTTAAGAATAAAATATAATTTGTGTCTTCCTGTTAATGATTATTGGCTTTGATTAAACGACTTATACATGAGACTCGGAAAACTCTTTTGTCTTCTAATCTAAGATATCGCTTTTGACCACCTTCCTTTTTTTAAGTTTTTTTTTTCTAATATCGGTGTGATCTCCCTATTCCAACAACAGGCTAAATTTACGTTAGCTAAACCTACATTTTAGATTCCAAAAAAGACAAAAAGAATAAAAGTGTACAAGTTACTTCAAGAAACTTGGAAAAATATTTTCAGATCAATACTTTTTCGCTCATGTTTCTTCGAAGATTAAGGTAAAAGAAAAGCAGTGCTCTTTCTTTTTTGGGTAACTTGATCGCTTATTTTCGACGCCTCGTTCTCTGAAGGAAATAATTTCGATCAAGTCTTACTCTTAAGAGTTAATCACGTGACTAGAAAAAGTTTTCTATGTCAGCTATTTTAACACGTCACTTATGACAACTCTTTTTTTTTTCTTTCCTTTTTTTTCCTAATTTCTGTGTTGTCTCCTCTAAATGACAGACTAAATTTACATTAAATAATTTACATATTATATTCCAACAAAGACAAAATTATTTTTATTATTATTTTACTCCTTTGAGAGTTTTTCACTCCAGCATTAGTTGATGGTTTTTCACTAAAGTTTGAGTGGCAGCAAGACTTCTCAAGTCTCGAAGACTCTTTACTCGTTCTCTTATTTCCATGTCTTCTAGTCCCTTTACTGATTCTTTGATGATTGTTCCAAGTGTAACAATTACAATTGGTATCACCGTCACCTCCATGTTCCACTGTTCTTTTTAGTTCACAAGCAAGGTCAAGATATTTATTTCTCTTTTTGATTTCTTTAAATCTTATTCAATGGTCTGCCGGTAAAGTCCACTATATGGCATGTTCTCTTTTTTATTGACTCTCACTAGATCTGGTCGTCTGGCTGAGATTAGTTGATCTATTTGTATCCAGTAATCTCCAATGCCTTTAATTTTCATGGACAGATTCTGGGTTGTGCATATAGAGTCAAATTTAAACTTTGCACAATTATTATTATTATTATCATTATTATTATTTACTCCTTTAGAGTTTTTCACATCAGCGTTACCTGATGGTTATTATTATTATTATTATTTACTCATTAGAGTTTTTCACATCAGCGTTAGCCGATGGTCTTTTACTGGAATTTGAATGACAGCATGTCTCCTCAAGTCTCTAGGACTCTTCTCAGTATTCTGGCCGTTCTCAATAATGTAGTAGTTTGGATGGTCTCTACATGTCCGCCAACTTCCAAGTTCTCCAGTCCCTTAATAATCCTTTAGTTACTGTTCCAAACGCACCAGTTACAATTGATATAATTGTCACCTGAATGTTCCATCGTTTTATTATTATTATTATTATTATTATTATTATTATTACTCATTAGAGTTTTTCACGTCAGTGTAAGCCGATGGTCTTTTACTGGAGATTGAGTGACAGCAAGTCTCCTCAAGTCTCCAGGACTCTTCCCAATATTCTGGCCGTTTTCGATAATGCTGTTGTTTGTATGGTCTCCACTCGGCCGCCAACTTCGAAATCTTCCAGGCCCTTTTATAATCCTTTAGTTACAGTGCCAAAAGCACCAATAACAATTGGTATAATTGTCACCTTCATATTCCGTAGTTTTTTCAACTCTCTAGCAAGGTCGAGGTACTTATCTCTCTTTTCAGATTCTTTCAGTTTTATTCCGTGGTCAGCTGGGACAGCAAAGTCGACAATTTTGCTAATTTTCCTTTTTTTTTTGTTGATTATTATAAGGTCTGGTCTTCTGGCCGAGATTAGGTGATCCGTTTGTATATCAAAGTCCCATAGGAGTTTGTGCGTGTCATTTTCTTGGACAAGTGCTGGGTTTTGCATATACCATTTGTTGGCATGGTAAAATTTACATTTCTTGCACATTTCCCAGTGGATCACCGTATCCACCCAGTTTTGTCTCGCCTTGTACTCCTTCGGTGGCAATTTGCTGCATTCGCTTATTGAAATTCATAGATAAACACCGTAATGGTCTATTGTTGCTGGGCAAAGTTCCTTTTTTTGTGGTCTTCTAAAATAGAATAGTTTTCTGTTTTGTCATCCATTCTTGTATGCTTCTATCTCGCCGACTTTTTACTTAGGCACAGCGCTATTCTGTTCTGGAAAGATGTGATTTTTAAATCTAGAATTAAAGTATACCATCATTCGTTTAAGAAAGGCTAGGGTTTTCCAATATGGAATTTTCTTGTGTGTTTTCCTTACCTTATTCGGGAGGTACTGTTTTCTTTGTATTGCTTGATCATGTTCTAGTACCTTTGGTGTCTTCTTTCTTTCTTTCGGTAATATATTTTGATTTATTTTCAGTTATTGGTTGGTTAGTTGTTTTGTTTTACTGTGTATCAACCCTTTTCGGACATTTAATGCCGAATTAAATCATTTTGACAAAAGTTTCAAACAATTAAGTTTAGTATAAATATATTTTTTTTTTAGTTTACACAGAGTTAAATGTAAAAACAAATCATTTTCATACAATTCAGTTTGGCATAAGTACAAGTTTTTGTTTACACACAGTTAAATATCATAACAGTTAATTTCAAACAATTTAGTTAAGTGTAATTACACAGTTTAGTTTTATTTGCCCCATAGATAAGACTCCATCAGGTGTTACCAGTCCTGGCCAGAGTAGACCTGAGAACAATGGCAATGAGGGGGTATTCCTCATTCTCCAAAGTTTCAGCATTACTGAAGCCTCACCATCAGATTGTTTAGTGTCATATACCAGGACACACTTTGGGGGATCTTAGCCCTCTGCAGAGTTGCAGTCCGTATATTCTGTAGATCCAGCCGACTAGACCATCAGCCAGTTGTATTGTCAGACTTGTCTGCGGCTGTTTTTTTTAGTTTTTTTGTTTTCATTGTGCTCATGTATGCTACAACTTATTTAACACCTTAGCTTATTGTCGGAGTTTCTTTATTTGTTCTTGTATCGTGATTTCTCATCCAGGTTTTGCATTTCTGTACGGATTCCTTTGGGGTATACCTATATTATTACTGATTTGTTTTTCTCCTGCATAGATTAACTCATTCAGTTCAGCGATGTTGTCCACTGGGATATATTGCAATACATTATTTACTTTTGCCGTCTCTAAAATGAGTTTTTTTTCCAGTCTTAGGGATGATAATATAATCTTCTGTTCCCTTATGGGTTTTTTTTATTAATTCTAAATTTGTCTTCTTGAGTTAATATTGATATTTTTTCTAGGGTCTGTGGTTATTTGGTTTTCAATATTTTGTGTTTCAGTTCGTTTAGGGAGCTCTCTTTAAGAACATTCTTCACCTTTTACCTGTCCACGTATTTTTACTACCTGTAGATCAGATAACTAACCTTTCTTTAAATTCAACCTGGCTGAGTCGGCAAATCATTAACGTGTATGTAAATTTTGTGGATTCTGTCCCGACCTCCATCATCCTTTTCAAATATCTTCTTTTCGTAGGATTGCTTTTAATTAATTTTTCGTTGCATTGTCTTGTCCATTTTTCCTTTCATGTCTATCAGATGCATTTGTTCTTTAGTCGTCGTCGGAGAACCTGAAATTATTCAAATTTTCTATGCCTCTGGGGACCGCTTCAAGCGCACCAATTACAATTGGTATTACGGTTATGTTTAAGTTCCGCATCATTTACTCGGATGATTCAATTTTTTTTTCAGTTCTCTCACAAAGTATTTGTACTTGTTAAACTTTTCACTTTCTTTTTTTTTTTTTTTCCTCTAAGATCCATTTTGAACTGCAAATTCTACTAGATATCAAGTTAGCTTTTATCATTCATTAACACTATGTCTGGTAATCTGAATAGGATTAAGTGATTTATTTATATCTAAAAATCCCATAGAATTTTACGCATGTCATTCTCTTGGACGGATTCTGGTTTTTCCATATATCGTTTGATTGGATGATCAAATTTTCATCTCTTGCACAATTCCCATTTGAACATCCTCCCAACTCATGTAATCTTTTAGTATTTGCTGCATTTGCTTATTATGTGATTAACCGTTTCGTGTTAGTTTGCACATAACTTACTATTTGCTATTCGTGTAATTATCACGCAGTGGCATATCAAGATACAAACAGATCACATAATCCCGGCCACAACTACTTTTTACGGGTTTTCCCACCAGTTTTAGTTGGTGTTCTTTCAGCTGAGTCTGGAAGAGAGGGAATCTACTCAGGTCTCCAAGTCACTTCTGAATAATGAAGCCGATCATAATATTGTTGTTTGGGTAGTCTCAATTCTTCCTCTGATTTCCAATACCTCCAGTCTATTTTTTCCAAAACTTTGAGAATCATTCCAAGGCCACCGACTACCTTTGGTATCAACATCACCCTCATGTTCCACAGTTTTTGATTAGTTTTCTGGCAAAGTCTAATCATTCATCTCTGTTTCTTTTACTTTCAATCTGAGGACCACCAGAACGGCAAAATCCATTTGAGAACAAATTCTTTCTTCTTGTTAATTAGCACTAAGTTTGGTCTTCTTGCCAGGATAAAGAGATGCATTTGTATCTCAAAATTCCAGAGAATTTTTTGTGTATCATTCTCTAGAACGGATTCTGCTTTGTGCAGTTACCCTTAAACTGTATGTTCAAATTTAAATCCCTTGCATAATTTCCTGTGGATCACTTTCCTAGCACAGTCAAGCATACTATTTTAATCCTTTTGGGATAGTTTGCTGCATTCGATTATTATATGATTAACCATTTCATGTCCATTTCCACATAACCTGAACTTGCTCTTCTGTTGTGTATTATATAACTTTGTTTCGATATAATTGGTCCTTATGACACTGACTTATACAACTATGAGAAGAGATACAGTTTCTCTCTTAATGTTTCCTTTATCTTTGCCATAATCTGGCCTTCTCATGTGCAATTTTGCTAGTTTGTCACTTGAAATATCTGTATAGTTTTTTTTCTTCCAATTTCTGTTTTCATGTTTTTGTTATTTTTTGTTACTTTGCAATTGTTTTTCCTGGCTGCCGTAATTATTCTAATTTTTTAAAATTCTTTTTGTTTATTCACGGAATCATAGCATTGATACATTTATGTAATCCTCAATGCTAGCAAGTCATTTTCCTTCTTCTTTGCTTGACGCATAAAGTTTATTCATATCATCTCTTAGGTACAACGCCTTGAGCATAGTCATCAATTTATTTGTCCAATGTTCCATGTCTATGAGTTCCTTCTTTATCCATTTCAAAAATCGTCAAGAGTTTTTTTTTGTATCCCTGTCCAGATCTTCTCGCTATTTTGTCGTTTGAAATACCCACTCATTTGTTAGTTATTGTTCTTCTGCTTGTCCTTATCATTTCAGCGATGATGCCGACAACTTTAATTACTTAATTCCTCGTATTTGTGCATCAATGCAATATTCAATGCTGGCGGGTCCTCTTCATCCATTTTTTCTTAACACATATCATCATCATCATCATGTCGTGCCACTAGCACGGATATTCCGGACCCTCTCTCACCACTTTTCCTCATCGTTCATCACCTCAGGCAGGTCTTCAGGGCTACATCCCATATCCTCACATAGATGCTGTATGTACGTTCAAGCTGGTTTTGCTCAGCCATATAAGGGGGTCCATAGGAGTACATAACTTATGAGCTCGTGTCTTCTTCTCCAGCAGTATCCTGCATGTCTGTTTCGTCTAACTTGGATAGTTTTCGTGATGGGAGGCAGGTGGCCGTATAGTTGGTGCTTTGTGGGGTGTTACCGCCAGGACTTATTCAGTATTGCTCTCAACATTATTGTATAATTGCCGTCTAGCTTCTTCTGCCGTATTGTTAGCATCCAAGTGGTGCATCCATACAGCAGTATTGACACAACCGCTGCCTGGAAGAAACTGTGTTTCATTTTATCGGTCAGGTCTGATTTCTATATGATCGATAGCTTATCGATAGCCGTCCATGCCTTCGTTAGCCGCGTGTCGATGTCTTTTTCGGTTGATGAGACACTGCTTCCTAGGTAGGTGAACTTGTCTACCAGTTTCAGAGAGGTTCCGTCTAGTGTGGAAATGCCGCCTGTTTGATTAAAGCACATATATTTGGTTTTGTGTGCATTGACGTGGAGACCAATGCCCGCTGCGGCTCGTTCCAAACTATGCAGTAGTCTTTCGACTTTGTTGGGCGTATTTGCCAGTATCGCTATGTCATCGGCGTAGTCGGCGTCGGTAATTGTTTTTGCGGGTTACCTTCTGCTTCTCTTCTTTGTCGGCTCGAAGCCGTTTTCTCTGATTTTATCGATCGATGGTCTAGTCTAGTTATATATTTAAGGTAATGATTTTTTATATTAATAATTTTTCCTTCATCATATTTTGCTACTTAGTTTAGTACGGCTTTGAACTATTCGGTGACTTTTAGTTCAGTGTCATTATCAGATGGTGGACTCTTACGCTGGTGCGGAAAGGATATGAAATAATCATCTGCATTAATGATTTCCAGACAAGAAATATGGCTGAACAGCCCCAGAACGAAGAAGGAAAAGTTAGAACAAGAAAATCGAGAAGAAATATGGTTGAACGGCCGTTGGAATGAATTGAGTGGCTGGGTGACATCGAACCCGGAAGAGATGGTCCTGAGAACTTGAAGATTTTGTTAAGACGGGGTGTTGAGGTTCGACCGTTGAAGCGTGCAGTTAGGTTTTTCGGATCTAATCAAAGCAGATCAGTTAGGGTGTCGACCAGTCGAGATGAGTAGACACCACAAGATGTGCCCTGTGTGATGGGGGTCAGCATAGTATGGTTAGCATAGGCTTTTATGATTTGTGTCTCTCTTGTCGTGTCGCCCAGGACTGAAGTTAGAAAGAAATAAACATGTTCGTACCGCCTATATGTGTATTATTAAACAACTTTTAGTCGACTTTGTGCCCGGTGACTTGCTATGTCTTTTACAAAAAGAAAAAAAGAGTAAAAATAAAGAAGACAATTATTGATTTTGAATTTGGGTTATCCAATCGAAGATTCACGGTACTTTAGACGATTAGAAGCGGCTAAGAATGATGGAAATCCATTTGAGGCGACTTTGTTTCAGGCAGGATTAAGAGAGAGAGAGACAGTGGGGGACAGAGACAGAGAGAGACAGAGAGAGACCATAAGATGACAATAAAAACTTCTACTCAAAAAGAAAAAAAAGAAGAAAAACAACTGTGCTACCCTAGCCGATAAAGGAAACAAGGGAAAGTAAAAAAAAAACAAACTCAACTCCAAAGACAAGAAGGAAAAAATTGCTGCACCCCAACCAGGAATAGTGGAAAACAGAAGAACACCAAATATTGAAAGACAAGCAATTGTTAAAAAAAAAAAAGAAAAAAAAAATTGACACAAGGCCCCAGAACGAAGAAGGAAAAGTTAGATCAAGAAAATCGAGAAGAAATATGGTTGAACGGCCGTTGGAATGAATTGAGAGGGTGGGTGACGTCGAACCCAGAAGAAATGGTCCTGAGAACTTGAGAATTTTGTAAGGACGGATAGTTGGGGTTCAACTGTTGAAGCATGCGGTTGGGTATTTCGGATCTGATCAAAGCGGATCAGTTTGGGTCTCGATCAGCAGAGATGAGTTGAGATCTTAGACACCACAAAACGTGCCGTGTGTGTGTGTGTGGGTGTTCAGTATTGTATGGTTAGCATAGGCTTTTATGATTTGTGACTCTCTCCTCATGTCACCGAGGACTGAAGTTAGAAAGAAATATACTCGTTCGTACTGCCTGTATTTTATTATCATTTTTGTTATTGATATCATTATGGTATACAACTGTCTGTTTCCGTCGTCTCTCAGAAGTAAAGCATAGTACATCGTCTTTAATTCTCTCGACCTCTGGTCCCTTTTATGCATCCTTCTCTTGTCTATTTTAAGAATGAAGCCAAATATCTTAGAAGAGGAACCATCGAGGTGTTTATTTCTTTGATGAGATTTCTGCTAAAGAGCTTTGTTTCAATAAGCTTTCTCGTGCGTCTAAGATATTCTTTTCATACTTTTCTCAACCTTCTCCTTTTGTTTGATTTTGTCCGCTTTCAATGTTCCCAAATGCTTCTTGTTTTCCTTTTCTCCAAGCGTTACGATTCGTTCTTGATTGAGCAGTTCTAGATCTTCAGTGACTTATCTTTTTCTACTTTCCATTATGTAAATGGCTCATTTTACAATGCCAAATTGCAATCCTATATCCTTGCTGTAGATTCTTGTTATTTTTTATCTGACTCTACTTCTTTTTACATTCTGCATAAGTAGCGTGGTTTGCATATCAGGAAAGAACCCGTTTCTTAAAGTAAAATGAACGTAGGTATATCTTCAGTGGGGGTGCCGCGTAAGTTGCCTTAGTGGCATGCTAAACTGAAGGAGTTTCCACGTGCAAGGCGAAGTTTGGAGGTGTGGCTCTTAGGACTGCGAGGACGTCAGGAAAATTGTATGAACCAGGGAATATTTTGACCTAGAGACAACAAAGAAGACAGGCAGAAGAGCTACTTTATATAATGCCAGACTTGTGAAAGCATAGAAACGAGGAAAAACTAAAATGATTTGATGTTTTGAGATAATGCCAGATTCGTGAAAGCGGAGAAGCGAGGAGAAAGGTGATTCAATGTCTTGAGGTGGCCTTGTACAAATCTCGCGAGAGCAGAACGAAGAAGTGTAGCATAGCTGTACTAAAAAGACTTTAGACCCTCTTTGTGACTTCCCCGTGGTTAACAAATGCGAAACTCTATTGAACATACACCGAAGGTTTATATACTGCCATGTAACAAGCAGGCAACGGGAGAAAAAAGGGGAGTATCGAAAAATAAGACGATTGTCAACGGGTCAAAAATAAGCAACATATTATAGTGAGAAATTGAGAGCTGTTCTAAGATGTTTGTACACTGGGTCTGAAACCCCATTTGGGATACCCACAAGTTTGGAGCTCATAAAATTTCCTCTTACATCTTTGTGGCTAGGTTTCTACTGATGTCTTCACCTTATCGCGTCCTGCTGTCAACTCTCGAAAGGACGCAAGTTGTCCCTTCACTTCCGCTGACTCATGCGCAGGAAATTTTGGACCTCGAGTTTCCCTTAGTCATTCGTAACTACGAATACCTCTGCTTTGTTATTCGGTGACTACTGTCTGCTTTATTTATCAATTTATTTCCTATGAGCCGTTCGATTATGTTACAGAAGCGGTTCACTGAAGATTTGTATCTTGCCTTGTGCGTACAATTCAGCTATCTTCGACTCTCTCCCTCAATTTAATAAAAGGAAAAGAAAAGAAGCGTATTTTGTTTTTATACATCGACTTTGTTGTCTTCTTTGCTGGAAACAACAACTATGAATCTTTTTGACCTGAATCCATTTAATTCATTATGGTTTACAGTTTTCCGATTCAGTTCTATTTTCAGTGCTGCTCTGAACGAGTCCATGTATATGTTTGTCTTGGGACTTTTTTCGAGTCCTTGTAATTCTTTTTTCATGTTATCAATCCATTCGACTTTTCTGTTATGTTTTTTTTTTTTCATTTTCCTTATTCTGTTGGCTGGGGCTATAGAATATACAGATTGCACCTCTGCAGAAGGGTAAAACTCCTAACGAGTGTCCAGGATATGACACTAAACAATCTGATGGTGAATGTCCCGTGATGCTAGAGGTTTGGGGAATCGCCATCCTTCCCAAGTTTACTCTACTCAGTCCGGGAGTGGTAGCATCTGATCGAGCACTATCTCCGGGTCAAATAAAACTAACCAACGAACTTGTGCTAAACTAAATTGTTTGAAATAAAACTGTTTTGATATTTAACCGTGTGTGGACAAAAACTATACTTAACTGAATTGTTTGAATTAGAATCTTTTGACGAAACTAAATAGCTTGAAATAAAAAAAAAAATTGACAATAAACTGTGTATTCATGCTAAACTTAATTGTTTCAAATAGAACTGATAATTTGTGTAAAAATGGATTTGGCATTAAATAACCTACAAATGTTGATATCCCACAAAACACAACAAACCAATCTTTATCTTTTCATACTTTACTCCAAAATTGTTTTGCTTCCTTTGCATCCTGTTGTCGGTTTGATCTAGTCGATTTTCCAACTAATTGTGGGTAGACTTTCTTTCGTTATTTTGGAATGTACCGTTTTGATTGTGTTGCTTGACCATGTTTCGGTATCTTTCTTCTTTCGCTAATATATTTTGATTAATTTCTTTGAATTTCATTGTCTGACTTGTTTTCTGTTTCTTTTTGGTCTTTAGCTTCTAGCATATCTCTGCTCGCGTTTTTCCTTCCATAGCACACTCGTTTGTTGTCGCAGTTTCTTTACCTATCTTTAGAGCCTAATTTTCCATCCAGGTTTTGTATTTCTGTTCGGGTTCCTTGGGGGAAACATCGATTTTATCACAGAATAATTTCAGTCCTGCATAAATTAGCTCGTTGAGTTCAGTGATGTTCTCCTTTGGGATATTTTTTTGATAATTTGTTTACCTTTACTGTTTCTACCTTCACATTTTTCCAGTCTGGATTCCTGAGGGATAGTAATGTAGTTTTGTTGTCAAGAATGATTATCTTTATTTACTCTTCATTTATTTTGTTTTCTTGCTTTAACATTTGATTCTTGTTGTTTTGCGTGTGTGGTGTTTCGGCGTTCAATATTTTGTTATTTAATTCAGTTAGGGGGCTATTGTTTTTCAGTATTTATAGCTTCAATTCCTGTAGGGGCAACATATTCGTATTTTCCCCTACGTACTTGTTCACATATTATTTGCTCTTCTTCTTCTTCTTCTTCTTCTTCTTCTTCTTCTTCTTCTTATTATTATTATTATTATTATTATTATTATTATTATTATTATTATTATCTATTTTGACCCTTTGAGAGTTTTTCACACTGGCATCAGCTGATGGTGATTTCCTAGAGTTTGAGTGACAGCAAGTCTCCCCAGGACTCTGCAGGACTCTTCTCAGTATTCTTGCCGATCTTCATAATGCTCTCGTTTAGATAGTCTCAACCCGTGTTCTTATTTCCGGTTCTTCCAGTCAATTTACCAATCCTTTGATGACTGTATCGTGCGCAACGATTTCAGTTGGTAGCATCGTCACTTTTTCAGTTCCTTAGCAAGGTCCAGGTACTTATCCCTCTCTTCGCTTTTCTTCAGCTGTTCTTTGTGGTCTGCCGGGACGGCAAATCGATAATTCAGCAAGTTCTCTCTTTTTTTTTTTTTTTTTTTGACTATCACTAAGTCAAGTCTTCTGGTCGATATTAGGTGATTTGTTTGTTACTCAAAATCCCAGAGAAGTTTCTGGGTCTCGTTCTCCAGGACTGATTCCTGGTTGCGCATATACCGCTTGTTCACATGGTCATATTTATATTTTTTGCATAATTCTCGGTGGATTACTTTCCCCACCCAGTCGTGTCTACATTTATACTCTCTTTGCATTAATTTGCTACAATGAATCATATTTCAAATACCGTGTAATTAGGAATAATAAAATGAAAAGTAAATTACCAATAATATTTTTTGCATTATTTTCTTAATAACACTATTTTTTATTAATAATGTAACGTGTTATTTATTCATTTTGAAATTAACAGCAATAGACATTAGCAACACTGACAGATTTCCCATATGAACATGAATTATTTATCATATAACATTATCCAAAAAAAAATAAAATAAAACAATAATGAATTTATAATGTCCATGAAATTTTTTGATAATTATGCTAATGAATTAAATTCAAATATATTAGAATTAACCACTAAATCAAATTTAAACATTAACTATTAGAATAATTCATTATGAATTGTAAAATCTATGAAATTACAATTAATAATTAATGATGATATTTACTATTCATATTTATACAGATATTAAAAATAGATTACGACGAATTATATTAAAATCCGCTCGATCTATAAACATTTAGAGTTTATTTGGAGGTTCCAAAAACGGGTCACAATTCCTTGAATTCTTTATTATTTTACTCCTTTTAGAGTTTTTCACACCAGCCTTTGCTGATAGTTTTTCACCGGAGTTTAAGTGACAGCAAGTCTTCTTCCAGGACTATTCTCAGCATTCTGGCTGATCTTAATAAGGATGGAGTCTGGATGGTATCTACTTATTTTTACTTATTTCTAAGTCTTCCATTCTCTTTATCAAGTCTTTGGTAATTGTTCCAAGAGTACCAATTGCAATTGGTATAACCGTCACCTTCATATTCCATAATTATTTACAGTTCTCTGGCAAAGTCTTGGCATTTTTCACTTTCTTTTAATTTTAGTCTATAGTTCGTCGGGAAGGCAAAGTTCAAAATTTAGCAGGGTCCAATTATTATCATTATTATTATCATTATTATTATTATTATTATTATTAGTAGTAGTAGTAGTAGTAGTAGTAGTATTTTCACTGATTTCAGATTCATGTGTAATTATAGATTAATCTCACTTAATGAGAAACATCTCCCGATTTTGCTGGTTTATCATTATGTTTTCACTTTCAGAAAACGAAAACCCATCAGACTTGGGATTCAAGTTTGGTTACTGCGCAGTAAGCCTTCATAGGGAATTAATTATTTAGCAATTGAGAGGTAATTTAACACTGGTACAAGTCCTTTCGGGCGTTGAAAGTTTTATTACTTCCGCTGTTGCTTTACTATGTTTCAAACACCTGGGTATTCTAAGAAATTATAATCAGGCAAAAAACTTACAGGCGACATTACTATTTGTCGACTTTACCAAGGCCTTCGATTCCATACACAGAGGGAAGATGGAGCAAATCCTACTAGCTTACGGCCTACCAAAAGAAACCGTAGCAGCGATAATGATTCTCTACAGAAACACCAAAGTAAAAGTACGTTCACCAGATGGAGACACGGAATACTTCGACATTGTTGCAGGAGTACTACAAGGAGACACACTAGCCCCGTACCTCTTTATCATCTGTCTAGACTATGTGCTTAGGACTTCGATCGACAAAATCAGAGAAAATGGCTTTGAGCTGACTAAGAGAAGAAGCAAAAGGTACCCCGCAAAAACAATCACGGACGCCGACTACGCTGATGACTTGGCGTTACTAGCGAATACGCCTAATCAAGCAGAGACACTACTACATAGTCTGGAACGAGCTGCAGCTGGCATTGGCCTACATGTCAATGCAAACAAAACCGAATATATGTGTTACAACCAAACAGGCAACATTGCCACACTAGACGGAGCCTCTCTGAAACTAGTCGACAAATTCACCTACCTAGGAAGCAGCGTCTCATCAACCGAGAAGGACATCGACACACGACTGACGAAGGCATGGACAGCTATCGATAGGCTCTCGATCATATGGAAGTCGGACCTAACAGATAAAATGAAACGCAGTTTCTTCCAGGCAGCGGTTGTGTCGATACTGCTATATGGATGCACCACATGGACGCTTACGAAGCGGCTGGAGAGGAGGCTGGACGGAAATTACACAAGAATGTTGAGAGCAGTATTAAACAAGTCCTGGCGACAACACCCCACGAGACTCCAACTATACGGACACTTGCCCCCCATCACAAAAACTATACAAGTTCGACGAACCAGACACGCAGGACACTGCTGGAGAAGCAAGGACGAGCTCATAAGCGATGTACTCCTGTGGACCCCCACTCATGGATGTGCAAGAGTGGGACGACCAGCACGAACTTACATACAGCAGCTATGTGAGGACACGGGTTGTAATCCTGAAGACCTGCCGGAGGCGATGAATGATAGGGAGAAATGGCGAGAGACAGTCAGGGATATCCGCGCAGGCGGCGCGACATGATGATGATGATGATGATATATATATATATATATATATTAGAAGTTTACAGTTAAAAGCATTTTTATTTGTATCTTCACAAAACAAAACAAAACAATTAGTCCTCGGAGATTCATTTTATATCAACATATATTGAGTAATATGCTACTGTATAGTGATGATATATATGTATACATATATATATATATATATATATGTATTCGTGAGGTAAAGTATATCGTCGTAGAAAATAGATTTGGTGACTCGAGTCCGAATCATAGCCCAGTGTGTTCACATTTTACATTGCGCTAATACCTTTAAGAGAGGTATGAATCGAACTTTCTTCCTCCATCTATGGATAAATCATTGGGCGTACATGTCTCTTCAACATTGGTGTAGCAGCCGATGTACGGGAAGAAAATATTTGAATATTTCATATCTGATGTAACATGAGCAGCTGAAAAATATACTTGGCATTATCTATCTATCTATCTATCTATCTTCATGTCAATCTAAAAAGATTGATCACTTGAAATTCCATCTGTTAAAAACCGTGACCAGGGCGTTTACAGGTTTTAAATGATAACACTATACCTCTGAAAATCAGGACTTAATTCCTAATGACTATTTTAATTGGACTATGACTATCTGTCATTCAGCCGAGACTCCATAGATATTTGTTTCTGGAAATTTCTATTTGGCTGCAGGGAACAGCCAGAAGAAAAATACGATAGCAGTTAGGAAGTAGATTAATGAACTTAAAGGTATTGTATAATTTATTCATATAATTGATTGAAGTGAAAGAGAGAAAGAGAATCAAGTACTCATAACAAACTGCTGCCAATATTATTCATCCTTTAGAATATTTAGACTATTATTTGAAATGTATTGTTAAAATCACAACGTTTCGGCCGATATATCCCTGGGCGTTCTTCAGAGGTTTCATGTCAACCTCCGAACCTCGAACACAAGTCTTTATTTAATATACGGGGGTGGATTATTCTGATTTCATTATCCATGATTGCATACACGTGTTAAGGTAAAAAAGTTGACGACCTTAGTCGAGGATGACCCGAAGGTTCTCTCTTCAAATGCTACTACACTAAGGTGTAGCGGAAGGTGCAACGCTATTCCATGGATTGCTCTACTTTACCTTTGAGCTTTACTTTATAATACTGAGTGTGAAGCAAGGTAGCATCAAGTACCTTTTTTTGAGTCTTTGGTATGACGTGACCTGAGATTGAATCCCGGTCTTCCAGACCATTGGCGAACACTCTACTCATTTGGCTAATGCCCCGGTTAAGCTATAAGAAGGATTAATTGTTATTCTAAGTGAAATCGTCTTGCAGATTCAACCCCGAGACACAAGTAGATAACAAAAAATACTTCCTATAGCTTATTACTTGTACCCAGTCATGGTTAACGGAATTAGGACAATCTAACCCCTTGGAATAAATGAAGGGTTTACTTCGAGATTCTTTGCAGGCTCCCGTGGTTGACATGAAAGACTTGAAAATGTCTTGAGGACATATCGACCGATTCCTTGTGAGTATAAAAATGAAGATGAAACAATTGTCCTAATATTCTAAGGGATAAAAACTAACAAATTTCCTTTCAGCTATTTCGCTAAGATGTCAATATATACTGCAATAACTCGAATATAGCAGTTAATTCGGTCCTAAATAAAGGTCATTACCTTTTTGCTAATTTTCTCTGGGAAAGATTACTAATTTAGATGTACTTATACTTTAAAATACTTTCTTCTATCTTGTATAAATCTTCAGCCAGCTCCTTTGTCAACTTTAATTGTGTTTGTTTCCTCGGATTCATTTCACTCAAAAATATGTATTTAATTACTACGAAATATATATAAATTGAAGGTCCCACGTGGCTTGTCCAACATACCCTCGAGTTCAGAACTTTAAGTCCGATACAGGTCAATGAGAAAGATAGACGGAGTCTGGTTTCCTGAGTAAATATTATTTAACTGACCTCCAGCCAACGTGGAAATTGTCATTAATTTTCAAGTTAGGGTGGCGTAAATATATCTATTGACTTTGGTAAAGAACAAATAAAATATTACTATTTACAATAGCTATGTTCGTGGTCTTATGGTTATGGGTTTCAATGCCCTTTGTTCCTAGATAAAAAATAACTCTTGTAGCGCTAGAAGCTCGCCTGTCCCTGGATGCACATATTTCGGTGCAGTAATACATCTGCTTGTCAGTGCTAGCGTGTCTATATGGACATGTGTACGGATCGTCGTTGTATATATGCATGTATACGCATGTGGATGAGCGATGATGTTGATTAGTGTACGTGGGAAAAGCTAGCAATGTCCCACCGGTGTAAAACGAAGATCGTATGGGTGAAAAAATGAGAAAAAAACAAACCCTGGAACAATTGCTATAATAATAAGAATAAAAACTTGTCATAATGTTTAACAAGTTATAATAATAACAAAATCCACGATAAATAAACTGAGTTGTAATGTTATGTAAAGTTGATATATCACACGATCAGTTTCTAATTACATTCATCCTGAGGGCACAAGGAGACCCTATGACGCAGTGGTTAAACCGCTGGATTGTAACCTCGAAGTAATTGAGTTCGTATTCAATTTGAGTTATTACCTGCACTTTGGGACTAATTCAATTCAGAAATGTATAGTAAGTAAAATTATTGACCGTGGTCTAGGGTGACCCGAAGGCTCACTTTTTGATAGCTACTACACCAAGGTGTATGGGAGGGCGCAATTCTTTTCCCTAGGATTCATCCACTTTTTCCTTGATCCGTACGTTATTATGCTTAGTGTTAAGTGAGGAGGCATCAAGTACCATTTTTGGTGTCTTTGGTATGACTCAACCTGGGATGGAACGCAACACTCCTAGACCATTGGCGAACACTCTAACCATTGAAATCTCCTTATTTCCCTGTTATAGATCAAATACTATCATGGCTATTCTTCAACAAGGGTGATGGCATTGACATTCAATAATCCACGAAAGTTTATATGCCATTATATAAAGAAACTTAGTGAAACTCTACTGCGTCGAGGGGCAAGCGCCTCTATGTTGGTATGTGTTCATTGAGATGTAGCTTATATGTATGAATATGTATATTTATAGATGCAAATATACCTGTATAAGTGTGTGTGTGTGAGAGAGAGCGAATATGTACACGTATGTGTATAGCTAAATAAATTAACAAGAGCAGCAGATCTTAATAAAGTTGAAAACAAAGGGTTTTTGGTTTGTGATGAAAGGGTTAATTTTAATGTCCATAATAAATTTATATCTCCATTGCTCCAATTGTCAAGAATATCATTTTAAGATATTTTACTTCTGGAAGGTCCATGTGAAATGGATGGTTTCTTTTTTCCGGAAGCTGAGATTTCATATATTCAAGTGAGTTATCAGTAGTTGGTTAGATAAGCGGTTACCCAGATTAGTAGTCGTGGTGTTAGGCATTCCGCTTTGCCTTCGGGTCGGACCGAGCGTGTTTCCCTTCCCAAACCCAGTCACAAGAAGAAATAATCTGAGGGACCGGAATTAGAATACATTCACTTAAAATAGACATCAGGATAATCTCGAAAAGTGAAAAAAGAAACAAGTGAATTCTCGGGTTCGTTTGTTATTTTCATTTAAATTGTAGAATTTTCAAGTAGTTTATTTAGTTTCGACTAAAACCTGCAGCTGATTAATTTTTTCTTAAAAACAATCACACCGTGGGATTGAAGTGGTTAAGTAGACGCCAATCGGTGAGCCTCAGACGATACTGCCACATCATCATGTCGTGCCATAGGCACGGATATCCATGACCCTCTCTCACAACTTCTCCCTATCGTTTATCGCCTCTGTCAGGTCTTAAGGGCTACATCCCGTATCCTCATATAGCAGATGAATGTGTGTTCGAGCTGGTCGTCCTGTTTTTGCCGTGCCATATGTGGGGGTCTATAGGAGTACATCACTTATAAGCTCGTCCCTGCTTCTCTAGCAGTGTCCTGCGTGTCTGGTTCGTCTAACTTGGATAGTTTTCGTGATGGGAGGAAGGTGGCCGTATAGTTGGTGCCTTGAGGGGTGTTGCCGCCAGGACTTGTTGAATATTGCTCGCAACATTCTTGTGTAATTGCCGTCTAGCCTCTTCTCCTGCCGTTTTGTTAGCATCCAAGTAGTGCATCCATATAGCAGTATCGATACGACGGCTGCCTGGAGTAGAGAAGAAAATAAACGAAGTTAGATACATCAAACCCAAATACCTACAACCAACGAAACCAAACTAAACCAAAAACCAAATAATAACCGATCATTTCTTCTGCGTTTCATTTTATCCGTCAGGTCTGATTTCCATATGATCGATAGCCTATCGATAGCTGTCCATGTCTTCGTTAGCCTGTCGATGTCTTTTTCGGTTGATGAGACGCTGCTTCCTTGGTAGGTGAACTTGTCTACTAGTTTCAGAGAGGTTCCGTCTAGTGTGGAGATGTCACCTGTGTGATTATAGCACATATATTGCGTTTTGTGTGCATTGACATGGAGGCCAATGCCTGCGGCGGCTCGTTCCAAACTATGCGGTTGTGTTTCGGCTTGGTTGGGTGTGTTTGCCTGAATCGCTATGTCATCGGCGTAGTCGGCGTCGGTAATTGTTTTTGCGAGGTACCTTCTGCTTCTTTTCTTTGTCAGCTTGAAGCCGTTCCACACTATAATAAAAAAAAAGTATACAAAATGCAAATATTTTTAAAATACTATTTTAACTATATTTTTCCGATGTTGAACAAATTTTATCAAAATATGTAGTCTGCTTTTCTTATGAGCATTAACGCAACGTTAAACGCAGTCTTATTCAGGACTTGAACTTTGAAGCATTGGGAGTTGGATCAAGAAATGTGTCGAGACGAAAAGGTTATCGCTTGATGTCATTGAAAATAATAAAAATGAAAAAAATAGAAGAACAGACAAAGACGATGTCACAATTTGGTTCCAACGTTGCTTAATGTGTTAATAATTCCAGCTGACCATCTCCGTTAGGTTTTTCACAGGCAAAATCATCATCCTCATCATATCGTGCTGGTAGCACGGATATCCCTGACCCTCTCTCGCCACTCCTCCCTATCGTTCATCGCCCTCGGTAGGTCTTCAGGACAACATCCTGTATCCTCACATAGCTGCTGAATGTACGTTCGAGCTGGTCGCCCTGCTTTTGCGCGGCCATGTGTGGGGATCCATAAGAGTACATCTCTTATGAGTTCATCTCTGCTTCTCCAGCAGTGTCCTGCATGTCTGGTTCGTCTAACTTGAATAGTTTTCGTGATAGGGGGCAGGTGGCCGTACAGTTGGTGTCTTGTGGGGTGTTGCTGCCAGGACTTGTTCAGGATTGCACGCAGCATTCTTGTGTAATTGTCATCTAGTTTCTTCTCCAGCCGTTTTGTTAGCGTCCATGTAGTGCATCCATATAGCAGTATCGATGTGACCGCTGCCTGGAAGAAACTGCGTTTCATTTTATCGGTCAGGTCTGATTTCCATATAATCGATAGCCTATTGATAGCTGTCCATGCTTTCGTTAGCCTCGTTTCGATGTCCTTTTCGGTTGATTCGACGCTGCTTCCTAGGTACGTGAATTTGTCTACTAGTTTAAGTGGGGTTCCTTCTAGAGTGGAGATGTCCCCCGTTTGGTTATAGCACATATATTCCGTTTTGTGTGCATTAACATAGAGGCTTATGCTTGCTGCTGCTCGTTCCAAACTATGCAGTAGTGTTTCGGCTTGGTCAGGTGTAAAATAAAGGCTTCTAAAACTTTACATCCATGAAAAGAGTCTGATTCTCAGTACTCCTGATATCCTATTGCCTTGCCAGCTTAGTTGTATTGTTGCGTAGTTAGATACACGAATATGGCCATATGCGAAATGGGTGAAATGGACATCGAATGTTGATTACGATATAACATAGGAATCTCGGAATTCGAAAACACGTAACGACTTCTTGTTCAGGTACGAAACCTTTTCATAAACTTTGAGTTTAAGGTTTCGACGTAAGGAGGAGAGACACAATCTTCTATGCTGTCTTATTCATTTGGCCCCCAACTCGAGCGGCCCCCATAGGGTGTACGTTCGCCTCGCGCCAGCGAGCTCCAAGAATCGATCCTTCTCGTTTGGCGTCTAGTACCCGACTCTTTCGCTCTTCAAATTCTCACACAAACCTCTGCGCGCTTCCGGTGCGTGACATTACCCGCACCCTGTCACCCAGTATCGTCTCGGACTATTATGACATCTGAGTGACACCTCGGTCCGCCCGCGCGCACCCGCGTTAACACCTGTTTCAATGTTACACCCAACCAACCCATGTGCTGAGCTGAAAGGTTCTCAGCCTAAAAAAACCGAAATCCCTCGGCTATTTTATGACAGTATTACATGCTGAGGTGTAAGACCACTTCTAAAAAAAGAGGAATATTCTGTATATGACTCTTATCTATATCCGAAGATGCTCGATTTCTAGAACTCTCCTGGGTGATTTCTTAACATAAAATAACCTTTAATGGGTTGACTTGTTAAAATTGTGTAGATGATTAAAAATAGAAACAAATTCAGAAGGTAGTGGTTCCCCGAATCCTCTGACAGGAAATAGGAGCCGAGGATGCCTGATTGAAACTTACCGGTGAAAGAAAAAGAAATCTCGCTTCAGCCCTACCTTTGATAATAGACAGACTTTCTTTCCCTAGGCTGCTCGCAGGCAGCGTACATGTCTGCCCAAATCTCATAATTGGCGTAAGACCGTGTCTTCTCTCACAGCAGCTTATATTAAAATACTAACTGAAACTATCTCCTACTACTAAAAACTCAAAATTTAGACTTATCACCCACCGAAAACAACTAGTACATTTCCAAACCTAGTTTGAGAGACTCGGCTATTTTTCTAGTGGTCCACGGACGTATCTTCTCCCTTCAGAGAAACCGTATTAACCCAAAGATAAAGTTAAAATCTACAAGGTCTCTTAGTCTCTTATTCCTTCCTTCACAGATTCTTTTGGATTCTTCACAAACAAACGAGACGCCAACGTAGGAGAGAAAAAATGGAGTAGAGAAGAAAATAAACGAAGTTAGATACATCAAACCCAAATACCTACAACTAACGAAACCAAACTAAACCAAAAACCAAATAATAACCGATCATATCTTCTATGACCCATAAAATCAATCTATCAGCAATAAATTCGACTGCCAAAATTCGAAACTCAAACTTTCACGTTACTTGCTTCAACTGATATAGCTTCTATCACCACCTGTCTTTCAAAAATCATCCGATATCCACTCACAGGCTCTTGGTGAGTGGAGCTTAAATAACATCATTCTGTCGAGATTATTACCTTAATCAGATAAGTCATTCCCTTCTACGTTTTTTTGTGGGAGGGAAGTCCTGTTAGTCTAGTAGTTAATGAGTCAGACTGAAACTTCTTAGTGAGTTCGAAATTTTGTCGGTCTACTAAGTTCAATTTGGGCCTAATACCATTGGGAAAACAAGGAACCTCCTCATTCACCCAGCTATGAATTAAATAGTACTGCTAATGTTCATCTACGAGTATAGCTTTGACATTTAAGGACCCGGGGAAGGTTGAAATAAAGAAACGAACGAACAAGTCGAGCAATACAATAAGAATAAGTGTAATGTGTAAAAAACGAAAGAAAAAGTTCAAAAAAGAAAAGAAATCCCGTGTAATTTGTGAAGATATTTCCGATGCAGTATCGGGTATTTATAACCAATAGCTGTCAATATATTCAGCCATTGCTAGAATAGTGTTGTTGATTCAGTCCTAAATTTATCAGTACTATTCAGAATAGCAGTGTTTGTGGTCTTATCGCTTTCAATGCAATCAGTTCCAACAGAAAAAAAAAAAGAATTATAAAAAGTATATTAATCTTTCAAACTGATACACGAAAAGAAAAACAATTTGTAATGTGCAAAAAAAAAAACAAAAAACAAACCCAAAACACACATAAAAGCATCAAGACAAGAAACAACATTAGTTGCTTCTGGCGAAGGTTTTATTTCTAGATGAAATTATGTTTCAGTGTAGTCATACTACATCAAAATCCACCCGAATCAAAATAAAACAATTCACAGTAGCGAATTGTTATTATTTTTTGGAATTGAGGACCAGTATTTGACTAGCGGGTGAAGTTAATCTCGGATTCAATATTTATTACCATGTATGTAAGTATCCAGAATTTACGCCACGAGTAGAATGTCACACAAGATAATGGGGATTTAAATTCAGCGTTTTCCTTCTCCTAGACTGGTTGCCTTCATCAGGATAAAGAGTCCAGTCTACCCTACAATTTTACCATAGTTGGAGGTAGAAAAGGCGGATGAATAGGCGTAGAACCTATATATGTAGGTTCCTGTACAGAATGTTTATTATATTATAACGGGATAGATAAACAAATTAAAAGATCAGAAGCCCTAAAGATTTTATAGCAAGATAGAAGTAAAAGATTTTCTATCATAGATTAAAGCCATCGACGGTATTTGAGTTTGGGTGAAGGAAAATAATTCAATTTTTAAAAATGTTTTCATCTCGTGGACGTTCAAAGTGAAAATTTTCATCGTTTTCGCCGGAAATTCAAAGTCCGTATGTTCAGATAAGTTACAGTAGTAAGGCTGTTCCCTCCCAGAAGGTCCTGTTAGCAGTCAGTCGCAGTTAGATGCTAAATAAGAAAGAGGGTTGCCTGCAATGGTTTAGATTTTCCAACCGTCGGCTTTGTTGGGGTCTGCTTTACATAGGTTGAAAGCTCAGTGTTACGCACACTGGCACAACAGTGATCCTAAAGAAGCTGTGAAAAATGTCAACAATAAAGAAGATCTTGCGACTATAATACCGACTCTGCTTCTTTCTGTTTCCTTATCGAGCGGCTCCGTGACTTCTTGCACTTTTGATTAAAACCATTAGACTTTAAAAAAAAGCAAAAAAATGCACAGCTTATTTGGTAAGGTATTAGGATAGAACGGCTGCAGGTCAGATTCGTTACATAAGTGCATTAAGTGTGTTAAGTGTGTTAATTTTTAAATCATTTACACGTTTCTCTGTTCAATCTTTTAATTTTCTGGAAGGCATAAAAGCAATGGAGATTCCTAGCTCCAGGGAGAAGGTAGGTTGCATTAATTTGCTGTTGGCTTTGCCCCCCCACCGGCTTTTTAGCTGGGCCATCTAGCATTGTCCATCTAAGGCAGACTCGAGGCCGAAAGGCCCCCTAATTCGACTGGGCCACATTCGGGTGGGCGAGCTGCATTATTGACACCTTTGTACAGCACTGGATCTCGTAGTTCAGTTTAAGCTATAATCTGGCATCCATACCTGGACTCATGTTTGGGTCAATGTCCAGCTAGGCTCATGGGCTCACATTGCACCAAGTGAGCCGATGACCAGCATAGACCAGCAGGACTCGAGTCACGGCTCGGGTCTGACCTTCCTCATCTCCTAACCTTCTGTATAATCCGGTCTTTTGGTCATCTGACCATGTGTCAAGTCCTGTCTGATGGGAGACAGAGGCAAATACGGCCCAAAAGTAATAGAGGATCAAAAAGGAACTTCTCTCTCTCTCACTTGTTACGTATAGAATTTATTTTTGGGTATCCAAATTTCATTTCCGAAGATCTTTACACTGATAAATATCAACACTGTAGTTTTCTGTTTCTCATATATCAATATCAAGAGTTTTGTTTTATTTTGTCTATTTATTTAACGGTATATCAACTCCTTACAGATTATTTGACACCAAAATTTTATTCATTTACACATGTTTGATTGTCATCATAACTATAATTTCTATGTTTCAACGCATTTTCTTTTTAATTGCATTTTTTTGCTGATTATCATTCATGAACAAAAATCATATATTAAGTGTACCAATCAAATACACATAATTTGCACACAGGTGTTTGGCTGTTGGTTGGTTGGTTGGTTGGTGGGGTTTATGGCATATCATCCTTTGTAGGGTATTTAACGCCTAACCCATTTTTATGCAAAAAACATAAACATACATATACGCACAAAACACATTCACATACAGACTCATAGACACACGTATACGCACTCACACACGAACAAAAAATAATGCAAAATACAAAAATAAAGAGTGATAGATGATAAGGAGAGGTTGGTTTGTTGTTTGGTTGGTTGTTTGGATTTTATGGCATATCAACCTTTGTAAGTTATGTAATGCTTAATCCATTTTTATACACAGAGTGGAACTGGGAGCTATGGAAATGAAGGGATACTCCGAATTCCCCAATGCTCTAGCATTTGTGGAACCTTACCATCAGATTGTTAAGTGTCATATCCAGGACACCCGTTGGGGGTCTTACCTTCTGCAGAGAATCAGTCAGTGTATTCTTCAGTCCCATCTGACTTGGCTTTGCAGCTGTTTGGATTCAAATATTCCAATCCAATACTAATAATTTCAAACATAGAGGGGACAGTAACTGGTACTACTCTTCTAGAGCAGAAGTGAATCCATACTCCACAAAGCAACAGAACTGCAACCTTATCACTGGTTGTTTACTGTCTCAGCCTGGTTATTGCATTTAGAGGTTCTAACCTTTTGCAGTGGATCCGTTTGGCGTTGACAGATTTTCTTTATGATTTATTGACAATGATATTATTTTAAGTAATTATTCCTATTTAAGAGGAATTTATTCGTACACCTTCCTATCTTATACTAAAGATATGGCTAAGAAATATATGGTTTACTATAACTAATAATAAATCTTTGTAAACAATTGTAACTTCAGAATTCTTCGGAAGAAAGATATGTGTTTGATGGTTTCGTTATTGTTTCGGTGCGTTTCTCGGAGTGCCGAGATGAACTTAGCAGATTAAGTGCAGTCGCAAGATAACATCAACAAAGTGGTTTCACAGGAAAGAGAAAGATGTAATTTACTGCCTGTGGATAGAATGACTGATATTTCCGTTCGCAGATAAGATCGACAAATTACCGGAAAAAAAAACGGAAATATGTAAGTTCCGATAACCAACCATAAACAAAAAAATCCGTGGGACTTGAAAGACAATATAAGGTCTGTAATTTTGGACTGAAGGGGAGATCCGCTAGGAGAGACCCACAGGTAACTCAAGCAAACCAGTCAGCTTCTCCGTATGTGTTCTCCGGCCGTCGCACTACTTCACAAAAAGAGTCCCTGCCACAGAAAAAAGATATATGCGAACTCGCTCTGACTGTATTCCAACTACACACAATCATCGTCGTCGAAGAATAAAAATATAAATTGTATTTTTATATATTACGAGTCCTTGTTGTTTGTCGAGCTGTACGATATGCGACATTTCCACTTCAAGGGTTTGTCTGAATACAAAAATATTTGATCAAAATTATTTTTGTTTAAGAAATAATTATAACAGATAATTTTTTTTAATCAATTGGAAAACCGGAAATTGGCCTAGCGGTTAGAGTGTTCGCCAATGGCCCGGGAGACCTGGGTTCAATCATACCAAAGACTCAAAAAATGGTACTTGATGCCTCATTGCTTAACACTCAGCATTATAAGGTACGGATCAAGGGTAAAGTAGAGCAATCCAGGGAAGGAGTAGAGCCCTTCCCTTGGTGTAGTAGCTATCGAAAAGGGAGCCTTCGGGTTACCCTCGACTATGGTCACCAACTTTACTTTACTTTACTTATGTACGAATACTTCATCGGATAATTTACCAGGTAGTTCTGAAAATTGGGAAGATGAATTCTGTCATCAATCATCAGTTATAAAAAAGCTGGATATATAAACCAAATCAAATGACATATTAACATAAATAAAACAAATAACTTGTAATCTTTGGTTGCCAACTCGTCCTCATGGTAATAGAAGTGTTGACTGTGGCAAAGTGTACAGGACAAGACCTGGATAAAAAAAGACGCATGGAGATTCATGAGAAAGAAGATATTTTACAGGTGGATACCATTAACCCTGAACAAAATTCAAATCAGGTTTATCATATATGCCTTAAGTCTTTTATGTCTGCAGATGGGTTTAAGAGTCGCTTGAGTGCTCATGAACGGGAATTAATTAATAATCAGGATGTTTGAATTATAATTTTGAGGGTAAAGAGGGCTTTCATCTGTCATAATTTGGCAGTCATCACACACACACACACACACACACACACACACACACACCTATATATATATATATATATATGCATGTATCTAAAATGTTTTGATAAAACCGCTTTAAATTATCAAAATACGGTGCTTTAAGCAAAAAATACAGACCAATATAACAATTTTTATTCACACACACACACACACACACACATATATATATATATATATATATATATATATATATATATATAAGTAGTGCAAAAATATGTACTTGATTAAATAAGAAATTAACAATGAATGGAACGGTAATTTCTCTTAAAACAGTACCCTTGTGATTCAGTACACTTATTCTATTTATACTGTATTTCTCTTCCAGCGCACTAACTGGAAGAGTATGGCACAAGGCCTTTTTCAGGTGGGTCCAGGCGCAAGGCAAAGCCCACGCGCGCCCAGCATTTTCTAAAAAATACCTTGGGCCCCGTCGGTATTCCCTAAAGAGGGGTGCCTCAAGAACCAGGCAGACCTAACCCCTCTGAAGAGGTTAAAAGCCGGAGGGATGCCCTCCCCACGATGCCAGAGGGATTTCTAGTGCCGAGGCACACCCGACCGGAACTGTGCAGTGACGTCACGGCCGGCCGAAGAACGACCCAACAACTGGAGTGGCGCACCAAACACGTGGGTTTGGTCACCTATTCTAAGGGGTTTTACATTTGTCGAAACACCACTGGACCTCCTCTTTTGATATGATCTTAATCTGTGTCGGCCTATCTCTTTTAATATCCTGCATATCTTCAAATAATAATGTTGGGAAATCTTTTCCTTTAAGAAAAAAAGAAAAGATTGCATAGTGAGTGAAGAGTGTGGTGCAATGGCGCAATCCTTTTTTTTCACAAAATACCACTTCGAAAATCTTACCGAGAATTGTCACTGACTCTTTTAGACGACGACTAAACGTTTAGACAAGTCTGTATGTCTGGCTATTCAGAACTTATGATATTAATTACTTAGCACTTCATTTAGATTTTAATTCTTATTAATTATTGTAACTATTATATTAATTACTTAGCACTTCATTTTAATTTTAATGTCTTCATTTAGATTTTAATTCTTTACATTCTAGATTCTAAAAAAATTAGTTATTTATTCACGATACCTTTTGATCAGATCTTATAATTCCATTTTATATACAATTTTCTCTCTTTTTTAAAATAATGTATATCAGTCACTTCAAACTTATCTATCTATCTATCTATTTGCTCCTTATCTATCTATTAATCTATATATCCGGGAGCAGTCCACGAGGCCTAATTCGAAAAATGCTGCATTGCAGTTTCGAAGTTAGGAAGTGAGTACCCTAGTAACGCTATCATGCTCAATTTCGGTTTAATAACCTTAGGAAAGTTATGAACAACCTTATCGTCCCAGCTATGGATTAAATAGTATCACTGCTGTTCTGTTATAAGGATGGTTTTGTCATTAAATAACCATCCTATGTGAATATTAACTCTATCTATCTATCTATCTATCTATCTATCTATCTATGTTCCTTATCTATCTATCTATCTATCTATCTATGTTCCCTATCTATCTATCAATCTATCTCAGTCGCTTCGTAATCCCTCTCTATCACTCACTGACTCATTCACTCTTTATATATAGATATATATCAATGTGTATTTCAGTCTTCATTTCTCTATTTCAATCTAAATCTATCTTTCTGTCAATGTTTGCGTCTATATCAGCTCGCATATCACTTGCAAAATTCTCCCCACATTTTCTTATCTCGGTCTTTCGTATCTATTTCTCTATCTCTGTTTTGCCGTACCACATTTTTTATTTCTTTTCCTCCCACTCTCCTATTTTTTGTATCTCACACTTTGGCCTCTTCAACCCAGCTCCTTATCAAACTGAATGCTGGGGTTCCTGCACTTTTAAACCAAAATAGATGCATCATCAGTGAAGTTTATGCTTCTCCAGACGAAAGGATTATTCCATTGCAGCAAATAAACCGCACAGTTTTGCAACAAATAAGAATTTCTATTTTTCTTTTCCTCTTTTTCTACTCGTTGAGGTATGAATGCTTCTTGTATTTTGGCAAAAATCCATCATCATGATAAAATATGAAGGGTGTTATCTCTGGTGCCAAATCCTGGACGTTATGAAAATGCATAAAAAACTCTACTACTACTACTACTACTACTACTACTACTGCTGCTGCTGCTGCTGCTTCTATTAATGATAATGATAATAGTTTTAGTTAATAAAAGAAAGAACTTGCTTTGAATGGATTTTGCCATTTCACGGTGGATCATAGAGTGAAAATAAAAGAAAGCAAAAATTTAACCAGGTACTTAGACCTTGCCAGAGAACTAGGAAAATTCTCTGGAACATGAGGGTAACGATGATACTAATTGTAGCAGCTGCCCTTAAAAACTTGTGAAAGAAAGAGTAAAAGGAGTATCCAAGCGGATCACGTAATCATGGCCAGACGACCAGACATTGTAATAACCAATAAAAAAAAAACAAAAAAAAACAGAACTTGCCGAATTAAGTACTATACTGTCCCGGTTAACTTCAGAGTAAAGTTTAAAGAAAACTAAAAAAAAGATAATAGCCTCGACATCACCTGGGAATATGAAAGTGCCTATGATACCAATTGTAATTTTTGTTCTTGCTACAGTCACGGGAGGATTGGTAAAGGGACTGGAAGACTTGGAAATGAGAGGATGCATTGAGACAGTCAAAACTACTGCATTATTAAGATCAGCCAGAATATTAAGAAGAGTCCTGAAAACTTTAGGAGAGACTTGCTGTCATTAAAACGCAGTGGAAAAACTCGAAAAAGGGAAAAATAATGATTGAGAATATAGGAAGCGGACACCATCAAATATGCAGAGCTGAAAGAAAAACAAATAATACCTCAGGAAAACGAGAAAACTACGAGTAACCAAAGTACATAGCAGAAATCTCATCAAAAGGATAAATACCTGGGCTTTCCCGCTCGTAAAATATTTCGGACCATTCCCAAAGTAGGTGCCCGTCGTGTAGTCGTTGTCGTCGTAGGAAATGGACACAGCGACACGAGTTCAAATCCTGGACGAGACTGATTGCATTTCACATAGCACTAATACCCTTGGGAAAGGTATGAATCCAATTATTCTTCCTCCAGCTATGGGTAAATAGTAGGACAGACTAGGTTCTTCAGCCTTGGTGAGGCAACTAGTCTAGGAGAAGGAAAACTCTGAACTCAAACCTGTTAAACTCCACTTAAAAATTGACCTTGTGTCATATCCTGCCCGAGCGGAGGGGTTGGTAAATAGTACAATTCTTAAAGTAGACAGGAGAAGAACTTCAATAAATGGACCAGAGACAAAGAAAACTCACGACGATACATAAAACCTTATATCCCAGAGATGACGTAAGCAAACTGCATGTGTCAAGAAAAGATTGTGGAAGTGGACTCGCCAGCATTCAAAATAGCGTCGATACAATGACTTGAAAATTACATGAAAAAAACCCGGAGGAGGACTGATTACTGAGTCAAGGGACAATTCAGACAACACAAGTATCAGCAGAACAAAAATAACCAGAAAAAAAAAAAAAAAAATTGAAAGAAAAACCACTGTATGGACACTTCAAGCTACAAACATGAGAAATCTTTCATAAGAAAAGAAACTAAATCACTTCTGATAGTAGCACAAATAACGCCATAAGCACTATATCAAAGCAAAAATAGGCAAGATGCAACCAATGTCTGATGGAGATCATGGGCTGATTGAAACAAAACAATCAATCAAGTAATAAGCGAATGCAGTAAATTAACAGAAAGAGACTATAAAATTAGACACGGCTGGTAGGGGAAAGTGATCCACTACAAATTGTGCAAGAAGTTTAAATTTGAACATACGAATAAATGGTATAAGTATAACCCAGAACCTGTCCTAGAAAATGAGATGCAAAAAATTTTCAGCGATTTTCAGTTACAAACGGATCACCAAATATCCGCCAGGCGACCAGGTCTCGTAATTGTTAATAAACAAAAAAAAAAAAAAAAAAAAAAGAACCAGCCGAATAGTGGACTTTTCCGTTCCGGCTGACCGAATAGTGAGCTTTTCCGTTCCGGCTTACCACAGGCTAAATCTAAAGGAAAGCGAAAAGAGATATATGTAATGAGATCCTGCTAAAGAACTAAACGATCTATGAAACATGAATGTGGCAGTGATACCAAAAAAATTGTAACTGGTGCACTCAGTACAATTACCGTGTGATTGGTAGGGTTAGAATTGAAAATAAGAGGATGAATAGATACTCTCCAAACTTCAGCATTGTTGGGATCGGCCAGAATACTGAGAAGAGTCTTGGAGACTTGAGACTTTCTGTCACTCACTCTCCAGTCAGGAACCATCATCTAGCGCTGGTGGAAAAATCTCTCAAAAGAGAAAAAATATAATCATAATCATCTCCTAGACTTTACGATACAATAGGATCACCTAAATCCCCGCCAAAAGTCCTGATTTCGTATTAGTTAACTAGAAAATAAGAACTTGTCATCAAGTGAATTTTTCTGTTCCAGCAGAAAAGAGAAATAAATTAAAGAAAGCTAAAAGATTAGCAAATAATTAGATCTTGCCAAATGGCTGAACAATCTGAAGGTGACGTTAAAACCAGTTGTTGCTGGTATCTTTTGAACGGTTCCTAAATACTTAGAAGAGTCCTGGAGATTTAAACAGATTTGTTATTACTCAGACTACTGAATAAGGCCAATTGCAAACACTGATGGGGAAAAAATTTGCAACGAGGGAAATAATAATATATCAAATAATAAGCTTCCTCATGAGACTAATGATATTGATGATTTTGGTAATCGTATCTTTTGATTTTGGACATGTGGTTTGAGTGTGGGTCATGGTTGCTATATGGATGCAATACATGGACGCTAACTAAACGTGTCGATACTGATATATGGATGCACTATATGGACGCTAACTAAACGTATGGAGAAAAAAGTGTGACGGCAACTACACAAGAATGCTGCGAGCAATATTGAACAAGTCCTGGAGGCAGCACCACACAAAGCAGCAATTGTACGGACACCTACCACCCATCAAGAAAACTATCAAAATTAGATGAACCAGACATGCGGGACACTGTTGGAGAAGTAGGAAGAGGTCATAAGTGATGTACTCCTGTAGACCCCTTCACATGGACGAACAAAGGCAGGACGACTTGCTCGAATCTACATGCAGCAGCTCTGTGCCGATACGGGATGTAGTCTTGAAGACATGCCGGAAGCAATGAACGATAGGGAGGGGTGGCGAGAGAGGGTCAGGGGTATCCGTGCTGAAAGCGTAACATGATGATCTTTTGATTTATTCATAATATAAATAGAAATAATAAAAGATACGACAAAGCATGTCTAAAGCTTTTCAAGGAAGTGATCGGGTGGATAATTTATTGGTTGATTGGTTGGCTTAAGGCTTGATAATCCTTATGCCAAAGTCAGTCTTGTTTTTTTCTTAATTTTTGCAAGCGTTTATATAGTTTATTTTAGAGTAGTTTCTTAGTATTATGATATATCGATTTTCTTGATATATTCAATGCCAAAATTTGAATAACATTATTCCTATTATTTAACCTTACCCTAAGGAAAGAAATAAACCGAACAATTCTCTCTCCACCCATGGGTAACTTGAAGGGCACATTGAGTTCTTTAGCTTTGGTTTGGCAAACAGTCTCGGAGAAGGATGACTTTGAATTCAAACCTGTTAAACGCCGCTAAAAAATTTTAACTCATGTCACTTCCTGCCTATTTAAACCAAATCTTAAGGAGAATAATGGGGTTCATACCTGTCCTAAGGGTATTACTCTGTAAGTTAATTTGTTAGCAAAAACTGATATTGAGGTTTCAGTAATGCTGGAGCTTTTGGGAATGCAAAGTACCCCATTATCGTCATCGCTCTCAGGTCCACTCTTGCACGGTTATGTAACACCTGATAGGATCCTATCGATGGGTCAAATAGAACTAAACTGTCTACTTATGAGAAACTGAATTGTTTTAAATAGAACTGTTTTTACATTTAATTGCGTGTAAATAAATCACTGATGTTTAATTGATTTGGCATTAAATAACCAACAAAGGTTGATATGCCTTGAAACCCAAGTATAAACGAACTATTCTTATGTTTGATAGATTTATTGATATAATTTCACTGTATGTCAACCCGTCTGGAAGTATTTATGTCTGCAATTTAAGGAATTACATATATTGTACGTTTATTTTCACGTCTTTAGAGAGTTGTTACTCAAGAGGTTTTCCACACTGTTATAAGATATGAAATATTCCGATATAATACAAATAATTTGGACACAGTTCTCACAGCATCAGGTACCAGGGATTGAAACTCAACTACATGGTTTCGGCTATCCTCTTAATTATAATCATTTGCAAGCAAGCAATTATATGATTTCGAGTAAAAAAAGAAGAGGACAAGTGGAGACCATCTAGATTACTACATTACTGAGATCGAAAAGAATACTAAGAAAAGTCCCGGAGATGTGAAAAGACTTGCTGTCACTTAAACTCCAGTGAAAGACCATCAGCGAACCCTGATGTGAAAAACTCTCAAAGATTAATAATAAGAATAAGATGATGATGATGATGATGATGATGATTACTAAGACCTAGCAAGAGAGCTGAAAAATGCTTTGGGACGTGAAACCAACTGTGATAACGATCATAGTCGTTATTCTTGGAACAGTCTCCATGAATTTGGAAAAGAGACTCAGTGAAAGGGTCATATTTACCAACCCCTCCGCTCGGGCAGGATATGACACAAGGTCAATTTTTAAGCGGAGTTCAACAGGTTTGAATTCAGAGTTTTCCTTCTCCTAGTGAATAGAGGAAGAATTGAAACCATGATGTCCACAGCACTATTCAAATTGGCTAGGAAACTTAGAAGAGTCCTGGAGATCTGAAGAGACTTGCTTTCACTGAGGATCCCATAAAAGACTTACCAGAGAACAGCTGGTTTGAAAAAGTCACTTGAATCAATATTGTAAGTTAAAAAAATATTTAGCTTAAAGTAACTGTTTAAACTACATACAGTTTATGCACAGTTATTTGGTATCAAGTATTCTTGTCAAATGCAAATCATTTTTAAACATATCGATCTAACCCATTGATGGAAACCGGACAGTTTGTCAATCTCTGTGTCAGAATGGACCTAGGAGTAATGATAAGGAAGGTGTAGAGCTCCAGGAGGAGAGCTTCAGAATTATAGTCTCTCCATCAGATGTACTTTGGCCTGCCCTTTTTTAAGGGTTCTTACCTTTTTGTAGGGGTTACTGTCACTGTATTTTAAGCCCAGCTGACAGTACGGTGACTAATTCTTGATACAAATAATTTGTATGAAGATATATAGTTTCAACTTAATGGATCTAATGCCATCATATCTCGAGAGCCCTTGGGAAGTGGTGTTAAATTCATGGGTTGGTGATAATGAATAATTTAACAAGCATTATAGGACAACTGACATTTTACACAACTTCTTAATTGAACTCAGAGGGTGCTTGGCTGTAGTCTTCCACTTTTTACACTTTAAGAGTAAAGAAAAACAATCTTCTTTTGCTGATGAATTTGGTTGAATTAGTTGTTTTGATTTACTTTAAGTCAACAACTATTAGTATTAGTTGATCTTAGAGCGCTGTTATGTAAAATAATCCATTATCATTGATTTCGCATTCATATTACATTGAAGCCTGATCCGTCGTATAAATTGGCGGGGAGTATTACCACTATATCACCGAAGACAATATGTCTGGAGAAGACAATAAAACAGAGCTCTTTTGATAACGGTTACACTTTTGAGTAGACAATAAAAGCATTCAAATAAATTCATGTGAAAATTTGTTCTTTGATAGTATATATATATATATATATATATATATATATATATATATATATGTGTGTGTGTGTGTATGTGTGTGTGTGTGTGTGTGTGTGTGTGTTTATATTTACTCGACTCCTCTGCCATGAGTTGGATGTGGCACATCTATGGGTTAAATAGACATGTTTAAAATGATTTGCATTTGACATGAATACTCAATACCAAATAACTCTGCATAAATTGTATGTAATTTAAATTGCTACTTGAATCTAAATATTATTTAACTAACAATAATTGATTCAAGTGAGATTTTCACACCAGCCGTTATCTGGTAGTCTTTCAAGGGATCCTCAGTGAAAGCAAGTCTCTTCAGATCCCCATGATTCTTCTAAGTGTCCAAGCCAATTTGAATAGAGCTGTGGTCTGCATGGTTTCAATCCTTCCTCTGTTTACCTGTTCATCTAATCTTCTTTCCAGATTTTTGGGGACTGTTCCAAGAATAAGGACGATGATTGGTATCACAGTCGGTTTCACGTCACAAAGCTATTTCCTGAGTAAAGTTGGTTTGGATTCAGAGCTTTTATTTTCCTAGTCTGCTTTACTTAGGAAAACAAATAACCCAATCTGCCCGTGTATTTACGCATTGGCGTAAAGTAAAACTAGTTGGCTCGTCAAGGATTTGGACTTCCAATTTGATTTCCTTTAACGATTCAGTGATGGCTGTTATGTTAAGTGCATCCCCTCCCTCTCTCTCTCATTCTCTTTATATATATATATATATATATATATATATATATATATATAGTACTGCCCCTAAGACCTTAACAAACGATTTGTGTTTAATCGCTTGATTTCAAGACTTAAAAACGTGCGTAATATAACGGCCGCGGGATTTCGTTTTATATATCTCGCCTTTGGTTTTAGTTAGGCTGAGAACCTTTCGGCTCTGCAGATGGATTACTTAGGTGCAAACTTGAGCACAGGTGTTGATGCGTGCGCAGGGAGGATGTGTCTTTCACAGATGTTAAAATAAAAATCCCAGATAGGATTTGGGGATGTGAATGATGTCATGCACCGGAAGCGTGAATGGAGAATTTGGTGGGATTTGAAAAAAGTCAGTTTGTTGAGTTGAGTCTTGCGGTCCGAAGAAGAAGGGTGACTTTCGCTAGCTCACAGTGGCCTTGTGGCGGGTGCCACACGTGTTGGTGGGGACAGGCAAATGGAAAAGCCAGCATAGAAAGATTGTGCCTCTCTCCTTATGTCGAAAAACCTTTGAACTCAAAGGTAATAAAAAGTTTCGTATCTGAACTAAGAAGTCGTCAAGTGTTTTTCGTGTTTCAGGATTCCTATGTTCTATGTATATATGTTATGAACATTCTATGTACGTTTCACATATCCGTATCATGAGTATGGTACACGTGTTCACAGAAAGAACATTTTTTTAGACCAACAAATACTTATGTTAAATATTCCTCTATATTTTACAAGCAATAGCTTATCAAACGTCAGGATGAAGTCCTCGTGGTATAGTAGCTAAGGTCTTGGACTTCGACGTCATAGAATGTGAGTTCTAGCTCCATTCCCGATAATGCGTTCTCTTTCGGACTAATATCTACGGATAGATACCCCCTTCTCCCCCTGGTATCTATTAACTGTATTTTCAAAAAGTAACTTTCGGATTTAATAACCCATGCTGTTTGATATGCCATTAAAAAAAACCCAAAACCTATTGAATGCTATGCTCATAAGTATATTAGGACAATATCTGCAGTTTTTATTGACGAAGCCAATTGGGGTCTCACGTAGAGCAGATGTGAGCCCAGATTAATACTCCTTTTCGGCAAAAGGACGCGTTCGTGGTTTGGTGATTATCGTCGTAGGAAATGGACACAGCATTCCGAGTGTAAATCCTGTTAATGGCTGTTTATATTTCACACAGCACTTAAGTCCTTGGAAATGGTATGTATGCAACTGTTCTCCCCTCAGCTATGGTTAAATAATTGCGCAGATTAGGCTCTTTAATCTTGACTAGAAGAAGGAAATCTCTAAATTCTAAACCGTTAAACCCCGTCCAAAAATTGACCTTATGTCACATCCTGCTCATGCGGAGGGGTTGGTTAAACGCATTCTATTTTGGCAAACCCTATAGTTTAGTGAGTGAAGATCCATTCACAATAACCTTGATCAATTCCAAACATTTTTGGTTTGGTTTATTTCTTAAGCGGCATATAAACTTTTTATTGATCATTAAATACCGAAATTTATTCATTTCTACATCTTTGATTGAAATCATTACTATATTTTCATTCTTTCTTTTTAATCTCATCATTTGATTGATCTATTATTTCATAGTAGAATGGTTTCACGTGACTAATGATAATAACGATTCTTCATATGTTATCGTAGCTCCAAGTAACTATTCTTCATTCAAATCATTCATAATATCAAGTATTACATATTATCAAAACTTTTGATCGAGTACAAGCATTTTCAAAGGCATCTTAGACCCGGACTGGTAATACTGTTTCAAATCTGAATAAACCTTGAAGTAAAGGTAATAAAGAAGTGACTATAATCACTAGATTACCGGAACTGGAGATATACCAATTGGTACTTAGTGTCATACCTAGGACGGTTTATTTTAAGGATTTCAGTTTTATCATTAGTACACAATTATATGCTTTGAAGAAACTATTATTTTACCCAGTTGGCTGGGGTGTAGATTACACCGGCTGCATCTCTGCAGAGCAGTAAGACGACCTCCAAAGCGTGTCCTGGATATGACACTAAACAATGTTTGCTCAGTCGACTGGGGCTGTAGAATACATAGACTCTATCCCTGAAGAGGGGTAAGACTAGCCCAACGAGTGTCCTGTTATGACACCAAACAATCTGATGGTGAGGTTCCTGTAATGTTGGAGCTTTAGGGAATGCAGAGTACTCCTTCATTGCCATCGTTTCCAAGTCTACTCTGGCTCGGAGTGGTAGCATCTGATATGTATGGATCAAATAAAACTAAACTGTGTACTTACGCTAAACTGAATTGTTTGAAATAGAAGTGTTTTGACATTTAATGGTGCGTGGACAAAACTAATACTGATACTAAACTGAATTGTTTAAAATAGAACTGTTTGACAAAACTAAATAACTTGAAATAGAAATGTTTTTTGGCAATTAAACGGTGTATTCATGCTAAGCTAAATTGTTTGAACTGATCATTTGTATAATAATGAATTTGCCGTTAAATAACCTACAAAGGTTGATATGCTTTAAAAAACACAACCAACCAACCAACCAACCAACCAACGGAAACTGTTCTTAATTTATAATAATTCTTTGTTAGCATATGCCATCGTCTTCTAAATTAAGCCATGATGATAGCATAGATTTGCTTGACTCTCTCACGCCATCTATCCCTCTCGGCCATCGCTTTTGATAGTTCCTCTCTTCTACATCCGGTGTCTGCACGAAGTTGATGCATGTAAATATTTACTGGTCGTCTAACACTGGTGTGTCCACGGGTAGGGGTACATCGGAGAAATTTGCTAATGAGTTTGTCTTTGCTTTTTCAGCAGTACCTTGAATGTCTTGCTCATCTTACTTGGATGGTTTGTGAGATAGGAGGTAAGTGGCCATCCAGCTGCATCTTTAGGATTTGTTTAAAACACCATGCAACATCTGTGTATCTTTCTTATCAAGATTTTTGCAATCATTCAGTTAGAGTCCATTGTTCAGTTTGAAACTTGGAAGAATACTTGTTTTATTTTATCGGGGAGAATAGATTCCCATAGGGCGTATCAATAGCAGTATTTTCAAATCTTGACATCACTTTTAGTAAACAAAATATTTTTACCGATGTATGGGAAATGATCTATCAATTTAAGAGATAGCAACTACATTAAGATGGAATGTTAACAGGTGCTCTTGGACTGAGTGGGGTTGAGAGTATTGCCAATAAAGGGGAATCTACCAGAGTTCCCGGTCTGGATCCTCCCCACTGAATGCAGTTAATGTCATTCTTAGTACCGTCATATTTGGGTAGGGGTGGGGAATTATGCATTTTCTAATCATGTACTTTTTCTTTCAAAGATTAAATTAATTTCACTGCTTTTTGTTTATATTAGATTTTTACTACGTACGTCTATTTTTTTGCATGTGTATTTTAATATCAAAATATTCAAAAAGAAATGGAAATCGATAAAGATTTATCTCTGATTTGTATTTGTAGTTTAAATTCTTGCAATTATTTCACTGGGGGTGTCATCGTGATGTAATGGTTGAAGCGATGGGCTGCGGAATAGTAGTAAGCGATTTCGAATTCCAGTTGCGTCATTATATTTACTTTCGGACAAATACCCTTGGGAAAGGTATGAACCCCCTTATCCTCCCATCTAGGGGTTAAATAGTACCACTACTGTTCTAGAAGGATGGCTTTGGCATTAAATAACCCCCATATGCCATTAAACAAAGAAACCAAACCAAACCATTATGTCACATGTACTTCGTTGAATTTCACTGGGTTAAGTATATATATATATATATATATATATATATATATGTGTGTGTGTGTGTGTGTGTGTGTGTGTGTGTGTGTGTGTGTGTGTGTGTGTGTTGAATAAAACTTTAATGTCATTCTTGGTATAGTCATATTTTGGTGAAGGTCTCTCTCCCTGTAGATGATAAAGTAGGCATATTCTGTGTCCTGAAATATCGGAGGAGACTTGCTGTCACACAGAATTTAGTGAATGGCTAGCAGTTAAATCTGGTGTAAAAACATGCAAGGATAATATTTCATGTCTGAGCAAAAAGATAATTCATATCAGTTAAAGAGTCTAATTAGATAAGTTAATACAAAGACCTGGTGATAGAAATTGAAAAATGTGGTACCTTAAAACTACCACTGAGTCAGTAATAGTTGGAGCTCTTGGTATGATCAGGAAAGAGGCTAATAAACACATTGTGAAGATAGTTGGCAGTCAAAGAGAATATGAAATAGAAACAATTGCCCTTTGTTGAATAGTTCATCTTCATAGGAAAGTACTATCAATGTGAGCGTAAAATCTCGCCCCAAAAGACAGCAAAAGATATTAATATATAGAATACATATTATCACTAACTTCACTCTCCCTCGGTTTTGGGTAAAAACCCAGAGAAAGATTGTTGAATTTTTAAGAATTAGAGATAGGAAAAATGAAAAATGAATATATAGATTATTAATAATAATAATAATAATAATTGTCGGTATATTTGAAGTGATCCCCAAAAGCTTGTAAAAACTGGAGGAGTTGAAAATCCAAGGGAAAATCAAGACCAATCAGGCTACAGTGTCGTGGATATCGGCTAGAATATTAAGAACCTTAGAGACTTCATGAGACTTGCTGTCACTTAGAACACAGTGAAAGAACACTAGCTAACGCTTTTGAGAAAAAAACTCGCAAGGAGCAAAATCATATCAGTTACATTGTTTTGGGTTAATGGCATATCAACCATGGTAAGTTATTTAATTCGAAATCCATTTTTATACATGTAAATAGTTCTGCTTCAAGCAATTCAGTTTAGCATAAGTGCAGTTTTTTGTTTACAACCAGTTAAATGTAAAAACAATTCTAATTAAAACAATTCACTTTAACATAAGTACACAATCTAAATGTCAAAAACAGTTCTATTTCAAACTATATAGTTTAGCATAATTACACATTTTAGTCCTATTTGACCCAGAGATACGACCATATCAGGTGCTACCACTCCGGGCTAAAGTGGACCCGGGAGCAATGGCAATGAAGGAGTACTCTGCATTTCCCAAAGCTCCAGCATTACTGGAACCTCACCATCAGATTGTTTAGTGTCATACCAAGACACTCATTGGAGGAGTCTTACCCCTCTGCAGAGATGCAGTCGACTGGGCCATTTTTTGTTTTAACATGAATACCCCTGTAAATTTCTGATTTAAATGTTACATATTTGAATAATATTCATTGCATTCATACACCATCATATTTTCAAAGTTCAGTCATACGAGGTAAAAACAATTTACATGCTCTTTAGTCTCCATGCTGTCTAGTGAACCAAAATATGTTTTACTAAGTTAAATAATTGTTAATTGTATGAAGCATTTGCAAACACACTTTGGTAACAGGTTTTATTGAAGCATACAGTATAAAAGCGTCTTTAAATACTTATGTAGAGGCACTAAATGATGCGAACACGAATGGAATTCATCAGTATTAAGCAAACCAATTCAAGAGAGAGAGAGAGAGAGAGAGAGAGAGAGAGAGGGCATGGTGGATGTAATTTTATTAGATTCCAATCTCAGGTCAAATCAGCAAACTGCATGACTAACTAAAACACGGATAGCCATTCACTTATGCACATTAAGAACACTACTCAATGTCGCCAAATGGGTCAGTTTACTCAAAATCAGTATTGGTCATTAGAAGTTATTTCATCGTTTCTCCATCATCACATTCAATCAATATTTTCCTTGCTCACGGGATAAATCTGTTCGACTGTTTATTGCGGATTTTATATCTCCCTATTTGACTTTACGTCAATCAATCTATCTACACAAATCAATTTTTTTTTATCTTCTTCATTCACCGTCTCTCAGGGAGCATCCAGTAATGTAACAGTCTGAATGTTAGTTTTACAGACAATTTCTCGCTCCTGCCGGCTCAGCTTAGGATATGTGAACTGTATTTCCATCACTGAGGTTAGACTATATCCCCTACAATAAGGTAAGAGAGAATTTCCCTGGAGTAACGTAAGACTCTATCCCCTGCACAGAGGTAAGACTGTATCTCATGCAGATAGGAAATACTATGTTCCCTTACTGAAGTAAAACTGTATCCACTAGAAAGATGTAAGCCTTTATCTCCTCCAATGAGGTAAGAGAGAATCCCCTGTAGCGCGGTAGGATTGTATCCCCTGGAGAGCGTTTAGACTATATCACCTGTATTAAGGTAAGACTATATCCTCTGTAGAGAAGTGAAATATATATCCCTTGCCGTGCTGTAAAAGAATATCTCTTGTTGTGAGGTAAGCTTGTATCTCCTGCAAAGCGTTAAGAATATATATCCTGCAGGGAGATAAGGGAGTATAATCTGAAGTGAGGTAAGACTTTATCCCCTGCAGAGAGGTAAGAATGTATCCCCAGCGTAAGGTTGGAGAGTATCTTCTGTCGTGAGGTAAGACTGTATCCCCTGCAGGGAGGTAAGAATATATCCTGTGCAGTGAGTTAAGAGAGTATCTCCTGTAGTGATATAATATTATATCCCCTACAGAGTGGTAAGACTGTTGTAATTTACGAAGCTTTTTGCTTATATATACCACAAGGCCGTAGGATTTGAACACCCAACGAGACTTGAACCCGCTGGTGATGGTTTGCTTGTCTAGCTTGCTAACCATTCAACCCACTACTTCAGAGTTGAAAGACTGTATCCTCAGTAGTAAGGTAAAACTGTATCTCTTACAATGAAGTAAGAGTCTATCCCCTGCATTGAACTAAAAAATTGTATACTAGCTATGACACAACACTACATCTGATGCGTATATTCCAGTTTTGGATGTCTGGGTTGATTGGAATACACCTTCATTGCCATTACTCCCAATTTCACGCTCACCCTTAGTGGAATTACGTATAAGGGTCCTATCTATAAGGGTCAAGCAAACTATCCAAGTTAGACGAACCAGACACGCAGGACACTGCTGGAGAAGCAGGGACGATCTCCTAAGTGATGTACTCCTGTGGACCCCCGCATATGGCCTAGCAAAAGCAAGACGACCAGCTCGAACATACATACAGCGACTATGTGAGGATACGGGATGTAGCCCTGAAGACCTGCCAGAGGCGATGAATGATAGAGAAAAGTGATCCATGCTAGCGGCACATGATGATGATGATGATGATGATATCTATTCGAATATTATTTCTATTAGATAGGAATACTCCATACAATATACCTGTAAATTATTTGTATTAGGCATAGTTGTACGGCCATCTAGCACCCATCACGAAAACTATCCAAATTAGACGAAACCAGACATCCGGAACACTATTGGAGAAGTAAGGATGATCTCATAAGCGATGCACTCCTGTGGACACCAGCACATGGACGAGCAAAGGTTCGACGACCAGCAAGAACCTATATACACAAGTTCTGTGACGATAAAGGATGGAGCCTGGAGAACCACCCGGGAACGATGCACGATAGAGACGGATGGCGTGAGAGGGCTAGGGAGATTCATGCTTGCAGCGCGACGTGATGATGATGGCGACTTGAAGATACGTTTTTTTACAATAGATCATTATCATTATTTGTTAATTTTCAGAATATAACTGCCTGCAAAGAAATTTTATCATTAGATAGAAATAATTACTTAAATTATGTAATTGTGAATAATTCGTTTGCATGAGATAGGAATTCCTTAAACCATACAACTCTGGAAAATTATTTGGATTGGATTACATAAAGAAACAAGTACACAAAAATGTGACTAATATCTATACAATAAATACCATTCTCTAAACTATCGGCATAAAATAAGCCTAAATGGGTTGAAATGCCGTTAAAATCAATCAATCAATCAGATCATAGCTGGTGAGTTTGATTCTCACTGGGTCCTAATACTTCCGGCCTAATGCCAAACTAGGCTAATCTTATAAAATGAAATCTCTTTCTCCCTATCCTTTTCGCTCTCTCTCTCTCTCTCTCTTGACTTATCTATCTATCTGGTAGCATCGTATTGCCGAACGGTTATCGCTCTAGGAAATAACTCCGTCTGATGAAGTTAAAATTTTGGGCAAGGATGATTGCCTTTAATAGCACAGTCACTGACGATTTCTATGTGGATGATGGCTGATCCTGTTACATGGGAAAAGTAACACAAAAGCACTAAAACACAACACACCGCAAGGACTTCTGTTGTTTTATTCCTTCCGTTTAGTTTCTGAGACGGTGGAGTAAATGGAAATGGATATCTGTGACAATGTACGGGTAGATTTTCCGTTCTAGTCAGAAAAAGTTTGTTTGTATATTTGAATGGTCCAATCGCTCTCCATCCACACTACTGCTTGTCTTTTCGTGTCTCCAAGAAAACTGAAAGGAAGAGAATTGAAAACTCAGTTTTTTTTATTGTGATTTACAGAACATTAAACCTCTACTTCAGCCTTGCGTGGGCAGCATTGTTGAGCCAGCATCCTCTTAAATGGCCAATCGAGTTTGGTGACCTCTACCAAACCAATTTAATTGCTCTTTTCTCATTGGAGTGCTGGATCAAGCGTATTTTATTTCACGTAGCCTAACGAATGAGATTTTGAAATCTGAAAATTCAGCTTTCTTCCGGCTGATAGCTTTTAAAAATAACTTATCTATTATCACACCGTGATAGATAACTTACAATATTACGTCATCAATTTGCGCTAGTGCTCCAAGGTAGCGTATTCATGCATCTCTCTTCCTTCCTCCAGAGCTATGAAGGCGTGTCCTCGTGGTGTAATGGTTAAAGCGATGCACTACGGAATCGTAGTAAGCGAGTTCGTATTCCAGTCGCGCTATTACGTTCACTTTCGGGCAAATACCCTTGGGAAAGGTATGAACCCCCTTATCCTCCCAGCAAATGGGTTAAATAGTACCACCACTGTTCTTCTAGGAGAATAGCTTTGGCATTAAATAACCAATAAAGGTTGATATGCCATTAAAACCAAAGAAATCAAACCAGAGCTATGTGCAAATAATAGGGCCGAAAGTAATCATTAAACTTCGTACGATAACCGGTCTGCTATCAAACCAGCTATACTCAGCCTAAAAACCGGCCTTGTGTCGTATCCTCCCCATGGCCTAAGGGTATTTCTCTATCTTTCTATAACAGGTTGTTGATATCTGAGTTTATATCTATTGTCATAAATGTATGATTTTTTCCCTATCAAACTTTGTGATAAAGAACGATAAATTCTGTACTCTCCTCACTTATCTTGAAACCAAGTCGGCTGAGGTTATAGAATACACTGACTGCATCTCTTTAGAGGGGTAAGACCCCTCACTCAATGGTTGTCCTAGATATATGATACTAGACAATCTAATGGCGAGGCTCTGTAATGCTTGAGCTTTGGGGAAAGTGGAATATCCTTCACTGCTATCACTCCCTGATTCACTCTATCCCGGAGTGGAAGCACATGATAGGGTCTAAACTGTGGATTAAATGAAACTGTTTGACATTTAAACTGAGAAAAAACTCGTCTTATGGTAAACTGACTTGTTTGAAATAGAACTGTTTGATCTTTTAACTGTGTGTAAACAAATGACTGGTGTTTAATGGAATAGTTAGCAATATTTGGAAATCATTAAACAGTGTGCAAATGAATGAGTAATGTTGAATAGAATAATTAGTGTTAAATATTAATAGTTGTAACGGTTGCGCCATGTGTGAACAAATAATTGATATTGAATAGAATTATAAGTGCTTGATAGAATTACCTGAAACCGTTTAATAGTGTAGAAACCATAGCTATACTAATGTAAAAACATTATATCTAATTTTTTTTTAAATAAAATTACTGACAAATAATTCTCTTACATATAATGTATTAGGACCTTTAATAAGTCGTCGCTGTTTTACAACGGATGGCGTTCTCCGAATAGCGTGCGTGTAGTTTCTGTTGGTAATGCATCTATAAGCAAATATTATAAAATATGTTAGAATTCATTGAATTTCATTTCGCTGAAGTGTAAACAATCTTGTTTTTCATAGCAGTAAACATGTCAAATTTTGAGCCAAAGAAAGTGTATTTACGGGGAATTTTATTGCATTATTCAATCCAAAAGAAATCTTCTGCTGAAGCACGCATAATTTTTGTTGAGACTCACGACAACTGTGCTCTGTCAGAAACAACATTCAGATATTGGGTTAGATGTTTTAGAAATAATGATTTTGATTTTGAAGATAATGAACCCTCGAGGACATCGACTAAGTTTCAAGTCGAACAATTGGAGGCATTACTTCATGAAGACTCATGTCAGGCATTACCCCGTCCGATGATCGCTTGTTCTAATCAATGGCACATGGCCTGATTGAGCAGCACTTTCATTCTTATGAAGATACCAAACAATAAGTCGACTCATGGTTTGCTTTAAAAAATGTGTTGTTCTTTCGACGGGGAATTCAAATGCTGGTTAGAATGAAGGGAAAAATAGTGGTTGGTCGTTGGGGTTTATTGCATATTTGTTGGTTATTTAATACCAAATCCATTTTTAATCAAATAATCAGTTCTATTTCAAACAACTCAGTTTAGCATGAATATACAGTTTAATTGTCAAAAACATTTCTACTTCAATCTACTCAGTGTAATCAAACAGTTCTACTTCAAACAATTCAGTTTAGTTTAAGAATACTTTTTTTAATTTTAGCGTATGTACAGTTTAAATCTGAAAAAAAAACCCAGTTCTATTTCAAGCATTTCAGTTTAGCATAAGTACGAAGTTCACATGGCAAAACAGTTCTATTTCAAGTCATTCAGTTTAGCATAAGTACGCAGTTTAGTTCTGTTTGACTCATAGATAGGACCCTATCAGGTGCTACCACTCCGGGTGAGAGTGGACCTGGGAGCAATGGCAATGAAGGGATGCTCCGCATTCCCCCAAAGCTCCAGCATTACTTGAACCTGACTATCAGATTTTTAGGGGGGGGGTCTTACCCTTCTACAGAGATGCAGTCAGTTCAGTGTATTCTACTGCCCCAGTCGAATAGGCAAGAAAAGTTGTGGATAGCGATGGACAATAATTTCAGTTATATGTTTTTTACTAATTAAAAAGAAATGATACAATAATTTTCATGAAAAATCACCAAGGACTTATTCAAGGCTTTAATATATCAATTTTAATGAGCGCAAACAAATGACTAATATTGAATTGTTATTGTTTCATAGCAATTATTGTAACAATTTAACTGTGCAACAAATGTTTAATAGTAAATAGAATTATTTATATTAGATTGCAATAATTGAAACCACTTACGCAACTAACAAAGGCATGGACAGCTGTCAATAGGCTATCGGTCATATGGAAGTCATACCTGACCGATAAATAAAATGCAGTTTCTTCCAAGCAGTGATCGTGTCGATAAAGCTGGAGAAAAAGCTTGATAGCAACTAAAAATAATGCTGCGAGCAATATTGAACAGGTCCCTGAGGCAACATCCCACAAAGCAGCAACTATATGTATACGGCCACCTACCACCCATCGTGAAAACTATCCAAGTTAGACGAACCAGACATGCTGGACACTGCTGGAGAAGTAGGGGCGAGCTCATAAGTGATGCACTCCAATGAACCCCTTCACACGGCCGAGCAAAAGCAGTGGAACCAGCTCGAACCTACATACAGCAGCTCTGTGAGGATACGGGATGCAGCCCTGAGGATATGCCGGATGCGATGAATGATAGGGAGAGGTGGCGAGAGAGGGTCAGGAATATCCACGCTGATGGCACATCAAGATGATAATGACGCCCGAAGAAAAAAATGAACTCTTACTTGTATAAATATGTTATAGTACTGCTTGTTTACGACCATGACAGTAAACATTGACAAAGGATAAGACAATAAATAAGTAGTGTTTAAGTGGTTTACGGACTCTATTCGGAAGCGGAATGAAGCGAGACAGGATAATACACAATGTAGTACCATGCCTATTTGCCAACTCTAGAAGACTATAATATATTAAAAAATATTAGTGCCAATGAATAAACAAATAAGGACTAATATGTTATTCAAATCGATAACCGGAAGGTCACCGAATATTTACATTCTCTTTGATGCATTGTTTATATAAAGCATCAACCTATGCAGACCAATATCCCACTTTTGTTACATTTGCGAGTACGGAAACGGCTCATTTTCGACCACACATCGAAACGGGGCAATTAATTATGTTAGGTGATATGATAGACCCAAGTTCTAAAGAGAATTTTTGGGGAAGGAAAGAGTGGAGAGAAAAAAAAAAAAAAAAAAGAAACAACAGACAGAGAGCCTACGGGAACGGCCAACTGACCTCTGAGTGACTCAGGTCAAGGCACACTTTATAGGTCTGCTAGTCATGGGTAATATGACTATGGTAATTAAAATGACTAGAAAAAATCGGAGGTCTTATATTTCTACACAGGTGTGAAACCACCGGAAACGGATATGTCCTCCCTCCAACACGAGGCAGAAGTAAGGGGACGACTTGGATTTGAAAGTTATTTGACCCAGAGACGAGACGAGCTAAAGAAGAGAGTGAACCATGTGATGATAGTCATAAATTTGGAGCCCTGATGAACTGTAGTGAGAACTGGTCCCGCGAGGTAGCACGTGTGAGAATAAGAAGATGAAAGTTTGAAGAAAATTCAAGATCTGTGTCTGCTCTCTTTCTCCTAATGATATGTTGTTCGGCTAACGCGGTCTTCTCAGTTTTCATACAATGTGTCTTTTCCCGACGACTACTTAAAAAGTATTGCAGCAAACAAAACTTTGTGTTAGTGAACTAAGACAGCATTTCGTGAGTTAGTCAACATTTCCCACGTCGAAGTTACAAGAGGGTCCGGCTAACACATAAGACGTAGTGACACACGCATAAACCTTTGGTCAATTTGGTACCGTTATGATACAATTATGACGGTTAAACGCGCCCATTTTCCCTGTAACAGTGCGTATATTACAGTTATGTTTTGTTATGTTTTGTAGATTTTAGAAATACAATTTTTAGTACATTTGTTAAAAGCTAACTCATTTTGACACTAGCGTAATAATTGTTCTCTTTTGGTGATAGCTTCACATGTCAAATTAGCAGTTATAGGAACCAATACATGAAACGAACATATAATGAAAATATGAATTTTGTATAGTATATATGAAAGCCAAGAGGAAAGACCAGTGTTTCAGGTACATTTCAGGTTTACAAGAGAAAATTAAAGTAAAGAGACTTAATTCAGGATACCTACGAGTATAGCCTTTCCCTGCCTTTCTGTGCTACCATATAAAATAGAAAATAATTTATCTTCTACTGTCCCTTATAAGTTGAATTTCAAATACCTACAATCAGAACTGGCTCAAACTTTTTAAGTGATTGGCATCTTTATATAAATTGGAAGGTGTAAGAATATTGCCTCTTTGCCCACTTCTTTTTGTCACCTAGACAGAAATGACTATCGACAGCTTTTGAGAGCTTTCTGGAAAGATTCGCTTTCAATGTAATCGTAAATTTTGCCAATCTGTAATATTGAAAAATAAACTAAGCACAAACTAGAGACATAACCTATTTTATTTGATAACGATATTTTTTGGTTTCATGGAACAACTTTATCAATTTTTTTTAATTAATAATCGACATACTTTGAACATTAAGGAGTTTTAAAGAGAAAAAATATGGCATCAAGAAAAAACAAAAAAGCAAAAACTCATCTGTAATATGAAGCTATATTCTACTAAAGTAACCCGTTGCGCCATGTGATACAACAAGATTGATAGACAGATAGGCAGGGAGACTAAGAGAGAGAGAGAGAGAGAGAGAGAGAGAGATGGGAGAAGGAGAGAGGGAGATAGCGTTGTAGTTTATGGTTTATATTACAATGTTATATGGACGTAAGGAAAAGTATCAAATATATCCTTTCCTCTCTCTTTCTCTATCTTTTCTCTTAGACGGAGAAGATGAACGAAGTTCAAATTTTGATCTAGACTGAGTATCACTTCACGCTAATGTTCTTAGGAAATGCAGGAATCCATCTCAACCCCCTCCCATCAGCGATGGTTGAAACGGGCTAGATTTTCATGCCACAGTAAGGACAACCAATCGAGTAAAAGGAAATCTCTAAATATAAATCCCCTAACTTGCTTTGGTAAAATCAGGAACAGGAGTTCCAAAATCAATCCGATCTTATGTGTAAAACCTTTTTCCAAAAACGTCTACGGTATCTTGTAAAAGGAATTCTGCTACATTAGCAATTTGTGGAGGTGCTCGTGGTGTAATGGTTATTATCGTAGGAAATGGACACGGCGACACGAGTTCAAATCCTGGTCGAGACTGATTACATTTCACATAGCACTAATACCCTTGGGAAAGGTATGAATGCAATTATTCTCCCTCCAGCTATGGGTAAATAGTAGGGCAGACTAGGTTCTTCAGCCTTGGTGTGGTAGCTAGTCTAGAAAAAGGAAACTCTGAATTCAAAGCTATTAAACCCCGCTTGAAAATTGACCTTGTGTCATATCCAGCCCGAGAGGAGCGGTTGGTAAATATATACATTAGCAATTTCCAGACTTCCATAAAACTTTGCCCTGACCTGTGCTGCAATGCTAGAGCATGGTATTATCTGTGTATATGTGTGTGTATGTAGGTAGGTACGCATGTGTGTGTGTGTGTGGGGGGGGTTAGCATGGGTGTATATACTAGCCCTGGGAAACAATATGAAACAAACACCCTTCGATGATGTTCATATTCATTTTTGGTTTTTGGTTTTGTTTTCGTGTTTCTTAGCAGTAAAAGAATTAATAACAGTAAGGTGCAAAATATTTTTATTCATTATGTGCACATTCAGACCTCAAAACAAATTAGATTAAATTACTTGAATTAATTGCATAATCTAAAATCATTCTGATTAATCGTGTGATACTTTTCTAAGCCATGTGGAAGTGTAAAACGTTACCCCCTCACCCCCACATTATCTCTGTCTTCTAACCATTCCACTTCTTAGCCGGCCGGTGATCAACTAGTGGTTCGAGGGGGTAACGCACATTTCTTTACCTACACAAGAATACGATCGAGGGAGACAGGAGAATACAAACAGACGAACAAACACGAACAAACTTGGGGTTAACCAAGAGCAGAGGAAGGTATGCAACACTACATGCATGTGCATTCCTGATAGCAGATATGGACTAACGCTAGCGTGGGTTACTAGCGAAAATTCCACAATGCTACTGGAATCAGACATCTTGAGACTCTTCTTCACTGGACCCTATCTTGTCTCCTCGCCTCTCTGCTCGGTGTCTGGTGTTGACTGCCCCTCCGTGGATCCACGCCAACCTCTCTGTTCGCCTCTCTCTTGTCCAGTCTCAACTGCCCTCCGTGGTCTCCAGCCGCAACTGCCTTCTCTCTGCACTCCAGCCACCAACTCTCTCTACTGGGCTCCAGCCACCAACTCTCTCTCCTGGGCTCCAGCCACCAACTCCTCTCTCCTCCTGCCAACTGCCTCTCCTGGGTCGCGTCGTCCACTCTCGTTCGCGTCCCCTTACCACTTCCGGATACGGCGAGAATTTTTTTGTCCAAGAATCCTTTGTCTGGTTTCGCGCCAAAACAGACTCGTCTGCTTTGCCGGCCTACCCCCATAGTGCTACATACCTCCCTCTCTTACCCTTGTCATTTATTCTCAATAAATTACAACACGATTTAACAAGCAAAAAATAACAAGAACATTTACAGGAAGTAAAAACCGAACTTACAAAATTTTAAAGGGGTTCGGTCGTCCCCTAAAAAAAAATAATAAATAATATAACAACACCATATCACCATACACATAAAAAAAAAATAAAAATAAAATAAAAAAAAATATTGCTGGATTCAGCTCTTCCACCTTGCTCTCCTGTGAACAATTCTGGGGTCTCCTGACTCATCCCTATTCTTCATTCCAATAGGACTTTTCGATTCACCTCCAACAGTATTCAATTTTTCTTCAATTCGCCCCGCCCCCACCCAACAGAACACAGGGGAATTTTAACCACCCCTACCCAACAATTTCAGGAGGATTTTTCCATTCACCTCCAACATTATTCAATTTTCGAACATTTCACCCCATTCTTCAACCCATCAGAACACAGGGGAATTTTAACCACCCCTACCCAACTATTCAGGAGTATTTTTGGACTTGTCTCCCCCCCTTTCCTTACGACGTGGGAGCATCAGTAATCTCCGCAGTTCGATCGGTGTCGTAACAGGAATAATGTTCCAGAAAGCACTGTGGAATTCACTTCCCAACATGGGGGCCTTCACTGCCCCCTGCAACGAACAAAACAAGTCTCTCAGCCATCAATCACCATGGATTTTCAAAAGATAAGAGAAAAAAAAAACAAAAAAACAAAGCAATTGACACCATCTCCCAGATCGTCCAGCCATGACCAGCCAGGGGGGAGGAGCAACCGGACACCGCCCCACGCCCAGGTATCGTCTTCCCAACCCATCGTCAACCGTTTCCTCGGTACCATGTCCATCAATTCTATGTCAATCAGGCCACTCGTTTTCCCAAATCATTTGTATAACTTACTACCCCTCGATACCAGTCCGCGAAACGGGGCCCCCGTGCACCCAACCCCCCAGGGAGAACACGATCAGACGAAGTGAAGAAGTGCCAAGAGCAGTTAAACTTACAAAAAAAAATAAACCCAGAAAATCCTTGAAGGTAAAAAAAAATAAAAATAAAAATAAAAAAAATAAAATAAAAATAAATATAAATATAAAAAAAGAATAAACAAATAACAATAAACAACAAAGCAAATGACACGGTAAGCCCAGTCCCCCAAAACCAACAAAAAACAAGGAAAAGTATAACAAAAAAACAAAACAAAGGATAGCAAAAAAAAATCCACACAAATTAAACAAAAAAAAATTAATAATAAACAATTCACAGACAAAAAATAAAAAAGAAATAAAATAACTACAATTGACAAATATATAAAAATAAAATTGTTCTGAAGGAATCTGTCACGCATCCACCTTCTAACCCTTGTCTCTCTTCCCTTGAGATCTCTGCCCACTTCCACCATTTCTCTTTGCGTCTTACTTTCCTTCTCTCCTGTCCACTTGAATTCTTCCCTCTACCGGGGGTGGTGTGGGAGGGGATAGCGTTTGCTTCCAACCGTTTTTTTTTAAATCCACAAAAAACAAAAACCTGCTTTTCTTCCTAAAATCCAAAGTTTACTTATTCTTTTTCTTTCTTTCTTTTTTTTTTTTTTTTTTTTTTTTTAACAGAGACAGGCATGGATGCAGTGACAAAAATTCCCTAGCAATCTTTCTTTCTTTCTACTTTTCGTTCTCTCTTTTTCTTTCTTTTCTTTTTTTCTTTTTCATGACTTTATCTGTTCTTCCTTCTCTTTCTTTGTTCAACTTTTCCGCCATTTTTTTTTTTTTCATTTTTTTTTTTTTATATTTTCCATTTTTTTAAAATTGTTTTTGTGGTAGAAGCTTTCCTCCACCTTCTACCCTCTGCACTCGGAACGACCCGACTTTGACCAGTCGAGTTTAACCTAGCTTCGAAATCTCACTTTCTCTCTAATTTTTCGTTTCATCTTCCCTTTCTCTGGGGTTTTGAAATACCACAAAATTTTTTTTTTTTTCTTTTAGTGAACCTTGCACCAAAAATTTTTTTTTTTTTTTAATCGGTGACTTATCACCTTTCCAGCATAAAAAAAAACTACTATAAAACTTCCCAGAACGGACTAACTTTCTTAAGCCACTGGTCCTAACACTTAAGTATAAAAATTTCTCTGTGAAACTGCTACGAAGAAGGAGAAAAAAAAACATTTGAATTCTAGCGGTCAAGATAAGTGTGAAAAGAGGGTAAGGGAAGAAAACCTTCCCTTCCCTTCTAACAAAAATACAACAACAACAAAAAAATCAGCAGTTATCAAGGGTTTAAATATATACACACACACACACACACACACAAAAACGAAATAGATTACTTGTTTTTTGTTTTTTTTCACATCTTAAAATTTCCTTAAAAATCAAAGATTTTTTTTTAATCGCTGACACATCACCTCTCTAGCATAAAAAGTACTACAAAACTTCTCAGAAGGGACAATATTTTTTTAAGCCACTGGTCCTATCACTTCAGGAAGATTATACTATGGAAACTGCTACGCAAAAAAAATCATTTGAATTCTACTGGTCAAGATAAGTGTGCGAGGAGGGTAGGGGAATAAATTCTTTCTTTCCCTTCTAACAAAAATACAACAAAAAAAAATCAGCAGTTATGAGGGGCTTAAACATACATACATACACACACAAACGAAATAGATTACTTGGGTTCTTTTTTTTTTCTCTCTACATTTTAGATATCCTTAATCTAAAAATTTTTTTTTTGTTCTTATATTCGAGTGCAGGTGGGTGGGGAATGTGTATTCCTACCTTTGTAGATTTCTTCCTTTTCCATCTTTTTTTTTCTTTTTCTTTGTTTCTTTCGTTTTCTTTTTCCTTCTTTTCTTTTCTCGTTGCTCGCAGGGTCCTTATTGCATTTTTTTTTCTTTCTTCTTCTTCCGCTCGCTTCCCGACTCCTTCATCCCTCGATTCATTCCTATTTTTTTTCATCAGGTTTTTTTTCATCCTGGTCAACGGCGCCATTTGTAAAACGCTACGCCCTCACCCCACCACGTTAACTTTCTCAGTCTTCTAACCATGTCACTTCTTACGCCGGCCGGTGATCAACTAGTGGTTCGAGGGGGTAACGCACATTTCTTTACCTACACAAGAATACGATCGAGGGAGACAGGAGAAAACAAACAGATGAACAAACACGAACAAACTTGGGGTTAACCAAGAGCAGAGGAAGGTATGCAACACTACATGCATGTGCATTCCTGATAGCAGATATGGACTAACGCTAGCGTGGGTTACTAGCGAAAATTCCACAATGCTACTGGAATCAGACATCTTGAGACTCTTCTTCACTGGACCCTATCTTGTCTCCTCGCCTCTCTGCTCGGTGTCTGGTGTTGACTGCCCCTCCGTGGATCCACGCCAACCTCTCTGTTCGCCTCTCTCTTGTCCAGTCTCAACTGCCCTCCGTGGTCTCCAGCCGCAACTGCCTTCTCTCTGCTCTCCAGCCACCAACTCTCTCTACTGGGCTCCAGCCACCAACTCTCTCTCCTGGGCTCCAGCCACCAACTCCTCTCTCCTCCCGCCAACTGCCTCTCCTGGGTCGCGTCGTCCACTCTCGTTCGCGTCCCATTACCACTTCCGGATACGGCAAGATTTTTTTTGTCCAAGAATCCTTTGTCTGGTTTCGCGCCAAAACAGACTCGTCTGCTTTGGCGGCCTACCCCCATAGTGCTACAGAAGAACATATAACTGAATAAATCTATTGTAAAAATATGAGTGCGGTAAAATATGGATTTCATTATAATTAATACTTAACTGCAGCCGCTAGAGCTTTTATTACAGCTTTAATTCTTTCAGGCATGATTTTAGTTAATTTAATATAATAGTCTTTTTCAAAGTGTTGGCAACTTTTATGGACAGCTGTTATTCTTTGTTGAATTGACATTTCACGTGGACAATTTTTAAAGATGTTCACCATAAATTTTCAATCGGATTTACATCAGGACTGTTCCTGAACAAAAACGTTAATCCCCTTTGCTTTGAGGTCAGATGCATGATCGTTTTAAAAATGGACTCCATCATCTCCAAACTAATTTTCTATCAATAATTATCTATGAATTAAATATACACAAGTGTATTGATTCTTGATGAAATAATAGCTATCTTCCATGATCGCAAAAGAGACATGAATCTCCAAATCATGTATCACTTGAGAAATTTACTTGTTTCCTTCAGGCCATCATTGTTATGCTTAATTTGAAAGTTATATCACCATCGGCTTTGTTTATCATATTTACTCGGGCAGGATATGACACAAGGTCAATTTTTAAGCGGAGTTTAACAGGTTTGAATTCAGAGTTTTCCTTCTACTAGACTAGTCGTCCCACAAAGGCTGAAGAACCTAGTCCGCCCTACTATTTACCCATAGTTGGATTCATACCTTTCTCAAGGGTATTAGTGCTATGTGAAATGCTATCAGTCTCGTCCAGGATTTGAACTCGTGTCGGCGTGTCCATTTCCTACGACGATAACTATGACACCACGGGCACCTCCTTTTTATGCAGATTCTTGATTAATCATTGAATATCACTTTCATCCAATTGTCCAAACGCCATCACTGTTTATCTTCGGTCTATTTCACCCTCCTCATCTTTAGTTTATATGTTGGTGCTGGTTTCATTTTTCCTTTCTGTATATAAAAAACATTTCATTGAGCTAATTCCTTACTTCTATACGACAAAAGTTGACTCCTGTTTAGAACAATTTCTTTTTCTTTTGTTTCATTGTACATTTTCTTCTGTTTTCCAGGCATTTTGATTTGAGTTTCTTATCATGACGCTTATATATCTTTTGTAGTTTAGCATTATATTTTCTTTTTTTAACAACACCATTTCCTTTATATTTGTACCAAATTTTGAACACAACCAACGTCTGTCGACTATTATGATTTGCTTCCTGGAATGCGTTTTACAATTGATTTCATTGTTTCATTTGACTGTCCTTTGATTGGATCCATGTCTCATTTGAATTAGGTATGTTGAAATGTTTGTTGAGGTCAGCAAGAAGAGTCTTTTAACTGTAAACACATTTGCATATCAAGGTTTCATAATTTGGTCTATTTGTTAATT
>OY757910.1:52368919-52488919 GCA_963585895.1 Sepioteuthis lessoniana | reverse complement strand
AGCTTAGCTTGCCTGTAAGTAAAAATGTGTTGCATGTACTTTTGAAACTTTCTTATGAAAGTGTTCCACAAACTTATTGATTTTAATAATTGAATTATATCACGTAATCAGTTGAATCAAAAAGTACTTTTCCTCATTAATAACAGATTAAAATATATTCGTGATTTTAGTGCTCGATGACATCTCTACCCTTTGTTTTCAGTTGACACGTACATACTAAAACAGACCAGACTTCTCTCTCTCTCTCTCTCTCTCTCTCTCTCTCTCTCTCTCTCTCATTATATATATATATATATAAAACAATAAGTATGTGTATGTATGTATTTAAACTGGTTAATAGTTTTCTGTTTTACTCCAATGTTTAATTACAATAGGGTGAGCAAGTTGAATTATCACGAAATACGCTGTTAGGTTATCACGAAGCATGCTCCTATCCTGGTAAGCCTCCTTTTATCATAACAAATGAAATCTTTATATATATATATGTGTGTGTGTGTGTGTATGTGATGTGTGTGTGTGTGTTTGCATGTGTGTGTGCACGCGCGCGTGTGTGTGTGGGAGTGTGTGTTTGAGCGTGTGCTGTCCATGATGAAAGATTGAAATTGACATTCTTTCGCTGAATCTTATAGTGAAAAAAACAAAATGAAGAATTAAGAAAATATTGTTAAATGCTGTGACAAAATACACAGGCATACAGACACGTACACAAATGCACATGCACACACAGACACCAAAAAAATCACACACACACACACTATACATATATATATATATAAAGAGAGAGAGAGAGAGAGAGAGAGAGAGAGAGAGAGAGAGAGAGAGAGAGATTGAAAAACAAGGTAATCCAAAAGAAGAATTTTTATTTTGAAACATTTATTTTAAATTTTACCTTTCTCCCAAAACTACCATTTACGAGGATCATTACATAAGTTTCCTGACTTTTTTCGTATTGGCACTTTTATTGATAGTACACACATGAAATTCTAGTTCCCTTCGAAGTAATCTCCTCCGGCTACAATGCACTTGTTGTACCGTTCAAACAACTTATGGAGAGCCCCATGGAAGTCCTCTTGTGTGAGCATGTCAATGACCTTCGTCACAGCCTCTTTCATCTCCTCAATTGTCTCATAACGACATCCTCTGAGCTTAGGGTATAACCAAAAGTCACAGGGAGCAAGGTCTGGACTGTAGAGAGGCTGAGGAACTGTCTAGATGACGAGGATGGAGTCAGTATAGTAACCCTAACCCTAAAATTTGGCCAATCAACTCTGGTGTTCTGACTTTCTTACTCCTCCCACACCTCTCATCACCCCTCACAGACTCCCTGCCATCCTTGAATCTTTTATGCCACTCAAAAACTGATGCTCGATTCATGCAAAAAGGTCGAAAAGCAGTCTGAAGCATCCCATACGTTTTTGTGGCATTTTTCCAAGTTCAAAACAGAATTTTATTGCATATAGTTCTTCTAAAGTGTCCTCACGTCCAGATTGTATTTTTGAAATTCACCAGTTGTGACAATCAGGCTTAAGTAGGATGTATTGCAAATAGTGCTGTAGCTGTTCATTTGAACCTGAAATCATAAAAATTGGTCAGTCATCACATAAGATATATAGCAATAACAGATTCAATTTTTAAGATTCTCCGACAATTTTAAATGCCTTTTAAAAAAGAGTCTGGAAACCTATTGAAACCACCTCGTACCTACTTTTTAAAATTTTTACTTGATTGACATATCAATTGACATAGCTTTGATTTTTGATTTTTGATAGAACAATAATCAATAATTTTTTTCCATTTCCCTCCTTTTTCTTTTTCTTTACGTTCCCTTGGCTCTCTCTTTTATTTCCTTTTCTCTTATTCTTCCATTCTCTTCTTTTCTTTTCTTTCCTTCTTATTTCTCCTTTTAATTCATTGTAGATCTTGATGATTCTATTCGTTCTATATCGTTGTCTTAAGCCATTTCGAGGCATATTTTTCAATACGAAGGCTGATTAAACGTTTAGCCCTTTTTCTGTATATATAATATTTCATCTGCTTTGCATTTCATTAAAAATCCAACGGCGATTTAATGTCATTCGGTATCATCCGTCCAAGTCCTGATGATGTTTAATTAGGACCGACACATTACAGCGTTGACTTTCTTTAACATTAAATTCTTCTATTTGGATTACCTTTTTGTCAATTTTTCTTTAAATTGTAGGAATCTTTTCCATTACCTACTTCAATATATATATATGTATATATATATATATATATATATTACAATTTAATGGAGACTCAAACTCGGTTAAGCGATCATAATATATATATATATACATATATATATATATATATATATATATATATATATATATATTGCAGAAGAATCCTGGGAGTAATATTGAACAAGTCCTACTCAAGAAACCTGCGAGCAATATTGAACAAGTCCTGGAGACAGCACCACACAAAGCAGCAGCTGTACGGCTACCTACCTCTCATCACGAAAACTATCAAGATTAGACAAACCAGACACGCGGGACTCTGTTGGAGAAGTCATAAGATCATAAATGATGTACTTCTGTGGACCCCTTCATATGGACGAGCAAAGGCAGGATGTCTAGTTCGAACCTACATACAGCAGTTCTGTGCCGATACGGGATGTAGCCCTGAGGATCTGCCAAAAGCAATGGACGATAGGGAGTTGTGGCGAGAGAGGGCCAGGAATATCAGTGCTGATAGTGCGACATGATGATGATATATATATAGATAGATTGATAGTTAGAAAGATATGTAACGACAGTATGTCTCTTGTGGCTATATTCATATTTCCTAAGAATGAAAATTGCAAACTAAGCAGCCATAAAATCTTTTATTACCATAGTAAAATATAAATGAAGTAATCTAAAATCACAATAGCAAATTTGCCCACTCGGCTGGGGCTGTAGAATACACTAACTACTTCTTTGAATAGGGGTAAGACCACCCCCTCACAAAGAGAGTCCTGGATATGACACTAAACAATCTGATGGCTTGGCTCCTGTGATACTGGAGCTTTGGGGAATGCGAGGCAACCTTTCATTGCCATTGCTCCCACGTCCTCTCTGGCCCTGAATGATAGCACTTAATACGGCCCTCTCTATGAGTTAAATCGAACTAGCTACATAATTATGGTAAACTGAATTGTTTGAATTAGAACTGTTTGAGTAAACTGTATAGCTTGAAGTGGAACTGTTTTTGACAAATAAACTGTGTACTTGCATTTAAATTGCGTGCTTATGCAAAACTGAATTTTTTGAAATGGAACTGTTTTTGACATTGAAACTGTATTTACACTAAACTGAATTGTTTAATATAGAACTGTTTTGACATTTAACTGTGTGTAAACAAAAATTGTACTTATACTAAACTGAATAAGCTGAATTAGAACTGTTTGACAAAACTGAATAGCTTGAAATAGAAACGTTTTTGACAATTAAACCGGGTACTCATGCTAACCTGAATTGTTTGAAATAGAACTATTTTCATAAAAATGGATTTGGCGTTAAGTAACCTACAAATATTGATATGCCATAAAAACCAACCAACCGTAAATTTCTATAAATACTTGAAAATGTTTTATATAAATTATCTCAAAAACACGATAATGACAGAAATGAAAACATACACATTAACAAATTCTTTACTAGACCGCTGTTGTTACGAAAACTCTTTACGAAGAATAAGTATATTGGACTAGAATATGTATGTACGTTTGTGTGAACCTGAAACACTGTAAACACAGCAAATCATTACGAGATTTTTATTTGACGAATACACTGAACATGCTGTGACTTAAAAAAATAAGCAATTATTAATCCAATTTGCATTTGTAAGGACGATGTGATGCTGAACATTATAGATTTGATATAACAATGAAAAGCCAATTAACTTGAATTTATGTTATGCTAATTGTAATCTGTCACACCTTCCTAAATAGAAAGATTAATGGCACCATGGATCACTAATCAAAAGGAGCGTAACTTTTTCACTGTTCTTTTCTTATCACTACAGATGTAATCACTATTTTCTGTCCATACCACTTATATTAATTCCAGCGTAGTTAATATTTTTTTGCATTTCAGTAGAAATCTGAAAGACAGTGTTGAAAATGAAAAACAAATCAGATCATTATCTATCTATCTATCTATCTATCTTAACTTGAAGTAGCTAGCACGTCTCCCCCATCTCTCATTCTATCTATCTACACACACACACACACACATATATATATATATATATATATATATTTGGCGTTAAATAACCTACAAAGGTTGATATGCCATAAAAAGCAACCAACTAACCAATCAACCAATACATATATATATATATATATATATATATATATATATATATATATATAAACTGACTACTGCACATACTGATAGATAGATAGATAGATAGATACATGCAAACATACTAACTGTTGCGTGCGTATACTAACTGAAGCGTGTTAATCTGTACGTAGAGATGCATGTATGTATGTATGTCCGTAAGTATGTACGTATGTATGTATGTATGTATCTATCTATCTATCTGTGCATCTATCTACCAATAAGTAGGTGCAGTTATTAGTGTGAGTATATATATATATATATATATATATATATATGTGTGTGTGTGTGTGTGTGTGTTCACCAACTATTCCGTATGAGGAGGATAGGAGACAAGGTCAGTTTTTAGCGGAGTTTGAAAAGTTGGAATTCAAAGTTTATACACACACACACAGAAACACACACACACACTCAGAAACACACACAGAAACACACACACACAGAAACACACACACACACACACACACACACACACACACACACACACACACACACACACACACACACACGTATATATATATATATATATATATATATAGATAGATAGATAGATAGATAGATAGATAAATAGATGTAAACAAACGATAGCTCCAACATCATGCTTGATAATTCCCGCGTTGACGTACTTCACTTGTTGGCTGAGCGGTATGATACTAAGTAATACGAAAAGTTGGCCGGCTTTCGATCTCCGGTTAAATCGTCCCTTGTGATTGAAGAGTTGTAATACAACGAAACAGTCTGTCAGTAGATGACTATATATATATATATATATATATTGAAGAAAAAATCCACATTTTGCTTTTTCCTGAGCCAAAAAAATTATTAAATAAGAGAAATGAACTAATAGCTCGGTGTAGACATAGGGCTAAATTTAAACTATTAATCATCATCATCATCATGTCGCGCCGCCAGCGCGGATATCCCTGACCCTCTCTCACCATTTCTCCCTATCATTCATCGCCTCCGGCAGGTCTTCAGGGTTACATCCTGTGTCCTCACATAGTTGCTGTATGTAGGTTCGTGCTGGTCGTCCCACTCTTGCACATCCATATGTGGGGGTCCACAGGAGTACATCGCTTATGAGCTCGTCCTTGCTTCTCCAGCAGTGTTCTGCGTGTCTGGTTCGTCGAACTTGTATAGTTTTCGTGATGGGGGGCAAGTGTCCGTATAGTTGGAGTCTCGTGGGGTGTTGTCGCCAGGACTTGTTTAATACTGCTCTCAACATTCTAGTGTAATTTCCGTCCAGCCTCCTCTCCAGCCGCTTCGTAAGCGTCCATGTGGTGCATCCATATAGCAGTATCGACACAACCGCTGCCTGGAAGAAACTGCGTTTCATTTTATCAGTTAGGTCCGACTTCCATATGATCGGGAGCCTATCGATAGCTGTCCATGCCTTCGTCAGTCGTGTGTCGATGTCTTTTTCGGTTGATGAGACGCTACTTCCTTGGTAGGTGAATTTGTCGACTAGTTTCAGAGAGGCTCCGTCTAGTGTGGCAATGTTACCCGTTTGGTTGTAACATATATATTCAGTTTTGTTTGCATTGACATGGAGGTCAATGCCAGCTTCGGCTCGTTCCAGACTATGCAGTAGTGTCTCTGCTTGATTAGGCGTATTCGCTAGTATCGCCAAGTCATCAGCGTAGTCGGCGTCCGTGATTGTTTTTGCGGGGTACCTTTTGCTTCTTCTCTTAGCCAGATCGAAGCCATTTTCTCTGATTTTGTCGATCGAAGTCCTAAGCACATAGTCTAGACAGATGATAAAGAGGTACGGGGCTAGTGTGTCTCCTTGTAGTACTCCTGCAACAATGTCGAAGTAATTTTACTACATTGCTAACCGAAATTTACATTTAAAACGGAAGTGGGCTTAATGAAGAGGTAACTCTTCACCCCTCTTCTATCCCCTCCCACTCTTATGTGTCTATTCTAGTTTTTTTATCAAAAAGATCTGAAGAAGTCCTGTTAATTTTTTTTTGGTGTTTTTGGAAATTTCAAAAATGCGTAACAGGATAGAAATAAATTTATAATCCTATGTGACCGGTTTCGTTGTTTTTTCTTAAAGAGTGTGTATATATATATATATATATATATATATATATATATATAACATCCTTGTGGTGTAGTACTTGTAGTAGTTAATTTATATCTATCTATGACTATGTTAAGTAGTGCGAGGATTACCACGTTATCATTTCTTTGAAAGACTCGTTTTGAATTGAATGCCTACTCCTAACACACCCATGCATCAGTTACATAATTGCGACTATATGCCAGCCACTCTTTGAGAGCGGGGATGAAAAATAGCTTTCACATTAGAAGTATCAGATCTACATTAAGGTATTACTTGAATCAGCGTCTCAGCTTTCAAGAAATCAATCATCAAAAGGTCACTTCTCAGTGGCCACAACCAGTTAGTACTGATATAAACATTGGTCACATGAGATTAATTTACGTACCATGAGTCGGTATCAAATTCAGACAAAAAACTAAGATGGGAATGCCAATTTCAATGGTTTAACGACTTTTTTCTTTCACACTTTCATTAGTTAACGCAAACTACTTTTTAGCATTTCACTATTAGGGTCACTAATGTTAACTCATACGTAGGTGCCCAATAAAATCTAGTCATGAAATGAGATAAATAAAACTTAAAATGAAATATTAATTTTGATGTTTGATGTTTTTGTTTTGTAACCTCCGAATGTTTCATACAATGAGATGCTGAATAGCTGTCGGCCCAGTTTTTTTTTTTTTTCAAGCAATGGAAATTTATTTTTATTCTTTACCAAAGGTTGAAATAAAATTAAAAGATGAAGTACCAAGTGTGCTGAAGTGCTAGACAAAAAATATATATAAGTATTTTTAGCATAACTTCCTTTTTATTCGGGCTGCGAACTTTTCGTTAAACCGACTTTTTAAACACTAAACAATTTAAATTTCAACACTATATTCGTCCCTGTCAATGCACTTAACTATTCAGTAAGATCAATTCACGGAGATCGAAACTTATTCTCTAGAAATTTTGCATGAAATTTCACCATCTATTATTCAGTTGATTGACTGATGGTATTTAACTGACTTCTTTGATTTGACGCAAGGTCACTTTATTATGGAGATCCACGTACAAATCAACACATGCATGGCTATTTCCAAAAATGCTTTGTCGTTTTAACATTCAAAACATTGAAGCACCTTTGGTGTGGACCTTTAACTTAGATCTTCAAAGCAGGTATTGCTTGGAATGGAGAAGCCCTCGGTACAAGATGATTCAGCTTAATAACACCCATCAAGTGAGAACGTTAGGTAGGCCACCAGACCCGGGACAAGACATTATTAATTAATTTATTGGTCTTAATGACTCGTCAACCCGTCGAAGTTTTTTTTTTTAATTTCAGGTATCATGTCAATTTTACGTTCATATCCTCATTTTTTGTGTAGTTGTTTTCATAAGAGTTCATTTTTTTTTGCATTCGGTCACATTGAATACGAACAATTTTAAAACAGATTTGTTTGACCTCAAGTGGGACGCTAATACGTACTAACAGTTAGGTTCAGAGTGAATCTGCAAAGTGATAGAAATAAAAACTCAGCAGAAATCCAGAACTGGAGTCTCAATGCTATATGCACTTTATCTGGAAAGTGATAGAAATAAAAACTCAGAAGAAATCCAGAACTGGAGTCTCACCGCTATATGCACTTTATCTGGAAAGTGATAGAAATAAAAACTCAGAAGAAATCCAGAACTGGAGTCTCACCGCTATATGCACTTTATCTGGAAAGTGATAGAAATAAAAACTCAGAAGAAATCCAGAACTGGAGTCTCACCGCTATATGCACTTTATCTGGAAAGTGATAGAAATAAAAACTCAGAAGAAATCCAGAACTGGAGTCTCACCGCTATATGCACTTTAGTACTATAACTAGGAAAATCTCTCACAACTATAACTAGGACAGTCTCTTTTTTGAGGAGGTTTTTTTCCCTCTGTCGAGTATATAACAAGCGTTTTCACAGCAGTACTGATAGACCTACTACGATTTAGTTTCTGAACCAATATATATATATATATATATATATATATATATATATATATATATATATATATATATTGGAAATAAGGATGTTTTCTAATTAAGGTACAATGCGCTAATCAATTAAGAACGAGAGTGATGCATTTTAAGAGAACAATATAAGAAAACGTCTGTTTGAAATAATTGCTTTATTCAAAAACGTCCTACGATAAATCTATCCCATGCTCAAAGACTTGATATGTCTACATACTTAATATCTTTATTATTATCGTTCTTATGTTAACTCTCCTTCATTAAAACTATAAATATGGCCTGAGATAATTTTCATAGCCAACATTATATATATATATATATATATATATATATAATTTTTTTATTAGTCCACCACAGGATTCATGTTTTTAAGGTCTGTTACATACAGGAGAACTAGGCTTACATTGGCATGCTGGCCTCTTATACGTTTCAGAAGGTCTTCATTAAAACATGTTGTTCTTGATTTGTAGCTACCAAAGTCAGAGATCCCACTCTTATTTAATAACTGATAAAAAGAGGGAACAAGAAGATTAATTAACGTTGGCCAACCTGATTTTTTCCTCGGCTTTGCGGATTCCGTTTGCCGTGACGATAACAATTACTCCTTCCCCTCAGCCATCCATATATATATATATATATATATTACGAGAGAGAAAAAAGGAAAGAGAGAGAGAGAGGGGGGAATCTCAAAGAAAGATAGAACAAGGGACTGACAGACAGAAGCATAGCAAGCGTAAGAGACGTTATTAAACTAATCATCACAAGATTTGGCAAAGTGCTCAACTGGAAACAGCATCTTCAGGCCTCTCTTTTGGCGTTGGTCTTCGGCCAATTGTTCTCTAAGTTCTTTCCAAAATTTCTGGGTTATCCTCTAGCGAAGATGCGTCATTCTTTGAGTCATAATAAAGGAAATAGGAAGGTGTCGTGGCGTTCGCAGGAACTGCGTGGACATTTTTATGCGTTTTTATGCTGCATATAATAAACGGACAACAAGGAAGAGCAGTACGTCTATTAATCTACTCCTTCGTCTATTTATCCCGCTACTTCTCTGTATCTCCGTATGTTCTTCCTACCGTTAACTCTTTTAGAAATATCACGTTTTTGCTGTCAGTGTGTATTGAGGATTACTTGGAAGTACCCGTCACCTTTTAGAGTAACTAAAGAGCTTTTTCTAAGTTATATGGAATAATCTCAGAAATGACATATTTGGAGGTCGAGGGTTTCTTGTATGCTCGATAATTTCATGTATTCACTACTATGGATATTAATTTACTGAGTTTCCTGAGTTTATGGTAATCAGCAGAATTAATTAATATATACATTTAATAGATATATTTTACTATTTCCGAACTGAACAATTTGTATTTGTCAAAATTTTTGAGATTAAGCTTGATAATTTTTATCACTTAGAATATTTGGACAAATGTCTTCATCTTCATCGATATTCTGGCAACGTTTCGACCGAGATATTCTCCCGGCTTCTTCTTGTGCTTCATGTTGACACTGTAAGTCGATACAAAACCTCAAACTGAACCTTTTCTTTAATCAACCGGGGTAGATTGTTCTAAATCGTTAGCCATAAATGAGTACAAGTGTTAAGCGATAGTAAAAATTCCTAGTTATTTTAACTGTAGTTGGGATTGAACCTGCAACCTACAAATGCGTTCACTTAACATGCATTTTTCTTGCAAACATCTAAATCCACTGTGCTATGTGTTCTGCTCGAAGACATGCTCGAAGACATATCGGCCGAAGGACATATCGGCCGAAACGTTGTTAGTATAACAATGAAGACTAAAACAAAAGTTGCAATATTCAATTCATGAAAATAATTTTCATTGGATAGCTTATTTCTTAAGAACACTCAAATCCTTTAAATCGTACTTCTGATTAAGTTATTTTTTCTATCACTTCACTCACCTTCCTCAATAGTGGATTGCACATCTCTCATTTCAGCGTAAAATATATGCACACATTTTTTAGAGATTAATCAGAAAATATTGAAGACTTGTTAATAATCGTTGGTTTGTTTTCGTTTGTTTGATTAATGGAATATGATACTCCATGGCCTTTAAAAACTGATGATTTCAGAAGTGAGACTTCCAACCCAGAATCTAGGAGTACTTCTATCTTCCTCCCCATAATCTCTACCTTACATACCATGTCCGAACCTTGGATAAGATATTTATACTCTTCCGCCCCTTTTCTTTTAGAACTAATACCAACTGGTCTTTTCAAAAGCATTTAATTTACTTACAACCCTTAATTCTTCTTCAGAGACGGTTACGAAAAGTACGTTTAGTGCTTTCCCCATTATGGGGAGTACGACCTCCTTTCTCTATTCTGCAATAACTTCACACCTTCCAAATATCCTCCCATAATCTCAATGCTACTTTTTATTATGTTTATGTCTTGCATAAGTGGATACCAAAGGTTCAGACATTTCCCTTGTTCTGGACCTATGCAGTCTTTTCCCATTAGGATGGCTCCAGCTATTTCTTTTCTTAATTCGTGCTGTAAGGAACGATAGGGTTCTAGATTTATTGTAAAAACTATTAACCACTTTGATCTGGTTATTGTCACCTCGCTTGTTTTACGAAATATTATATTCTGACTATGTTGCAGAGACCATGTCATCACCAGCACACTTAACCGGAATAGGGACTTGAGGCCAGCCATTCTACTAGAAAATAGGGGCTTTATTTAGTCAAAGAAACTAATGGGCGGTCAATTTGTCTTAATGTCGGGTTTCCGCTAAATTCCACTTAACTATATAAATAAAACAAGATTTTTATACGTATTTATATCTACACTCGTACGCATATATGTACACTTCTACCACCGAATGATAAGGGAAGATCCTATCTACCAACAACATTTAGTTCCCCAGATAGGCAGGGTCATAACTAGGCCCTCGTAAATCATCATTCGTTTTGTTTTTGGTTTGTCCGACTTCAGTATGATCTCCCTTCTTACTCTGGTACGTTCTTAGTACTTCCGAGGTGTACTACAGGATGTGTCTTGTTTCTCCCTGTCTATTCTTCGTAATTCTGCAAGAGGCATTTCATCCTCAGTCTCCCAGTTATCGGATTAATATTTTGCGGGATTTCTTGCATCTTGGGTTTCGATTGAGGTCTTAATATATGAGATATGTTCAACTTTCAGCTCGGAATCTGTTTCTGAGAGAGGTTCAACCTATCTTGTTCTTCTAACCCGTCTATTTACCTCCTTTATTTTAGGGATTTCCCACTCTTCTAATCCCGCTAATTTTAATCATTATCATGTGCTCTTTTAACCTTCCCACTTATTTGATCCCATATTATGAAAGTTACTGGGCCCATTTGATCTATTACTCTATAATAAGGAACTCATCTTTTATCAAGTTTTCCTTGTCTGAGGGGCACTTTCTGATAAACGGTGTCTCCTGCCGAATCGCTCCATGAATAAGAAGTGTTGTGGTACTATATATACAATGTCTGGATGAAAGAAGGGTTTATATCTTTCCCTAGGCGCATTTGTCCGAAAATGAAGGTAATAGCCGAGCTGTAATTGGAATTCGTTTACAAAGATGTCGCAATCCAGTAGGTTAGACACTACGCCACGGAGACGCCACACCAAATGATTGTTGGTATTTATTAAGTGACACTCCATTCAATCACCTTTAACTGTATCAATATGATATCTTGTCGTGGAAATTTGAAGCCAGTAAGGCTACTTTTTAAGAACAATTAGATTTTAAGATTTTATCTACCGGACATTAACACAATGGTTAGAGTGTTCGCCAATGGCCCAGGAGACCTGGTTTCAATCGAGTAATACCAAAGACTCAAAACTGGTACTTGATGCCTCCTTGCTTAACACTCAGTATTATAAGGTACGGATCAAGGGTAAAGTGGAGCTATCCATGGAAAGGAATTGCGCACTCCCCTACATCATTGAGTAGAAGCTATCGAAAAAGGAGCCTTCGGGTCACCCTCGACTATGGTCGCCAACTTTATTTCACTTTACTTAGATTTTATGGAATTAATAGAGTAATTCTTTGTTACAGAGCCTTATGAATGATTCAAGTATCACAGCGATTCCGTCCATTAACGACATGTCAACGAGTCTATGCTTACATTATGCATAGGGATTAAGTAATCGTATTCATACTAGGTGTCTCAGAATAGATGGTACCCATTAATATGATAATAATTTAATACTGAGATAAGCTCAACGGCAGTAATTTTGAACACGTCCTGTAAAAAATGCATCCTTTGTGACTGAGACATTAACGCAATGTTTTCTTTTTAATTTTTTTCATATCAGCTTCCATGACTTGTAATGGTTTTCTGAGTTTCTTGTCTCACTAATAAAGCATTATCATTTGTATTGCATCTAATTTGAGACAGTTTTGAATGGTTTTGTCGTCGGATAAGTTGCAACGCAAAATATTTTTCCTTTCTTGTCCAAGGCATTGGGATCGATGATAAAAAGTTGTTATAGTATACTTTTTTCAAATCTGAAGTAAAAAAGAACACAACACATTATTGTTAGTAGGGTTATTAGCAGTCACATGGTTCTTATATATATTGAAACAGACGATAATTAAGGTCTTTACAGTTGTTTATTAAGACTGTATTTTGCAGACAGTCCCATCGAATATGAATGATTTTTAAACAGACCTATATGATCTAGAGATGGGAACCAAACAGCTACAATTGCTGTTCGTCAGAGTGGATAGGAGAGTAATGGCGATGAAGGAATAAACTACATTCCTCAGAGCATTAAAACGGGAGTCTAACCATCAAATGCAGTGTTGTCTTATACCGGGGACACGATTTTCTTTTCGGTGGGGCTATGATCTGTCAACAGTATATACAGTGAGTCTATTTTAATCATTACTACCAAGATGTTCTTCAATTTTGTGACACACACTATTTCCTGAAAATAAAAGTAAGTAGGTAGTTACAACTGTAGTCAAATGTAGCTGCAGATTAAAATAGTAACATTTTGCTGATCTTCTTTGAGAAGGGGATTATGTATTTATAGAATAAAAAAAATTATACAAACGTTTAGTCATTCTGTCATTCAACACGGCATGCTGGAAAAGAGATCTTTTATCAAGATATCAGAAGATGGGATGGTGCCATTGAAAGCTGAAGTGAATTCGTCCATTTTCCTGACTTCGTTTGCAAGTAGAAAACTGTGAGACCAACTCTGAATCTCGTGAAAAGAAACTGATTATCTAATGCTATGTATACATATATACGTATTTGTGAGTGTGGAGTCTAGCCTTTCACTTCTTTAACTGAACAATAGAGCACTCATATGACGTACGCAACAGGATAACCACTTTTTCTAATATATATAAGTACACTCCCACAATTTTTTTTGTTGTGTTTTAAAACAATGCTAATTTTCTTATATAGAAATACCCTGGACGGGCTTGCTGTCAATCGGAATTCAGTGAAAAACAGCAGTTACTACTGAAAATCTGGTAAAATGATAACATGTTAGTCATAGAAAAAGAAGAAGGAGAGGAGGAAAAAAGAAGAAGGACTCTAAAGGGAACGTTATCTTACCTTAAAAGATACTCTTCCACGCACACCCCACAATATTAAAAGGAAAGTGTCCCTGTGGCGCAGTGACTAATGTGCAAGTCCTGCCTATAGGCCCGCTATTACGTTCACTTTTGGACTAAAACCATTTTGAAAGAGATAAAAACCCTTATCCACCATGATATTGATTAAATAGTACACTACTGTCTTTCTACAAGGATTGCTTTGACATTAAATAACCCACGAAGTTTGATAAGCCATAAAATGAAAAAACCAAACCAAACAATACTGAATTGCATAAGCACAAATGCTTTCACAAAGCAAACAAATAAAAGAACTCAAACTGTTACATGGTCCCATCATAGAGCTTTACATTTATATCTTTCGCAGCAAGCTATTATCTCTCTACCTCTTTCGGTAATCGCCGTGTCGAATCCCTGTCGGGCGTCATCTTTGTTCTAATTAGGGTCGTCTTGTTCATCTCACTTCAGTGTCATCTGTCAGTTTAAGCCGGTGAGACCAATAACACGAGACTACATTCTAATACGCACTTAAATTATTTCTTAGGGACAACTTTCATCTTACCCGTCACGATCGTTACGGGGAGTTGACGAGCATGGTGAAAAAACTCGACCGTTCCATTCGAACGCTAATCAGCAATTGATTTTAAGTTGTCGCTATCTTCAAAACTTTCTGTGATTTTGTGATGTGGTGATGAATAGGAGCCATGCTCTCAGATTGACTTTGAGTTACCATCCATCTCTCAAATCCATTTTTTTACCCCTCATCTAATATTCTGTTACGATTCAACCAACCTATTATGATAAAAAGAAAGAAAAATACAACTCAAGAAACTAATAACTTACCGACAGGAAACTTCAGAATGCGTTACGAAATAAGAGTTAAAATTTTAAGACTACCATTTAAGACTCTAATCAGTAAAAAGTCATTTAAATTCAAGAAAATACATGAAATACGTTTGGATTTCTTGATTGGTTGTTTGGGTTTTATGGTATATCAACCTTTGTAGGTTATTTAACGCTAAATCCATTTTTATGTAAATAATCAGTTCTATTTCAAAGAATTCAGTTAGGCATAAGCACGCAGTTTAAATATAAGTACAGTTTAATTGTGAAAAACATTTCTATTTCAGGCTATTCAGTTTATTCATTAGTTCTAATACAACTAATTCAGTTTAGAATGAGTACAGATTTTGTTTACACACAGTGAAATGTCAAAACAGTTCTATATTAAACAAATCAGTTTAGTGTAAGTAGAGTTTCAATGTCAATAAACAGTTCTATTTTTGTAACGCTACCGCCCTCGCCCCCACACATGTTAACTTTCTCTTCTAACCATTCCACTTCTTAGCCGGCCGGTGATCAACTAGTGGTCCGAGGGGGGTAACGCAGATTTCTTTACCGCTACAAGAATACGATCGGGGGACAGGAGAAAATAAAACAAACGAACAAACACGAACAATGCTTGGGGTAAACTCAGAGCAGAAGGAGAGTATGCAACACTACATGCATGTGCGGACTAACGCTAGCGTGGGTTACTAGCGAAAATTCCACAAAGCAACTGGAATGCCGACATTTGACTCAATCTTCTTCGCTGGACCCTATCTTCTCTGCTACTGTCTCCGGAGTCGACCGCATCTGTCCGTGGTTCCACGCCAACTCTCTCTGCTGTCCCGTCGCCAACTCGCTGCCAGCTCCTTTGTCCAGCCAACTCTCTTTCGTCTCCCCTTACCACTTTCGGATACCGCGAGATTTCAGGTCCAAAAACCCTTTGTCTGGTTTCGCGCCAAAACAGACAAAGGAATCGTCTGCTTGGCGGGCCACCTATATAGTATTACATTTTAAACAATTCGGTTTAGCATAAACGCACAGTTTAAATGTAAGTACGGTTTAATTGTAAAAAAATATTTCTATTTTAAGCTATTCAGTTTAGTCAAACAATTCAGTTTAGCATAAGTATGCCATTAGTTCTATTTAACCCATAGATAGGGCCCAATCAGGTGCTACCACATCGGGACAGAGTGGACCAGGGAGCAATTGCAATGAAAGGATACTCCGCATTCCCCAAAGCTCCAGCATCACTGGCACCTCGCCGTCAGATGGTTTAGTGCGAAATCCAGTACACTCATTGGGGTGGGGTCTTACCCTTCTGCAGAGATGCAATCATTGTACTCTACAGCCCCAGCCGCCTGGGCAACCTATCTTTGTGTTAAATAGATCAGTTTGACATTTAAACTAAGTTCTAACAAATGACTTAGATAAATTGAATTGTTTGAAATAGAACTGTTAGATCATCTAACTATGTGTAAACACATAACTGGTGATTAATTGAATTGTTAGTGATACATACCAATATTTAAAACACTGTGCAAACGAATGAGCAATATTGAATAGAATTACTAGTGGTAATAGCAATACTTGAAACTCTTTAATTTTGAGCTCAGGCTCATTTAAAAATGTTATGAAGAAAATATGTTTAAAAATCATATTTGAAATATTTATATATATATATATATATAGGCAGCATTTATTCATTGAATCATATTTGATTGATGGCAATAGATATTTTTGCTTATAAGGAAAAACTACAGATTCTCGAGGAGATTAGGAATATACAAGTCAAACTTAATAGAATTCATTTTGAAAACAATGCTAATGTACTTAAATGTCTTTAGCTACTGACATTATTTAGAGAAACAAATTCGAAAAGTTAACGCTACACAATATAACAGTACAAACGCAAATTTTTACAAAGTAGTAATGTGCGTACAAAGGTTACATCACGTTTGTAATACATCCTCCCCTGATGATGACCGAAGGTTGGGCAGAAAGTATTTGAGAAATAACTTATTATGGAAGGTTTATCAACCAATCCTCGCCGAATATAATAAGATCGATACTGCAATTCGAAAAGATTAACAAAAGATATGTCGACCAAAAATATCTATTATGTTCGATCAAATTTGAATCAAATCAAAGTATAAACATGATTTGGCATTAAATAACAAAAATGGTTTAGAAGCAATAAAACCAAACCAAGCATTGTATTTATACAATCCGTGTAATTATTTTAAAGAGTTTTTTTGCACGCTGTCCTCACGAATCTGAATGATTTATAAACAAATCTTTTTTATAAAAAGGAACTACCACTCCGAGTTTTAGTAGATGTGAAAGTAATGGCAATGAAGAAACATTCCACACTCCCTCGATCCCCAGAAAAGGAGCCTCACTATCAATTGTAGTTTAGTGTAATTCCAAAAATATCCATTTTTTTAATCGGTTGGTAGTTTTAATCTACAAAGAATACAGTTAGTGTATTCTAATTGGTCTGGAGTTAATGTCAGTAAAAATTGCAAATTCATTTGATACGCATTACATTAGCCAATTATTGCATGACGTTCATTTCTTTCAGTCGTAGAAACATTAAACAACCTGGTTGCGGGGCGATTCGTTTTGCAGCATCTTTACAATGCATTTAAGATCCTTTAAAAATAAAACCAACACATGGTAATTGTGACTTGAAGTCTTATTCGCGTTTGCAATAAATTATATTGTCTCTTGCAATTGTGCAAAGAACAAGAGACAACATGAAATATTTTCTTCATCGAATTAGATTTTTTCAATAACACCTTACCCAGGTTCACCTTAAAAACTAGAGATCTTTGATGAATTGGATTTAATTGCTGTCGTAAAAATATCATTTTAAAAATCCAATGACATACAAAAAGACATGAAAATGTCAGAAAAACTGACTTGTTTTAATCAAAATTCTGCATTTTTCTCTTTCTTTATTAAAGGTTACATCTCCTTTTCGTGACAGAAGTAATTCGTCTTTACACACACACACACACACACACACACACACACACACACACACACACACACACTTGTAGATGGGTAGATAGAGAGATAGATAATTTTTAGTTAGATTTGTGCTTTTTGATAAAAAATTTTCAAGAATTTTCAGGGAGAATTTGGACTGAAGTCTTCCTCATTATACTTCATAGAAATATATTTTTCCTTTTTTTTGAAAAGTTCGCTTATATAAATGTGGGCTGGAAGACGATATATATATATATATATATATATATCATCTTTTTGTCTACATTCATATAAGCAATATATATATATATATATATATGTGTGTGTGTGTGTGTGTGTGTGTGTGTGCGTGTGTGTGTGTGTGTGTGTGGCTCTCCTCATGTTCATTTATATACAGACTTTATTGGTCCCTTCATGTACATTTATATATATGCATCCCATCCACACACACACACACACACACACACACACACACACACACACACACGTACATACACATAAACATGCATATATATATATATATATATATACACACAGACACAAACAAACACACACACACATATATATATATATATATATATATATATATATATATATATTTGTATGAATATCCAGTGTTTTTTAATATCCCTACTATATATTCTTTACATCAAATGCAGATATTTTTCAAATCATCTAATCACTCATGTTTGTCAGCCCAAGATATTCAAGTCAAAATTAACATATTAACTATATGCACTTAGTTAATCGGTTACCGTCTTGGAAAGTGAAATCGCTGATCAAAGTTTAAATACTGAGCGAAGCAATTTGAGCATTACTTCACGAGCATGCTCTAAGAAAAGGCATGAATGTAGAACAGACAAGATTCCTGAGTTGGGTAATTTAGGAAAGGAAAAGTCTGAATTCACATCGGCTGTACTCCGCTTCAATTTTGACCTTGTACCACATCTGTTTCGTGGTGGGAAAGAATGGTAAATGCGTACATCAAACATATGCAACACCTACGTCTTTTTCTGCATCACTAAATATGTTCGCTTATTTCTAACCACCTTACCTTAAAATATTAATCTTGATAAAAGCTTAGCCAAATTGGCAGACATTGTCTCTTGTAGTCAAAACTTCGTTTATCATTCTACATCCTCTTTTTGGCATGTTCTCCCATATTTTTCCCAAAGACAAAAAGACCCACCGCTTACCACAGCAAAACACAGTCATATTCCCATATTATGGCTTCCAGTACCCGTACAAAACCTTCTTCCTTTCTTCCTTCTGTAAAAACGGGCAATGGTGATGTAGTGAGAATAGTTTATCACCGGAAACAACGTGATGAAATGTCTCACTTACATCATGATAATCCCCTGGGTAAGATAAAAAAATGTTCCTTTCTGATGGATCTTATTTTTTTTAAAGTTCGTGTAGTTCCTTTTACGATCCTTTGTTCATATCATTCATGGCTCTTTTTTTAATCTCGTTTTTTTTATTTAGTCTGCCAAGCTTTCTCGTAAAAAGACATAGACACATAAATAAACAATAGCAAAAGAGAGATAAGAAATACTGATAAGCGTAAATGTGTTGATTAACCACGACAGACTCATGAGAAGAGATATTTGACGGACACTTTCAGAGGGATAAATTGACAGAATAGAAAGAAAGTATTTTTCAAGCAAAGGTTTCAAGTAATAAATAATAATACTTTTCAAACAATAACCGTTTTAGATAACTATTCTTAATGCAAATAATTTACCCACAAGTATAATTTTTCAAGATTTCAATAAATTATATGATTATAAGTAATTCATATTAATTCTTTCAAAAGATTTCTGAAAAAGTGATGAAAATAGTCTCAATAATTATTAGAATGGTCTTTAGGACTGATTGACTGACCCATAAGCTTACTGGTTTTGTGATAAAAATAGATAGACTGAACGAGCACAGCATTGCTACAAAAAACAATAGACAGATATAAGTATATATATATATATATATATATTTGAGACATGATAATCTTTCGATGGTTGTCTTTTTATCTCTTCAATAGACGCCACCCTAAAAGATAAGTAGTTTCCTGACTAAACTATTTGATTGTGGCCGTTGCCATGTGGGGGTTCATCCGCCCAGCATCAGGTGAAGCGTGCTGTTGAAACAGCAGCTCTACGGCTACCAACCTTTCATCACTAAAACCATCCAAATAAGATATAAAAGACACCTGAGATACTGCTGGAGAAACAAACACGAGCCCACAAGTGACGTTCTCCAATGGACCCCTTCATACGGGCGTGCCATTGTTGGGTGACCAACAAGAACTTATCTCCGACAACTCTGTACAGACACAGGATGTAGTCTACAAGACCTGCAAGAAACGTTGATTTATAGTGACGAATGGTGAGAGAGTGAGAGAGAGAGAGAGAGAGAGAGAGAGAGAGAGGGAGAGATACAGAGAGATAGAGTCAGGAAAATCTGCCCTAGCTGCGTGACATGATGATTATATATATATATATATATATATATATATATACCCGGGCTGAACAAAATAATAGAAACACCAAGAATCTTTGTATCATAATTGTGAAACTTCTATGAAACCAACAAACGTTTGTTGTTTTGATGTTTTTTGATTTATTATTAATTTTTCTCGTCTATGTTACTAAAATTGTTTTTTTACAGATATCATCAGAAGAAATTAATCAAAATTCATTTAAATGGTAGATCTATCAGACTTTAAATATGGTCAAATAGTTGGTGTTCGTATGGCAGGCGTTAGTGTAACAAGAACCGTAGAATTTGTCGGTGTAGCAAAGTGTACAATCTCAAAGGTAATAATAGCATTTGAGAAAGAAGGAAAAACCTCCTCAGTGAAGCAAAATAAAACAAAAGCTGTCTGATAAGGACAGTCGTAATCTTACACGGATTATTACGAAGGATCACAAGAATACGGCTCTGAAGATTACGGCTGAGCTTAATGACCATCTCGAGAATCCATTTTCCTCAAAAACTGTAAGAAAGGAGCACCACAAAGTCAGATTTCACGGGATGGCTGCAATCAGAAAAGCATATAAAAATAAGTTTGTTTGAAATTTCCCGGTGTTTTCATTATTTTATCTCACCTCTGTATATATTTTGAAATACTGATTAAGGTAGACTGAAAGACTACAGAAATACGCTAGTAAAAGCTGACTGAAACACACACATACACACACATGAAAAACTTAGACCTGAAGCTTTCTTTTTTACTCACAACCCATCTTAACGGTCCCATTGATCAATATATGAAATCTTTCTGCAGAATTATACATGGCATTTGACTGGAGTGGTTTCATGCAGTAGTGTATAAAAAAGATGGAACCGAGGAAAAGCGACCGAATGGACGACAGATACAGAGGGCAAAGTTAAGATCGGAAGAGAGAATGCTGAAGCATCATTTGATCACGGTGCAATATTCATAAAGTTGGATTTGGTCGAGAGCGATAAGTCTTCAGCATGAATGAACAGGACGCGGAAGTAACATTCCCGTGTGATTACGTAACATCAAGAAACGGTAACTGTAAGCATGTAATGACATCAACAACCGAAAGTAAACGCGTTTTTAAAAATTACAAACTGCTCTAAAAATGAAGATGAAAATACCATGTAATATCTGCTTTTAGTTGATCTGACGTATATATATATATATATATATATATAATTATTCTAAATATCCTGTCCTGTGGCAAAAGCTATCAGGTAGCGCAAGGTGTGGTAGTACCACCTTGAACTACCGAAACTGTGTTATCACACCTAGTTGGCGGCTGATGAGAGCAGAGTATCGCACGTGCTTCCACACGTTGTGTAATAAATATATATATATATATATATATATATATATATATATATATATATATATTGCCATTCGAAACCATTTCTGGTATAATGGTTACCAACTTAGGGGATATGGACACAGCAGACCGAGTTCAAATCCTCAACAAGGCTCTTGGCAATTTATACAGGGTTAATACCTTTGGATAAAGTATGATTCCCACTGTTTTCTTTTTATCTATGCGTAAATAGTAAGGCAGGTTGGTTGGTTGGTTGGTTGCGTTTCATGGCATATCAACCTCAGTAGGTTATTTAACGCCAAATCCATTTTTATGTGAATAATCACTTCTATTTCAAACAATTCAGTTTAGTATGAGTACACATTTTAATCGTCAAAAACATTTCTATTTAAAACTATTCAGTTTATTCAAACAGTTCTAATTCAGCTAATTCAGTTTAGCCTAGGTACAGATTTTGTTTACGCAGTAAAATGTCAAAACAGTTCTATAAATAACAAATCCGTTGAGTGTAAGTATAGTTTCAATGTCAAAAAAGTTCAATTTCAAACAATTTAATTTAGCATAATCAAGCAGTTTAAATGTAAGTACGGTGTCAGTTTAGCATTAGCACGTAGTTTAAATGTAAGTACAGTTTAATTGTCAAAACATTTCTATTTCAAGCAATTCAGTTTAGTCAAACAGTTCAGTTTACCATAAGTATGCCGTTAGTTCTATTTAACCCACAGATAGGACCCTATCAGGTGCTACCACGTTGGGCTAGAGTGGACCTGGGAGCAATGGCAATGAAGGGGTGCTCCGTATTCCCCAAAGCAAGCCCCAGTATTACTGGAACCTCACCATCAGGTTGTTTAGTGTCATATGCAGGACACCCATTGGTAGGTCTTACCCCTCTGCAGAGGTGCAGTCAGAGGTACAGCCCCAGCTGACTTGGCAATAGTAAGGCAGGTTGGGATTTTCAACCTTTGTATGTCAAATAGTATAAGAGAAGGAAAACTATGTTAAACCCTGTTAAACGCTGCTTAAAAATTGACCATGTGTAGCATACTGTTCATGCGTAGGGGTTGATACATAAAAGTATATACATACCAATCTGGTGATAAGGATAGTAAACAAGTATTAACTTGCTAGTATGGATGGATTGTCGGACAATTAAGACATTTTACTGAGAAATTGATAAAAACCGAATGAACTGCTGTCAGGCTAATAAGTCAGTATTGACAGATTAGTAACAATGAATACTTTAATCGTTAATTGATAAGTTTAACTAGAGAGGCAGGTAAATGAAGGGTAACGGAATACTAAATCCACATTGACTGACCAGGTGTTAAAGTTAGAGGAAAGGAATAAACATTAGAGTGGTAAAGACTGACAGGCAGACGAGTAGGCATATTTAGACTGACATAGTGAGAAGAATGAATGGACTGAACGAATGTTGAAATAATGAACAGATGAATTAAGATACAGATAAATATAAATATTCAACTGAATTGTAGATAAGGGTACATTTATGGTTGGTTGGTTGGTTGGTTGGTTGGTTGGTTTTACGGTATGACAACTCTTGCTAGGTTTTTAAATGTCAAAATCAGTCTTTATCCTGCAATGGTTATAATTGATAATAATAATAATCATTTAGAAACAAATATATGCTTAACAAGTATTTTTAATGCAAATAATGGATTTATGTTTTCTTAACTAACATTAATAGTTTTTAAACAAATAAATTTGGGACATTGATGGGACCCTGAGAGGTAATACTACTTTGGGTAAGAGTCGACCTGAGAGTAATGGCTAAAAGAGTAAGCTACACTTTTCAGAGTTCCAGTGCTTGAGCCGCACCACAACATGTAGTTAAATTGATATGTTTGGAAAATTATTAGCATAAGATAGGCATATTTAAAACTTCTAACTGGCTGCAAAAATTGTATAATATTATAGACAAATAAAAATACTAGATTTAATAACATATAAGTAAACAAATATAGCGTTGAAAATATAGTCTTGTTTATAGTTAAACATTTCTAAATCAATCAAATTATTGGCATTAAACAACCCACAAGAGTTTGACATGCCGTTTAAAAACAAATCAAATTTAGATATAAACATAGTTCAGCCGTTCACATATACCCGACCTCTTCACAAGAGCAAGGTTACATTTTTAGTGGATTTAACAGTTTTTAATTCTGAGTTTTCCATCTCGGAGAACTGTTGCCATACCAAGGTTGAAGAGCTCAGTCAGCCCAACTATTTTCCTCGAACTGATGAGAGGATAAATGGATTTAAACCTATCTCATGGCTATTAAGTCGGTGTGAAGAGTAAACAGTCTTGTCTCGGAACTGAACACGGGTTGCCAAGTCCATTTCCTATGACGGTAACCTGAACGTCTCCATTCGGTAGCATGCAATGAATTGCAGCATGGGTGACAACGATGTGCCGGAAAATCCACGTTCAAGACAGCTCTGAACTCATGAAAAGAAGAGCATCTCAATCAGCTCATCCACGTGAAACTGCCTGATGGAATATGGACTATGTAAACAGGGCTTTTTTTAATAATTATGCCGTCCTGTTACATTTTCTGTTGAAGTAAATGTTGGAATGTATTCCATAAAATAACTGACACAATGATGATAATACATATACTGATTGACTAAACAACGTTTTGCAATTCGAGATTGCCCGACATTTGTGGAGAAAGGTTGACCAATAAAAATCATTGTAGCCTTGTAAGAAATGATTATTGTTATAAGTAAAATTCGTCGACCATAGTGGAGGGTGATCAGAAGGCTCCTCTTTGAATAGCTACTACACAGAGGTGTAGTGGGGAGCACTACTTTATTCCTTGGATTGCTTCACTTTACTCTTGATCCTTAACTTATAGTGCTTAGTGGTAAGCAAGGCGGCATCAAGTACCATTTTTTGATTCTTTGGTATGACTCGACCTGGGATTGAACTCCGGTCCCCAGGACCATTGGCAAACACTCTAACCATAATGCCAATGGTGTGATTTAAAAGCACAATAGCTGAAATGTTGAGCTCTTGAATGATATAGTGGAAAAGAGAGATAGACTGAACTAGAACTAAACTGTTAGTAAGAACAATGTGAGAGACTGATAAGCATATATAATCAGACAGTGATCAGAATAGATTGACTGAATGTGTATTGGGGTGATAATAAGACTGCTAAGCATGTATAGACGAATATAGTGATCAAAACAGATAGATTAAACAAGTATTGAAATGTCTGTAAAGATGGATTGACAAATAGATTAGCACTGCAATCAGAATTGAGATACTGAACGAGCATTGAAATAATAGAAAGGATGGAATTTTAGAGTTAATCATATAAGTACTGAAATTAGGATTAGAATATAGACTGAACGTTTATTGGAATGCTAGTAAGAACAAACAGATAGCATAAACAAACATACAAGGGTCAAAATAGAGTGAACAACTATTGAAATGCCTGTAAGGATGAATTGACTGATAGATACGCATGTTTAAATTGGCATAGTAGTCAGAATCGAATGAATAAACGAGTATTGAAGTTCTGTTAACGATAGATTGACGGAAAAGTACGTATAGAATAGCATAATGATCAGAATAGACAGAATGAATGACAATTGACAGACTAATGATAAAGAACTTTTTAAAAATATTCTTTAACAAGCAAAAGAAGTAAAAGCAACTTTTAATGAATTTTCTATTTCCAGAATCAAATCCTCGTTAAACACCAACGGTTTAAAATGAAAAATATCAACAACGAAAAAAATATTTAAAAAAAAACAACTAAAAACAAGCAAAAAACCAACCAACCAACCAACCAACCAACCAACAAACAAACAAATGAATAACTTGAATTATAGAAAGAGAATAGAATAGGATGTAATATAAACTTATTTTTGGTATCTCAACTAATAAAAACATAATATAATTATTCATTGTCAATTAAATTAGCCTGCATTTTGCGAAAAAAAATAGTTCTACCAGCAGAAAAATGGGTTCTAGTCGTTTAAATGCTGCTATGAAAAGAGATGACTAACGAATAAAATTTGCTGTTCCTATTGACGGAAAGAAAGCGCTGACATAGTTGGCTAAAAAGATTAAAACTAATGATTAAAAGACTCTGATACAAAGTATTATCACAAGAATTCTCAAAATATTGAATCATGTCAAAAATATATGCTTAGAAGCCTTAATTATCAAAAAGGAATGTCAAGGACAGGTTGCATATTGCGGAAGAATTTAGAAATTCTGTGATTTAAGAGCATAATGCGAACAGATAAAATATGGCTATATATATACCATTCTAGAGATTATCCGGAACGTTGTCTTAGATCAAGTAAAAGACTTTTCCAGAATCTCTGAAACAACGGTTAAACTCAGATATAGTATAATAATGGAGTGAGAAGCTTTCTCGTCTTCTGGAATTAGATAACTAATTCTATGCGACGAGCATACTAATGCTAAAGAATATATTAATATTCTTAAGAAAGAAACACTACCAATTATTTATAACATGATATTATTTTTAGACATGATAACACACCTCTTCATACAGCTAAATTGAAAAAAATGTGGCAATCTGAAAACTCATGACAGTTTTTGTTCTGGCCGGAAAAGAGTTCAGATTTGAATTTATTTAAAAATATTTGGAGTATAATAAAATGAAAGCTTTTTGGTAAAATTCTTTCTAATAATGATACGCTTTAGAAAACCCGTAGGAATAAGTGGGAAAACATTTCTTTTGAATAAGGTAAGAAACTGGCTGACGAAAGGTAAAAAAGAATCGCTTTTCTCAAGAAATCCCATATTAAAGCCTTCTTATATTAAAATGAACTTTATAAGACAACATTTGATATGTCTTCTTATTTTATTGATCTTACTTATATTAACACTTCTTCAACAAAACTATAAATATGACCCAGGGTTAATTTTTTTTTATCCACTTGTATATGTAGTTATAAAACTTTATAAAACTTTATAGACCTTTTAAACGTTGGGGATTGGATAAAAATCCTTTTATATTCCGCGAAATTACATAGGCGAAAGAATGTTTGTATTCTAGTTGGCCGTGGAACCCACAATTGACGATGAACAGAATTATGCAGTGAGGAACCAACAGATCAGAATTCATATTTAGGTGATACAGTGGTAGTATAAAGTCATTAAGATCGCCATTACATTCGTTTTCTGGAACTTAATTAAGATCGCCATTACATATATATATATATATATATATATATATATAGGGTGATACCCCAAAAAACAGAATTAGAATTATTTTGCTTTATTTTTGTGGAAATAATAAAATGTTTATGGTTTCTGTTTTTTGGGCTCACCTTGTATATATATGTGTGTGTGTGTGTGTGTGTTTGTGACCGTGCGTGCGTGCGCGCGTACGTGTGTGTGTGTGTGTGTGTGTGTGTTCTATTAACTATTAAATTACTTAATTATTTCATTAAAATTGTATAAAAACTAGCTGTGACTGCATGTAATATATCTGTGAAATAGTCTTAAGTCAGAATCCGAAAATTATAAGAATAGCAAACCAAAAGAATGTTCTGAACAATTGTGCCCATTAGAAAATAAATACTTAATTAAAGATGATATTTCCTAAGTAACATTTATGGGTAGATAACAGACAAGAGAAGATCTATGTTACATCGGCTGAGCAACCGTGGAAGGAAATATAGAATAATCACTAAGTTTCCTTCATGAATCAACGCTCCGCCAATTGCAGAACGCTAAGTACACCAAGAAATATAAAAAAAAGATATCGTCAAGAACCAGAAGTTAAGTGGTCTATATTCAAAAGCTTGTTAGGAGGGTTCAAAACATTGTAAATTGTGCTTCGTAGGAAAGTATATCAAGTTTTCCGATTTGTAGCAATGCTGAATAACATAGAGTCATTGGAAGCTAAATGTCACAATTTCTCATATATATATATATATATATATATATATATATATATATATAGAGAGAGAGAGAGAGAGAGAGAGAGAAAGAAAGGAAGAAAGATAGAGCCAGAGAGAGCCAGAGAGAGAGAGGGAGAGAGGAGAGAGAGAAAGAGAAAGGTCGGGAGATTTTGAGAGAGAGAGAGATAGCGAAACAGAGTGAGAAAAGTATATGTGTGCATCTGTATCTCTGTGTTTGCGTGTGTGTATAAGAGAGACATAGAGGGACAGAGACAGAGAGTTCAAGACATAGAAGTTTTACATCATACATAGATTTGGACTTGCCTATCAGCAGGGCTTAGAATACGCAATATAAATCCTCGGCAAAGTGGTAAGACCCCTAAAAATGCTTGTCCTGATTATGACTCTAAACTACGTCAGATGGTGAGCTCCAGTTCTGGAGATATGAAGAATGTGGAGTAACTGTTCATTGCTATCACTCACGGTTCCATTCTGCCCTAGAGTATTAGTACCTGTTCAGGTTATATCTATGTATCAAATAGAACTTTTCAATAATTTGCAAAAGAACAAGATTATTAGTAACTTGAACTCATACAACTCTGGGCAAATCATTGGTAGTAGATTAGTATACTTTATATCATGATACCTTGTGCAAAAAATAACTTTTAAGGAATCACAACTCAAAAAAATTAAATAAGAACATACAATCAACGTGATTAGTTAACGTCTCGCCATAAAGTAATCCTAGACAAGCTCATTCGAGGTGCTTTCAATAAGTTTTCAGACATTTTTTGTAAACGAATTTAAATTTGTCGTAGACTCTTGAAAATTTAGTATCTTATTGCTATACATCCTATGAGATGACTGACCAATGTTTATGATTTCAGGTTCAAATAAACAGCTACAGCAGCAATTGGAATACACCTTACTAAAGCCTGATTCTGTTTTAAACTTGGAAAAAATGTCACAGTAACGTATAGAATGCTTCAGACTGCTTTTCGACCATCTTGCATAAATCAAGCATCAATTTTTGAGTGGCATAAGAGATTCAAGGAAGCCAGTGAGTCTGTGAGGGACAATGAGAGGTGTAGGAGGATTAAGGAAGTCAGAACACCAGAGTCGATTGGCCAAAGGGTTAGGGTTAGGGTTACTATATTGAGGTTGTAAGGGAGTTCAGGAAGAGATTCATAGGGAAGAGGCCAGCACTCTTCAAATCGGCTCAGTGGCATTTCCACCAGGACAATGCATCACTTCACAACTCCATCCTCGTTACAGGACATCAGGACAGTTCCGCAGCCTCCCTATAGTCCAGACCTTGCTCCCTGTGACTTTTGGTTATTCCCTAACCTCAGAAGCTGTCGTTATGAGACAATTGAGGAGATGAAAGAGGCTGTGACGAAGGCCATTGACACGCTCACACAAGAGGACTTCCATGGGGTCTTCCAGAAGTTATTGGAACGATACAACTAGTGCATTGTAGCCGGAGGAGATTACTTCGAAGGGGACTAGAGTTTCATGTGTGTACTATCAATAAAAATGTCCATACGAAAAAATTCTGGAAACTTATTTAATGATCCTCGTATGTTTGTATATGTGTGCTTGTGTGTATTTATATATATATATATATATATATATATATATATATATATATATATATAGGACTGTTCATATTTATCTATCTATCAATCTGAAACTGTTCATTCCTATATATTTATCTATCCTGTTCTGTTCATCTCTTTCTATCTATCTATCTATCTCTCCATCCATTTTATCTATCTATCTATCTATCTATCACGATAGATATATCTATGTATATCTATATCTCTCAATATAAGATAGAGATAGAGAAATAGAGACAGAGTGTGAAAGAGTTGAATTTACGAGGAAGCAGATTAAATAACATTAGGGAAAGGCCGATAATGACAGATGACATTTTCTTGAAAACAAAGTTTATAGAAAGAGTGCATGTAGAAAATACGAATTCTGGTGCATTGTCAGCCAAATTTAGGATTGTCAAATCGATCTTTCTAGACCTGTGGAGATTTTTCTCAGTCAATTTTTGATAACTTTCTTTTGATCAAATATTATATTCGTAAATACATCGATTATACAAAGTGTATGACTCTATTCTTTAAAATGATCTACTGAAAATTCCTGAAAAGTATTGATTGAAGTCCATTCATTTATTTTTGAGAATACTCTTGCGAAGCAGTTTTGGTGAGTAAAGGGGATAATTATACCACTTGATATGACTGAAAAAAAAAATACAGATGAAATGAATTGGAAATATTTAAGTAAAGATGGATTGTGAATGGGATATGAAAAATAAATGAAACTGTTATATATATATATATATGTATATATATATATATATATATATATATATATATATAAAGATAGATTTGATGGATAAGGAACAATTTTTGTCAAACTGTTTCTATGGCTATAGAAATAGGTCTCATCATAATTGGAGGAACGTTGAAACATGTTAAAAGGATTAAAAGAATAAAAGTTAATAGTATTGACATAGTAAAATCCATCTCTTTCAATCTTTATATATATATATATATATATATATATATATATATATATATAAGTATGTGTGTGTATGCATGGGTGTTTGTTGGTATAACAGGACATGTAGAAGTATATCAGTTGGTTATAATTTAATATCTATAAGTATATTCAGAAGTGTTGCATCTCTCTGACTCTTTCTCTCTTACTCTCCTTTCTGTCTCTGTCTCTGTCTCTCTCTCTCAATATATATATTTCTCGGGGCTATAGTTATTTTCTATCTATAGCTATAATAAGGGAAAAAAAGATGAGTGAAAATTGTATTTCTTTGAAATCTACAAACCGATATGCAAAAATCAGAATGCGGCCGGATACAACATGAAAACTAAACAGGTAATTTTACTAATGCATTAATCACCTTCAAATGGCTTTTTCAAAAATTACTTTCTTATTGCTTTAAGTAGCTGATTAAGAGCCGAAATTTAATTTAAATCGAAGGGATTATTTAGTAACAGTTGGTTGCTTGGTGTTTTATGGCATATCAACTCTTGCAGGGTAATTAATGACAAATTCTGTAAATATATATATATATATATATGTATATATATATGTGTGTGTGTGTGTGTGTGTGTGTGTGTGTGTGTGTGTGCGTGTGTGTGTGTTTCATTCATGAACGAATAATTGGTTTTGGTTTGGTTTTATGGCATATCAACCATTGTAAGTCATTTAATTTCAAATCTATCTATCTATCTATCTATCTATCAATCTATCTATCTATCTAGTTCTACTTCAAACAATTCAGTTTAGCATAAGTACGGAATGTAAATGTCGAAAACTATTATGTTTTAAACAATTCAGTTTAGCATGGGTACACAGTTTAAATGTGAAAACAATTCTCTTACAAACAATTCAGTTTAGCATTAATACAGTTTTTGCTTACTGTGACGGCAAATTGAACTAAAATCCCAAAATGGGACTTTATTTTCGCACGTGTGAAGACGGGGCAGGTTGGCACTTGATCCCCTACAGAAATAAGTCCTGTTCAGAGTTCTTTTCTCAGGCAGATAAGAACTGGCATATTACGTGAGGGAATAATTTAAGGCCAGACTGACCGCCGCTGGCAAGGGGTTCCAAATTTCACACTATCACACACCCACCAGGTCGCTTTCTTCTTTCCCCGAGATAATGGAAGAAAGTGAGCCTATAGGTCTTAGTTGTAATAATATTAATATTGCTACAGTGGTAGTCGGTAACTCCGGTTTCCCGTGTGATACTTTAGGAATTAAGAGGACAGTTCTAAGCAAGATAATATAAAGCGAATAGAAGCTGAAAGGAAAGCATGGAATAATAACATAGACCACATGGTAAAATTAAAATACATAAGTTCTTTACTACGGTTATATACATATATATGTTCAAAGTGTCAAAAATATATAATAGGATAGTCCATGAATATAAATGTCTTTTCTTGGCTTTTATCCTTTTTCAAATTGAGAGAGAGTGGTAAACAAAAATTTGGGTGTAAAGGGAAAATGTCCCAAAGTTACTTATCTTATTTTTTGACGGGGTTCCACTGGAGAATTTCTCTTCTTTCACGGGCTAGTAGACTTTGTATTGCTTTTAATGCTGGCTTGAGAGACTCAGGTCTCTCATGTCTCAGTCTTTTGTCTTTAGCCCGGAGTGAAATGGCTATCGTCCGTCTGCCACGAGACTTGTCCAAAAACTAACTACTTTTTTTGTATTTTTCCGTTGAGGGGAAGGGGACCCTACTTCCGTTTGGGGTCCCCCCACCAATCATTTGGCTTCATTTTCTCCTTCCCCTTCCGATGTCCGGCGACCCAAGGTCACTTAAGTGCAAACATCTGTGTGACCCACAATCATTTCTAACGGTCACTTTTTGACTGCTAGATAATGTTAGTTCAACGGGGGGGGTATCATTCCCACCTCCTCGTCTTCGTGAGCCATCACGTGACACCTCCCTGCTTAAGAGAAGAAAGGGAGATGAATAGAAATATCATAGAAAAAAAAAGGCAATTCAATTCACTGTTCTTTCTCCTTTTCTTTCACTCTTTTTTTTTTTCTCTTTTTTTTTTCTCACTTTACTTTTCTTTCATCCCCTTTCTTCTTCACGCTTTGACGAATTCTTTCCTTTTCTTTTTTTTTTTCGTCCTTCCTTTTTTTCACTATAGAGGAAAACAATTTCTCTTCTCTTTCTTTCTCTCTCTCTCTCCCTTTTCTTTTTCTTTAATCTCGTTTTCCTTTCCTTCTTTTTCTCTCTCGGCTTTTGGCCGTATAATATTTCAAATCTTGAGGAGGTAAGTCCTTCTTTCTTTCTTCGTCACTTTTGACGACTTTATAATTTTAATTGTCAAGCTTTGGGGAGAAAACTTCCTTTTCTTTTCTCTCTTTCCCCTCTCCGTCACTTGTTGACGCACAGCTTTCTCGTCCATCTCATATTTCAACATTGGGGACGAGAATTCCTCATTTTCTTTAGTTTCTCTTTCTCTCTCTCTTTCTTTCTCTCAACAACTATGAAAGAATATTCTGCTACTACATTTTTGTGGGGCGTTAGAGAAATAAACTTGGGTACTTTAACACCGCGAGAGGCTGTCGGCTACTACATTGTCCTTTCCAGTGATGTGCACGACCTCCAAATTATATTCCTGTAGATTGAGGTACCAAGCTTGCAACTTTCTGTTTCGGTTCCGCATCCTCTCTAGGAAAGTTAGGGGATTGTGGTCCGTATAAACTTTCGTACATTTGGCGTTTGCTGTAATATATATCTCAAAATGCCGAATACTACTTATTAGGGCGAATAATTCCTTCTCAACGGTGGCATACATTCGCTGATGCTTATTAAGCTTCTTTGAGTAATAACTCACGGGGTGCAGGTGACCCTCGTCGTCCTCTTGCATCAGCACGGCTCCTATGCCCTCATCACTCGCGTCGACTGTTAGGTGGAATTGTTTCTCGAATTCTGGCGCCTTCAGGACCGGCTCTGTACTCAAAGTACGTTTTATTCCGTCAAAGGCTTTTTGGCATCTATCAGACCATCCAAACTTCACCTTCTTCTTCAGTAAGTCTGTCAGAGGTGCGGCTTTTCCCGAAAAGTCTTTGCAGAACCGCCTATAATACCCTGCCATCCCAAGAAACCGTCGCAACTCCCTTACGTTCCTCGGGATGGGGAACTTCTGTATATCCTGGGTCTTCGCTTCACTCGGCTTCACGCTTCCATAGCCCACCATGTGTCCGAGATATTTCACCGTTGCGGCCCCAAACTCGCTCTTCGCTAAGTTGATGGTTAGGTTGGCTACTTCTAATTTTTCGAACACCTTCCTCAGGGTTTCGAGGTGATTCTCCCAAGTGTTATGGTAAATCACGATATCATCAATATAGGCATCTACGCCTTCTAAACCGGCTAAGCACTTCGACATTAATCTCATGAAGGTGGCTTGGGAGTTCTTCATCCCAAACGGCATGACTCGGTACTGATAGGTTCCGCCTGGGATTACAAAGGCCGAGATGGCCTTAGCTTTCTCTGTCAAAGGCACGGCCCAATATCCTTTCAATAGGTCACACTTGGTAATGTACTTGGCACGGCCAATTCGGTCTATGCAGTCCTCTATCCGGGGGATAGGGAAACAGTCTGCTCTGGTCATCGCGTTGACTTTCCTATAATCCGTGCAGAATCTCACTGATCCATCTTCCTTCCCTACCAGCACACATGGAGAAGCCCAGGCGCTATCGCTGGGCTCTATTATTCCATTCTCCATCATATATTTGACTTCCTCCTTCATCAGTTTTTCCTTCCTTGGGTTTAGTCGATAAGGGTGCTGCTTCACTGGGGCCTCTCGGTTTAGTTCCACATCGTGTTGAATCATCGTCGTCTTCCGAGGGATATCTGAGAACAAGCCTGGATATTCTCTTATTAAGTTCTTCAGGTCCCTTCGCTCTGATACTGATAGATGATTTAGCTTTTCCTCCATATTTCTCAGAATCATTGAGTTCTTAAGCTTGAGGAGTGGGTCTTTTACCGTGGGCCCCTCCTCCCCTTCCACTGTGTGGCTGTTGGCGGTTACCGCCAGAACGGGCTGTCCTTCTCGGCGGATATATGCCTTCAGTCTGTTTATATGACACACTTGAGACTTCCTTCTTCCCTCTGGGGTGTCTATTCGATAGGTTCTTTCATCGATCTTCTGTGACACCACATACGGACCTAGGTATCGCCCATCAAAGGGGGATCCTCTGTTTGGGGATAGTAGCAGGACTTCCTCGCCTTTCTTGAACTCTCTCTTCTTCGCTTTTCTATCAAACTTCCTTTTCATTCTACCCTGTGCTTCGGATAGATTCCTCCGCGCTAACCGTAGCGCGTCTGATATATTTTTCTTCAGCCGATCCATGTAGGTGACTGTGTCTTCGGATGCTTTTCCCTGTTCCACCCATCTCTCTTTTGCTATTTGTAAGGGTCCTCGTACTGTTCGTCCATACACTAGTTCAAACGGGCTGAACCCTAATGACTCCTGCACTGCGCTCCTCGCAGCGAACAAGACAAAAGGCAAACCGCTGTCCCAATCCTTCTTCTGTTCGGCACAGTGAGCCCTTAGCATATTCTTCAGGGTGGAATGGAATCTTTCAAGCGCCCCCTGCGATTGAGGGTGGTAGGCGCTGGACTGTATGTGCGTAATTCCCAGTTGCTCCACCACTCTTTTAAAAAGTTTTGACGTGAAGTTCGTCCCCTTATCGGTTTGTATCGTTCGTGGTAATCCGACTTTCACGAAGAAGTTTATCATGGCTTCTACCACCTTCTTGGTGGTTATTGATTTCAGTGGGACTGCCTCTGGGAATCTCGTCGTGGTACACATCAACGTTAAGAGATATCTGTTCCCTGCCTTTGTCTGGGGCAATGGACCCACACAATCTATTAGGACTCTGCTGAAAGGCTCCTCTGCCGTTGGTATAGGCTTCAATGGGGCTGGGGGGATCTTCTGGTTCGGTTTGCCAGTGCTCTGACATATTTGACACGAGCCGCAGAACGTTTTGACGTCCTTTTCCACTCCTGGCCAATAGAAGTGTTCCAGTAACTTATTTCGAGTCTTTGCTACACCTAGGTGACCGGCCATAGGCACCTCGTGCGCCAAGCGTAGCATTTCCTCGCGATATTCCTTCGGCATCACTAGTTGCCGGAACACGTTTTGGCCTCCGTCCATGGAGGCTTTCCTCGACCTCCATCTCCTCGTTAGAATTCCGTCCTCGAGGTAATAAATATTCGAGAATTTATTCCCCTTGCTCCTTCCAATGAGATTGTATAACTTCTTTAGACTTTCGTCTCTTTTCTGATGGTTGATTAATTCATCTCTCGGCTTCCCAAGATGCGGGAGTTTCCCTTCTTCACCCGCCGCCTTTCCCCTCTGTGCGCAGCTACGTAGGTTATATCTCGCACGTGGCTCTGCCGCCATCTTGCTTTTTCCATTATCGGCGTTCCCTTCCGCCATCTTGTTTCCTTCATTTTTGGCGCTCATTTTCGCCGGCTTTTTCGGGTGACACCCTTTTGTTTCTATCTCATTTCCCAGTATGAGGGAAATTCCTTTCATAGGTAGCTTGTCTACCACACCAACTTTAATTGGTCCATTTTTCCACTGGGACTTCAGTGTTATTTTACACAGCGGTATTTTTACCCTCTTTCCGCCGATACCCTCTATCATCACAGTCTCACGTGTTGCTTCTATTACTCTTTTAGGTAATTTACTTCGCAGAAGTAACGACTGAGATGCTCCGGTATCTCGTAAAATTGAGACTTCCACTGGTCCTCCGTGTGGGCCTCTTATCATCCCTTTTTTCGTCCAAGGTCGATAAGACTTGTCTATTCTAGCGGTCGTGACAGCTCCCTGTGGTTTTCTCGGCTGGGTCTGGTTTCTTTCAGGACCTTTTCCTAGCTGGCACCTTATGGCTATGTGACCAGCCTTTCCGCATTTGTAGCAGATTACTGTTCTGCTGCTACTTTGGAAGGTCCTTCTATTTTCTTCCTTAGGTCTTAACTCAGCTTTAAACTTCACTCTATTTCCCGTGAAGGTTTTTTCCTTCGTCTTTCGGTGTGTGAGGATGTACTCGTCTGCTAGTGCGGCCATTTTATAAGTCACGTCGGTTTTCCTTTCACTTAGGTGAACCCTGACTTCTTCTGGCACACAGTTTAAAAATTCTTCAGCTAATATTAGCTGCCGGAGTTTCTCAGCGTCTCCGTCTATCCTCTTAGAGTCACACCACTTATCCAGTGCGTTCTCCTTTTCCCGCAGAAATTCCACATAAGACTGGTTTTCAGTTTTTCTCTGTGTTCTGAATTTCTGTCTATAAGCTTCTGGGACCAATTCGAAGCTTTTAAGAACCGCTGCTTTCACCAAATCATAGTCGGCGCAATTTTCTGTGGGCAGAGTTGCATATGCTCTCTGTGCTTTTCCTGTCAGCACAGTTTGGAGTAGCATCGACCAGCATTCTTTCGGCCATCCAAGATTTAGCGCAGTTCGCTCAAAATGTGCGAAGTATCCGTCCACGTTGGCTTCTTCAAATTTTGGGACTAGCCTCGCTTGCTTCGTTACTTCGAAACTGTCATGGCTTTCTTTGCGTCCTCTTATTGCCAAGTCGACTTCTCGCAGCCTTGTTTCTTGCTGAATTTTTATTTTCTCCAGTTCCATTTTATTTCTCTGTAGTTCCATTTGTGCTTGTATTTTAATTTTCTCCAGTTCAATTTCTTCTGGAGTCATTCTTATCATTTCCGTTGGTAGCTCTTCTAATACTGCTTCCTCGAAAACATTTTCGTCGACCATGTGTCTTGCTATTTTTATAACGAGTTCATGTTTCCTCATAGAATTTTCAACATTTAACTCAAGCTTCTCGCCAATTTTTATTATCTCGCTTTTTCTCAGCCTCTCCAACTTTTCCATGGAGGGTTCTTTTAAAAAGTTCTCTATTTTGTCCATTTTTTCTTTAATTTTTCCAAACAGTTATATCAACGAGTAATTTGACTGTTTCAACAATATTCCTTTTTTTCTTTCACGGTCTCCCAGGGTAGATTTAAACGGCAGGAATTGTCACACGACTACTAGCAATAAATATTATTAATAATAATCATTCCGGAAACGAGCCCCCATTTTAGGTCTGGGGTCAGGAATAAAAGATTAAAATATCCCCGGACGAGACACCATATTAGGTCTGCTGACGCGAAATTGCGATAATCCCGAAACGGGACTTTATTTTCGCACGTGTGAAGACGGGGCAGGTTGGCACTTGATCCCCTACAGAAATAAGTCCTGTTCAGAGTTCTTTTCTCAGGCAGATAAGAACTGGCATATTACGTGAGGGAATAATTTAAGGCCAGACTGACCGCCGCTGGCAAGGGGTTCCAAATTTCACACTATCACACACCCACCAGGTCGCTTTCTTCTTTCCCCGAGATAATGGAAGAAAGTGAGCCTATAGGTCTTAGTTGTAATAATATTAATATTGCTACAGTGGTAGTCGGTAACTCCGGTTTCCCGTGTGATACTTTAGGAATTAAGAGGACAGTTCTAAGCAAGATAATATAAAGCGAATAGAAGCTGAAAGGAAAGCATGGAATAATAACATAGACCACATGGTAAAATTAAAATACATAAGTTCTTTACTACGGTTATATACATATATATGTTCAAAGTGTCAAAAATATATAATAGGATAGTCCATGAATATAAATGTCTTTTCTTGGCTTTTATCCTTTTTCAAATTGAGAGAGAGTGGTAAACAAAAATTTGGGTGTAAAGGGAAAATGTCCCAAAGTTACTTATCTTATTTTTTGACGGGGTTCCACTGGAGAATTTCTCTTCTTTCACGGGCTAGTAGACTTTGTATTGCTTTTAATGCTGGCTTGAGAGACTCAGGTCTCTCATGTCTCAGTCTTTTGTCTTTAGCCCGGAGTGAAATGGCTATCGTCCGTCTGCCACGAGACTTGTCCAAAAACTAACTACTTTTTTTGTATTTTTCCGTTGAGGGGAAGGGGACCCTACTTCCGTTTGGGGTCCCCCCACCAATCATTTGGCTTCATTTTCTCCTTCCCCTTCCGATGTCCGGCGACCAAAGGTCACTTAAGTGCAAACATCTGTGTGACCCACAATCATTTCTAACGGTCACTTTTTGACTGCTAGATAATGTTAGTTCAACGGGGGGGGGTATCATTCCCACCTCCTCGTCTTCGTGAGCCATCACGTGACACTTACCCACAATTAAACTTTCAAAACAGTCCATTTACAAACAATTCACTTTAGCATATGTACATTGTTAATTCTATTTAATGCATAGAAAGGACCCTATCAAGTGCTACCACTCTGAGCCAGAGTGGACCTGGGAGCAATTACAATAAAGAGGTACTCCGTATTACCACGGCTCTAACATTACTAGAATCTCACCATCAGATTGTTTGGTATCATATCCAAGACACTCGTTGGGAAAGTCTTATTCCTATGCAATTTGTTTATTTTACAGGCCCAGTCGATTTGGCCCGAATAGTTGGTAGGCAAGTATTTTTCATGATTAGACCTCATTTACTTGTACACAGTTAAATAGTTACATCTTGCTATTTGGAACTTATAGTTCTATTTAGTTTAAATCATTTGTTAGCACCCAGTAAAATGTTTTCAAGTATTGCTATTTAACACTAATTATTCCATAGAACATTAATCATTTATTTGCAAATGATTAAATGCTTTCAGGAATTACTTTGTAACATTAGTTTTTCTATTTATCAAGTGTTCAAATCTAATACGAACAATTTGTAGTCTAATCTATGATTTCAATAACGGATAAAAATAATCTTTTGTAAATGAATGAGCAGTTCTAATTGATCTTAGCAAATGCAAGCCCTTTGAGTCAGAGTAGACCTAAGATTAATGGTAATGAAGGAGAGTAGTCCACATTCACCAAACTCAAGGACTGGAACCCAACCATCAGACACACTTTAGTGTTATACCCAGATAAATCAGTCTTCTTTTTCTCAACATGAATTACCCTCTGCTGGGTTTTTCTTTGCCAAGGGAACAATTTAAAAAATACGGTCAGGTCAGTTATACAGGTGATAGGAATAGACATGAACAGCCGGTGCTAGATTTGACGAACCGGATCAGAAATGCGTCTTCCAACGTGCATTAAGTTCAGTAAGGGCCAAAGTGGAGTGTTACTGGTAACGTAATTATTTTGGCTGCTGGGTTACCGGCTGTCTAGACACCAGAATTCCGTCCACAATCATTACGAGTGGCTTCATGGGGCGGTAAGTTACCCTCTGTAAAGGTGCATTCGAAAAATTTTATTGCTTAAGTCCACTGGTTGGCCAGATGATTAATGACGATAGAGAAATTTTACAGTGATAAACTTTTTTGCATTTTGAAACTATTTTTCAAAAGAAATGTTACTCATTTGGGTTTTAAAAACTGAAGCAGGATCGGATTTGAGTATTTTGTAAAAAATTAGATGAAGTAGACGATTAAATAAACAAGCAAAAAAAAAAACAGGTGTTTTAATCAAGGGTTTTTAGGTAGTAAATTCAGAGAAAAAAATGTGGACGATTTTGGGAGAGATTCAGAAGAGTATTATATGAAAAGAAGAAATTGAATGCGTAGAGAAATTAAATTGCAAGACAAGAAAAGGTAGGAAATGAAAGGGAGAGGGGAAGAGAGAATAAAATACAATGAAAAAAAGGGAAAATAGACAAAGGAAAACAAAGTCATCTGCTTACACTATGAATACTATGAATAAAAACTATTAAGAATGAAAAAAAGAAAGTAAAATAAGAGGGAAGCAAAGTATTTAAAAGCAGAAAAATCGCGAAGGAATGAGAAAATGAATGAAGCAGAAAGGTAGAAAAAAGTAAAAAAAACAAAATGATATGGCAAAGTACATTTTTAGAAGAAGAAGAAGAAGAAGAAGAAGAAGAAGAAGAAGAAGAAGAAGAAGGTTGAGCCGAGAGAAAAGATGGTAGAGGTGGTGTTAGAAATGGGGAAAAAAAGTAAAAGATGTTGGAGAAGAGAAGGGGAAAAAGATGAAGGAGGTAGAAAAAAAGTTAATGAGGGAGAAAGTGAATATCGTGCAGTGGGTGGAGAAGGAAGAGAAGAAAATTAAACTAGGGAAGAAGAAGAAGAAGAAGAAGAAGAAGAAGAAGAAGAAGAAGAAGAAGAAATTAGTAGAAAAAGATGCAAAAGAAATCTATTAGTATTCATAGTATAAGCAGATGACTCAATATTGATTTTTTTTAAGAAATCGGAGGCTGACGATGGAATTTTAATGAGTTTCGCTCGTTTCCCAAACGAATAATTAAAATGATGGTCCCTTGCTGTAAAGCTAGATTGCATGACACTTCCTGATTAAATTCGTTGGAATATCGTTGTCGAGAATTATGTTCAGGAAATTGCATTTCTGGGTAGACATGTTGTAAGGTCATATGAGTTTCCCTAAATATTTGACAGTAAACCCGGATGCTTTGATCGTTAGAGGAACACGACTCTATTTTGTACTGTTTGGTTAACAATAGTATTTCGTCGAGAGAAAAAAAAAATTACCGCGTCTAATTTAATTTTCATAGTTTCATCTCAAAACTGAAATGTCACTTCCTCGTGACGCCTTGTTAAGAGTGTCTGTACCTACAGTGACATGCGTTCAACGACTGATTCTCAAATCAAACGACGGTGTTCGCTGCATGGAAAATCACGTCCTTTTTGAGAAGTCTCACTCGACAGCTGTTTATTTTGTGCATACAAAGATTACAGTATTCTTTGATGCACTACAAACTTTTCTGACCTCTCTCTCTCTCTCCCCACTAATTTTTCTTATTGTTCTATCTATTTCTGTCTGTTTTTTTTCTTTCTATTTTACCTCTCTCTTTCTTTCTCTCTCTCTTCCTCTCTCGCTCTCTCTCTCTCTCTCTATATATATATATATATATATATATATATATATATGGGAAATCTATTAATCTCTATAGTAAAATAAGTGTTCACTTTTCTGCCAAAAATAGGCTCGAGAAGCTGTACTTTTTGTATCTATTTTTCCATTTATCAGCTAATCAGCGAAAGGTATGCATTTCTTATCCCTCAGCTATGGATTAAATACTATGGTTCTTATGTGGTGTAATGGTTATCGTCGTCGGAAATGGACGCGGCGACACGAGTTCAATTCCTGGACGAAGCCCATTGAATTTCACATAGCACTAATACCCTTGGGAAAGGTATGAATCCAATTATTCTCCCTCCAGCTATGGGTAAATAGTAGGACAGACTGAGTTCTTCAGCCTTGGTGAGGCGACTAGTCTAGGAGAAGGAAACCTCTGAATTCAAACCTGTTAAACTCCACTTAAAAATGGACCTTGTGTCATATCCTGCCCGAGCGGAGGGGTTGGTAAATAGGAGCAACTAATTTGCGCTTACCCACTAGTTTCAAAGTTCCAGATACTTTGCGGTCGACAATATTTGACTTGTCACGTAAAATTTGAAGGCTCCAAATCCAAAATAATTTACGAAATCTTTTCCCACCAAGAATGTTAAAGATAAATTAACCAGCTCATTGGTTTTGTGGGTTGAATGTTGAGGGTTCAATCCCAGGTCGCGTCATACCGAACACTTTAAAAATACTACTTGATACTTCCTTGCTTAACACTCAGCAATGTAAGGGACGTATCGAGGGTAAAATGGAGCAATCCAGGGAAAGGATTAGTGCCCTCCCCTACACCTTGGTGTAGTAGCTATTGAAAAGTGAACCTTCTGGTAGCCCTCGACTACGGTCGCTAACTTTACTTACTAGAATCATAGATAAATTGTCATCAACTTTTTATCCTCATTTCGAGCCTACCTCAATTGTATATATAAGCGAAGAAATAAGTATTTCTTCAGTAAGTATAGAATTATTTAACACCTACTCAACAACATTTTAGTTTATTTCTTTTGAGTGGACATTTAACATTATTTTCCTTTATGAAATTAATCTAATTCCAACACCATTAAATTATCTTGAAATTGAACAATTTATTTTCTTTAAATTTTCATAGCGTAAAACGTGTTCGTACTAGTATTCCATCTATCCTATGCAGATATAAGATTTCAGTAACAGCCCCATTTAATTTTAAAGCAGAATTACATTTTTGACTGTATATAGTTACACTCTCACACAAGATCTATTACCCAAGATTTATCAACTCAGACATACTCTTCACAAAATAGTAGACTGAACGTATCATCTCTTTTTTTCTTATAACGCAAACATTACCACATATTTACACTCTGACTAATGGTATCTTTTTTTGCTAGAAAATACTTTTAATTTTTCTTTCTTGAGCACCCTTTTCAATCAATTAAAAGAAATAGCATTTATTAATTTGTAGACAGGAGTCTTATTCCGTTATTAACAACTTTGTTTGCCACACACACACACACACACACATTATATATTAATAATAATAATAATAATAATAATAATAATAATAAGAAGAAGAAGAAGAAGAAGAAGAAGAAGGCAAATACTTCCACCTTGCAAAAAACTAAAAAAGACTATGGAGTTTAAGTTAGGCACTGATACTACTTGTAGTCGTTGCTCTTGGAACAGTCCTCGGAGACTTGGGAGAGGGACTAGAGAGATTGGAAATGAGACCTCAGTAATGTTTACATCGGTTTGAATATTGAGAAGAATCATTGAAACCCGTGTAGGTTTGTTGTCACTCAGACCACTACCGGATGTCGTAGTTAGTATATTTTTTAGAACCTTTTACATCAATTTTCTTAAAGCATATCAAACTATTAATTGTTTAAAAATCTTGAAAAATCTTTTTCCTCCACAATATTTTTCTCCCACAATATTTTTCTCCTGAAGATGACCTAAGGTCGAAACTCGCGGAGAACAATAAAAATAAATACCAAAAAAGAAATATTACTATTCGTCTGATCCCTTTTGCTACATCGAATGTTGGAAGTGTAAAAGATTATACATACGATTGACTCAGACTCTAAACAAATGAGTATACTTACACAGAAGAAACATTAACATAGTTGAAAATAGAAAACTCTACTTTTCAAAACATCTTTACAAACACAGAAATGGCTTGTTTAAAATAATGCCAATGTACCAAACTTACTACTACACAAAAATTTTATAGGTAAATGTAAATATGCAATTAAAAAATTTCACTAGGAAATTTAAATCTACATTAAACAGAACCTTCCCATACACACACAAAGACCAACTCACAAACTCCGATACACAAAGATTGTTTGGGGAGGAGAAAATAAAGGAAAAATACAAACCCCGAAAGTATATAAATATACATGGATTCGAACATTCTCTCATACACACAAACACACTCTAGTAAACATACAAAAAAACCTCATCGACAAATGCCAAAGGTTGTCACGGACAATTTACTTCATCTGGACTTTTACAGACTCGAATCCTGGAATTAAAACGAACCACAACCATAACCCTATCAAAATAGTCATCTCTATAAAAACCAAAGGGGACGCTCTGTAATATAATGGCTGAGGGATTTCGTTTTATGTCTTTGGGTTTAGTTAGGCTGAGAACCTTTCGGCTCAGTGCATGGGTTACTTAGGTGCAACATTAACGCAGGCGTTCATGCGCGCGGGATGAACGGACGTGTCACTCAGAGATGTCACAATAGCCCAGATGAGAAACGGGGCTACAGAGTCGGGTGACGTCACGCACCGGAAGCGCGCGGAGGAGTTTGGGAATTTTGAAGAAAATCAGTTGAGTTGAAAACTAGACACTAAACTAGACACTAAACGAGAAGGGTCGACTTTCGGAGCTCGCAGAGGCCAGACGTATTTGCGCACTTCGGGTGCCGCACGAGATAAGGGTGGGGCAGATGGAAAAGCCAGAATAGAAAGAATATATATCTCTATCCTTGTGTCGAAGAACCTTTAAACTCAAAGGTAATAAAAAGTCTCGTACCTGAACTAAGAAGTTGTAAGTGTTTTTCGTGTATCGAGATTTCTATGTTCTATGTATGTATATATATATATATGAACACTATATGTACCTTTCATGCACATCCGTATATCTGGCTATGGTACAGCTCAAATAAATCAAGTTCATGGTGACAACTTTAAACGTCAGAAACATGTGGTGAAGTAAAAAGAAGATAAATAAATACCTGAAACGAAATTCACTTGCAGACCTATTCATTTTAAAGTATTTACTTTTTTATTTCATTCGATTAACGAAAAAATTATATACCCACTACAAGGAAAGAATGTCGCATAAGGAATACATTATAAAAGATAAACTCACAACTTAATAAAAAGAACAAAAACAAAGTGTTACGGCCACCGGCCATGGTAGGATTATAGTGCAAGAACTACTATGTGGACCGGAAGTGGGGGAAGGCGATTGGCAAGTCTTCGAGCTCTAGCAACAGGGGAAGAAGCAGCCGAGAAGGGGCAAAGGTCTTGACCCGGATAAGGAGAAGACATGCCATGGGTCGAGACAGGGAGGGCGCTTTACCGCCAAAAAGAAACGAAACCCAAAAAGTCAGTTTCGAGCTTCGTCAAGGAAGAGAAAGGTCCTCTTTTCGCGGGGTCCGGTGAAAGGGGAAATCCTTGTCCCAAAATGGCATATAGAAGCATTTAGCTCCGTTGGGTAAGAACCTGAGGCTTAACGTAAAAGAAAAGGGAAACAAAAATTGGTGCCTTGCAACTCGTTAATAGGAGATTAACGAACATAAGAAAAAAAAGAAAAAATTAACAAAAGAAAGGAAAGATAAAAAAAAAAGGTTAGTCAAAATTTTTATCAAGAATAATATCATCATCATCATCATCATATCGCGCTGGTAGCACAGGTCCGTATCAAGACTATTCCAAAGAAACATTTTTGAGGCTGTTCATCAGCAGCTATTTTCGGCGGAAAACCTATCTGGTTAAAAATTTGTACATCCATAAAGACGAAGAGGAGAGACTCTTGTTCTTCGGTGAAAGAAGAAAAAAATACTTTGTCTTATTGGAAGGACCAAGTCAGATACTGTAGGGAGCGACTTGTCCTCCACATTGCTGTATATTTTTTTGTTGTATTCGTTTTGTTCTTTGTTTGTCTGTTGTCACAGTTGTGCTTTCTTTTAAATGAAAAAAATGTATGAATGATACATATATAAAGAAAAGGAAAAAAACAACTCCGCGTTACATTGTTTATCCGGTTCAGAATTCCCCACGTATCCATTCATATCACGTTGACCTCTTTAAACTTCAAACCCTCATTCGTCCGTGGTCTTAGTAACCCACACATAGGACTCCGTCCATATATCGAAAAATTAAAAATACGTGTGGAAACTCGTTACAAAAGAAAAACAAAAAGCTTCTTGAAGAAGACATGAGCAAGCTACATGAAAGAATAGACACAATTACCAAACACCCCAAAAAAGAAATCTACCTAAGCGCACATGAAGTCCCTCATAGAATACTTTGAAAAATTATGGACACTTACGAAATATAGGGGAAACCAACACAAAATAAGAAGCATACAAAGATAAATCGTAACAAAAGGTCGGAAAACTAACAAAATCAAAGAAAAATAACAATTAAAAACCAAGAAACGGTAGCATTTTGTAATGAATTCATGAAAATGGATGATATCTTCATCATTAAGAAAATTCAAAGAGGAAAATATCTTAAGACACAGAGAAACAGAAAAAAATCCAAGCAACACTTAACCTAGAGAAATTAAAAGCAGAAACAGAAATATTGGAGACAAAACAGTAGAAATCAGGGAGCACAGTAATTCCTATTAAAATTATCAGAAAATAATTGCAAAAGACAAGAAGAAAAGTCAAGAAAAATCCTTGATAAAAACACTATATGGTTGAAAAATCTCCCTGAAAAAGGAAAAGAAAAAGAAAAAAACTACAGTAAAATGGATGAAAAATTAAAACAGAAAAAAGACAAAATATATGCATGAACATTCTGAACCAAAACTAGAGAACAACCACATACATAATAATCACACACAAATTACCTCATACAAAAAAATAATGATTCCCCATAACCACCATCAAACACACATAGATTGGCCCAAACACCCGAGAATTAGCAGTCACTCAGTAAAAAGATAGTTTTTCGACGAAAATAATAAAATAAATGAGTCCAACTCGGTACATATCCACAAATGCAGAAGGAGTTAAATGACACCCCTAAAGTAAACAATATAACAGGAGAAAAAATCAATGGAACCACATCAGGGATGAGAACTTCTTAGACAAATCATCCTAGAAATAATAATAATAACACAGGAAACCATTTATAGCCAATAAAAGCAGAAAGTATTTTAGGCAAAAAAACAACAACAAAAAAAAACAAAAAAAGCAGAAACTTTTTTAGGCAATAAAAATAGAAACTATTTTTATCAATATAAATGGAAACCATTTTAGGCAATATAAGCAGAAACTAATTTTAGGCAATATCAATAGAAAACTTTTTGGGTAATGTAAACAGAAACTGTTTTTGGCTGTATAAACCGAATACTGTTTTTGGCAGTATAAACAAAAACTGTTTTAGACAATGTAAACAGAAACTGTTTTTAGGCAATATAAACAGAAACTGTTTTTAAGCAATATAAACAGACACTATTTTAATGCAATAAAAGCTGAAACCATTTTCTGGCAATAAAAACAGAAACTATTTTAGGCAATATAAACAGAAAACATTTTTAGTCGATAAAAACAGTAACTAATTTTATACAAGATAAATAGAAACCATTTCTTGGCAATAAAAACAAAAATATTTTCAGGCAATATAAATTGAAACTTTTTTTGGAAATATAAACAGAAACATTTTTAGGCAATATAAACAGAAACAATTTTTACACAATATAAATAAAAACTATTTTTAAACAATATAAATACAAACTATTTTCTGACAATAAAAACAGGAACTATTTTAGACAATATAAACAGAAACAATTTTTACACAATATAAACAAAAAAAAAACTATTTTTAAACAATATAAATAGAAACTATTTTCCGACAATAAAAACAGGAACTATTTTACGCAATATTAGCAGAAACAATGTTAGGCAATGAAAACAGAAACAATGTTTAGGTGATATAAACAGAAACTATTTTTATGCAATACAAACAGAAGCTCTTCTTCGACATGATTAATAGAAAATATTTTTTGACAATAAAAACAAAAACTGTTTTTAGGCAATATAAACAGTAACTATTTTAGGCAATGTGTAGAGAAACAATTTTTAGGCAATAAAAACTGAAAGTCTTTTTAGACAATATAAATAGAAACTAATTTTAGGCAATAAACCATTTTTATGCCATATAAACAGAAAAAAATATTTGACAACACTAACATAAAAGGTCAAGTTTAAGGAACATATTTGACAAAACCAACAACATAAAACCCAGAATTATAGATCTGTCAATTTACAAAATTAGCAAAAATCTAATCAACAACCAAAAATTAGGTCTAAAATTTTGCCCCACAACAAAAATCAATATAGAGGGGATGAATAGATCTAGACAAATAGAAAAATGCAACAGTAAAAAATACAGATGGCTCCTTAGAAAAAGATAAATCTAAATACTTCCAAGAAGTTAAAAAACTATGGAATGTTAACTGAAAAGAAAAGAAAATACTCAAAACAACCTCTCCTACGGACAAGGAAAAACCTTAGAAATATACAATAATGCCAATATACCAAACTGACGACTTTACATTACTCCTAAATAAAAAAAATAAAAAAACATCATTGGATCAGAGATAAGTGTAGAAGTTAAAAATATAAATAATTAGGAACCAAATTTACTTGTCGACTTGTTTAATTTAAAGTATATATATATATATAAAATTAATTTAAAGTATATATATACATATATATATATATAGAGAGAGAGAGAAGAAGGGCGCATAATTATTTATATATATATATATATATATACACCCACCAACCATAAATATATATATGTATATATATATATACATGTAGAGAGAGAGATAAAGAGAGAAGCATAATGATATATACACACACACCAACCATATATATGTGTGTGTGTGTAGAGAGAGAGAGAGAGTGGCATAATCATATATATCATCATCATCATATCGCGCTGGTAGCACGGATATCCCTGACCCTCTCTCGCCACTCCTCTCTTTCGTTCATCGCCCTAGGTAGGTCTTCAGGACAACATCCTGTATCCTCACATAGCTGCTGAATGTACGTTCGAGCTGGTCGTCCTGCTTTTGCGCAGCCATGTGTGGGGATCCATAAGAGTACATCTCTTATGAGTTCATCTCTGCTTCTCCAGCAGTGTCCTGCATGTCTGGTTCGTCTAACTTGAATAGTTTTCGTGATAGGGGGCATGTGGTCGTACAGTTGGTGTCTTGTGGGGTGTTGCTGCCAGGACTTGTTCAGGATTGCACGCAGCATTCTTGTGTAATTGCCATCTAGCTTCTTCTCCAGTCGTTTTGTTAGCGTCCATGTAGTGCATCCATATAGCAGTATCGATGTGACCGCTGCCTGGAAGAAACTGCGTTTCATTTTATCGGTTAGGTCTGATTTCCATATAATCGATAATATATATATATATATATATATATATACACACAACCTATATATATATATATATATATATGTGTGTGTGTGTGTGTGAGTTTCATTATATGATGAAGACACATTTTGTCCGAATAATTTATTTGACATCCTTTCAAGTTTTCAGATAAGTATTTTAGTTTCGGGTTGGAATTGGTTGATGAACTTCCAAAAATTGTCCCGACTGCTTTTGAACCCTTTATAGGGCATTATCAGGGGTTCCTTGTAAAGTGTGTTTTTTTAAGTTTTGAAAATTTTTGAAAGTTTATTACATAACGAAAATATGGGAACGCAGAGTTGGATAAAACAGGGTAACTGATGTATATAAAAAAGGAACACTATTTTAAAAAGGAACATATCAATGGAAATTGAATTCTATAGGAATAATTCTTTTAGAAGGGAAAAGTTTCAGATATTGTTGGACTGGCGGATTGGTTTTGGATGGTCAATTTATTTTACGGTTTTTTAATGCCACAATTTAATAGAAATACTTTGTACACGTTAATATGGTTTTAAAAAAATCCTATCCAATATTAATTTATATGCAATTATATAGTTTCAAGTAACTTTTCCGAATCAATGATATAATTATTTGTTTCCATGGATTTATAGGTTTTCAATTATTCCTTATACGAATAATTATCAAAGAGATCGATTGGACCCATAAATGGAAACTTTGTAGGTGCTAGCAATGTCCATTTGATAATACGTGAAAGTAATGATTGGTTGTTGGGTTTTAAGGTATATCAACATTTGTAGGTTATTTAATACCAAATCCATTTTATTCGAATAATCAGTTCTATTTAAAACAATTCAGTTCAGCGTAAGTACACAGTTTAAAAACATTTCTATTTCAAGTCATTCAGTTTTGTCAAACTGTTTTGATTCAAACAATTCAGTTTAATATAAGCATAAATTTTGTTTACACACAGTTAAATGTCAAAACAGTCCTATCGAATACGAATAATAGTTAATCAACTCTATTTGAACCATAAATCGAACCCTAACCGCTACAATCACTCGAGGTATGAGTACACATTGGAGTAGTGGCATGAAGTAATAATTCATTGACTCCAACGCTCCAGAAAAAGACACCACCATCAAATGCTAACTGGTGTCTACACTCCTTTTTGGAGGGCGTCTTACAGTCAAAGTATTCTAAGCCTTGTTAACAAGACTGTAGAATTTGGCTATAAATACTACTTAATGTTATTTGTTTTGATTGGATAATGTTCCACGAACAATTATGAAATCTTGGTTGATTTGTTTTTTCGCAGAAAATCCTTTTTTAAATTGGGAAGTGAGTACTCTTTTATGGGCGATGTTGTAGGCAAATATATTACCTAAATATAGGTTTATGTATATTTTTTTCACTAACGTATTATTTTTATAAAGTTTAAAACGTGACATTGAAGTAGTTACGAAGCTTTTACTTGTTCAATTTTCCAAGTAAAGTGGGCCTGAACATGACACCTAGAATTCTATCATTTTACTTTGACGTGAAAAATAACCAGTGGTTTGACCGGGAAAAACACAACTTGAGCTCAGCTTTAAGAGTAAGTGATTAAGAGAGAGAGAGAGAAAGAGAGAGGAGAGCCCGGGAGCATAAGAGATAGGACAATGAAGAATATATATTTTTACGCATTTATTATTTTATAGTTGATAGTTTCTAACTTGGGTCAATACCTGGAGAAAATTTTTCACAAAGAAGACATATTCAAAAAAGTTTTTAAAATAACGTTTAAAAAACGTAGCAAATGTAATGTAGCAAATTCGTTGAATGTAGCAGAACAGATATAACATACAGCAATTCTCTCTCTCTCTCTCTCTATATATATATATATATGTGTGTGTGTGTGTGTGTGTGCGCGTGCATTTCATCTATGGGTGATTTTCATAATTCCTTCAGGTGTCCTCGTGGTGTAATGATTGGACTGCAGAATGGTAGGAAGCGAATTCGTACTCCAGTCACGCTATTATGTTCACTTTCGGACAAATACCCTTGGGAAATGTATGAACTCCGCCTTTTTCCCCAGTTATGGGCTAAACAGCACCGCTGCTGTTCCTCCCTAAAATGGCTGCGGCATTAAAAGACCGCCAAAGGTTGAAACGTCATTAAACAAAGAAACCAACCTATAATTCATATAACTTAGACAATATATCCTTGCAAATTTTGCGGCTATTGCCCAATTGCAGCTTGAAAACTTCACCATAGTAAACACATATTGCATTTGATGTCAAGTTTTAAAACATTCGATTCATCTGACGCAATTTAGATAAACCCCTAACATGTTTCTCAGACGAGCAATAACTACAGCAAATTTCATGTCTTGATTCTTGTGAATGAATATTCAACCTTGGCCCAAGTATGATTATTGTAACGGTATCTGTTTTGTAAATAATGTTTTACTTATAATGTGCACGTCTCTGGTATTTTTAACTGGTACGTAGTCCGTATGACGTAATGATTACCGAACTGGACAGCGGTGTCGTAGTATATTTAACTCTCTATCTTTCACTCTTTCCGATTTCTCTGTCTCTGTGTAAATGTGACTCTAGTTCATACACATGCTAAAATTGATAGATTTATTTGACGACATTTATATATATATATATATATATATATATATAATATTCTATAATATAGTTTGTGAATGACAATCCTGGAATTCATGGCTTTTCATATGGATGCTTGCCAACTCTGATGCTTGCACTCTGCCCTTCTTTGTCTCTCTCTCTCTCTCTCTCTCTCTCTCTCACACACACACACACACAGAGTTTTTACGAAGATGACATTCAAGAAAGTTTTTAAAAAACATTAAAAAAACGTAGAAAACGTAATGCAGCAAATTCATTCGTTGAATATAGCAGAACAGAAATAACAAACAATAATTCTCTCCACACACACACACACACACACACATATATATATATATATATATATATATATATATATATAAAGGGTGAGTGTGGCGGCGTGTGTGTGTCTGTCCGTGTGTATGTGTGTAATGTTTTGAGTGTGTAAGTGTGTGTGCATTTCCTCTATGGGTGGATTTCGTAATTCATTGAGGTGTCCTCATGATGTAATGGTCAAAGCAATGGACTGCACACGCGTAGAAAGCGAGTTCAAACTCCAGTCCCTCTATTATGCTCACATTTGGACAAATACCCTTGAGAAAGGTATAAACCTTTTTTCCCAGCTATAGGAAACTATATTGTTTGTAATCTGCCTCTCTTAGTCTCTCTATCTCTCTCTTTCACATACACACACAAAATACACACACATTTATACAAGCAAATACACACACTCAAGCCCATGCACGCATAGAGAGATACTCACATAAACAGATAGAGACATACATAGACATAACAAGTAAATATTTGTGTAGAAATACACAACAAAGAAAATATCCGTTATTTCAATAGTAATGTACCAAACCTTATAAAAAATGTAATACTTACATTCAACATTTGAATAAGAGTAAGATTTGCTTCGATTTTGTTTCTGTTTTTACACAAAGCATTTAAAGTTAATTCCAGCAAAATGCCTTTCACATAAGTTGGCATGTTCTTAAAGGTTGAGGAAGAGAAACACTAAAGAAATATGGCTGATCCGTAGACTGTAGGTAGTTGACGACTTCAGTTTGGGATTTTACGTTTCAGTAATAAAATCGAAGCAAATGATTAAAGCTTACTTATACCTGGATGGTGAATCTATAACAGTTAATTATTTGTAAATAACTGAATAATTAAAAAAATACTCTTATATATTGTCCAGATAAAATAAGTATAGAAAAAAATATATATGTATATATTTGGTATCTGTGTGTGAGAGGGTGTGGCGTATCGGGTTTGTTATCGTATTTATTATTCAAAATATATTACAAATAGAGCGCTATGTTATCTACATTGTCAGCGTCCGTATTAGTTTCTGTGGGGTATCGTCTGCTTCTTGGCCTTTTTTAGTGTTAAGCCATTTTCTTTCATTAGATCTATCGATATTCGGAGTACACAGTCCGATTATGATTGCAGAACACCAGAAACAAAGAAATCTGTCTCTATCCGGTGAGCAGACTTTTACTTTTTATTTCGTGTTTATAGAGCGCATCATTATGGCTGTTTGAAATGAAATACCACGATACTGGAAATGGATGGATATTTATCTGAGTATCAGCTGGGGAAAAATCTCTCAATGCCACCATAGCAAGGATAGCAATTCTTCTCACTCCTCGTGCCTTAAAATCGCTTAATTGCATCGAAAAAACCACTACCGAGAATGATGGTAGCTTCATTTAACGGCAACCCCAGCATAACAATCATCTCCTGCTACAGTCCGAGCAATACTAGTGATGAAACGGACCTCATGACTTTCTACAATGAGTTATCTTCTCTTCTCCGTAGCATTCCCAAACACAATGTTGTAATCATCGCTGGAAACATGGATACTCAAATAGGTAAAGACGAAAGCAACAAATTCTGCTTACAACCACTCGGCAAACTGAAGGGGAGAACATCTAACAAAACTTTCTCTTGAAAACGGATACCTTAATACTAAATTCCAGAAAAGGAGGGGAAACTATGGACCTAAACCTATGCAAAAAAATCTAAAGCACAGAGAGATTATATCCTTAATAATAAGAAATAGATTATTAGCGCTCTGAAATATGAGGCATATTCCTCTTTGAAGGAGTATCTTCCGATCACAGAAATGTCACAGGAAAAATTCATTTCAGCCTATGCAGGAATACGACGCAAACACCTCACACTATGACTGGTCCTTTCTTAATAATTGATATATTAGAAATAAATATATGATAACTCTAAGAAACAAATTTGCTGATCTTCAGGAGATATCCGAAACACTTATTCCGAATGACGAATACGAGAACTCCTTTAACGCTCACATGGAAGCAGCAACCTAATGTACACCTATAAAACTAAGAGCGGAACAGAGATTTCAATGGGAGGTTTTAGCAATTAGAAAAAACGAGACAACATGAAAACGCCATAACCTGTGTAATAAAAAGAAGCCAACAAATGCCTAGACTCAGAAACTTAAGAAGGCACAAAGAAAACTACTTAACATAGAACAAAAAGAACAAGTAGAATACATTCAAGGTCAGATCAACAAAATTAGAAACTCGGTAGAAGATAGACAATCTCGAATAACGTGGCAAACAGTAAATGAAGTGAGTTAAAGGAAGAGCAACTCGATAGCGAAGCCAAAAGCTGCCACCAAGAAGAAGGAATATAAACATGGAAAAAACATTTCTAGAATCTACTTGGAAACTCCCAATATTTCCTGATAAATCTATAACCAACTAGATATTAAACTCGGTCAGTTTACTCAAGAGGAACTCGACGTAGTATTAACAAGAATTAAAAATTGGAAAGCTGCAGGGCTTTATGAAATACCCTCAAAATATGGAAGACAAAGGAATTTGATGACTTACAGCTGTCTGATGAGTAGAGTGTTCATCATTGGTCCCGGAGACTGGGGTTCAATCCTAGGTCGATTCATACCTAAGACTCAAAAATTGGTTCTTGATACCGACTTGCTCAGCACTCAGCACAATAAAGTGAGGGTCAAAGGTAAAGTGGAGCAATCCTGGGAATGGAGTAGCGCCCTCTCCTACACCTCGGTGTAGTAGCTATTGAAATAGGAGCCTTCTGACCACCCTCGACTAAGGCTGTCAATTTACTTTACTGCTCTGCTACTGCAATGCAGTTAATAACCAAAACACGATATAGAAATGAACAGAAGGCTGCATCCTCCCCTTCCACAAGAAAGGTAACGTCAGAATCGCCATAAACTAACGAGGCACAACGCTTACTTCTATAGCGGCGAAGGTTTATTATATTTTGTTACTTAATCGAATGGAACCAGAAATTGGGAAAATTCTAAGAAAAACTCAAAATGGTTTTTGGAGAAAGTCATCCACAACATCACAGATTCTGATAATCCGAAATCGAGTAAAAAACCAAGAGGCGACTCGCTTATTCCTAGATTTCTCTTAGGCATTTGACTCCATACAAAGAGAGAAGATTGATCAAATACAAGAAAAATATGGTCTCCCCAAATAAACTGCCACAGCTATATTAATATTTCATGACGGGAGCAATATTATAATAAACACACCATCCACAAAATACGCATTCGTGCACGCACAAAGACTGATATATATATATATATATATATATATATATATATATATATATATATAGTATTACTATTCAGTCCAGTTAAACCGGAGCTGGGAGGAATACCACCAGGACAAAAAAAAACATTCAACAGTGAACATTTATTTCCATCCTGTTATGTGTTTTTCATAAAATAAAAAAAAAAAATCACGAAAAAAATTAACAGGACACCTTCAGATCTTATGGATAAAATATCATATAAAATATTATTATTTCATCCATAAGATCTGAAGAAGTCCTGTTAATTTTTTTTCGTGCTTTTTGATTTTATCAAAATCACATAACAGGATGGAAATAAATTTATAATCCTAATGTGACCGGCTTTGTTTTATCTTAATCATCATCATCATATCGTGCTGGCAGCACGGATATCCCTGACCCTCTCTCGCCACTCCTCCCTATCGTTCATCGCCCTAGGTAGGTCTTCAGGACAACAACCTGTATCCTCACATAGCTGCTGAATGTACGTTCGTGCTGGTCGTCCTGCTTTTGCGCGGCCGTGTGTGGGGATCCATAAGAGTACATCTCTTATGAGTTCATCTCTGCTTCTCCAGCAATGTCCTGCATGTCTGGTTCGCCTAACTTGAATAGATTTCGTGATAGGGGGCAGGTGGCCGTACAGTTGGTGTCTTGTGGGGTGTTGCTGCCAGGACTTGTTCAGGATTGCACGCAGCATTCTTGTGTAATTGCCATCTAGTTTCTTCTCCAGCCGTTTTGTTAGCGTCCATGTAGTGCATCCATATAGCAGTATCGATGTGACCGCTGCCTGGAAGAAACTGCGTTTCATTTTATCGGTTAGGTCTGATTTCCATATAGTCGATAGCCTATTGATAGCTGTCCATGCTTTCGTTAACCTCGTTTCGATGTCCTTTTCGGTTGATTCGACGCTGCTTCCTAGGTACGTGAATTTGTCTACTAGTTTAAGAGGGGTTCCTTCTAGAGTGGAGATGTCCCCTGTTTGGTTATAGCACATATATTTCGTTTTGTGTGCATTAACATGGAGGCCTATGCTTGCTGCTGCTCGTTCCAGGCTATGCAGAAGTGTTTCGGCTTGGTCAGGTGTATTTGCCAGTATCGCTATGTCATCGGCGTAGTCGGCGTCGGTAATTGTTGTTGCGGGATATCTTCTGCTTCTTTTCTTAGTCAGTTCGAAGCCATTCTCTTTGATTTTGTCAATCGATGTTCTAAGTACGTAGTCTAGACAAATGATAAAGAGATACGGAGCCAGCGTGTCCCCTTGTAGTACTCCTGCTACAATGTCGAAGTATTCTGTGTCTCCATCTGGTGATCGTACTTTTACTTTAGTGTTTCTATAGAGAATCGTTATTGCCGCTACGGTTTCTTTAGGTATGCCGTACGCTAGTAGGATTTGTTCCATCTTTCCTCTGTGAATGGAGTCGAAAGCCTTGGTAAAGTCGACAAATATCAATGTCGCTTGTAGGTTCTTTGCCCGTACACCCTCAAGGATTCTGCGGATGGTTAGTATTTGTGAGGTCGTAGATCTATTTCTTCGGAAGCCATTTTGGTTTTTTCTAAGTATGTTGTCGATTTTGGGTTCTATGCGGTTTCGTAGTAGGGCATTGTAGATTTTGGCAGCTATGGATGTAAGTGTTATGCCTCGGTAGTTTTTGGCTAATCCGAGGTCTCCCTTTTTAGGGAAGGGGAGTATGCATCCCTTCGTCCATCTATCTATCGGATTTTGATTGTATACTGCGTTGCAGTGTCGGAGCAGTATGTCGTCGAATTGTCTGGTCTTCCATACTTCCGGGGGAATTTCGTCCAGTCCTGCAGCTTTCCTATTTTTAATTTTTCTGAGAACCGAGTCGAGTTCTCCTTGTGTGAACGGTCCAAGTTTAATGTCTAATTGTTTGCTAATTATTCTGGTGATTGGTTCATGCGTTATTTTTGGTGGGTTTCCAAGTAAGTTTTCGAAGTGCTGTTTCCACAGTTTTATTCTTTCTTGTTGGTTTGCTGCTTTAAGTTTTGCTTTGGTTGTGTTCTTTCTTCTGCTCACTTCGTTTATTGTTTGCCAGGCAATTCTAGATTGTCTATCTTCTACCGATTCTCTGATCTTATCTATCTGATTTTGAATGTATTCTGTCTGTTCCTTTATATATATGCCTGCTAATTGATATTGTGCCGTTTTTAGTTTTAAGGCATTTGTGTTTGTTGGGTTTTTTCGATAGTTTTTGGAGGCTGTTTTCACTAGTGCACGTTTTTCTCTCACCGCTAAGGTTTCCCATGGGACTCTATATTTAGTTTTAATTTTTGTTGGAATGTATTTTGCTGCTGCCTCAAGGTGTGCATTGACAAAATTTTCGTATTCGTCGTTTGGTGTACTTTTTTCCGTCTTTTCTTGTAGTGTTTCGAATCTGTTTCTCAATTCTAATACGTATTTATCTCTGACATCTTTGTTGTTTAATAGGGCCCAGTCATAGTGTTTGGTGGTCGCTGTTCGTTTGTCGTTTTTTCGTAGGCTTAACCGTATTTTCGCCGTGACTATTCGGTGATCGGTGGACACACCCTCAAAAGAGGAGTATGCCTCGCAATTCAATGCACTATTCTTCCATTTCTTGTTTATAAGGACGTAGTCTATCTGAGCTTTAGTATTGTTTGCGTACGTGTATGTCCATAGTTTGCCCTCTCTTTTTTGGTAGTTTGTATTGAGGCATGCTAATCTATTTTCTATCATGAAATCTGTTAGATGTTGTCCATTTCTATTTGACGTGTTGTGGAGGCTGTATTTGTTGTTTCCGTTTTTCCCGATTTGTGCATTCATGTCTCCGCCAATGACTAACATGTTGTGTTTCGGGATGCTACGCACTAATGAGGATAACTCATCGTAGAAGGTGACTATTTCATTTTCTTCACTAACATTGGTGGGGCTGTAGCATGAGATGATTGTTGCTCTGGGGTTTCCGTTAAATGTAGCTACCATCATTCTAGGTTGTATTTTCTCTATGCTATTAAGCGTTTTTAGTGCTCTAGGTCCTATAAGCAATCCTACCCCTCCCACTGCGGCGTTGACAGAGTTTTTCCATGCGGATATATATATATACATACATATATATATATATATATATATATATATATATATATATATATTGAGTATATTTTGGCTACAGGTTATTGTTTATACAAGTTACGTTAAATTCACGGAATTCTCCGTTTTCATATTATATTTTTCTCCAGCTTTCTTACTTGTTTATTTGTAACAAGATCCTATTGATAGAAAAGTTTCCTTGCTCTGACGGAGCGGTTTTGATCATATGGATTGATCGTCTTCCGGAGGTTAAATTTGAATTATTATTTTTATTATAGTTAGTCCTTGAAAGATTTTCGCATCTTTTTTACCTGATAGGCTTTCACCGGAGTTAGTGTGACAGAAAATCTCCTTAAGTCTCCTGGACTCCTCTCAGTCTTCTGGCCGATCTTAAATACTATAGTTTGGATGGTATCTACTTGTCCTCTTAAATCTTCCAGTCCCTTAACTAAGTCTTTGGGGATAGTTCCGAGAGTATCAATTACAGATGGCATCACCGTCATCTTCATGTTCTACAGATTTTATAACTCTCAGGTAAAGTCTTGGTATTTATCTCTCTTTTGAGTTTCTTTTATTTTTTTTTCCGTGGTCATCGCGAACGGCAACGTCGACTATCTGGCAAGTTACTTGTTGTTGTTGTTGACTATCCCTAGTCCTGAATATCTGACCGAGATCTGTTTGTATCTCAAAATCCCAAGAGATCTGTTTGCATCTAAAGAACAGATTCCGGATTGTGCATATACAACTTGTTCATATGATCGACTTTCAGTTTCTGGCACAATTCCCGGTGGATCATGTTCACCACTCAGTCATGTCCAGTCTTATCATATTTACCAACCCCTCCGTTCAAGCAGGATATGGCACAAGGTCAATTTTTTAGCGGAGTTTAACAGGTTTGAATTCAGAGTTTTCTTTCTCCTAGACTAGTTGTCTCACCAAGACTGAAGAAAACAGTCTGCCCAACTATTTACCCATAGCTGGAGGAAGAATAATTGGATTCATAAGGGTATTAGTGCAATGTGAAATGCAATCAGTCTCGTCCAGGATTTGAACTCATGTCGCCGTGTCCATTTCCTAGGACGATAACCATTACACCACGAGCACCTCCAGTCTTATACTCTTTTTGTGTCAATTTCTGCATTTGCTTATTATATGATTGATTGTTTCGGCTCTATTACCATATAGTCTAAATTTGCTCCTTTATTGAATCTTCTTGTAGCTATCGTTTGTTTATGTTTAGTTTGGGTGCAATATTTATTTTGTTTAAAGTGGTTTATGTTAGTGAGTCTGCTTTGATTGTCATTTGAAGATTTTGACTATATTAGGGCTGGGTTAAGGCTATAATATACTTACGAAAGAAGTGGTCCGTTTAAAATATAAGGGGGCTGGGTGTGCTTTGTGAGGTATAGCTAAAAGAGGGATTTGTGGATTATGTTATCATCTATGAATACATCTTCGGAGTATATGTTAATGAATCTGTCGTCCAGGTTGATTCTAAAGTCATCTTTACGTCTTTGATTGTAAATAAAAACCAGCCTTTTTAAAGGTTTTATTAATGCAGCAGTCTATTTTCAATCTGCACATTGGGTTACCAGCTTTGAAGTTAAATTTATTTACCCAACTCTTTGGTACATTTTTACATAATTTTCTCACTACATAATTCGTTAATTTTTTCCTTTTTCTTTTGATCCATTCCATAAAGATTATTACATTTATCTAATTTCATGAATATATTTTTACATGTCCTGTTGTTAGTCTTTTGGGAATTTTTTATTTCATTTAACAAGATTTTACTTATTTATTATGCTGAATGTATCTTTTTCAAATCAGGGTGTTGGGAGGGTATTTTATTTTGTTTTAAAACCACAGGAGTTTTCTAATAACTTTTCCATCTCATACATTTATTTAGAATTTATGTTTTGTCCATTAGTCTGATCTTGTCAGGTGTAGGGATATTTTTTTATTGAATAGTTGAAAGTGGTTTCTTCCATAATGAGATTTAGCATACTGTCCTAAAAAGTGCACTGTTACGCAATTAGATACATTGAAGATGATACAAAAGGAGATAAAATGCAAGTAAGAAAAACTAAGAAAGTGTTCATTGCGACTATATCAGCATTGGTTTAAAACCGTGAATATCATAATTATGTTCCTGTTGAGTCCGTTACTCAGAGTTTCGTGTAGACAGAAAGAGGAGATTTTTAAAGATTACAAATTGCTTCTCTCTCTCTCTATATATATATATATATATGTGTGTGTGTGTGTGTGTGTGTGTGTGTGTATAGAGAAAGAAAAAGAGAGAGAGAGAGAGATAGATAGATAGATAGATAGATAGATAGATATGTATGTGCATGTTTGTGAAAGAAAATATTTTTGATCAAGTGCTCAATACTTCTATAGCATATTAAATTATGTTATTGATGAGTTGTTTGTACAAACTTTCACGAGGAGAAGAAAACCACAAGTATTGGGAAGATTGTTACTAAAGATTTGGTCAGTCAAAAAGGCATGTGTGTCAGGACATCAGGACAACATTTTCAAATTGTATTTTGTTAGAAGAGACATTACTGGTTAAGAGAAACGGATTTTTATGTTTTACCCGGTAACCAAGCGCTGGAGCAGTCAGTGGAAATCTCCGACATCGGCGAGTTTGAAGAAGGCAAGACTGTCAAACTCTTCGAATTCTTGCCGCAGGGCCAGACGATCAATCAAGTCTACAAAGATATCCTGCGGCGTATGCTTTTCTCGGTGTACTAGAAGAGACAAGAATTGTAGATGGACATATGTGGCTGCTTCACCGCAAAGATGCACCTCCTCACACCGTCCTGAGCATCCAGCAGTTCCCGGACGAGAATAACATCTACGTACTGAAATAACTTGCTTATTCATCTGATCTTGCAACTTGATATATGATTATTTTCACCAAGCCCAAGTGGATAAACAAGGACACCGGTTTTGATGGCACGGAAGCCATCAAGAGTACCGTAGTGACAGAGCTGAGGGAATCCCAGAAAAATCCTTCCAGCAGTACAGAGAATCGTGGCAGAGAAGGATAGGAACGTGAATTAGACTCCAGGAGAAATCATATTTGTTGTTTGGAATTGAAATAAATTGTCTAAATTTCTGAGATGAATCTTGATAATTGTTATTACTTAGAATATTTGGACTGTTGACCTCATCTTTATAGTTATTATCACAACGTTTCGGCCGATATGTCCTTCGGCCTTTTCTTCATGTGTTTCATGTCGAACTCGAAAGCCCGAGCAAAAACTCAAACTGAACCGTTTATTTGATCTATAGGGTAGAATATACCAATTTTGTTAACTAAGACCGGCTGAAAGTGTAAAGTTATAGTGTATGTTCCTTATTATTCTTACCTGTTGGGATTGAACCTGTAACCTCCACATGATTTCACTAGGAAGCACATCAAATAAAGGGTTCAGTTTGCGATTCTGTGTGGACTCCCGAGTTTGACATAAAACACCTGAAGAAAACCGAAGGACATATCAACTGAAATGTTGTGGTTATAAAGATAAGTTCAAGAGCCCGAATATTTTCAGTAATGGTAATAAACTTTTTGTGACTCTGGACTCCTTACTTTTCAGACACACCCTATATATATTTATACATATATATTACGTTAAACAGTAAACATATCTTTTTTTACATATTTTTATTTTGATCTGTTCAAGTCATTGTATGTACGTTATAATACCTGGCAGGTATCGGCTAATAGATTTTCCGTTATCAATTGGTTCTCAATGACTTTCGGGCCGTCACCAGGGTTTTTCTATGTTTCAAAAGCGATACAACCTTTGCTAGTACAATCCTTCGTAAGAATTTAGCATTAAGTGATTATATTGGTATTATGTTTTAGTGTTTTTAAAAATGTGTTCTATAAATAGCAGCAGTAGCTAAAAATATTTGAGTACATTAATACTAGATTCAAAATGAATTTTATTGAGAGTGGGAAAGATGCATGGTGAGTCGTCTTCAACAAATTTGTCGAGACACCAGCTTTATAGCCCATACTCTAAAAAACATTTCACTCCTGCCACTGAATTTTGGAAAATTCTTACTGATAACACACTACTATAGCAACAAAATATCAAACAAAGATTACTGAATCTTGATGCCCTACACATTAGAAATAAAATTCCTAACCTCAATAAAATTACTTTTGAATCCAGCACTAATGCACTCAACTGTCTTTAAATACTGTTGCTATTTATAAAACAAATATATAAAAAAAAAAACAAACACACGCTACAACATAACACCAGTATAAACACTTGACACTATATTCTTACAAAGTTGTATCGTACTTGCAAAGGTTGTATCGCTTTTGCAATATACACATCCCATGATGATGGCCCAAGATAGACCCGAAAGTACTTGTGAAGCAATTAATCACAGAAGATTTATTAGCCAATTTCGGCCGTATATTATGACATCCATACGGCGACGTGAACGCATCAGAATAAAAATATGTAGACAAAAGACGTCCATATTATTTAAACAAATATGCCTCAACGAAGAAATGCAGCCCAAATGTACACACAAGCACACACGTATCTATATATATGTGTATATGTGTGTGTGTGTATGTGTGTGTGAAAACATTTATTTTAGCAATGTTTTCGCTTATGAAAATCAATGTGTATTTATGTGTGTATCTATGAATGTATATTTATATGGTGTTACTGAATACGTACTAATTTTAGTACATGTATATTTTTTACATATGCACTGGTGTTCTGCAAATATTTACTAAAATTTTATCATAAATAAAACAGCAAAAAAAAAAAAAATACATTAACCGAGTAAGGAGAAATAGTATGTCATGCCAAGTTAAAAGAAACAGTTTAGATCGATGATGAGCATCGGACATAAATATCGTTCTTTTTTTTAACATATTTTAAACGTATGATTTTCTGTGATGCAAAAGTACACACATATATATAGTTTGGTTTCTTTGTTTAATGGCATATCAATATTTGTAGGTTATTTAATGCCAAAGCCATTCTCCAAGAAGAACAGTAGTGGTACTATTTAACCCTTGGCTGGGAGGATAAGGGGTTTCTTACCTTTCCCAAGGGTATTTGCGCGAAAGTGAACGTAAGAGCGCGACTAGAGTACGAACACGCTTACTACGATTCTGCAATCCATCACTTTAACCATTACACCACGAGGACACCTCTCTCTCTATATATGTGAGTGAGTGTGTGTGAATTTTACTTATCTAATAACTGGATATAAGAAAGTGCATGGGGTGTTAATGTTACAAGTGGGAATCATTCGATAATATATAATCATAATTCGACGTAAACATCTTTCTATTTTTTTTCTTTTGTTAAATGTATGTTTTTCGGTGATGAAAATTTGTATATATATATATATATATATATATATATATATATATATATATATATATATATATATATGTATATATATATATATATATATATATATATATATATATATATATATATATATATATATATATATATATATATATATATATATATATATTAGGAATGAATAAAAATAACCAGCAACTAAAAAGATGCAAAAATATTTAAAAAAAAAAAACAATTAGAAATGGGAATATGCTCCTTTGAAGTCTCTTTCTCTTTTTGGTAGAATATAAATCGACAAATTCATGTATAAAATAAAGGAATATTTCATATCTTTGCCTTACTGGATCTGTTTTAACGTACTTTTTTTTTTGACCAGAATGTAAACAAACACTCTAAAGTAAACATGGCTTATTCAATTATGATGACCTAAAAGTATAATAATTTGTGTTACAGAATCCAATTTCTTAGTTTATAAATTTACCACTTATAAGGGCAAATCTATCTCATTTGTTCATAAATAACAACAAGTGTTTATTAATTTTCATTGATAGTTTTTATGACGTAAGTATTAAATTTCAGGTTGAAATATAAATATTCTTGAGGAAAATATTGAAACTGAAAATCGTATAGGATTTTATTAACGTTTATGAGGTAAATATTTGGAAATTTTTTGAATTCATATGACTCCTGTATGGAATGTAAATCATAAAAATTGTTTGAAACTTATATATTGAAATGAAAAGTGAGGAAAATAAATATTCTTGAAGAAGAAATGCATATGCAACAATTTATTTTGCTGTCGGCAAATGTCAATCATCGTGAATTCACGTCGAAATAATTACTCCTTCTCTTTTGGACATCCGTAACGAGAATACTCTTCTGTAAAAAACGACAAAATAGAAAAACAAATACATGTTTTAAAACCATGTTAAGCAGTTATATCCTGCTCTGATGTTTTGAGGATGTCAAGTCATAATAATGAATAAATATATGTGGCTCATTCAATATAAAAATATCTAACTTTTTTTTTACGATTTTCAATTTTGAAATTTGAAAATACCATCACTTTCAATAGAATTATGTGATTTTCCCCCTCTTTTAAAGACCGAGGCTAACAGAAACGAATAAACTAAAAAAATTCAGTATTATACTTTGCGTATTGTTTTACTGAGAAGAAGTAAGATACCGGTGAGAACAAATAGAAAACAATTATCGGAGAAAGAAAAATAAAGAAAAAAAGAAAACAGAATAGCTTTCTTTACTGAATGATCATCAAAATATGTAAAAATCAAGTCTAAACATAATTAATAACCTTTTCAAGTAACGAAAATACCAAAAACAAAAAAAAAACAAAAAATAAAGAAAAAACGAGATATTGTCTTCAGAATTTTGAGTCACGCTTTATTTTCCGAATTAATCATTTTTTACTTAAATAGCGTAAACTTTTTAAAAATACGATAAATTGGTGATTCTTGGTGATTTTCCCTTAGACACCGTGTTTTAGCAGGGGTACGTTTTTGTACATCTCATATATATATATATATAATATATATATATATATATATATATATATATATATATATATATATATATGTATATATATATATATATATATATATATGAGTGTGTATGCATTAATATTTTAGCTTAAAGATATGTAACTGAGAAGTCGTATACCAGCTTGTATGGACGTATATGTGAGAGTGTAGTTGAATTTTAGTTAATTTATTTGCGTAAGTGCAAATGATAGAAAGAAAAAATGAGCAAAGCAGAAAGAAAGACAGATAGACTGACAGACAAAAATTATGAGAAAGAAAGAAAGAAAAAAAGAATGAAAGAAGGAAAGAAGATTAGAAGTAAATGATGCGTATGTGCAAAGCGTGTTCTTCGAAAAATAAAATAGTCTGCTAGGACGCAGAGAGTCGCTAGCGTTCATTTTCCCCCAGAAGTACACATGAACCCGCATGAAACTTTGTTCTTTCCACTGACATTCATTCAACGGCTGTAGAAGAAGGTAGTCGTAACGGTAATCACGTAATTCAGCGAGACTGTGCATGTGTACACGAGCCAAAATGAGACGTTGACGAACGTAATGGAAAGCTTGGTGGGTGCGGTGACTGTCTTGGTGGTTGGGGTGTTTGAGCAGACGCGTTGAAGGGCCTGCCGAAGGAACTTTCATTCACAGCATTTTTTGCTGTCTAGTTATCTCTACCAACTGGCACAACGATAGAATATACTAGTTGGAAAATTGTAGAGGCACTAGCGCTCTTATGGTTATTATTGTGAGAAATATATCCAGCGAGTCGAGATCAAATTTTGGAAAATGCTGTTTTCGTTTTACGTAACTCTAATAATTTGGTAAATGTATAAATCCAACAATATTACTCCCCATAGCTATAGATAAATAGAAGAGCATACAAAGCGTTTGTAATTTAGCATGACAACCAGTCTAGGAGAAGGAAAAACTCTTATAGGGGAAGGGTTGGGTTAATATGTATAGAATGGGAAATTACCAAGTGCAATTTCAATTATTTTGATTCTAAAATGCAGTCATACCAGTTTTATATTCCTAAATAGATACAATATTTACGTTTCAGTTTAGTTTCTTTGTTTAATAGCATAGCAACCATTGTGGGTAGCTTAATACCATAGCCATCCTTATAAAATGTTGAAACGTGATAACGTTGAACTCATAGCTGGGGGGATGAATCCGTTCATTGGTTTCCTAATAATCATCATCATGTTGCGCTGGTAGCACGGATATCCCTGACCCTCTCTCGCCACTCCTCCCTATCGTTCATCGCCCTAGGCAGGTCTTCAGGACAACATCCCGTATCCTCACATAGCTGCTGAATGTATGATCGTGCTGGTCGTCCTGGTTTTGCACGGCCATGTGTGGGGGTCCATAGGAGTACATCTCTTATGAGTTCGTCCCTGCTTCTCCAGCAGTGTCCTGCATGTCTGGTTCGTCTAACTTGAATAGTTTTCGTGATAGGAGGCAGGTGGCCGTACAGTTGGTGTCTTTTGGGTTGTAGCCGCCAGGACTTGTTCAAGATTGCACGTAGCATTCTTGTGTAATTACCGTCTAGCTTCTTCTCCAGACGTTTTGTTAGAGTCCATGTAGTGCATCCATATAGCAGTATCGATGTGACCGCTGTCTGGAAGAAACTGCGTTTCATTTTATCGGTTAGGTCTGATTTCCATATAATCGATATCCTATTGATAGCTGTCCATGCTTTCGTTAACCTCGTGTCTATGTCCTTTTCGGTTGATGTGAATTTGGACGTAATCGCGAGACTGGAATTCGACCTCGCTTGCTACAATGTCGCAGACCAGCACGCACACTACCACGCCACGAGGAAGCTCCTTTGAGATTCGGTATGGTTTATTTAATGCTGATATTTGATTAGTTTGCAAAAGTTTTATTACTGAGAATAACAATTTATATTCTAAACGTTCCATTGATCTAATCAAAACTACTAAGTTAATTTAGACGCCTCCGCACCCTTTTCAAAATTATTTATAACTCCTGAAATGTATTCAGATTTTATGCTTAAAATTAATATAAGCTTTACAATAGATAGATAGGCTAGAAATATTTTAGAACATACAGCATATAAGCCTTTAAGCCAGTTTAATATACATGCGATAATCACAGACGAAATACGGTTATAATATTTATTAATCTATTTATCTATTCTGGGGTTTCTATTTGCGAAGTGATAAGAATATAGAGAGTTTTTTTTGCGTTGTTCCCTTCAAAAAAGATATTCAAATCCCACGCTTCACTATAAACCTAATCCTGAATTAAGTAACTTTGAGTGCATTATGATAATGACTCACATGAGACAATATGCAGCTCTTTTAAATTCATTTCAGTTCTTAGTTCTCAAAATAAAGGGAATTGTAATTTTTTAAAAGGGTTTCAAGATGGGATACTTTTCTTTTACTTACACTTGTATTCTGGGAAAAGATAATCCTTTAATTACGATAAAATATCAAATATGTAGTGTCCATTTGGTATCTGATATTTGTCCTGTGACTGACTCGACCTGAATGCTTGAACACTGGAAGTTGACTTGGACCATTCACGAAACATTTGTGAGTTAACATTGTTTGTATTAATGTACGTTTAAAATAGCTAAACTTATAACCATTACCTATTACTCCTGGCAAAATTATGAAATTGTAGCGTTTGAATACTTACCGGGCGATCAACTAGATTTTTTCTAGCAGTAAATAAACTAAAAACAAATAAGACGCAAAATAATTTTATCAAATTGCTGAACATTCTAGGGTAAAATGATCCTTAAATTAGATTAAATTATAAAAATTAATGCTATATTTTTTCTAATATTATAATATAACTTTTATTATTAAAAGTGTTCCAGAGAGTTAATCCTTTTCCTGTTCCTGAGAGAATATCTTTTTTGTGTTACCGAGAGAATATCCGTTTTTGTGTTCCAGCGAGAATATCCGTTTTTGTCTTCCTGCGAGAATATTTTTTTGAGTTCTTGAGAGATTATCCTTTTTGTGTTCTTGAAAGATTATATTTTTTGTGTTCTTGTGAGAATATCCTTTTTGTGTTCCAGAGATGATGTCCTTTTTGTGTTCCTGAGAGATTATCTTTTTTGTTTAATTATCCGATAATCTTTATCAGCGGTAGAATGAGCATTACTGATACTGTGGAAACCGCCTTACAGACTTTTAGCCATCTTATAAAGTGGTAACATTGATATGACACCAAACTGAATTAAGTGGAAATGTCAATTTGGTGAGTGTGGAACTTCCGTTTTGTTGCTAATACTCACAGATACACACTCATCAGGAGTAGTACTACTTGGTCTAATATAACGTTCAAATAGATCTGTTTGAAAATTAGGGATATTGAATATGACTGCTTGAAACCATATAATTCTGTGAAAAATAAAATTATTTTACCCAGATTATTTTCTCTTTTGAGACTTTTTCTCACCAACGTTAGCTGATGGTTTTTCACGGGATTTGGAGAGGTAGCAAGTCTCCAGGACTTTTTGTATCACTACTGGTCTCAAATAGAAAGTTGTAATGTTACTGCTCCAAATTGTCGTTTGTACTACTACATCTATGCATACCCATTGGTACCACCATGTGGCGAACGGGTTTATCCTATTTACCAACCCCTCCGCTCGGGCAGGATATGACACAAGGTCAATTATTAAGCGTAGTTTAACAGGTTTGAATTCAGAGTTTTCCTTCTAGACTAGTTGCCTTACCAAGGCTGAAGAACCCAGTCTTTCCTACTATTTACCCATAGCTGGAGGGAGAATAATTGGATTCATACCTTTCCCAAGTGTATTAGTGCTATGTGAAATGCAATCAGTCTCGTCCAGGATTTGAACTCGTGTTTCCGTGTCCATTTCCTACAACAATAACCATTACACCACGGGTTTATGCATTTATCGCAACGTCTAAAATGATCCTTTTGTAACCTCGCCGTGGGAAAAGTGACAAGCACACAAATCTCTGTCTTAGTTCACTAACACAAAAGTTTATTCGTTATTACACTTTTATGTAGTCGTCAGGAGAAAGAAAGAGAGTATGGAAGCTGAATCGACCGCGTTAGCTGGACAAAGAGAAACAACATGTCACGAGGAGAGAAATAGAGGTTTCGTCTCCACAGATAGGCGTCTGTTGTGAGACATCTTTTCGGAACGAACCTCAAAACAGAGCCCGGAATTTTCGACCCTTTTTACACCGTCTCTGGCTGGTGTTTAACTGTCGTCTTTACCTTGCCATGTCTCGCTGGCAATTAACTTTTAAACCAACGTCGTCTCCTCATTTACGCCAGGTGTCTGAGAAAGAACAAATCCGTTTCCGGTTGTTTCACACCTGCACAAAACTCCACTTTTTTCTAGGCATTTTTGATTACTGTAGTCATTTAGCTGTGACTGGCTGACCTACGACGAGTGCTTTGGCCAGACTCCTCAGAGATCAGTTAGTCGTTATTTTTTCTTCCTTTTTTTTCTCTCTCCTCTTCCACAGAAATTAGCCTCTCGTTGCCTATATAACTTGTACTAACACATCGCGTTACACTCTGCTCTCTTTTACTATGTGATTGATCCTTTCGTGTCTGTCACTGCATAACCTACATCTCCTATTTTGTTGCCTCTTATCTATTCTTGCTGTGATATTGTTGGTCGTTATGGCATTGTTATTATTGTTGTTGTTATTGTTGTAGGTGTTGTTTGCTAGTTTTTCCCACCAGCTCTAACTGGTGGCATTTTACTAAAGCCTGAGTGACAGCAAACCTTCTCAAATCTGCGGCATTCTTCGAAGTACCCGATTTCGGCAGAGTTGTGTTTTGGATAGTCGGGTTTCTTCCTTTGATCTCTATTGCCTCCATTTTCTTTTCCAGGTCCACGGGGACTGTTTCAAAGGCACCAACTAAAATTGTTATCACTTTTCAGCTCTCTAGCAAGCTCCTGGTATTTGTCTATTCTTTTTGGTTTCTTTTATTTTCATTTTATATTAATCTGGAATGGCAGAATCCACTATAAGTTCTTTTCTTCTTGATTCATTCCCAGTTGGTTGGGGCTGTAGAATAAACCGACTGCACCTCTGTAAAGGGGTAAGACCTCGCCCTAACGAGTGTTCTAAACAGTCTGATGGTGAGTTTCCAGTGATGCTGGAGCTTTGGGGAATGTGGATCACCCCTTCATTGCCATTTTTCCCAGGTCTACTCTGGCCCGGAATGGTAGCACCTGGTAGGGCCCTATCTATGGGTTAAATAGAACTAACAGCATACTTATGTTAAATTGAACTGTTTGAATTAGAACTGTTTGATTAAACTGAATAGCTTGAAATAGGAATGTTTTTGACAATTAAACTGTACTTACATTTAAACTGTGTACTTATGCTAAACTGAATTGTTTGGAATGGAACTGTTTTTGACTTGGAAACTGTGCTTACACTAAATTGAATTGTTTAATATAGAACTGTTATGGCATTTAAGTATATGTAAACATAATCTGTACTTATATTACACTGAATTAGCTGAATTAGAACTGTTTGAATAAACTGAATAACTTGAACTTAACCTGTGTACTCATGCTAAAATGAAATGTTGAAATAGAACTGATTATTTGTATAAAAATGGATTTCCTAGAAGATAACCATCCTCACCCAGTCATGTATCTTTTGTATCCCTTTTGTATATGTTATCTGCACTAGCTTATAGTTTGATAAACTATTTCAACTCTCTAATTATTTGAATAAATGTTTCATGGTAACTATTATTTATTACGATTTTTTACACCTGCTGTATCTCGTAGTTTCCATTTTATTCTGATGGTGAGAAAAACTTCTTGGCTCTCCAGAACACTTATAAGTATTCTTGCCCATCTCTGCAATGCTATTATCTAGACAGTCTAATTTCTTCTTCCGATTTTTCGTTCCCTTATTCTCTTTAAGAAAATCGAATAATACTTATGTTGTTAATATCATGGATGACCAATATTTTGGTAAAGTGGATGCCATGGTTAATGGTACAAATAAAAGCCGAAATGGTATAATTATGCTCGGTTTTGGTTCTCTTCAGTTAGTGCTCAGTTGAATTTTGTACAATTTTTTTCTTTTTCCATTTCTATCTTCATACTAGTACAATCATTTGTACATTTGATAAAATTTTAGAGCAGGAAGAGAGAAGATGAACACAATCAAAAATATCGTCCACAAAATTGTGCCTAGCATATTATGACTGTGGACGATTAAAGAATAAATCGACTGAAACGTTGTTTCCAAAAGAAGGAATAAGATTATCATTGTGTCATCAATTTTCTAGTTCTGTAGTCCATGTTTTGAATTACTTTCCCATTCCGAAAGGGTATAGAGTATTTTCGGAATATACCAGATAGACTCATCAGGAATTAATTCGTTTTGTTAAGTTCCAGCAGCAATGCTTATTTGTTGCATTTTACTTGTCTTTCAATGTTCTTTCCGGGTATTTTTCTCTTCGTTGCAATGTGTTTGATGACATTGGCTTCTATTATTCCAAATTATTTGTTGTTTTTCTTTTCCTCCTTTCGTCTTAATGTTTTCCTGATTGGGTAGTTCTATCTATCTATCTATCTATCTATCTATCTATCTATCTAAAGCACGGCATGTCTCATTCGTCTTAATTGGATGCTTTGTAAGATGAGAGGCAAGTGGCCAAGAAGATGCTATTTTGTGAGGTGATGTTTTAAGGATTTGTTCAAAATAGCATATCTAATTCTTGCATCGTTTCCATCTTAATTTTTCTTTGGCGACTTCCATATTGTTCGCTTGTGCATCAATACAGTAGTACCAACATGGATACAGCTTGGAAGAAATTTCGTTTTATTTTATCGGAGAGATCAGTTTGCAATATGATTGATAGTCTATGAATATAAGTCCACACTTACCTAATGCGTGTTGGGTGTGTTGACATAGATTTCAATAGATGAGATACTGCTGCCGAGGTATTTGAACTAGTCCCAGCTAAAGAAGTAAAGGCGAACTCAGATACAACGTTCTCCAATGGACTTCTATTCATGGACATGGGAGTCTTGGCCGACCAAAAAAACTTACATTCATTAGTTCTGTGTGGACACTACATATTGTCTAGAGGACATTACAAGAGCAAAGGACCAAAAGGAGCGGATGCTGAAAAAGAAAGGATCCCGTATTATCGGCTCTACTTGATTATATATATATATATATATATTGGCGTGTTAGCAAGTTTAATTGACACCTTTTTCATCGATATGTCATTAGGACTCAGAATAACCTAAATGCATTCCCTGCGGAAGTTTATGACCTTCCAAAACAGGTATCATGGTTTTTAGAATTAACTTCATCCGATAAAGTATGATGTATAGATACACTATATCATTGCCATAACTCCAAGTTTCACTGACACTGGGTGATTTTATCTGTTAGGATCCCAACTATTTGTGGATCGATCAAATTTCAAGAAATAGAAGAAACGCACAGACAAAGCAGTTTTCTAATGATTTTTTTTCATATTCGATGCTAAAACGATTTTGATAATAACTGGAGAAACCGACAGTTTTGATGTGTCTTCTATATTGCATCAGGAAGCATTTAATATTTTTTCGGATGCATTAGTTAATGGAACATTTGGAAAGAAACCATTTGAAAATGAAATTAAAATTCACGGTGATACAAATGTGGTTCTATGTCGGAAATGACAGACAACTTGAGGCCTCGCCTAGTCGGCTGTGGTTGTCGAATACACAGACTGTATCTCTGCAGAGGGGTAAGACTTCCCCAACGGGCATCTTGGATATGACACTAAATAATCTGATGGTAAGACTCCTGTAATACTGGAGTTTTTGAGAAGCAGAGTATCCCGTTATTGCCATCGCTCCCAGGTCCACTGTGGCCTGGAGTAGAAGCACATGATAGGCTCCTATCTATGAATCAAATAGAATTAAACTGTATGCTTATGCTAAACTGATTTGTTTGAAATAGAACTGTTTTGACGTTTAAACTGCGTACTTATGAGAAACTGAATTGTTTAAAATAGAACTGTTTTGACATTTAATTGTCTGTAAATAAATTACTGATGTTTAATTGAACTGTTAGTGATACATAACAATACTTGGAACCATTTAACTTGGGTGATTTAGCTGAATAGCTTGAAATAGAACTTTGACATTTAAACTCTGTACTTATGTTAAAATGAATTGCTTGAAATAGAACAGTTTCCATGTATAAATGGATTGAGCATTAAATGACCTACAAAGGTTGATATACCATAAAACCAAACCAAACTAAACCAAAACAAGTTGAAGCTCTGCTGGCTGGGGCTGTAGAACACACAAATTGCGCTCCCACAGAAAGGTAAGAGTCACAACGAGTGTTCTAAGTCTGAGACTAAACTGCATTTGATAGTGAGGCTACAGTTCTGGAGTTTTGGATCATATGGAATACCTCTTCACGTATATTATTCTCATGTATGTACACTCTATCCTGGATTAGCGGTTTGAGTTACATATATGGTTCAAATAGGGGTAATCAATTATTTACTTTTAATATATTAGTTATTTGAACAAGTACAGATGTATGCAAATTGTTTTAATTACTGTGGGATGAACGATAAACATAATAATTAATGTTAAATAACAAAATTTGTAACCATATGCAAATATATGATTGGTATTAAATAAACGTATGAGTATTGTACATGGAACCAATCAGCTGTATGATATAGTATCAAATTCGATCGTCAGGCTCCAGACTTGGAGTTTGGAGAATGTTGAATAATACTTTGATTATAATTACTCTCAGATTCTTTGACTAGAGTGATAGTACTTGTTAGCGTCTGATCTATGAGTCAAATAGAACTGCTCAATCTTTCGTTAGGAATTATTATTATAAGTTACTTGAAATCATACAGTTGTGTGGAAGTTGATGAATAGTTGATACATGATGAATAAAACTACTAATGTCGTATATCAATACTTGAAACCATACTGCTGTTTACAAACCAATGACTTGAGCTGCAGGATCTTGTATTTTGAAGTATGTGCACTTAGGCAGCAGTGGTTTATTTAAGCATGTTTCATTAAATAATAAAGACAACTTTTGTCTGTATAATTTATTTAAGATCCTTTCTAGTTATCTATATACGTTATATAGTTAAGGAATGATTTTTTTATTAATCATTTTTCGTTAATTATATTTTATCATTCAGTTTGGTAAAGTATATGGCAATCATCATTGTCATAATAAACCCCCAGACAGGAAATGAGGCTGGACAGTGGATAACGTCTTGCTCGGAAGAGATGGTCCAGAAAATTTGAGGATTTTAAAGAAGAGAGTTGAGAAGTTGACATAGGACCTTGGAGGCAGAGAGGTGGGTTTCTGCCATTAAGGCATAGAGTTGAATTTTCTACCGTTGCGGCGGCGGTTAAGTTTTTCGGGTCTTGACCGGCGAAGATTAACTGAGATCTTAAACATCACAGCGTAGTACGGCTAGCAAAGACTTTTTAGTGTCAAGATGGACCGAAGTCAAGAAATTAATACACCGTTCGTATCTGAAATAACAGAGTCCGTCTGTATTTGTATTGTGAATTTGAATGTGTATGTATATGTACTGTTGTGATTGATATCATAATGGTTTTAGTATACAACTACACATACTTCAAAATACATGTACCTGCAGCTCACCCCAACGCTGACACCCAAAAGTATATTTGTTTAAATGTCCCCTGGAAGACTGTGTCTCCAGAGAAAATAGTGCGTATGTTGGTTTTACCACTACAACTCTTTCCAAATGACTTACAATGCATCTAAATGTCTCCAGTTCTATGATTCTTTTTAAAAAAATACAAATACACCTTAGAAAACTTGAAAAGACCTTAAATAAATTAAACAGACAAAATTTGTCTTTATTATTAAAGACACACACATACACACACACACACACATATATATATATATATATATATATATCGGCTTGTTTGGGTGTATTTTCTTTGTCAGCTCGAAGACGTGGTATACATTTTAATGCACACAAAAATGAATATATTTGCTATAATCAAATAGGCGACATTTCCACACTAGTCGGAACCTCTCTGAAACTGGTAGACAAATTCACATACCTAAGAAGCAGTGTCTCATAAACCGAAAAAGACATCAACACACGGCTAACGAGGGCATGGACAGCTATCGATAGGCTATCGATCATATGGAAATCAGACCTGACTGATAAAATGAAACGCAGTTTCTTCAAGGCAGCGATCGTATCGATACTGCTATATGGATGCACTACTTGGACGCTAACTAAACAGCTGAAGAAAAAGCTAGACGGCAATTACACAAGAATGTTGCGAGCAATATTGAACAAGTCCTGGCAACAAAACCCCACAAGGCACCAACTATACGGCCACCTACCTCCCATCACGAAAACTATCCAAGTTAGACGAATCAGACATGCAGGACACTGCTGGAGAAGCAGGGACGAACTCATAAGTGATATACTCCTATGGACCCCCACATATAGCCGAGCAAAAGCACGACGACCAGCTCGAACACACATACAGCAGCTATGTGAGAATACAGGATGTAGCCCTGGAGACCTACCTAGGGCGATGAACGATAGGGAGAAGTGGCGAGAGAGGATCAGGGATATCCGTGCTAGTGGCACGACATGATAATAATGATGATATATATATATATATATATATATATATATATATATATATATATATATAATGTCATCAACAGACAGACTGTTTCGTTGTATCACAACTCATCATTGTATGTAGACACGTATGACGCTTGAAGCTGGGATCGAAAGCCGGCCAACTTTACGTTAGACTTAGTATCATACCGTTTACCCAACAAGAGAATCACTTCAGCTCGAGAATAATAAGGTATTATATAGTAGTTTACGTTTGTTTACATTTTTTCTTTACCGGATACCAGTGTGTTCAATTCATTCATAGAGTTTTGCATTTTGCGAGTGGGAGAAAAATCAGAGGGAAGATGGATAAATCATACTCTTACAAAGATTTTAGTAATGATATTTCATTCTTTATAAAAGAATTTCGTCAGGGTAAATATTTTTTGAATTTTTCTATATTTATACAGTTGAGGAAGTAGATAAAATAACGGAGAAAAAAAAGGTATAAAAGGAATAGTTAGAGGGCCTAAAGAGAAGAGGCAGATAAGGGAAGAAGTACAGGGGGAATTAGATGTGGGTTTAAGAGATGGTGGTAGGGCTTATTGGTTTTGACTCTAACATACACCCAGACAGTTACAGTCAAAACCAATAACCCATACCACCATCACTTAAACCAACATCTACCTCCCTCTCCATTTCTTCCCTTATCTGCCTTTTCTCTTTAAATCCTCTCACTCCTCTTTTTATACCTTCATTTTCTCCGTTATTTAATCTATTTCCTCAATTGTATTTACTAGGAAAACTCTGAAGAAATTCTTGAATAAAGAATGAAATATCACTGCTAAACTCTTTGTAAGTGTCTGATTTCTCTATCTTTCCATTTACTACTTTCATCAGCTTGTCAGATTCACCTAAATCTACCATTTCACGACATATATATATATATATATATATATATATATATATATGTCGTGAAATGGTAGATTTATATATATATATATATATATATATATATATATATATAAAGAAGATTTGGCATTAATTCGCCCTGAAGGGTTGATATGACGAAAAAAATCAACCATTTAACCAGTCGTCACGGATAAAAATTGATTCCTGGAATATTAGACTTTGTCTGGCTTATGTGGAGTGGGGGTAAGTCATGACGTCATTTAAAGATGCCGTTAGCATTATTAAAGACAGCACTATTTTAATCCGTATCTAGTACTCAAAAGATGGTATACTTGACATTTATACGTACTTTTATTAAAGAAAACTCACTTTACTCAGCACTATATGTTAGTTTTATAACTCCAATTCCAAAATAAATATTCCTTGGAAATATTTCTTTCTTTAAGGCCTTATAAAGGAATTGCTCTTTAGTAGAAAAATGAATATAAAATGAACTAAAAACTACCTCCTATAAAGAAAAAAAAACAAAACAAAAAAACAAAAAAAAAAAACAAATAAAGCAAAACAAAAAATAAACAAAAAAAAACTTAAACTTTTTAATGCGTTCACATGGATAAATACTATATTTAAAACTAAGTAGTGTAAAAAGCTTACGGAATGCAAAATACAGAGATGACCTAACTCGCTACAATAATAACATAAGGCCGTTTTGAATAACTTTTCTGTAACTAGAAAGGGACGAGGCTGCTTGCGTAAAATCAATTTTTCAATTTGATCTGAATTCAAGGTTTTCCTTATTTTTGGTCGGTTGTTGCACCAAGGCTAAAGAGATCACTCTGTCCTATTATTGATTAATACTTTCGCTGAGGGCATTTGCACGAAGTGAAACGCTAACAACTTTCAGAAATTGAACTTGGGTCGCTGGTGGCATTTCAAAAATGTGATAACCGTTACGCGACAGTTACGCCTCAAACCTCCAACTTTGGATGTTGGTGCTGAGATTGAAGATTTGTCCTAAGAAAATAAGAGGATATGACGATAATTTTTCACTTTGTATGGAGGAATGTATCCAAAATCCAACCAGTCAGATTTGATATATCTTAATGTAAGCGAGAAGCACGTACGAATCAAGTAGAGAAGCTGGAGAAGCAGGGACGAACTCATAAGTGATATACTCCTATGGACCCCCACATATGGCCGAGCAAAAGCACGACGACCAGCTCGAACACACATACAGCAGCTATGTGAGAATACAGGATGTAGCCCTGAAGACCTTCCAGAGGCGATGAACAATAGGGAGAAGTGGCGAGAGAGGATAAGGGATATCCGTGCTTACTTGTGGTCATCACAAGTAAGGTGTGATCTCCTCGGTATTCTCCTTTAGGGATGCCTCATATACCAGCGATACATTTAGTTCTGCTGAGCAGGTATTACCAGGGAGAAGCACCATCCCGCCCTTGGATCAGGCAATAACCCACTCAGCATGAATGCCAGTGGGTTTCGCGTGAGGATGTAGCAACAATGCATTTATTCCCCTTTTTCTAGGCACATAGATATCCCCATTGCTTTGAGAATCATCATTCGAAATTTTAACTTTTATCTTGATATAGATGTCGAATTATTGCACGATTGAGAAATACCAAATAAGAAAAAGGAATAAATAGATAAGTGAAAAAAATAAATAAACTAGAAAGGAACGTTCAATAATGAACAGGGAAGTATAATCAAACGAAGTCAGTCACGTGGAAAATCAGATTGACATTTTTCGCTATATGTATAGCTTCTCCCAAACATTTGCTTCTCCGTTCTGCATTACTTTTTGATTATAAAACTTTTCTCTCTCTCTCAATATATATATATATATATATATATAGTGACGTCCACTTCTGTTTAGAAGATCATCTCCCCAATCCAGTGAAGAACACCTGTGACCATGCATGTGGCTCCTCATGCCACTGCTTTGCAAACCCTGCAACATATGTGACTATTAAAATACCTCTTTGCCGTTGCCATTAAGCCCATTCTCTCATATATATCCTCTTAGGCCTGCTATAGAACTACATCCTTTGTTACAAAATTAACGCAAATTATTTGCTTAAGGACCAGCCGCCACTTGTTTGCTGTCATAAGATCTCATATGAGTAGCAAGTCAGGGTTTGGACAAAATACTCTACTGCACATGACACAAATAGGTTCAGGTTTAACAGTGTCAGATTGTTATATAGTCACATATGTAGATTCACATCTATATACATGCTCATATATATGTAGAATAATTCACAGCAACACAACGCAAGAAGGAAGACACAGGAAGAAACGACGCTGGAAGGAAGACGCAAAAAGACTTCTTTACAAATATATTTTACCTCTCAATTTATTGCAAGGGTTCTGAAAGGGTTGTTCAAGGTTTGCATGTGAGAGGGTGCTGGGAACCGAACATAAACTTTATATTTTGACCCCACTGTTATGACCGTCACGTTGTGTCTTTCTTGTTCTCTTGATGTTGGGGTCCACTCCATCGGGGGTTTTCCGAGGGTCCCCTCGGTCGGGTGTGGCTTTCCCTACCACATCTGGTCTCTAACTCTCCAGAAGTCTGCTGGCAACTCCATAGGGGGTTTCCGAGGTCCCCCTCGGTCGGGTGTGGCCTTCCCTACCACATCTGGTCTCTAGCTGTCTGGAATTCTACTGGCAACTGCTTTGGCACCCAACTCAACTCAATTATATAATAATTCAACGCCCACACGATCGCCCACTGGATCTTTGAAATCGAATGTTTACTCGTCATCAAGCGGAAATAACTCTCATGCAGTTCAGAGGTTACTCTCTTCCGGTGCATCACTGTAGTGGCACAATGGGACCTTCCCCTTGTCCCATATCATAAGCCTTAATCCGCCCACGCGATCTCTTTCGATTAATGGCCATTGGAATGTGTCACTTCCTTCCGGTGTATCACCTTGGAATAGTATTTTTGGATCGGGGCGAAGGTCAAAATATAACATTCATCCGTTAATTATTTTTCAAAATTCCACATGTGGAATTTTCTTCACGTTCGTCTCCATCACTCTCACACATATTTTACAGAATAATTTACAAAGGACAATAATGGCTGAAAACACAAAAAAAAAAAGAATCACTTGAACTACAGCAACAAAATCTTACCAAGAGGGCGACCTTCTCTCTATGTAACACTTGCCCGGCTAATTATTATCTAAATTTCTCTTACTATCTCTGCGTGGTTGGCCATCTTGACATGTGTGCATCAAGGTACCATACTGATGCATTTTTTTATCTTCTCAACACAGCGGGCCCTCCATAATTCCTTGAAGAAATTTCAAAACCCTAACAGGACCATACTCTGGTCCAAGATCCTGGTCACAAACTTAGTGACCCTGGTCATTCCAGCAATATATTCGCCTGGATTCCTCATGACCACACTCCAGTTCTTTGTTCAACAGGTTCCTTCCTGGAGTAACCGGAGAATTTCATAAGCTATAACACAATATCTTCAAGGCCCAAAGCATTCCACAAAAATCCACAAAAACCATGGCCCAAAAATAAATATCACAATACATCCGAATGTGTCACAATCTGGCACGCACGCTGTAAACCACCTAAAATAGTCCACGCAAAATACTAATTAGCAATGTGTTACCCATTTTTTTTTTTTTCGTTAGGTTTCCGTTTCCATGCCATTGGTTTGCAAGCCCTTGAGGAACATGCCTTACCTGATCAAACCCGCGCCGGGTTTCTTTTCAATTTAATCAGGAACCCTCTTGGCTACCAATATATAAGCACCTCGTCTTTCCCCGATCCGTTTCACTTTGCCAAATCACACACGAATCCAAAACACCATCGGGACTGAAAGACTCAGACATTATCCACAAAATTTTGGAGTAGGCCACGCCTTTTTTCTTTTATTCCATCCTCGGAACTCCAAACTAAAAAAAATTAGAAGCCTCCATAGGCCTTTGCAACTTCATGTGCCGACGAATTCTTCGATAGAATTACTTCCTTTGCCGTCTACCCTACAACAATCTGCACCAATTGGATGAATGTCTGTCCTATTCTCGCGTCAGCCACCGATTCCTCAAAACAGAACCCCCCCCAAATATTTCCTCTTCCACGAAAACCCCAAATTCTAAAAAAAGATTTCAGAATCAATATAATTACAAATATTAGTAAACCTAGAATAAAATCCTCTGTTCATGGTTTTCGTCAAATTTCATAATATGAACAGGAAAAAAAAATTTCTAATGTCGCCTTTAAACTCAAACAAACTTTCACTTTACAACAAGTCAAAACAATGTTACAATCACAGCGCAAAAATGTTCAGTTTTCTTTTCTTCTTTTTTCAATCGATGTAGTGATGTACTGTCTATTTTACTAAAAATGTCTGTTCTTTCTTTCTTTCTTTTTTTTTCCATATGCTGTGTTCAACAATGTTCAAGTTTCTTCCTTTTTTTTCTTTCCGTCTTTTTTTCTATTGTCCTGTACGTTTTTGTTTTTGTTTTCATTTTTTTTCTTTTTTTTTCATTTTTTTTCATAATAAATTGCTCATTCAATGTCCCTTTTTTTTCCAACCTTATATCTACCTCTCTGTCTTTACCTTAACACGATAACTAAAGGTTCGCCTCCTAGTTTATTCAATTTCAGTCTACAGTACCATAAATTAAGCCTGATTTATAATACAACTTTTTCAATAGCTTACGAGCATTCTTCTTCTTTTTTTTTTCTTTGCACAAAATATCCCGGGGTTTTTTTTCTAAACAACCCAAACTTTTATAAATTCTGCCAACATTTCCCAATTCAAAATATTTCCGAATCTGCGAATCTTCGCCACACTTGGTTCCGTCAAAATTCTGCGCATCTCCTAATTATATCCCAAACCCTGTTCAAAATATCTTCTCCAATAACAATCTCAAAGCTTCACTCCAGGGGGAACTCACAAAATACCTGTCTGCTTCGTCAGACACAAAAAACATCTGTCTCTTAGTTACTCTGCCTCCACGGCAAGACCGTTTTCAAGACAATACCTATGTCTTCAATAATTGATATCAACAATTTCCACAGCAAAACAACCGGCTTGCTTCTACCAGCGCCGAAAATATCGATTCTCCCAACTTCATAAATATCGAAAAAGTATATGCGCATTCTTCAGACAAACACCAATGTGCGAAATTCATGGACAATACCATTAATGCTCCCAAGATTCCATCCCTCGGATTAAAATTCTCATTTCCAATCCACAATTTCCAAACATGAAAACTTGCCCAAAAGATCTTAACTACAGATATGCGGGATTCCAAATCTTGGACTGAAATTCTAATTTTCAATCACCATTTGTCTGGACCAATGAAAAGCTACAACGAATTTTTTTTTACTCACAAAGACCTATTTGCGATAAAAAAATCCCCATTCATAAAATTTATTGTTTACGATAAGCTGTCTATCAAAAAACGGAGAGCAACTGTCCCTTAGTCATCTTTTTTTTCTCTCTTCTTTTTTCGTCCCTCATTTCGATACAATATTACACATAGCAGTAATTTCAATATTTATCTTGGGATCACACATTTAAAAAAAAAAAATATTTCCAATTTTATGCTTCTCGAAAGGCCCTTGTCATTAAAACAAATCTTTCACTATTTTACCCAATTTAAATAACAGAGAGAGAAGTTACATGAATGAGCGCTCTACTTACAATTTTTTTTTCTCTTTTTCTCTTTTTTTTTTTTTCGTCTTTTTTTCGGTTCATTTCGCGTCGGTCTGTTCCTTTTCCTCTTTTTTGCTAAATTGTTCTCGTTTTTTTTCTCTTTTTTACTTCTTTCAATTCCAGCATTTTTCTGTGTCCTTTTCGTTGATGTCGTGTTGTGATGCTTAAAACTGTCGTTTACGGTAACCAGGTTCGTTTTGAATCCTTGAAGAACTCTGCTGGCACATGCACCAAATCGCGATATATTATATAGTCATCTACATCATCAGTCAGCATCACAACGACACAACATCAAAGACAGACGCATGAAGAAAGGAAGCAGGAAGACTTCTTTACAATTATATTTACCTCTCACTTTATTTGTAAGGTTTGCGTGTGATAGGGTGCTGGGAACCGAACATAAACTTCATATTTTGACCCCACTGTTATGACCGTCACGTTGTGTCTTTCTTGTTCTCTTGTTGCTGGGGTCCACTCCATAGGGGTTTTCCGAGGGCCCCCTCGGTCGGGTGTGGCCTTCCCTACCACATCTGGTCTTTAGCTGTCTGGAAGTCTGCTGGCAACTGCTTTGGCACCCAACTCAACTCAATTATATAATAATTCAACGCCCACACGATCCCCCACTGGATCTTTGAAATCGAAAGTTTAATCGTCATCAAGCGGAAATAACTCTCATGCAGTTCAGAGGTTACTCTCTTCCGGTGCATCACTGTAGTGGCACAATGGGACCTTCCCCTTGTCCCATATCATATGCCTTAATCCGCCCACGCGATCTCTTTCGATTACTGGCCATTGGAATGTGTCACTTCCTTCCGGTGTATTACCTTGGAATAGCATTTTTGGGCCGGGCGAAGGTCAAAATATAACAAGATACCCACGTCTAGTCCTCTTTTCAAAGTGCAAGATGGAGTTTTTAATTCTCTGAATTTGCAACCATTTAGGTGAATTTTTCCAAACATGCCTTTATCACGTTGAAAACTAGAAAAAAAAAATTTCTTCATTTTTTTTCCCGGTTTTTAATCGCTACACAAAGTACCATGCAGTTGTTGTAGACGACATCCACAAAACGTTTCTTATATATATATATATATAATAAACGTTTTGTGCACAGTATATATATATATATTTTTTTTTTTTGTGCACAGTATCTAAATTTCGCGCACGCTCCTTGTTTGTCGACTGTGCAGAAAAAAAGTCAGTTGGGCACTATCAGTGAGGAATGCAGCACTTTGACATGCATCACTTCTCATGAAGTTTTAAAACGGCAGGCCGTACAGCTTTGCATTCTTATGGATGCTGCAATACGAAGATGTTTGATTGTTTTGGTGTTAAGTACAAAGTACAGAAAATTCAAAAAAGAGTTAGAAGTGTCCATTGGTGATTACAAACGTATAGCATCTCTGCTCGTTCTGATACGAAAAGATATCCAGAATTTTTTGTTGAGATCAAGGCCATGATTGAAAACGACCCCATCAATCAATCTGATCCTTTGCCAGAAACATAGAAACATCTGAGTTTCTTAATAATTATGTAGTGCATGAAGCCATTCGCTATAAAAGATTAAACAGAGCTAATTTCATCACAGTTCACGAAGGGCAAGAGGTAAAGATCGCGCTGCAAAGCTTTTCCCAAAACCCAAGCATCCCCTCCTACTTAATATTCTTTGTTTTTTTCTAGATGAGGAAATTTCTTCCACGAGCAGACGGTTAATTCACCGAACAACCATTACGTTCCTCTATTCCCACTAGATGTACAGATATTGATGAAAAGCAAACTCTCGGTGTACATCACTGATGTCTATATCAAGTGCCTGGAGGAGTTAGTGCACCTGGATCAAGAATGTGCCTTCTGGAAGACCTTATGTCTGGCAGCAGGACTCTGCACCATTCCATACAAGTAGGGAAACCCAGATTTGGTGGTCACAATTATTTGCGACCATATCACCCCTAAAATCTGGCCAGGTCGCAATTACATTGATTATTATGTGTGGGACGGGGTTAATCGAGAGAACCACAAAACTCCGTGGCGTACTAAAGATAAACTGAAGGCAAATATAACGGTAGCACGTATCCGCTTAAACAAGGAGACCGTCGGAAAGGTTCGTAGGATATTTCAAAGTCGTTTAGAGGCTGTAGTCGAATGTGATTGTGATTTATTTGATTAAATCTGATCTATCATTTTTCATTGTATTTAATCTATCGTATTTTCATGTAATTTTGGAAACTTTACAATATAAAGCGTGGCTTTCATTTTTCCATTATTTATGCTACAATTCGCCTATTGAACCCCATATACTGAATCACAACACCAATGTTAATATAATAATACAAGTACAAATTCAACCAATATCTTATGGTTGAATACAAGACAATAAAAAAAGGTGCCAGCGTGTCCGGCAGCCTCAAGGATTTGCAGATTATCTTTGAAGGAAACATTTGATCGAATAACTTTCTTCAAACAGAACCTTCGCCTGAATAAGAAATCTGAGCTCATTAGCCAGTGCAGTCATGAAGCTAAGCACTTTCTGGTTCAATTAGTTTCCATTTGAAAAAGAAAATCGTGGATTTATATAGATTTTATAAATACATATTAATGTTTTTGTAAATGACGACTGTAACTGTAACCGTCACCTTCTCAAGAGTGGAGGCGGAGTTCACAGTCAGTACATAGAAACACGGAAATAACAGCATCTGACGTCTGAAGATTGATATAAAAAAATGTGAAACAATTACGAATACAAAACATCCAATTTTACCCACAATCTACATATAGATCTCTCTCTCCCCCTCTCCCTCTTCCTCTCTCTGTCTATATCTCCCCCATATATATGTGTCTCTCAGTCTCTCTTTTTCTCTCTTTCTTTCTCTCTCGCTCTCTCTCTCTCTCTATATATATATATATGTGTGTGTGTGTGTGTATATATATATGTTTGTGTATGTGTGTGTGTGCTGATATCATAATATATTTAGCGAGCATACAAACATATTAGGGATACAAGGCGAGTAGAGGGACCGAGAAAATATGGCTGAGGGAGGGTAAAAGACCTCAGTAACATATAGCATCCCACCATTTGAGACTTCCCTGCGCAAAACCAGTCAAAATTTCTCTTCACGGCGACCGACGATGGTCCAAGCAATTAGAAGTGAAGTTATTCATTATGCAGGATACAAGTACATCATCGTATAAATATATCTGTGTGTGTGTTATCAATAAAATGAAGTATCACACACACACACACACACACACACACACACACACAAACATAGTAAAGTAAAGTTAGCGACCATAGTCGAGGGTGACCCGAAGGCTTCCTTTTCGATAGCTACTACACCAAGGTGTAGGGGAGGGCGCTACTCCATTCCCTGGATTGCTCCACTTTACCCTTGAACCGTACCTTATAATGCTGAGTGTTAAGCAAGGTGGTATCAAGTTCCATTTTTAAAGTCTTTGGTATGACTCGACCTGGGATTGAACCCAGGTCTCCCGGGCCATTGGCGAACACTCTAACCGCTGGGCCAATGTCCCGGTATATAAAACACACACATATACACACACTAATATATATATATATTTCTTCCAGACAGCGATCAAGGGATACGCAGTCAGTTGATCAAAAGAAAACTAAAAACCGTCCGCGAATCCTGCAATGCTACAATTACAAAAGTGCTTAACACAAGTGGAGCCAATTATAAAATTAACTTAAATCAACTTAAGTTAATTTTATATATATATATATGTATATATATATATATATATATATATATATGTCTGTTTGTGTGTGTATATATATATATATATATATTTGATTGAACATTGCTGTGTTGATCTTATGATATTCGGCTGGAATTGGTTGACAAACCTTCCATAATTAGTTATTTCTCAAATACTTTCTGCTCAACTTTGGGCCATCATCAGGGGATGATGTAATACAAAGGTGATGTAACTTTTGTATGTCCATTACAACATTGTAAGAATGAGCGTTTTTCCTGTTGTGTTGTGTAGCGTTTACTTTTCGAATTTGTTTCTATGAATAACGTCAGTATCTAGAGACATTTAAGTACATTAGCACTGGTTTCAAAATTAAATGATATTCGGCGGGAATTGGTTTATAGAAACAAATTACAAAAAATAAACGCTACTCAATAATTAAATAAAATAATTAAATAACATACAAAGGTTGATATGCCATAAGATCCAAACAAACTAATTGATAGATAGATAGAAATAGCTTACGTACATTATGACTTTTGTTTGCATTATGATTACTTAAAAAAAAAAAATTCTATCTTTTAACTCAAAATATGTTAGAGAAAAACATGTATATCAACGGTTCTCTGAAGTCATATCTGATTACATTTTAACTTCCTTCTTTATAAGAACCATTGACCGGGTAAAAATCCTGGGCATTTTTGTTTTTGAATGAGAGTTATATTTATCATCTTGTGGGGAAACGATAAAAACCTATCATCTCTCTCTCTCTCTCTCTCTATATATATATATATATATATATATATATATATATATATATATATATATATATATATATCGTCTGATGTGTGTTTAAGCCCAGCTGGAAGCCTTTTCTATCTTTATATCCGTTCTCATGAAAAGTAAATTCTACGTTCTCGTACTGATAAAAATCTAATATCATTTGACAATTTACTGTCAAATCAATTACGAAAAATTGTCTAGGATTCTTGTTCCCTAAGGGATTTTACATTCCATCATCTAAATTCAAAATACCTTACTTCTTATCAGTCAATGACATTCTTTCATCAACGTTGTCGATGTAATTACTTTTATTATTATGTTTACTTCATCATCAGCAGGCTACTATCAGCTGTCAAATGTACTTTTGGATATATTCTTCTGATACCCTACAAACATCATCCAAATCAATTTTTTCTTCATTCAGTTAATCGTTAATTGCCGCTTCATTTAAATTGCATTCGTTTTTAGAAGTAGTTTTGTTGAAATGTTTTATCGCATTTTGAAAATATTACTTCCAAAAATCAACTTGTACTGTTAAAATAAATATGAACACAAATTAAGAATAGTTTTAATTCTTACCTGGTACTGATACTATAATATTACTTGAGATTTTTTTAGCCAGTGGGCTACTACAGGAGTCTGTGTGACAGCAGAAGTCCTCATGTCTCCTGAATTAATCTCAGTATTCTGGCCTACCTCAACAATGTTGTAATTCGGTTGATCTTGGTTCGTTCTTCTATTTCCAACTCTTCCAGGCTTTTAACCAAAACTTTAGGGATCGTTTCAACAGCACAAAGTACAATTGTTATCACCGTCGTCTTCAGTGTCCCATGTTTCTTTAGTTCTCTAGCAAGGTCTAAATCTAATATAATGGCCGAGGGATTTTGTTTTATATATATCTTGCCTTTGGGTTTAGTTAGACGGAGAACCTTTTGGCTCAGTGCATGGGTTAGTTAGCAGCAAACTTGAGAGCAGGTGTTGACGCACGCACGCGGAGGATGTGTCGTTCACAGATGTCAAAATAAAAATCCCAGAGAGAGGATGTAACCAGGGGGTGTGAATGACGTCATGCACCGGAAGCGTGTGTGGAGGATTTTGGGAGATTTGAGAAAAGTCAGTGAGTTGAGTTTTGCCGCCGGGAGATGAAGGTTGACTTTCGCTTGCTCGCCGAGGCCTTGTGACAGGTATCGCACGTGTTGTGGGGGCAGATGGAAAAGTCAGTATAGAAAGATGGTATCTTTCTCCTTATGTCGAAAAACCTTTAAACTCAGAGGTCATAAAAAGTTTCGTACCTGAACTAAGAAGTCGTTAGTGTTTTTGTGTTTCGGGATTCTTATGGACATTACGAACGTTTTGCGTACCGGTATGAATATATCTATTTTACTTATTCATATCTGGCTATGTAAAATAAAACTTGTCTTTCTTTTCCATTACTTTCATTCTGACTCTGTTGTCTGCTGGGATGGCAAAGTCCACGAATCTGCAGGTTAACTTTTATTTTTTAAAATCTATCTATTTATTCATTTTTGTTAACTGGTACAAAGTCTTGTTTCCTTCCGGGATTTGGTGATCTATTTGTATCTCAAAAGCCAAGAGAATTTTGTGTATCTCCAACTCCAGGACGGATTCTGGTTCGTGCATATACAATTTATTTGAATGGTTAAATTTAAATTTCTTGCACAATTCGCTGTGTATCACCTTCCTCCCTCTGTCGACACAATTCCTATCGTCTTTTTGCGCCATTTTGACGTGTTCGTTTATTATATGATTAATATTTTCATTTCCATCACCACATAACCTACAATTGGTATTTTGTTGCGTCTTATCTATTTTCAGTTTCCCGTTCTTGCTCCTTCTAATTATTATTATTATTATTATTATTATAAACTTACTCCTTGTGATTTTTTATCGCCAGTTTTAACAGGTTTTTTTTTTTTTTGTATTGACGTCAGGGTGACAGCAACGTTCCTCACGTCACCAGTCTCCTCTACGAATTCTTGCTGATTTTAATTGTGTTGTGGTTTGGGTAGCCTCAATTCTTCCGCTAATCATAAGTTCCTTCAGTCTTTTGGAACAATTCCAACAGTACCAACTACAAATGGTCTCAATTCTTCCCTCGAGTTCCAGTTCCCACAATCTCTTTTCTAGTCCTTTGGGGACCGTTCAAGCTCACCAATTACCGTTAGTCTCACCGTCTCTCTCATGTTTCACAGCTTTTTCAGCTATCTGGCAAGATCCAGATATTTAAACATTTTTATTTTTATTTTTCTCTTTCTTTATTTTTACTCTATGCACCACAGGAACGGCAAAATCCACTTGATGGTGAGTTATTTTCTTCTATTTGCATAATAGTAGGTTTGGTGGTCTGGTCGGGATTGGGAATCCGTTTATATCTCCAAGTCTCTGAGAATGTTATATGACTCATGAAATAGATGCGATTATGGTTTGTGCATATACCCTTAGTCATCTTCGCCAATTTTTTCTATGCGCAGTTCCAAATGGATCATTTCCTACCCAGTCATGTCTACTCTTTTATTCATTTTTACCAATTAGCTGCATTCTGTTACTATGTAATGACCTGTTCATTTCTATTATTATCATTATTATTATTATTACTCATTAGAGTTTTTCAAATCAGCGTAAGCTGATGGTCTTTCACAGGAGATTGAGTGACAGCAAATCTCCTCAAGTCTCCAGGACTCTCCTCAGTATTCTGACCGTTTTCAATAACGCTTTCGTTTGGATGGTCTCCACTTGGCCGCCAACTTCCAAATCTTCCAGGCCCTTTAATAATCCTTTAGTTATCCCGCCAAAGCACATATCACAATTGATATAATTGTCACGTTCATGTTCCATAGTTTTTTCAATTCTCTAGCAAGGTCGCGGTACTTATCTCTCTTTTCATTATTATTATTATTATTATTATTATTATTATTATTATTATTTACTCCTTTAGAGTTTTTCACATCAGTGTTAGCGGATGGTTTTTCACTGGAGTTATTATTATTATTATTCTTTTGAGAGTTTTTCACTCTATTGTAGCTGTTAGCTGATAGTCTTCCACAGGAGTTTCTGTGTAAGTAATTCTCCTCAAACCTCCGGGACTCTCCTCAGTATTATGGTCGATCTCAACTGTGCTGAAGTTTGGGTAGTCTCAAATCATCCTCTTATTTCCATGTTCTCCAGTCCCTTTATCAATACATTGTGAATGTACCAAGTGCTCTATCTACAATTGGTACCGCTGTCACTTTCTTGTTCAATAGTTTTTCTGTTCTCTAGCAAGGTCTAGGTAATATCTTTCTTTTCGCTTTCTTTCAGTTTTAGTCTGAGATCAGTCAGAACGGCAAAGTCCACAATTCGGTAGGTTCTCTTTTTTCTTTTGTTATTGACTATCACTAGGTCTGGTCGTCTGGCCGAAATTAGATAATCCGTTCGATTTTTAAAATCTCAGAGAATTTTATGAGTCTCATTCTCCAGGACAGATTCCGGGCTGTGCAGACATCATTCGTTCTTATGGTCAAATTTAAGCGTCTTACACATTTCCTCATAGGTCACCTTCTCCACCCAATTCTGTCTATTCTTATACCCTTTCTGTGCACATTTACTGCATTCGCTTATTATGTGATTGATCGTTACATCTCTATCAGCACATAACCAACATTTGCTATTTTTTGCGTCTTATCTAATCTTGCTTGGATATAATTGCTCTAAATGGCATTGTTTTGTGCTTACATCTGAAAAGATCCAGGTTCTTTCTTTAGTTTTCCCTTTTTTAGACTCGTTCAAGATTTTTCGTATGAGGTTTCACTTGTTTATCGTTTGAAATGTCCGTACAGTTGTTTCTCTTCATTTTTTTGTTTTCAATATATTTTTGTTCCATTGATCCTCGTGCTGTCTGCATTATTTCTGGTTGTTGTAATTAGTATTCCCACGTGTTTTTATGTAGTCTTTGAGTTGTTGTATCGATGCATCAACGCTATCTACAATGTTGGTAAGTCCTCTTCCTCCTTCTTTCCTTGACACATATAGTCCATCAATGTCATCTCTTGAATGTAAGGCCTTATGTATAGTCATTAGTTTTCTTGTTCATTTGCATAAGTTATTCTCTCGTCCATTTCAAGAATGAGCCTGAATATGTCTACAAGTGGACAGCCCAGGTTTTTATCACATTGATAAGGTTTGTCCTATATAGTTTGATTTCTGGTTCACCCGCTATACTTATTTTTTAATATTTTTTACCTCTGCTTGTTTAATGGTGTCAACTTCCAATATTCCCAAGTATTTGTTAGTTTCCTATTCTCCGGGCATTCTGATTCTTTCTTGCTTTGGTTGCTCCATTCCTTCAGTCAAGTGTGCATTTTTCTATGCTAAATTCCATTCTTAGATCTTGACTGTATATTCTAACTGCCCGTATTGGGGTTTCAAATTCTTTTTCGTTTTTGACAAACAATTTGATGTCGTCCATTTACATTAGGTGATTGATCTTTTCCAGCGATTTACTTAGTTTGTGCATTTCCTGTGTTTGTGATTCAGTGGTATCATCGCTATAAAAAATCTAAATGGTGATAGCACATCTCCCTTGAATATACCACTCAGGATTTTTACCTCTGCAAAGCTTTTTCCTTCTGTTGTAAACTTGAGTAATCAGGCTTCTATGGTTTTCTCGATAAACTTTATGACTCTGTCTGATACCTTGCACATTTTGAGGCAGTCAATTATCAAGCTTTTAGGGATCATATCATAAGCCTTTTTGTAGTCAATCCACACCATAGCTAGATTTTTACGTCCCGTTTTGCTGTCCTTGAGGATGCGTTAATCAATGTATATTAGCTTTTCTATCCCTTTGCTTCTTTTGCAGTATTTTTTCTGTTCCTCGTGAACAGCCTGTTGCTTATTAGGGAATCGTAAAACTCCTCCCTAATTTGTACCGTTAGTAATTCCCGCATTATCGGGTCTATTGTTGTTTAGGGTAGTTTTTTGCGAGGGTCTTTCTGGATAAGTGTCATCTTTCTTTCAGTCATCAATTCGGGTATATCTGTCTCTGGCAACCATCCAATCATCATGATAGCCAGTCTGTCGTAGATAGAAGTGAATATTTTGAAACAGAATCAATGTATGCCATCAAGACCTGGAGTTTTCTAGTTTAGTATTTTTTGAGTGTTGCTCTGAGTGAATCGTAGTCTGTTTTCACCTTAATGCCTTCTTCGAGTATTTCTAATTCTTTTTCCATGATGTTTATCCATTTGGCTTTTTTAAATCATATCTCCGTTCCCATATTTTGCTTCAAAATCGTTTTGCTTCCAAAATCGGTTTGCTGCAAGAATGGCTTTGCCTCTTTCACATTCAATTGTTGATATGTCTTCACACATTCTCCTCCTACTTGCTGGTAGAATTTTCTTTTATTGTTTTTTATGTCCTGTTTTGTCTGTATTATTAGGTCCTGTCTCGATATCTTTTTAGTCTTCCTTCTTTCGGCAGAACATTCAAATTTATCTCTTTGATTTGTATCAGTAGTTCTACTTGTTCTTTTTCCCTCTCTTCATCCCAATATATTCTTATATTTTACTTCTGTCTTAGGATTTTTGCTTGTCGTGGTAGTTTTCTAATCTGTGTTTCCTATCTAATTTCCTATGTGGGTTTTGACTTTCTGTTCGTGATTTATTTTTTCCGTTCCTACCTTGACTGTTTTCCAGTCTTGTTTGGTTGGTTGGTTGGTTGATTGGTTGAGTTTCATGGCCTATACACCTTTGTAGGTTATTTAATGCCAAATCCATTTTTATACAAATAATCAGTGAGTTTTCAAACAATTCTGTTTAGCATAAAAAATATTTTCCTTTCAAACAATTCAGTTTAGCATAAGTACATTTTAAACGTAAGTAAACAGTATAATTCTCAAAAACATTTCTACTTCAAGTCATTCAGGTTAGTCAAATAGTTCTTATTCAAACAATTCACTTTAGCATAAGTACACAGTTTAAATGTCAAAACAGTTCTATTTTAGACAATTCAATTTAGCATAAATTCGTTGTTTAAATGACTAAAACAGTAAACTCTGGAAACCATGGTTAATTCTATTTAACCCATAGATAGGACCCTATCAGGTGCCACCACTTCGGGTCAGAGTGAACCTGTGAGTGATGGCAATGAAAGTGTACTCCGCATTCTCCAAAGCTCCAGCTTTACTGGAACCTCACCATCATACTGTTAATTTTATATCCAGGAAACTCACTGGGGTACAGTCGGTGTATTCTGCACCCCTAGCCGACTGGACAATTTCGAGTCTTGCTTCCTGGGAGAAGGTAACGTGGTTTTCCTTTCAGACATAATTCTTTTCATAATCTTTAAATTCATTTTTTTTATTCTTGTGTTAGTGTTTGTTCCATTGTGTTTTTATTCTAGTGTGTTTCCGTTGCTGTTACTTAGTGTTTTGCCTTTGGTTAGGAGCTTCTGGCTTTTTTGTTTTGTCTCAATTACAATATTGGTGGCATGTTGATTTGTTTCCCTATATATTTGTTGGTGTATTTCCAATACTTCAAGTTCAGAAAACCAGCCTTTCTTTATTACTGTCCAAGCCTGGTAAGTGAATCTTTGGTTTGTAGTCTTATATGCAGCGAATTTTACCCAAATTATAATCATTCTTTGTGTAAGGTTACTCTTAAAAATAACAGTAAAGTGCAAATTTGTTATCTTCCATTGTCCATTTTATGCGTTGTAGTCTCAGATTTGAGTAATAATTTTGTTTGTCGTTTGTATACCTGAAAAATCAACAGCCAACATTCGCAGGATTCCGGGTGGGTCTCGGATGTTGGCTATCAAGGGAGTACCTACCGATCACGTGGAGCCATGGTTCGATTTGTTCTTATTTCATGGGTAGTATATTGTAGCTATACCGGACCCCGGAGATGGCTACTATTATAGATCTGACCAAGAACCTTTTGTTAAAGCAACTTTTCAGTGGGTCACAAAAATGTCCAATCGGATAAGTTTTAATTCAGCTAAAGTCCACTGATAGACTACTTTTACAATTCAACTGATAAAAGAATATAATGAGCGATTTGTAGTATCGACATTTCGGCTTCTAATTTTATTGCAGCGGAAAATTGAAATTTTTTGATGATAAAATTAGAACCTTTGAGATGATTATTCCTCTGACTTCCTATTATACCTATCTTTGTGGACACTGCTTATTTATCCCTTAATCATGGATTCAAGGCATCTTTTGAAAATTGTAATTTTACACTAATTTATGTTTTTAAACAGAATCAGAAGTTGAAAATAAAAAAAAATCGACCACATGCTTATAAATTGGGGACCTATAGAAAGCGGGTTTCAAATTTAAAGAAAACTAAAATAAATGAAAAGATAAAAAAAATCATCATCATCATCATCATATCGTGCTGGCAGCACGGATATCCCTGACCCTCTCTCGCCACTCCTCCCTATCGTTCATCGCCCTAGGCAGGTCTTCAGGACAACAACCTGTATCCTCACATAGCTGCTGAATGTACGTTCGTGCTGGTCGTCCTGCTTTTGCGCGGCCGTGTGTGGGGATCCATAAGAGTACATCTCTTATGAGTTCATCTCTGCTTCTCCAGCAATGTCCTGCATGTCTGGTTCGCCTAACTTGAATAGTTTTCGTGATAGGGGGCATGTGGCCGTACAGTTGGTGTCTTGTGGGGTGTTGCTGCCAGGACTTGTTCAGGATTGCACGCAGCATTCTTGTGTAATTGCCATCTAGTTTCTTCTCTAGCCGTTTTGTTAGCGTCCATGTAGTGCATCCATATAGCAGTATCGATGTGACCGCTGCCTGGAAGAAACTGCGTTTCATTTTATCGGTTAGGTCTGATTTCCATATAGTCGATAGCCTATTGATAGCTGTCCATGCTTTCGTTAACCTCGTTTCGATGTCCTTTTCGGTTGATTCGACGCTGCTTCCTAGGTACGTGAATTTGTCTACTAGTTTAAGAGGGGTTCCTTTTAGAGTGGAGATGTCCCCCGTTTGGTATTCCCCTTTAAAAAACAGTCCCAGAGGATATATTCCCCTACACCTTGAAAAAAACATGCAGACCTACGACCTGACATAATGGAGAGAAGATTACATTCTCAAAATGTATTGAATGCGTACATAAGGGAGGATTAGAATGGAAGGTTCGCGAAGATCCCGTGTTTAACTTTATAACGTTATTATAATTATCATTGCTAGTTTATCATACGAGCATTAGCTGAGGCTCTTTCACTAGTGGCAACATGTCTCAAGTCTCCCGAACTATTCTCTGTATTCTGGTTGATCTCAACAATAATGTTGTTTGTATTGTTTTGATACGTCCCTCGATATCCAACTCTTCCAGGCACTTATTTTTCCAAGCCCGCAAATTACCATTGCAATCATCGACACCCTCAGATTAGCAGAGTGTCTTTCACTGGTGTCCTAATGGCAACAAGTCTTAGACTCCCGGACTATTCTAGCTATTCTGGCCGATCTCAACAATACTGTTGTTTGTATTGTATTCATTCATCCCTCGATTTACAACTCTTCCAACCCACTTACTCTTCAAATCCAGTAAATTACAATTGCTATCACCGACACCCTCATATTATCAGAGGATCTTTCACTGGTGTCCTGGTAGCAAGAAGTTTCAGGGTCCTGGACTATTCTCGGTATTCTGGCCGATCTCAACAATGCTGTTGTTTGTATTGTATTCATTCGTCCCTCGATATCCATCTCTTCTAACCCACTTACTCTTCAAAGCAAGCCAATTACAATTGCTATCACCAATACCCTCATATTCCACAGTATTCTAAGTTTTATGGCAAGGTCCTAGTACTCGTCTCTCTTTTGACTTTTGATTTTTACTCTGTGGTTAACTGAGACGGCAATGTCCACCATATGGCAAGTACTCCTTTTTCTTTTGTTAACAATAACTAGATCTAGTCATCTTGTCGAGATTCGGCGATCCATTTGTATCACTGTATCTTACAGAATATTGTGCGTCTCATTCTCTAGGACGAATTCTGCTCTCTACATATACCATTTGACAGTATGGTCAAATTTTAATTTCCTGCAAAATTCCCAGTGGGTCACCTTTCGATTCCAGTCTTGTCTAATCATATACTACCTTTTGCGCTTGTTTGCTTCATTCGCTTACAATGTGATCAATCGTTTCGTCTTTGTTACCTCATAAACTACACTCGCCATTCTGTTTCACATTATCGATTTTGGTTTTAATATACTTTGTCCTTATGGTGTTTTTGTGCTGCTTTCAGGAGAGATTCAGTTTCTCTCAAAAGTCCTCTATTTCGTAGACCTGCCCAGGTTTTCCTTGTGTGAGTTTTCACCAGTTGGTCTCTTGAAATATCCATACATTTGTTTTTTTTTTCTCATTTCTGTTTCTTACATTTTGATGCTTTTCTCTTTATCCTTAAACTGTATATTCTTTTACTTATTGCTGTAACCAGTCTTTCTTTCCTCTTATAGAAGTCTTCCTGTCCCCATTTTGAAGTATCCACTCTATCTTCAATGCTGGTGAGTCCTCTTCCTGTTTCTTTTTTTTTAAACTTGTAGTCTATATTTCATCTCTCGATTAGACGGCCTTGTAAATCGTTATCAATTTCTTGATGTCAGAGTTCTTCCTTTGTCTATTTTAAGAATGGTCCCAAGAACAACCTAGATATTTATTTCTTTGATAAGATTTCTGCTGTAGAACTAGGTTTCGAGAAGTTTTCTCGTTCGTCTGAGGTTTTCTTTTGTTATTTTCTCTTTCTTTGCTTGTTTGTGTCCCCTTCCAATATTCCCAAGTAATTATAACTTCTCCTTTTCTCCAAGTGCTCTGATTCTTGGTTTGCCAGTTCGATTTTTTGTTGTTGTTTGTATTTCTCCACTTTTATTTTGAGCATGGCATATTAATCTATGTAAAATTCCATAGCTATATCCTGGCAGTATATTCCCCTTGCTTGAATCAGACAAACTAATTATTTTTCCTTTTAAACAAACAACTTGATGTCGTCCATGTAAGTAACGTGATTCATCTTTTCACGTGATTTCTAAATTTGTACTTCCCTTAAGAGCTCATTGCATTATAAGTTGATCCTCTGAAATTTCACGTCTGCTAAAGTTTTTCCTTCTGATTTTAATTCTACTTGCCAGTTTTTCTTGGCTTCCATGATGAGTTTTTATGATTCTCTCGGATATCTAGTAAATATTCAGGCAATCTACCTGTTTCTGGGTCGTTTTGATCTCCATGATATTGTGCTGATCAATGTATTGTAAATAGCCTATTCCGCCTATTCTCATATGACCTTCTTCGGGAAAAGTGTGTGGCATAGTTACAAGCAATATATCCCCGCCCTAGTATCTGCTGTCAGGATCTGCCACATAACAGGTACACACCTTATCAGTCAATGGTTGCTTAGGATGGTTTCTTTTCGGAGTCTTTCATCCATTCGTGTTTATTTGCTTCATCTTGGCAGCTATTGAGTTCAAGAGCAAGTCTATTGTGGACTGAGATGGTTTTGGAAAAATAGTATCAATGTATGCTCTCATGATCAGGCGTTTTCCGATTCAGAATATTTTTTGCTAGTTGCTCTGTGTAATACCAGGCGAATTTCCGCCTCATTGCATTTTTTAAGCCCTTGTAAATTTTTTTCATGGTATTTATCCATTCGGCCTTTCTGGGTTTTTTTTTCCTATATTTGCCTCCAAAATTATTTTGCATCCTTTGTATTGGATTTTGGTTTGTCCACGTGTATCCTCCACCTACTTGCTGGTAGTTTTTTTCGTTATTTTTTAATGTCCTTTTTTGTTTGTATATCTTTTACTTGTTTTGTCATCATTCAAGTTTCGCTTCTTTGCTCAATATATTTTGATTTATCTTTTTAAGTTGCATTGTTGGACTTGTTTGCTGTTTGTTTTGGTCTTTTCCTCCCATCAGATCCTTACGTGTTTTATCTTTCTCAGCACTTTCGCTTATTGTCATTATCTCTTTACCTTTCCTTCTAGCCTAATTTGCCATCTATTTTTCTATTTCTGTTTGGGTTCTTGAGGGGAATACTGATTTTATCACTAGCTAGTTTCGCTCCTGCATAAATTAGATCACCAAATTCAGTGATGTTGGGAGTTCTGATATTTGTAAATAACCTTTTGAGCATTTCATTTTTTTTCGTGATATTTTTCCAGACTTGCTTTCTGAACGATGGTAATGTATATTTCTTTTCAGTCATATTTTTTAAAAATTAAGTCTACGTATATTTTGTCTTTTAACATTAATATTTGTTTCTTGATGCTGACATCTGTGGTATATCGGTTTTCAGCATTTTATGTCTTGATTTGTGTAGAAGGATTTTTTTCATATTTTTCATTATTTAGATATTGATATATTTCTAGTATCTTAAAGTTAGAAAACTAACCTACCTTTGATATCATTATAGCTTGATGAGCAAGTCTTTGGATGATTGTATTAAATCGAGCACATTCTGCTCAAATTTCGATCAGTATTTTCTATACACTTCTAGTGAATGATTGCTTTGAAATAACTGTGAAGTAAATGTTTGCGTCTTCTTTAGTCCATTTTTTCCGTTGGTGTCCCAGAGGTGAGTTGTTTCTTTAGATATAATTTTTTTTACTTGAAATTAGACCTGCCAACATTCAGAGGACAACTGGGTATGTACCATTGCTATATCAAAGAGATTTTTCGACCCTGTTGTGACCTCGCGTGGTAAAAAATGGACGAACATTAGACTCTGTTAAACTACTCAAAGGTTTATTTACTACTAGGTAGCAAGTAATCACCGAGAGAAAAAAAAACAGTGTAGAAACTAAGAAGACGGCCTCGACTATTCAAAACTAAGCAACATTTCATGGTGGGAAAGGGAGAGCAGACACAGACCTGGTTTTTTTCCTTGTTCTAACATGCTTTTTCCCATGCGTTTTCTAACGTCCCCTTTGGAGCGCCCCCAGGATTTTGGCCTCGAAAACTTTTGTCTTCTTACATCTTCATAGTTAGTGTTCCCCTGACGTCTTTACCTTATCATTTCTCGCCCACAACTCACCAAAAAGGACACAAGTCGTCCCCTCACTTCCGCCAGTCGTGTCGGACAGAAACATTCGCTTCCGCTTGCCCTACTTATGCTCACTTGATCTTTGAAGATCCAGTCCTCCCTAGTTATTTTTAATTACCATGAGTGCCTCAGCTTTTCTATTTGGAGATAATTACCTGATTTATTTATTTATTTATTTATTCAATTTCGATTTTCTAAGAGCCACTCAATTACGTTACAGGACCTCCATGTTGGCTATCAAGCGAGTATCTGTTGGATTATTACCAATGCTTCTGCCACACATGTGACCTGGTTCTCTTGTAAGAAAACTATTGAGCAGGTTACAAAAGAATCTCCGGTTTTTAATCTACTCTGCTTTCAGTAAAAGTTCAACGGTCATCGTTTTCTTAAAACCCGTTCGACTTAAATCTGCATTCGTTACCTACTTAAGCTGATAATTGGTGCATGGATTGACTTATAACTGATAACAATATTTTGTTGTTTAAACCCGATCTATTTCGTGGTATTCATCAATATGATATCTGAAAATTCATGCTCTTTTATTTTTCACTTTTCCCAACGTTTTTTCCCTATATATATATATATATATATATAATTAAAAAACAAAGAAAAGGAAGTGGTTAAATCTTACGTAGATTGTACGGCAGATACTATTTTAGGTGCCCGTGGTGTAATGGTTATCGTCGCAGGATATGGACACGGCGACACGAGTTCAAATCCTGGACCTGACTGATTGCATTTCACATAGCACTAATACCCTTGGGAAAGGTATGAATCCAAATATTCTCCCTCCAGCTATAGGTAAATAGTAGGACAGACTAGGTTCCTCAGCCTTGGTTAGGCAACTAGTCTAGGAGAAGGAAAACTCTGAATTCAAACCTGTTAAACTCCGCTTAAAAAATTGACCTTGTGTCATATCCTGCCCGAGCGCAGGGTTTGGTAAATATGACTATTTTTATTTTACTCCTTGAGAGTTTTTCACACCAACGTTATGTGATATTCTTTCACTAGGGTTTGAGTGATGTCAGCAAGTCTCGTCAAGCTTCCAGGAATGTTCATAGTATTCTGACCGATGCTAATTATACTGTTACATGGATGGGGTTCCACTTAACGTCGGATTTCTAAATCTTACGGTCCCTTTATCAAGTTTTTTGGATTGTTCAAAGCGCACCCGAGACAATTGATTTCACCGTCAATTATTATCAAAATATAAGTTCTAATTTGATGTATTTCAGCGAAGTCTGATTAACAGCGTATTCTCTTCGGTTCTCCAGGTCATTTCTATGTATTCTGGCGGGGTCGTCGTAATATAATGGTTAAAGCGATGGACCGCGGAATCGTAGAACGCGAGTTTGTACTCCAGTCGCGCTATTACATTCACTTTCCGGCAAATACCTTCGGGACAGTTATGAACCTCCTTATCTTCCCAGCTATGGGTTGAATAGTAGCACTACTGTTCTTCTAGGAGAATGGCTTTGGCATTAAATAACCTACAAAGGTTGATATACCATTAAACAAAGAAACCATACCAAACCAACCTCTGTATTTTAAGTGAGCTTAACAATGCCGTGGTCCATATGGTCCCGACTCTTCTTCTGATCTCCACTTCCTCATGTCTTTTTAACAGGCTTTTGGGCACTGCCTTCAATTGGTATCACCATAAGCTTCACGTTCCTCAACTTTCTGGCAAGATTTAAGAATATATCCAGCTTTTCGCTTTCATTTATTTTCACTCTATAGTTCACTGAAACGGCAAAATCTATGTGATGCCAAGTTATTTCTTCTATTCAATAACATCTACGTCTGGTCTTGTAGTCGCGATCAGGAGATTCGTTTCAATCTTTAAAGTCCCTGATGATTTTATACACCTCATTATCTAAGGTGAATTCTGATTTTTGTTAATATCATTTGGTAGTTTGGTCAAATTTTAATCTCTAGCACAATCCCTAGAGGATCAACTATTATTATTATTATTATTATTAGAGATTTGTTCACATAGCGTAAGCTGATGGTTTTCCCTAGGAGTCTAAATGACAGCAAGTCTCCTTGAATCTCTAGCACTCTTCTTAGTACTCTGGTTGATCTTAACAATGCTGTAGTTTGGATGGTCTTCACTCGTCATCTAATTTCCAAGTCCTCTTGCACCCTATACCAATTTTAACGTGACTACCGAGCGCGCCATTAACAATTTTTATCACCGTCACTTTCAGGTTCCGTAGATTTTTTTCAGTTCTCTAGCAAGATATTTATTCCTCTTTCGCTTTCCTTCAGTATTAGTCTGTGGTCAGCCGGAACTACAGAGTATATTATTCGACAGGTTCTCTTTGTGTTTTGTTGACATTCACTGGGTCTGCTTGTCTGCTTGCAAGATTAGATGATTCGTTTGTATCTCAAAATCCCCCCAAATTCTGTGCGTCTCATCCTCCTGGACGGATTCCGAGTTGTGCATCACCATTTCTTTGCATGGTCAAATATAAAGTTCTTTCACAATTCCAAGTGGATCACTATGCCCACCCAGGCGTGTCTCGTTTTATACTTTAAAAAAAAATTACATTCGCTTATTAAGTGATCGATCGTTTCTTCTCGGTCGCCACATTATTTACACCAGCTATTTTGTTGCGTCTTATCTATTTTTGTTTTAACATCGTCCTTATGGCGTTATTTTGTTCTTCTAGTTCAGTTTCAAATTGTTTTCTCGTTCTCCAGAAGGATTTCTTTTTTTGTATTTTCTTTCATCTCCGCATGCTTGACAGTGTTCGCTTCCAATATTCCCAAGTATTTGTAGGTTTCCATTTCTCCGAGCGTTCTAATTTTATCTTGATTTGGTAGATCTATTTCTTCCGTCATATGTCATTTTCCGTTTTTCATCATCAGCATGGCACATATTTTATGACAAAGTCCATCCCTATGTTTTTAATGTATATGCTCGCTGCCTGTTTTAGGGTTTCCAGATTATTCTTTTTTATTTTTGCAAACAATTTGATACCGTCCATGTACAACGGGTGGTTCATTTTTTCTTACGATTTATTAAGTTTGTATCCACTTGTGCATTTCCTAAGTATGGGATTGAGTGGCATCATCGCAATTACAAAAAGTAATGGTGATAGCGCAACTCTCTGGAAGATCCTTCTCTGGATTTTCACCTCAATTAAGCTTTTTCCTCTAGCTATCAGTTCGAATCTCCAGTTTTCCATAGTATTTCTGATAGACTTTATGACTTCGGTTTATCTTTTTCACATTTTGAGCCAGTCTATTATCTATCATTGTGGGTCTATAATATATAACTTTTGTTGTCAATCTACGCTAAAGTTAGATTTTTACGTCTCATTTGGCTGTTCTTGAGGACAGGTTGATCAACGTATTGTAGATATCCTCTACCTCAGGTCCATTTTTGGCATCCTTTCTGTTCCAGGGGGAACAGTCCACGGCTTATGAGAGAACTGTAAATCTCCCCATTAATTTGTGCCGTTAGTAATTACCATATTATCGATAGGCACGTAATAAATCAATAGTTGTTGGTGGCGGTTCCTTTTCGGGTTTTTTTTTTTGGATCAAGGTGGTATTAATGAAAATAAATTTTTTAAACTCTCGGTGAGTTTTTCTCATCATCGTCAGCTGATGTTCCTTCACTGGAAGGAGTGACAGCAAGTTTCCTTTGGTCCCCTTTGACTATTCAAACAGATTTTATAATTGTTGTAGTCATTATGGCGTCGAATTCTTCTTTTTCTTCTTCTTCTTCTTCTTCTTCTTCTTCTTCTTCTTCTTCTTCTTCTAATCATTATCATTATTATTATTTTCTCTTTGAGAGTTTTTCATATTAGCGTTAGCTGATGGTTTTTCACTGAAGTTTGGGTGGCAGTAAGTCTCCTCAAGTCTCCTAGATACTTCTCAGTATTCTGGCCGATCTCAATAATTAACGAGTATGATGGTCTCCACTTGTCCTCTTATTTCCAAATCTTACAACCCCTATTTAATTCTTCGGTGACTGTATCAATAGAACCAATTACAATTGGTATAGTAGTCAGTGGATTACCTTGTCCACTCAGTCCTGTCTAGTCTTATACTCTTTCTGTGCTAATTTGCTGCATTCACTTATTATGTGATTGGTCGTTTCTTCTCGTTCTCCACATAACCCATATTTATTGTTTTGATACCTCTTATCCTTTCTTGCTTTAATTTGATTTGTTCTTATGGCATTGTTTTCTGTTGTTATTAGGAGAGATTCAATTTCTCCCTTATTATTATTATTATTATTATTATTATTATTATTATTATTATTATTATTATTATTATCAACTCCTTCAGAGATTTTTACATTAGCGTTAGCTGATGGTCTTTCAGTGGAATTTGAGTGACAGTTTGAATGAGAGATTCATTTTCTCTCTTAAGATTTCCTCTTCTTAGCCAAGTCCGTGTTTTCTCGTGTGAGATTTTGCTTAAAACGTCAATCATGCTGTTTTTTCCCCTCATTTTTGTTCTCTGGTTATCGTCGTTCTGTTGATGCTCGTGTTGTCTGCATTGTTTCTAGGGGCAGTTATTAGTCTCTCTCCGCAAATATCTATGTAGTCTTCAACTAGTTCTACTGATGCATCAACGCTGTCTTCAATGCCGACAAGTCCTCATGCTTCATCTTCTCTTAACTCATAATAGTCTGTCAATGTCACATGTAGGATGTAATACCTTATGCAGGTTCATTAGTTTCCTTGTTCTCGGTTCCAATTTTTTATGTTCTTTTCTGGTCCACTTCATGAATGGTCCCGAATATCTTACGAGGGGAACAGCCCATTTATTTATTTCTTTGATAAGTTTTCTGCTATATAGTTTTGTCTCGAGTAGCTTTCTAGTTCTCCAAAAATATTTTTTCTATCTTTATTCTTTCATCGCCTCTTGTTTGATGGTGTCAGCTTCTATCACCAAGTATTTATTTATAGGTTTCCTTTTCTCCGAATGTTCTAATTTTGTCTTGATTTGGTAGTTGATTGTTATTATTATTTACTCCTTGATAGTTTTTCACATCAGTTTTAGCCGATGGTTTCTCACTGGAGTTCGAGTGACAGCAAGTCACCTCAAGTTTCCAGGATTCTTCTCAAGATTCTGGCCGTTCTCAGTAATGCTGTCATTTGGATAGTCTCTACCCGTCCGCCAAGTCCTCCAGGCCTTTTAATAATCCTTTAGTTATTGTGACAAAAGCACAATTGGCACAATCGTCACTTTCATGTTCCACAGCTTTTTCAATTCTCAAGGAAGATCAAGGAACTTATCCTTTTTTTCACATTCTTTCAGTTTTGTTCTGTGGTTAGCCGGGACAGCAAAGTCGACAATTTTGCAAATTCTCTTCTTTTTTTTTTTTTGTTGATTATTATTTAGTCTGGTCCTCTGGCCGAGATTACGTGATCCGTGTGTATGTCAAAGTCCCATAGGAGTTTATGTGTCATATTCCAGGAAAGGTGCTGGGTTGTGCATATACCATTTGTTGGTAGTCAAATTTAAATTCCATGCACATTACCCAATGGATCACCTTGCCCACCCAGTCGGGTCTAGTCTTGTACTCTTTCTGTGCTAATTTGCCGCATTCGCTTATTATGTGATTGATGGTTTCATCTCTGTCACCGCATAGCCTACATTTGCTATTTTGTTGAGTTTCATCAATTCTTGCCTTGATATGATTGGTTCTTATAGCGTTGTTTTGCGCTGCCATTAGGAGAGATTCTGTTTCTTTCTTAAGGTTTCCTTTTCTTAGCCAGGTCCAGGTTTTGTCGTGTGATATGCTGTTCATTAGTCGCTTAAAACGTCCATAGAGTTGTTTTTCTTCCCATTTTTGTTTCCTGGTTATTGCCATTGTGTTATCTGTCGGGTTGTCAGTATTGTTTCTGATGGCTGTAATCAGTCCACGTTTGTGTTTTTCTATGTAGTCTTCGAGTCATTGTATCGATACGTGAACGCTGTCTTCGATTTTGGCAAGTCCCCTCCCCCCTCTTTTCTTGATACATGTAGTCTGTCAACGTTGTCTCTGGGATGTAATGCCTTGTGCATGGTCATTAGTTTATTAGTTTTTGGGTCCATTTTTTTAATTTCATCTTTGGTCCCCTTGAGAAAGGGTCGCGAGTATCTAACGAGGTGTACAACCCACGTATTTATTCTTTGATAAGGTTTCTGCAAGAGAGTTTTGTCTCGAGTAGTATCCTAGTTCTCTTGAGATATTCCTTTTTGATTTTATCTTTCATTTCCATTTGTTCGATGGTGTCAACTTCCAAGATTCCCAAGTGTTCGTAGGCGCCGTTTTCTCCGAACGTTCTAATCTTGTCTTGATTTGGTAGTTCTATTCCGTCAGTCGTATGTCGTTTGCCGCTTTTCATTACAAGCATAGCACATTTTTCTATGCCTAATTCAATTCCTATGTCTTGACGGTATATTCTAACTGTGGGTATTAGGGTTTCCAGTTCTTTTTTACTTTTTGCAAATAGTTTGATGTCATCCATGTACATTAGGTGATTAATCTTTTCTTGCGATCTACTAAGTTTGTATCCGGCTGTGCATTTTCGGGGTATGTGGTTAAGGGGCATCATAGCAATTATGAATTGTAAGGGTGATAGTGCATCTCCTTGGAAAATACCTCTTTGGATCTTTGTTTCAGCCAAGCTTTTTCCCCCTGCTGTCAGTTCAACTCTCCAGGTCGATGAATTTTATGACTTTATGCGATATTTTGTACATTTTGTGACATTTTATTATCCAGCTTTGCGGAACTATACCATATGGCTTTTTGTAGTCAATCCAGGCCATAGATAAATTTTTTCGTCAAGTCTTGCTTTCACTTAGGATGTGTTGCTCTATGTAGAGTAAATCTGTTGTGCCTCTGGATCCTTTGCAGCATCCTTTCTGTTCTTCAGGGAACAAACCACGGCTTGTTAGCGAGTAGTATATTTCTTCCCTTGTTTCTGCTGTTAACATTTTCCACAACACCGGTAAGCAAGTTATTGGTTTATAATTGCTTGGAGCAGTGCCTTTGTTTGGGTCTTTTGGGATTAATGTGGCCTTTCCTTTGGTCATCCAGTCAGGTACTTGTGCATCTTGTAGGCATCTGTTCATTTCTAGTGCTAATCTGTCGCAAATGGAGGGGAATTTCTTGAACCAGAATCCATGAATTCCCTCATGGCCTGGCGTTTTCCAGTTTGATATCTTTTCTAGTGTCTTTTTTTAGTAGTTTGATGTGTATTTCTCCTTTCGGGCCTTCTTCGAGTCCTAATTCTCTCGTCATATTATTTATCCATTCAGCTTTTTCGTTATGCTTTCTTGGTTGGCATATTTTCGTCCAAAAACGTTTGGTCTCTTTGGCGTCCAGTTGTTGGTATGTTTTTGTGTCATGCCCTCCCAGTTGTTGGTAGAATTTTCTTTCGTTGTTTTGGAATGTCCTGTTTTGTTTGTATTGTTTTACTCTTTGTCGATATCTCTTTAATCTCCCATCTTTCGCCATAACTTTCTGGTTTATTTCCTCAAGTTGTACTGTTATTTTTTCTCGTGTTGTCTTTTCCATTCTGTTCCCACATATTCCAGGATCTTTTTGTTTTAGCATTTTGGCCTGTTTGCGTAGATTTTTTATCTGCGTTTCCAGTCGAATTTCCTATCCTGGTTTTGACTGTTTCTTCGTGATATTTAAGTGAACCCAATTTTCTCTCAAGCTAATTTCGCCACTGCATTGATTAGTTCCTTTAACACTGTCATATTATTCGTTGATATGTAAGGTAGGATTTAATTTATTTTGTTCGTTTCTGTTTCAAGTATTCTCCATTCTATGTTTCTTAAGGATGGTAGTTTAGTCTTTTCACTGTTCATAATTCTCTTAAAGTTATCTTCATTTGTCTTTTGTTCTTGTGAAAGTGTTTCTTCAGGGTTTCTTGCTAGTGTTGCGTTTTTATTTTCTAATGTTGGCTGTTCATTTCTGGTATGTTGTTTTTGGTCACTTGATGTGACTGGTATTGTATTTTCTTGTTTCTGTGTTTTCTTGTGTATTTCTAGTATTTCTAGGTCAGAAAACCAGCCTTTCTTTATTATTGTTCAAACTTGATAGACAAGCCTTTGGCTTTTAGTATGAAAACTAGCAGATTCTTGCCAGATCTCTAACATTCTTTTCCTATAGCCTCTCTGTTAAGGGTTGCTCTTAAAATAGCTGTGTAGTGCAAGTTGATTGTCTTCCCTAGTCCATGTTTTGCATTTTGGTCTCTGATCGTTGTGGTTGCTAATGTCGCCATTCAAATGCCTGCAAAGAAAACAGCCAACATTTGCAGGATAACTATCGGGTCTCCCATGTTATCTATCAAGAGAGCACCTGCTGATCATGACACCCAAGCCTGTTGCCTGAGTCCCACGCTTTGTAATATTGAGATTTTTATCATGGGTGGTATATTGTGGCTATACCAGACCCAGGGGTTGTTTATAATCTGCGGGCCTGATACATATGTGACCAAGAACAGTCATAGTGACTATTCGTGAACACTGGGTCACTAAAAAAAAAAAGAACAAAAAAAGGAAGTATATGTTACCCTAGGTTTTCTCTTATCAAGTTGTAGGTTAGTTAAAGTCCGTTGGCCTGCTACTTTGTTTTACTTCCCGAACTAAAACCCTTAGCTAATTTTAGGTTTTCTAGTGTCATAATTATGGTTTATATTTACTGTCTTATATTTAAACTAGTTCAAAATAGGCTGGTGATATTCTTTTTCATAAAAGGTTTCTGATTTTCCGGTAAAGGACAAAGCAGAAAATGTCTATTGGGAAATTTGATAGGTAATATAGAGAGTAACGAGGTAAAATAAAACAAATCTTCAGTTAGTTCGAGATATTTCAGCTGCCAAATAGTTTAGCTGATTAGAAATACCCTTCAATAAAAAAAATATATCACAATAAATCACCAAAAGATTTTACAAGTAACCGAAAATCAATGCGCGTTTTTTGGGGGGATTTTTAAAAAAGAGCCATTGTCCTCACCGAGAACTTCTGAAGACATTTTCGCAAACTACTAAGTTAGGGGCTGCTTTTTATATCTTTTCCTAACAATTATATGACACCCTGATTCCAGAATATTACATCTTAGAATTTGGTGTCGTCTTTCTAGGGGATGGAGGAGTGGAAAATGAGGGAGCCATGTATTAATGGCAAATTCAAGGCTCGATTCTATCTGCTACTAAATGTTAAAATCTGTCGCGGTAAATTATTATTATTATTATTATTATTATTATTAATGTCGTTTTATTATTTTCTAATGCTCAGGCCATTAATTTTGTTGCAGTCCTGAATATTTAACTATTACTGAGTCTATTCAGTCCAATGCAGTGATTTTTTTAAATGATAATCTTATTCTGGGTACCCTATTACGAGACTAATAATTTTTAACCTTATTCTCGGAGTCATTGCCTTTGCACCCGATTATCAACTATTGAAACTCAAGTTGTTGCAAGACTCATGGTAACGCTTATTCTTTCTTTGAAGTATTCTATCAGGTTTTTCAACAACGATGATGATAAAAGTTTCCCCGAATCATAATATATGAGAGAAGAAGACGAACCATTAATGAATGTATCACAGATTATTTTCTTCACGAAATTATTTGGAAATTTCAGGCCTCGCTAAATGTAAACAATTCTCAAAGAAATACGTTACCGGTTTCTCCAGCTTACAGGTCACCCAGACATGTATCGAAAATATTTCATATGGAGTGTTTATTTTCATTTGCATGCAGATATGGCTGAGAACAATTAAAAAAGAAAGACAATAAAATAAATATTACTCTTTGTCTTGTCGCTTTTGTGGATCTTTATATATATATATATATATATATATATATATATATATATATATATATATGTGTGTGTGTGTGTGTGTGTGTGTATGTATGTATATATACATAGACATATGTAATATTACCAACTACTCTTTTCATGCTTGATTTTTTATGGTTTTATGACTTTATGGCTGGTTTTTAATGATATTTGACGTTTTTTCATACGTACTCCGCCGAAACAGTCACACCTACTATTCGACAAATTCATTTTTCTTGCTTGGTCGTTTCGTCTCGTTCTCCACATAATCCATATTTATTGTTTTGATACCTCTTATCAAATTCATAAGTAGACATCATCTTATAACATCGACTGGATGATTTGTTTAACCTTTAATGATCCATAATGTTTTTTTGAAAAAAAAAAAAGAAGACAAAACCCAAAAAAAAACTTTTTTTTTCTCGTGATAAGTTCACATATCAACCAATAATTTTTCTGGGATTTATACAGTATTTATTCTAAATCTAAAAAATCAAAGCCAAAAAATAAAAGCCGAATAAAAACAACATCAAATTATTGCTCTTGACACCAGAAGTGGTAAAATTTTATACACCCTTCTATTTTTTTTTTTTTTGCATAGATATGTTATTTCAGTTTCTTTTCGTCATTTGCATCCAAAGAGGGCAAACGGAGCTCTTCTTTGCACTCCCCAAAAGGATGCACTTTTTCTAAACGTGAAGGAATTCATTGACATAGAACTGCTTTCATGCCAGTTGGACGACTGCCAGACTGGCGTTCTGTTCGTATTTGTAACAGAGAAAAACTATGGTTTATTGGCTGAAAGACTCAAACTACACCGTCCGACAGTTTTAATCCACCTCTAACAGCATAATAAATTGAAAGGGATTTTGTTTGCTAGCTTCTTCAGAGTGCAGTTTGCAGGATAATCTATTGCAAACATGCACAGTTGGTGGATATAACAGTTTAGAAAAAATAGTGTTTAGTTGATGAAAACATGTTTTATACAACAATGGTATTGTGCTTCATATATTCTGCCTCAAGTAAGACGTGATATAAGGTCAACATTTTAGCGGTGTATAGTTGAGTTGAATGAAGAGTTTTCTTTCTCCTAACCTGGATGCCTAACCAAGACATTAATATTTATCGATAACTGAAGGTAGATTAAACCTACACCATCCGAGGTGCCCGTGGTGTAATGGTTTTCGTCGTAGGAAATGGACACGGCTACACGAGTTCAAATCCTGGACGAGACTGATTGCATTTCACATAGCACTAATACCCTTGGGAAAGGTATGAATCCAATTATTCTCCCTCCAGCTATGGGTAAATAGTAGGGCAGACTAGGTTCTTCAGCCTTGGTGAGGCAACTACACTAGGAGAAAGAAAACTCAGAACTCAAACCTGTTAAACTCCGCTTAAAAATTGACCTTGTGTCATATCCTGCTCGAGCGGAGGGGTTGGTAAATATAGACAACAGAAGGTAGAAACGATGGATTATACTTATACCAAATAATGTTTTAAAACACACAACAGAATCCACCCTAGATTATGAGCTGTGTAAAATTATCTAGGGCGTTGAAGATAGAAACATATTTCCTAATCCTGACCACAAGACGAGAACTAATATTCATTAGCAGGAACTGAAACGAAAACGCCCGCGTTCCGGATTTGTTCACGAGTTACCAATTCCTTTTCCTACGAGAAAATTCGTTACGCAAAGCACGCCTCTTTCATTGATCGGATGTAGTTTTTTTTTTTTTAAAAAAAAGGAGATTGTTGTCGGAGTGTTGCACGTATATGAGTGAACACTTACTTAAATATGTCAAAATTTTGATGGTGTATTCAGTTGATTAATTATTTGATTGATCTTAAGGCATGGCCCGTATAGGGCAATTATTTGACTATTAATGGGAGAATAGCGCTGTTCTTTGTTAGTTCATGTTTGGGTCTTTTGTGTTGTACTTTATTTAAAGTTTTATTTTTTGCCGTGATGGTGGTAAAGAAAGACACGGGAACACAAAAAGGTTGATAGAAAAAACATTATATTCAAGTAACAGAAAAAAGATACAAGTGAACCTGGTTAAACAGTAGTTTGTTCATATGAAGCTGAGAGTCCAGTAGGGTAGCGACTGTCTGTCTCCTACGTTATTGGTATCACACGTGATTGTGTCACGTGGGTCTGGTCAACTTTCCTGACGCTCCGTTGACGTGTATTAATGGAGGAGGGTGAGTCCATTATGTAGGGAGTGCAACATTTTTGCACATGGTTCTATCGGATCCGAATAATTTTTAAACAAATATATTTTCCCCATAGAAGTACTACCTATCCTGATAAGAGTGGTCCAGGTAGTAATGGCTTTAAAGTTTTACTCTACACCACCATTATCTCCCAATTCAGGATTGTAGATTTACCATTAGGTGAATTTTATCTTAATACCCAGGCAGAATTTTCTAAGCACCATCGACGTATTCAAGATTCTAATTCAGTCAGCTCTAATATTTAACCGTGACTGGTATTTCTTTTATCACCTTCAGTTATATTCTGCTGTGAAGATCTCTATGTATTGATTAGTTTGAGTGAACGTTGAGTTTAATACGTCTGCCACGTGATACCACGTGGTGCATGTGCATTTGTTTATTAATAATAGTTGAATTATCTCTATTTATGATGTGTCATTAAACTGACTTTTTGCGTGTCTTGCCAGACTGATATTTTAATTAGGCCTATTCGATAAACGGGAACTGATAGTAATCAGTAGTCAAACTAAATGAAGGCATAAGGTCTAAGAATCTGCGATGGTAACAATGTGGGCATCAGGATGCAACAAATGAAGAGGGAAGTATTGGAAAGGGGAGGGCGAAAACTAAGAATAAAAAGGGAAGAATTACAGGATAGATAGAGAGTGAGTGAGTGAGTGAGAGTTTGTGTGAGATGAATATGAGGAAAGAAATAATATATGATGATAAAGAAAAGAGAAAAGGGGGAAGGATAATGCTAATCCAATATCCACAATAACTGGCAAGAAATTCCTAACACCTGATAAGTGACTAAATGAATTAGAAGAAAGACGAGTAGGAAGTGAAAAAGGACTGATGAATAGATATATATTAAGCGTAGATTAGTCGACAGTTGCCCTGGTCTCACCGAAGATCAAATTCACTGTCGGTGTTTTGAAAGATAAAGGCGATTTATATTTTTGTCTTGACAGGTGCTTAACATTAATGATAGACTGATAGATATCTATATAATGAAACACACACACACACACACACACACACACACACACACACACACACACACACACACACATATATATATATATATATATATATATGTGTGTGTGTGTGTGTGTGAGCGCGTGTGAGTGTATGTCATTTTGTGTGTACTCAGTATATAGATATCTATGTGTCTATCATTTAAGTTTGGCAGCTTCAAAAGATGCTGATATATATATATATATATATATATATATATATATATATATATATATATATATATAATTATTTCATGAAAAAAATCAATATTCGGTCATATTAGGATTATAAATTTATTTCCATCCTGTTAAGAGCATTGATATGGATCAAAAACTAAAAAAAAATAATTAACAGGACTTCTTTAGATTCAACATGAAAAAAAAATCTCTGTGCAACTGTTTGCTTTGAGCTCTTTACCAGGAATATCTAAATATTCGAATTTTGAATAACTTAATTGTCCCGACAAAATTTTTCCCTACTCCGAGAATACATTATATATATATATATATATATATATATATATATATATATATATATGTATATATATATATATATGGTATGTGGAGTACCCTTTTTTGCAATTACTCCCAGATTTACAGTAGCCTTGAGTGGTACTACCTGTTTGAGTTACTTCTATAGGTCAAAGTGATCTACTCAAATATAGCTCTAATACCTTTGCGAAAACCATAAATACCCTAACCCCCACCTGATCTGTTTTTCCGCAAGAATGGATATGGCCTAAAATAACCCACGACGGTGTATATATCATTACACAAAGAAACCAAAACAAACAAACCAAAACAAGCCAAATATAACAGCAGAAATTATCTCTTTTAATAAATGTTACCTGACGCAATAATTGACTTTGAGGTGTTGGTATATATATATATATATATATACTTTGAAAGAAATAGAATGACTGATATACATATAGAAACACATATGAATCGATTAGTTAGTTTCCTAGCAATCATATGATAATGATTTGTAAAAAAGAAAAACTAGCTGCACGTAAACCTTCTTAAAACAAATACTTTGTCCACATTCATATCGATTAAGTATTGATATCCAATTCTAATCATTTTTCACACTTATAGGAGTATAAGTATTTCAAGCAATTATATACTTGAGTAAATAAATATCCATAAACCAGACTCTGTCCTAAAAAATGAGGCCCATAAAATTACCTGGGACTTTGAAATACTAACTGGTCACGTAATCACAGTCAGAAAAGTAGACATTGCATTTATAAACAAGAAAATATAACTAGTTATCTAGAAAATTTTATTGGTCAAGTGAACCGTTTAGAGAAAATAAGAGAAAATGAAAAGTTAGTCAAATACTTGGATCATACCTGAGAGCTAAAAAAGCTGTTGAACTTAACGGTTGTACCAATTGTTGTTGAAACAAGCCCCAAAGGCCAAGAAAAGAGATTTGGGTAAGAGGAAATCTAATAAATAATCGAGCGTGTACAGACTACGGTAATTTTAAGATCGGCTGAAATACTTAAATTTGTCCTCAAGATCCTTGGAGATTACCAGTCACTCAGTATTCAGTGAAACACCACCAATTTAAAGTGATATAAAAAATTACTTATATATTAATAATATTTCACCAGTTGAGCTGGGAACAACGAAAAAATAGTAAAAGTACTAATAAATAGCATTATTGAGATTAACTAGAAAAGTTAGAAGAGTCTAGGAGAACTGAAGAGACTTGCTGTCATTCGGATTACAGTGAAAAGCACCAGATACAACTCTTGTGATAAAATCATAGAAATAATGATGATAATAAAAGTTTCGTGAAAGACTAAACTAAATGTTAATGCGTAGCACCAAGGTTATTCCCATGCGCATTTGTGCCTTGGGCTCTTAACAGATGGAAGTTGTTTCAACGGCAGCTGAACAGTTTCCAAAAGTCAGCATTCCTTTTATAAAAATAAAAAAAAATGTAAAGACTTCAAGGACATTTGTCTGATATTTCAAACAACCATTGGCGTTGAAATCAACCATGTTCTTAGGCGACAAACAAGACATCTCACACAAGAAGACGTAGACGTGGTTAAAAATTGGAAACGTTAAAAGAGACTGAATCCCTATTGACAGCAGCTCAAAACAACGCCATCAGGACAAAACATATCAAAGAAAGAATAGATAAGACACAACAAAACAGTTGATGTAGGTTTCGTGGTGATTAAGACGAAAAGACGAATCACATAATAAGCGAATGCAGCTACTGAGCGCAAAAGAAAATAAGACTAAACCCGACTGGGTGGAGAAGGTGACCTAGTAAGAATGGTGCCAAGAAATTGAAATTTGAGCATACGAACAAGTGGCATATGCACAACCCAGAATCTGTCCTGGAGAATGAGACGCTGAAAATTCTCTGGGATTTTAAGATAGAAACGGAACACCTAATCTCGTCCCGACGACCAGACGTAATAATAATTAACAAGAAAAAGAGAACTTGCCAAATCGTGGACTTTACCAAAGGATTGGTACAAGGACTAGGGGACTGGGAAATAAGAGGACGAGTGAGGACCATCAAAACTACAGCATTATTGAAGAGTCCAGGTGACTTGAGATTTGGTATCTCTCAAACTCCAGTGAGAAACCATCGGCTAATGCTGCCGTAATAAACTTGAAAAGGACTAAATAATTATAATGATAATAATATCTTCAAGGAGAGCTAAATGAGACGAACAAATGTAGCTCTTTCAAGGACTGACAACAAAAAGGCATACAATGTTATCCTGCAAAGGTACATAATAGCCTGTCTCAAAATATACAAGGTGTGGTCCTATGTTAGTCACGGAGCCCAATGTGGCGTGACTACTAGTCACAGTACTTGTTGTAGCTATTGTGCTCGTGACTACCACATTTGCTTCCGGCTGTCTACTTTGTCAAATCCTTCCGTGCCCACGCTGTGTTTGAAAGATCCACGGAGGGGCTTGACACAATTCAGTCGGATCTTCTTCTGACTGTCTAGATTGTCTAGCAACTCAAAGAATTGAGAAAACCCGTTGTTTAACAACAACAAAAATCGTTTTTATTGAAACACGTTTGTAAGACAATAAATAACAAACAAACGAGGTTTGCTTTCCTGGCAAACAGAATAAGAAAGAATATCGAGAGAGGAAGAGTGACGATGAAGTGCGATTTGAGTAACACCAACGTCTCTAAAGTCTGGGACTTTGAAATTTTGTAACATCTGAAGGTTGTTCAGAGTACTTCGGGTCTAGATCCTTCTTTGGCAGTCTTGAATTTCTTCTTGGTCGCTTTTTCTTATCCTCTCTGAGGATTCGTTTAATTATACCATTTTTTATAGACCAATATCTGGACTAAAAGTGGTTTCTGATTGGTTGTCCAATAAGAGAAAATTAGGAGTCATATTCCCATTGGTCAGCCAATCCAAGTTCAGGATTATATCTTAGAGGTATAGGGAAAACTCTTTTTAGATGCTTTGACCAATGGGAACAGGTTTAGAGCAATGAGGTTGAACAAAAAGAATTCTCAGCCGCACCTGATTGGATGAGCCATGCCCAGCTCACCTTTATTTAGGGTGGAGCAAAATTAAATCTACCTTTTTGACATGGACCTTCAAGATAAGGACTTGAAAACTATATTTCACGAAATGACCCGTTTCATCATTGTGATTGATGACAACCGAAAAATTAAATAAATTTCCTAATCTTCAAAATCAAAAGAGGTGTCTCGCACTTAACTGACCTTTAGGAACGATCAACTAGCTTTTTATGTCAGTATAAGCCTTGAACAAAACGATGCTTATTTTAAGGAGCATTTTTGTTTCCGATATATATATATATATATATATATATATTAGAATGTATTTCATAAATTCTAATTTTACATATTAATTAAGTAGTCAACCGTACGTCGTGTCACAAAGGTTGTTAACAAAGTCAAGTTGATCATCGAAAAAAACATGAAAAAGTGGAGAGTGAAATTAACACAAGGAGGAAAAACATTAGCTAAGGTGAAAATACAGTGATGTATATTACAGGGAGATGGCCTATTTTGGAATATTGACCAGTAAAAGACCCTTCAATTAGGGATTTCTAAAACTGGATCTATCCATATTTACCAACCCCTCCGCTTGAGCAGGATATGACACAAGGTCAATTTTTAAGCGGAGTTTAACAGGTTTGAAAACTGAATGTATCTGCAGTGTAAACTGTGTAATAGCAGAAGAAGGATAAGTGGGTTTACAGTCGGAAGAATTACAGGAATGCGTGGGCCTTACGAAATTATAAATACTCAGATACCCACAGACAGAACACTCAGTTATGGTCAGTCGGGCAGTCAGAAAAGTTTTGGGCTGTCAAGAGGTTCAAAAAACGGTCGGCGAGTTCCCAGCTGGGGCAGGTGGCCCTTGGTGGACCCCGGCAGAGAATCTCTAGTCGAAGTAAGAAATACGAAAGGCCCTGAATATAGACTTTCAACGTGGTTAAAAATAGGCAATATAGCCGTGCTCCATCTTATTCTCTCTTACACACTTAGAGCCAATTTTGACCCTTCAGCATGTAATAAAGAGAGACATATTTTTATAAAGAAATGTGTTATAGTCCTTTATTCCTTAATCATGCAATACAACTCTATCGCCATAAGCGATGATTCCACTGAATCACATACTTAGAGGTGGCTAAAAACTTATAAAAATCGCAAGAAAAGATCAATCACCAAATGTACATTGACGATATCAAACTGTTTGACAAAATTTAAAAAATGAACTGGAAACCCTAATTCAGGTAGTGAGAATATTCAGTCAAGATATATAGATGGAATCGGGTATATAAAAATGGGCCACGTTAATAATGAGACACAGAAAACGTCAAATGACAGAAGAAATAGAACTAACAAATCAAGATAAAACGAGAGCGCTCACAGCAAAGGAAAATTAAAAGTATTACCCAAGTACTTTTAATTTCGAAGCGGACACCATCAAACAAGTGAAAAAAATTAAAAGAATAATATCTCAGGAGAACTAGAAAACTACTCAAAACCAAACTATTTAGTAGGAATATCATCAAAAAGATAAACACCTGGCCTGTCGACCTTGTAAGATACTTGGACCCATACTTAAAGTGGAAGAAAGCAGAACTTCCACAAATAGACGAGGAAGCAAGAAAACTAATGGCTCTGCAAAAGACCTTCCGTCCTAGAGATGATGTTGACAGACTATATGTGCAAAGAAAAGAATTAGGAAGAGGACTCCCCAGAATGGAAGATATCGGTGATTCATCACTACAACGATTCAAAGATTTCATAAAAAGAACAAAGAAAGGCTAATTACAGCGACCAGAAATAACACGAACAACGTAAGACAAGGAAACGTTCAGAGAGAAACTGAATATCTTCTAATAGCAGCATAAAACAACGCCATAAGGGCAAACAACGTTAAAGCATAAATAGATATGACGCTACAAAATAGCAAATATAGGTTTTTTGGTGGTAGACAAGAAACGATCAACTACTTAATAAGCAATAAGCAAATGCAATAAATCAGCGCAAAAAGATAATAAGACTTGGCAGGATTGGGTGTGGGAGGTGATCAATTAGGAATTGTGCAAGAAGTTTAAATTTGACCATACGAACAAACGGTATATGTAAAACTCAGAATCATTGCAAGAGGCACAAAATTCTTTGGGATTTTTTGATAGAAATTGATCGCCTAATCTCGAACAGACAACCAGACATAGTCATAGTGATAGTTACCAAAAAACTAGAACCTACCGAATAGTAGACTTGGCTGTTCCGGGTAACCACAGGGTAAAATTGAAAGAAAGTGAAAAGAGAGATAAATATCTAGACGTTTCCAGAAAACTAAAAAACTTAACAAAAAAAAAAAAAAAAAAACAACTATGAAACATAAAAGTAACGGTGATACCAATTTTAATTTGTATTCTTGACAGTCATAAAATGGATTTGTAAAGAGATTGGAGGACTTGGAAATTAGAAGACTAGTGGAGACCGTCCAAACGACGCCATTGCTGAGATCGGCCATATTACTATGAAGAGTCCTGAAGACTTGAGTATACCTGCTGTCACTCAGACCCATGTGAAAAACCATCGGCTAACGCTGGTGTGAAAAACTCTCAAATGAGAATAATAATAATACTCAAAAAAGTAAGATAATAAGAATAAACTTTTACATGACATTAGACCGAATCTTTGGCTTTTAAATGTAACAATATATGCGACTACGACAGTAAAAACCCGTTTGTAATAGAATATGAATAAAATTGCTTCAAGCAACCCTAATACAAATTAAACATACAGAAAGAAATAAAAAATCGAGAATATCTATTCTTGATGAAATGTGTAACGGCGTCAAAGTGAAAACCAGGAAAGCAAGAAAAGTTAAAAGAAATATGAAAAAACAGTAGATGATAAAATCCTGAAAAAAAAAGAAAAAAAAATGATGCAAAAAATCTAACTAAAGGTCCAGCATATCCAACGATATGAAAAACGAACAACATTCTTAAGACTCAATAAAATATTTCGTGACGATCACAAAAAATTATATCAAAAAATGAAAAAAAGGCAACAAATATGCAAGAAACCCAGACGATTGAAAAATTAAAAACATTTTGGAGTTATTTAAAGGACCATAAGAAATCTTAGTGTAAAAAAGAAAGGTTGACAGAAAATATCAAAACATTTGAATAGAATAATTAGTGCTAAATAGCAGTTCTTGTAACCGCTTCACTGTGTGCAAGCAAATGGTTAATATTAAATAGAATTACTAGTGTTACATAGCAATATCTGAAATCATTTAACTGTATAGAAATAATAGCAATCCTCGTGTGCAAACAAATTAGTTCTAACTCATAATAAAATTACCTTCAAACTATTCCTTTAAAAATCGTATATATATATATATGTATATCGATTAAAATCTCTGCAAACACACGGTTGATGTTAAATTTTAACTGTTACAAAGAAATACTTGAAACCATTTAATTTTATACAAAAAAAAAATGATTCATAGTAAATGGAATTATTCGTATTAGAAGGAAATACTTGAAATTATCTAATTGTGTGCAAAAAAGATCCATGGCATATTTTAAAAATCATCAAGAAAAACGTGTTTATAAAATAACACATATGCAGTATTTATATGTACATATACCTCCCTGGATTTTGCTGGGCCGTTTGGTATTCGTGCCGGATGGGGTATCGAAATCAATGGCAGATTCGAGGTCGAAAGGCCCCCAGCTTCGGCTGGGCCACCTTCATGTGGGCGAGCTGCAACTTTTGTCCCCTAAGTATAGCACTAGATGTTGCTGTCTAGTTCAAGCTATAACACGGTATGCGTGCCCGGATCCTGCTTGGCTCATTAGACCCACATTGCACTTAGTGGGTCAATGAGCAGCATGGACCAGCAGGGTTCGAGAGTCGGCTCGTTCCCTACCTTCCCCTCCCCTTTATCCACACCTTAATCAGCCTTCGGGCTTTTGACCTTGTGTCAAGTCCTGTCTGGTGGGAGGCTGCGACAAATAAATTTATGTGTGCACATAATTTGGCCTAAGATAACCCACAATGTTTGATATGCCATAAAAACACAACCAAAACATCAGCAACAGACCCGATAATATAAACCAAAAGAGGTCATAATCTCTGGAACTTTACAACCCAAATTGATAGAAAATAAAGAGCAATAGATTATATATAGTAATAAAAAACATAAAAGATTAAGATAGCCTTCTAATTGATAAATCAGTCTCAACAGATAATTACATATGAGTCAAAGAGTAAAATAAGAAGAAAGTAAATAGAGACGTTGAAATAGAAATTGAAAAAAAAATGTCGCACCTCAAAACTAGTAAGTAAAGTTGTCTCCCTTTAGTCGAGGGTAACCCGAAAGCTCCCTTTTCGATAGCTACTACACCAATGTATAGGGGAGGGCGCTAATCCTTTCCCTAGATTGCTCTACTTTACCCTTGATCCGTACCTTTTAATGCTAAGTGTTAAGCAAGGAGTCATCAAGTAACATTTTTTGAGTCTTTGGTATGACTCAACTTGGAATTGAAACCAAGTCTCCCAGGCCATTGGCGAACACTCTGTAACTGTGTGTAAATTATTTGCTTGAAGAATAGCTTCTTGAATATTTAAATACTTATTTAGGATTATTATTCGAAACTATATGACAGAAAACTAATGATTATCATTGAATTGAAATAGTTACTAAAAATCATATATTTGTGGATAAGATACAATTATTAGATACGAACTTTCTGTCATCCAACTACTATGAATAAATTATTTGTACTAGAAAAAAAAAACACTTGATATATAATTATTGTGTAAAAGGGAAGCTTTAAGAAATAAGTAAGTAAAGTTGGCGACCATAGTCGAGGGTAACCCGAAAGCTCCCTT
>OY757910.1:52318919-52363919 GCA_963585895.1 Sepioteuthis lessoniana | reverse complement strand
CTCCATTTCTCTCATTAGCGACTACTAAGAAAGGTAGTAGCAAATAAACTTCGTGTCAGACGAACCTGTTGACGATGTTTTGTTTGTTCGTCACTTCTTCTTTTCATCTTTGAGGAGGTTACCACGGCATCCAAGTAAAACTTAAGAAGTAGTGCTACAATCATAAACCCCTTAGAACAGTGGTATTACACGTGCGTGTGTGCATGTGTGTCTGTGTGTGTGCGTTTGTATGTGTGTGATGAAGCCAAAGTATTTGAAATAAGGGATTTCGCAACTTTTGGCATTTTTGAAACCAAATGATCTGCACAAATAAAAAAATCACTAATAGTAAAGTAATGGACATTTTTAAAAAGTAATAGGGTAATATTCTACGATTTTCTGTCATTTAGTGGCAGACATATGCTAAAAAAGTCGAGAGAAGCCCCAGAAGACACGCTCTAGGATGTTTGGCATTCAGTTGAATGCACTTTTTAATGCAGCGTGCAAAATTTCTGATAACGCGTCCCTTTTTTTTTCCTGTTTAATTGGACGCCCAGATAGTGATCTTTACGAGTGCCATAAATTTCAAAATTCTCGACCAATTTGAAAATCTGACTCCCATTAAAAAATGTGTTAAAATTGGATTTCCAGTATCTTGCTCGAACAATCTTTCAGATATAGTTTGATTATATTGCTTCATATAGAAGATCATCTATTCCTTTGTCCAAGTGTGAGTATTCGGTTATACGCAATTTGGTTAAATATATTGAAATGTTAACTATTTCCAAACAATAATCTGAATAAAGAGATTAAAATCTCATGGGAAAATTGAGACCTTGCTTATTTGCTTCAACTATTGTGAAACACTCCCACTCACTCTCTCTCTTTCTTGCTCTGTCTCTTCTCTGTCTCTCTGTCTCTTCTCTGTCTCTCTGTCTCTTCTCTGTCTCTTCTCTGACTCTGTATCTCTCTCTCTCTCTCTATTTTTAAAAAAAATTTTTGCTGATGATTCAAAGTATCCTGACTGCGCATTAATCAGATTCGCGGTATATAAACAGGTAAAGCTAACACGGAAAATGTTAACGTGTTTAATGTTGCAGCTATGTATACGAAGATCTATTTTATGGCCTTTGATAAATACTAACTCTTTGTAACCAAAATACCAGATCAAAACATATACGAAACATCTCAGGCTTTGAAATATTTAAATTCAGCTGTTGTGCATATCTACTGGCCATGGTCCAAAGAGGCAGTAGCCACCCAGTGCCGACAGTGTACTGGTATGCCAAGTTTTATTGGTGCGAAAAGTGAACGAAGGCGTCTGGCCAGTTTCCAACAAGCCGAAAATCTACTGTGGCGCACAAACGTAGATACATTTAACCAAGATAAATGTAGGAATGCTTTAAAACGCATACTACACAGATCTTTATAGTATATGTGACTGTTTTACAACAAATGAGTGACGATACCTATAATATCCATGTGTCCTGGATATGATATTAAACTTCATCCCATGGTGAGGTTTCTATTCTGGAGCTCTGTGGAGAATATTCTCTTTGTTGCCAAAACTCTTTGGTCTACACAAACACGGAGTAGTTGTATAGTTTTATATGCATTTAGCGGAAGCAAGCTTATCTCCTCATAGTATTTCGGGTAACTGGTCTGGGAGAAAGCAAGGGTGAATTAGAAAGCTGGTTTTAAACCAAACATTTTGTAATTCCGACTACGTGGTAATTCTCCACTGTTTCATTTATGTATCTATCTTGGACGGTTCATAACGGTAATTGCACGAGTTTTGGTTAATTAGATTTTCTGAGATAATGTTTAAGATGGTTTTCAATTAATATTGAAATATTACTATTTCATTGAAATATTACTATTTCAAATAAGTATGAAGTGATTGCTTCTTTAGGATGATTGAACCCGCATTTTTATTTGTTTAAAAATGGAAACACTATTTGTTAAAATGATTTGGCATAAAATAAGACAATAAGGGTCGGCTTGCTATAAAACCAACCAACCAACAAAGGTACTAACCAACTATGAAATCTAATGTCCATGAATAAAAGCATTATCGATTGGCAGAATAATATAGCATCTGGAGCTTTTATCAATGTTTTTCTTGTTTATGGTTTCATTAGGTTTCTTTGTTTAACGGAATATCAGTCTTCCTGGGTTATTTAATGCGAAATCCATACTTGTAGAAGATTAATAGTGATACTACATAAACCATATGTTGTTTATTACTTCTCCCAATGGTATTACACCTTGTCGACCGGAGCTGTAGAATGCACCAACTGTGCCTCTGCAGAGGGATAAGACCCTCACCTACCGAATGTCCTGATAATGATACTAAGTCATCAGATGCTGAGGAGATTAGGGGAATATGGATACTTCATCCTTACCATTCTTCTCAAGTAAACTCTGACAAAAAGTGATTGTACCTGTTAGGGTTCCATAAGTTGGTCAAATAGAAATATTTAACCATTTACTCAATTTGAAACGATTTAAGTGTGTTTTTTTGTTTTCTTTGTTTAATGACATATAAACCTTTGTAGGTTATTTAGAACAGTAGTGGTATTATTCAACCCATAGCTGGGAGGATAAAAGGGTTCACACCTTTCCCAAGGGTATTTGTCCGAAAGTGAACGCTCAAGCGCGACTGGACTTCGAAGTCGCTTACTACGATTCCGCAATCCATCGCTTTAACTATTACACCTCGAGGACACCCCCTGAATTTAAGTGTGTGCAAACTAATGAGTGACGTTAAATAGAAATATAAGTGTTGATAGTAATACCTGGAATCAATTAATGTTTGCCAACACATGAGCTTGTTTGAGAATTATACCTACAAGCTAACTGTTTAAACACACACACACACACACACACACACACACTCACTTGGATAGATAGATAGATAGATAGATATAGAGGGAGAGAGAGAGATTGATTGATAGAGAGGGAGAAAGAGAGCGATAAATGAACAAGATTTAACATTAAATAACCTTCAAGGTGGATACGCCATAAAACACAACTGACTAAACCAACCAACGATATTAGACAGAACGTTAACATGTGACTAGAATTCTAACTCACTTACTCCAATGTCGAAATCCCGCTCGTTAACCATTGCGCTAGAAATATACACACCCTTTTATAGATGTAAAGTAAAATACGGGAGCTTATTTATTTTTAAAAAGTGACAGCACGACGATGGATTGTAGAAAGGCAATCAGACGGTGGAAGCTGTGTTATATCTTTTGAACTTTCCCGGATTTGTTTTACTTATTTTTTTAATGGAACGCTTTATTTAACGTAAGAGTTTTATTCATTTCTTAATGTTTTATTATAATCATAATTATATTTTCGATGTTAAAATGCATTTATTTGTAATCATTTGAAAAAAATTATATATAATCATTTGTTTGCACACAAATGATATCAAGTATTCATATCTAATGCTAGTAAAGTGTTCAGTTATATGGTTTCAAATATTTTTGTTAGACTTTTGGAGAATACTGTCTAATTTTTGTATAATTCTTTATCCCTAAATTGATTAATTTACACAGTGTTTCAATCAGTTAAAATATAATCTTGAACATCTATGCATTTCTGTAATCTATTCATAGAGATAATCGTAGATCAAGGTAATTAAAAAAGAAGAATTTAATCTAAAGTCATCTATTTACACGTTTATTATACCTATTCAATAAAACTAAAGGTTTTCATGCCTAGAAATCTTTAAATGCAGTTTTTACTTTACCTTTGGAATGGAATTCTTGAAGCGTAAAAATATTTCAAGATGCTTGAAAAATTGGTGTAGGTGAGTGAGATAACAGGAGAATATAGTGGATGAGGTAAAGTTTCATATCACAAGCAGTGACATTCTTATAACATGTTGTCATGAAGCAGAATTATGATCCATTTTGATAAGTAAACTGATATTTTCTTTTGTCATGTCCATGATTAGGGGCATAAACCTTCAAAATAAAATTCTGAAAGAAGTGACATAAAATTAAAAAGGGTGAAACTTTATTTATTAGGAAAGTGAATTTTCTTTATACGACTACAATTAAGATTATATATAAGAACAGAATTTAACTTTTTCTTCTAAAATCAGACAGTATTCTTCAAACAACCTAATACATTGTTTCAAGTAACTATTCCGACTTTCAAATAATAATCAGTTGTTTAAACACAGGCAGATAATTTCAGGTATTCGTATCTAATACAAAAAGATGGTTTCAAGTATTCCTATCTAATACAAATAATTTCAGTTGTTTAAACACAGGCAGATAATTTCAGGTATTCGTATCTAATTCAAAAAGATGGTTTCAAGTATTCCTATCTAATACAATTAATTTATTCACTGTAAGATGGTTTCAAGTATTCTCATCTAATACAATTAATTTGTTCACAGTAAAATTGTTTCAAGCATTTCTATCTAATACAAATAATTTGCTCACCGTAAGATGGTTTCAAGTATTCCTAAGAGTAAAAAAAAAATTCTCACAGTAAGTTGATTTCAAGTATTCCTTTCTGATACAAATAATTTTCTCTCAGTAAGATGCTTTCAAGTGTTCCTATCTAATACAAATAATCTATTCACACTAAGATGGTTTCAAGTATTCCAATCTAATAAGAATAATTTGTTCAGAGAAAAATTGTTTCAAGTATTCCTATCTAATACAAACAATTTGCTCACAGTAAGAGGGTTTCAAGTATTCCTATCTAATACAAATAATTTGCTCAAAGTAAGATGGTTTCAAGTATTCCTAAGAGTGAAAAAAAAAAATTCTCACAGTAAGATGATTTTAAGTATTCCTTTCTGATACAAATAATTTTCTCTCAGTAAGATGCTTTCAAGTGTTCCTATCTAATACAAATAATCTATTCACACTAAGATGGTTTCAAGTATTCCAATCTAATAAGAATAATTTGTTCAGAGAAAAATTGTTTCAAGTATTCCTATCTAATACAAACAATTTGCTCACAGTAAGAGGGTTTCAAGTATTCCTATCTAATACAAATAATTTGCTCACAGTAAGATGGTTTCAAGTATTCCTAATAGTAAAAAAAAAATTGCACACAGTAAGATGTTTTCACGTATTCCTATCTGATACAAATAATTTTCTCTCTGTAAAATGGTTTCAAGTATTCCTGTCTCATACAAATAATTTATTCACACTAAGATGGTTTAAAGTATTCCAGTCTAATTCAAATTATTTGTTCAGAGTAAAATTGTTTCAAGTATTCCTATCTAATACAAACAATTTGCTCACAGTAAGATGGTTTCAAGTAGTCCTATCTAATACAAACTCATTGCTCACAGTAAGATTGTTTCAAGTATTCTTACCTAATATAAACAATTTGCGTGCAGTAAGATGGTTACAAGTATTCTTACATAATATAAACAATTTGATCACGGTAAGATGGTTTCAAGTATTCTTAATAGTAAAAAGAATTGCACACAGTAAGATGGTTTCAAGTATTCCTATCTAATACAAACAATTTTCTCACTGTAAGATGCTTTCAAGTATTCCTATCTAAGGCAAACAATTTTCTCAAAGTTAGATGGTTTTAAATATTCCTATCAAATACAAACAATTTGCTGATAGTAAGATGGTTTTAAGTATTCCTATCTAATACAAACAATTTTTCTCAGAGTAAGATGGTTGCAAGTATTCCTATCTATCACAAACATTTCAACCTATTATATAATTTTAGTAAGTATTCTACTATAAATAATCAGTTGCTTTCACTTAATTAAGTGATATCCAGGTCTCAATTCCAATTTAATAATTCACACACATGTATATGGTTTCAAGTTATCGAATCAAATTATAACATTTCAAGTAATAACAGTTTTAAGAAACTATGCTTATTCAAAAATAAGAATGATTTGCTGGCACATATGGTAGCAAATATTGTGTTCCATCAATCACGATATAGTTAAACCCCAGATACAATTAATGACTACTGCTCTCTACTATAAAAGTAGCATCTAAAAGTGACATCATGAAATCTGCTTTTCTTTATGAGATGTATAGAATAAGTAAGTCAAGTTGTCTCCCATTAGTCGAGGGTGACCCGAAGGTTCCCTTTTCAATACCTACTACACTGAAGTGCAGGGCGCTACTCCTTTCCCTGGATTGCTCCACTTTACCCTTGATAATATTTACCCACCCCTCCGCTCGAGCAGGATATGACACAAGGTCAATTTTTAAGCGGAGTTTAACAGGTTTGAATTCAGAGTTTTCCTTCTCCTAGACTAGTTGCCTAACCAAGGCTGAAGAACCTAAACTGTCCTACTATTTACCCATAGCTGGAGGGAGAATAATTGGATTCATACCTTTCCCAAGGGTATTAGTGCTATGTGAAATGCAATCAGTATCGTCCAGGATTTGAACTCGTATCGCCGTGTTCATTTCCTACGGCGATAACGACTACACCAAGGGCACCGCCACTTTACCCTTGATAAGTATCTTATAATGCTGAGTGTTAAGCAAGTAGGTATCAAATACCATTTTTAAAGTCTTTGGTATGACCCGACCTGGGATTGAACCCAGGTCTCCCGGACCATTGGCAAACACTCTACACACTGGGCCAATGAGCCGGTTGTATAGAATACGTTAATATAAAATACGGAGAAAGATTTATCTAAACTTACACTCATTCTATTTAGTACAAATAACTTGCACATGATCATCTGGTTTTAAGTATTACAATGTATTTTATGGTTAAATAACAAGTAATTATTATAATCCTTTGTGATAATCTTGTTACCCGTCAAAGTGCAGTATGGTATTAGAAACATATTTTGTGGGGAAAGATTTTGTGATGAGAAAGCAGTATATAACGTCAGTATTTTATATTTTACGAATCCGTACATTGTAAGACTATTCCGTAGGAGTGACCTCTTGGGAAGGACAGGCTTACACTTCCGTTAAGGAAAGTAGCATTGAAAAAGTTTTCTATATTATCGGCTACGAGTAGCGTCTTTGTATCTGCCATGCTGCAGACCAGACTTACCGACAGAACGTCTACAGATCAGTCGATACATAGGAAGGAGTGACCAGTTTAAGATTGATTGATGCAGTTGTATGAAGTGCATTTATTTGTACTCAGCTCTTTCATGATTTTAAGATGCCTTGTCGCATGGGCTTAGAATACGCTAGTAGCATCCTCTGCAAAGAGGTAAGAGCCCTATCTTAAAGATTTAAACATAATACTCTCTCTCCAAATATGTGAAGTTAGATAAAACTGAATCCATGTTTGCCACAAAATGAAGCCATATCTACATTAAATGGCAGACCTCTCCAATTAGTAGACCAGTTCACATAACTCGGTAGCAATATCTCATCTATTGAAAATGATATCAGTGTATCCAGAGGAAAGTCATGGAGTGCTATATACATATTATCAATCGTATGGAAATCTAGGCTCTTTGTCGAAACAAAACGGGAATTCTTTCAAACTGGAGCCGTGTTCCTCCTATTGTATTCCTGCACCACCTGGACTTTCATGAAATACAGGTAGAAAAAAAAAAACTAAAAGGGTTCTTGACGAGGATGCTTCGTGCTTTTCTTAATAACTTCTGGAAGTAAAACTCATACAAAAAGCAACTCAACGGTCACTTACTTCCCATCTCAACAAGTGTCGAAGAAAGACGCGCAAAAAATGCTGGGTACTTTTACAGAATCAAGGGAGAACGCCTAAGGAACCTTTTCCTAGGTGTTCCTACACATAAACACTCTGATGTTGGCTGACCAGCAAAAACTTACATATATCAGCTTTGTATGGACACTGGATGCCAAGAACGATTGCCGATGTTGACAGAGAGAGAGAGAGAGAGAGAGAGAGAGAGAGAGAGAGAGAGAGAGGAATCAATGCAATCAGTATGACGTCATGATGATGATGCTTCGGAACGCTAACACCCCCTCCCCCGAAAAAAAAAGAATATTTGCACTTTTGTTCAAACTGTACCCAGGAAGAGGTTTCGACAACGTATCCATTATAATTACAGAATTATGAAAACATCAAGTATAATGGCGACAAATTAAGATCAGTTTGCAAAACACTTATGTCGAAACTTCTATAATTTATCCCATAATTATACTAGCCCAGTCGGGTTGGGCTGCTTCTCTGCAGAGGGGTAACCCCGCCCCAACAAGTGTCCTGGATATGACAATAAACAATCTGATGGTCAGGTTCCAGTAATAGTGGAACTTTGACGAATTTGGAGTATCTCTTTATTGCCGTCACTCCATGGTCCACTCTAGAGTGGTAGCACCTGATAGGGTTCCTATCTATGCGTCAAATAGAACTAAACTGTGTACTTATGCTAAACTGAAATATTTGAAATAGAATTGTTTTTATATTTAAACTGGATTCCTATGCTAAACTGAATAGCTTAAAATAGAGATGTTTTGACATGTAAACCATGTACTTATGCTGAACTGAATTGTTTGAAATAGAACAGTTTTTGACATTGAAACAGTATTTGTGCTAAACTGGATTGTTTGAAATAGAACAGTTTTTGACATTGAAACAGTATTTGTGCTAAACTGGATTGTTTGAAATAGAACTGTTTCGATATCTTTGTGTGGACAAAAAACTATAAGCATACTGTACTGAATTGTTTGAATTAAAAATTGTTTGCCAAAACTAAATAGCTTGGAATTGAAATGTTTTTTTTTCATAATTAAACTGTGCATTTATGGTAAACTGAACAGTTTTATTTGAAACTGTTCATTCGTAAAAAAAATGCATTTTAAATAAAATAACCTACAAAGGCTGATATGCCATAAAACCCGAACAAGCAATCAAAGAAGCAAACAAATAATTATTTTGACATTTTAACGGCATATCTATGTTAAATGAAATTGTTTTTGTATGCTAAACAGAATTGTTTGAAATGGAACTGTTTGACATTTAACTGAGTGTAACCAAAAGCTATATTTATACTAAACATAATTTTTTGAAACATAACTGTTTATATGTATAAAAATAGATTTGGCATTAGATAACCTACTATGTTTGATATGCCATTAGATCCAAACAAGCAAACAGACAAACATATTCATACCTTACTCGAAAGTTGCACTTATGATTACCGAACGCTGTTACTCAATGATGTCACGGAATAAACACTTAACACAGATGAATATGAGATTATATACTATTTTAACATGTTCAAACGTGCTCCCCTTTCCACTATTAGAAAAACATCTAATGAAGAGACTCTAGTTATCAATCAATCATCATAAAAACAAATCTATTTAATACAATATTTAAATGTTTAATTATTCTGGGATAGTGAGCAATTTCCTATTCTTTCATCTGAATGTGTGTTCGTTTTATAAATGTTCCAGTTTGTGTATACCTCTGCTCTCTTGTTTACCATAATGGTAGGTCTTAGAATATGTAGACTGGATACTCCCCAAGAAAAAGGAGTGTTCCTGGTAAAGCACTTGACTGCGTCGGAGGGTGAGTCTCTCATTCTCAAATATTCATTTTTTGTCTTTTTTCCCGGGTCCAATATAACACTGCTGTAGAAGTAACTGTTTGCGTCCAATCTATGGGTGAAATAGATATGTTTAAAAATAAATCGAATTCGATAGGACCGTGTGAAAAAATAATCCAAAGAAACTGCTACACAAAAATCAAATATGAACGTAAACTCAACCTGATCTCTAACCCCTAGACATAGAATAACCCAATACAGGTTTAAAACCCGTTAAAATCAGTCATTTTATAAGTCAATCAGTCTACTTTTTGCAATATATGCACTGTTGCGTTGGGAAAAATGATCAAATTGTAATAGTTACTAAAAACGTATATTGGCCGGTAGGCTGGGGTTATAAAATATACCAACTGCTTCTCTGCAGAAGAGTAAGACACCCTCCACTTAACAAGTGTCCTAGATATCATTCTAAACATGATTCTGATGGTATGGTTATGCTGGAGTTATGGAAAATGCGGGATATCCCTTCCTTTGCCATCACTATCAGGTTCATTCTGGCCTAGATTGGTAGCACCTGATAGGGTCCTATCTATGGGTCAAATAGAACTTAACTTTGAACTTAAGCTAAACTGAATAGTTTGAAATAGAACTGTTTATATGTATAAAACTCTATTTTGGATTAATGACCTACAATGGTTGATGTGCCATAAAATTAAATGAACCAAACCAAAAAAAAAAATGTCGTTTACAAATTATTCCTATTATAGAGGAATATTTTATACTATATAACTTTATGTTCATTGTTTATTAGATAGGAATTCTAGATATTTTATGACTGATTAAAAAATGATTATTATAAACAAATAAAAACTTTCGATTTAAAAACTTCATTTACGATTCGAGAGGAATAATTAAAACCATGTAACTTCGTATTAATTAAGTGGGATCAGTAAGAATGATTTTTATGAATGAGCAAAACAAAAATCAAGGACACATTATGTCTAAGTTAAACCTGACCTTTAAATCTCATCGACTTTGACACTAGTGTTTAAAAGAATCAGCAACACAGACCAAAACACACGTAGGCTCTGCTGAAAACGTAAGGAAAACTTATAAGCAACATTTTTCAGTGGAATCCAACGAATGGACACTCTAGTATTGGCTGACCAGCAACTACTTACCTCCATCAGCTGGTTGCAGACAGTGGGTTTTTTTTAGAGGGTTTAAAAATGAAATGGCCCTGAAAGAGTCAAAGGAATCCGTGCTGAATCCGTGATACCTAAAAAACATTCCATAAAAGTTGATCACTGAGAAAATGGAGACGTAAGTGTATTCTCAAATAATGAACGAGCTATATGGAACGACTGCTAATCTGTTGCTATAAAAGGATTTTTATCATATTTTGTGTGTAATGAAAAACCCTGAGTTTTGGCTATGCTAGTCGACAAAAAGATTCCTTCAGCATGCAAATACTTATTCATACTTCTACATGTACTGTAATACAATGAAAATCAATGCAATGTCGTAAATAAACAATGTAATCTTGACCTTGATGTAGCGTACCGTGTTTACGTGGATACTCCAAAAGCATTAAAGCAACACCAGTGATACACTAAAGCAACACCAGTGATACACTAAAGCATTTACTTTAACAAACAGCACTCGTTTAGGTATTGGGTGTGGGTGGATACTTTGGATAAAAGTTACTGCAAGTTTTGTCTTAGAAACAAGGAAAGATTTGTCTTTTCAAAAATATATCTCGTGCAATGAACAACCGTTTGTTGTTGAACGAAAAATGGTCCTGAAATATCGATCATGACTCAGGTGAATAAAATAATTCTTAGCATTTGACTCTAATGTCCCAAAGAAAAGGCATAAAACAATTTTTTCTATCCCTACAATTATTAGTAAATTATAGGGCAATGTGGGCTTTAACTTTGATATAACAACCAATTTAGGAGAAGGAAACCCAAGAATTTAAAAGCTCTACTGAAGAGAATTCTGACGAGGTCGTTTGCGTTTAAGTTTATGGGGAAAGCATAAAACCATCTATTCTTCATCTTTTATGGATAAATAGATTGGTAGACTGGACTCTCCATCCCTGGTTAAGCGATCAGCCTAGAAGGAAAACCTCTAATCTCAAGCAAGATAGGCTCCATTTAAAAGTAATTGGATTAGACTGCTTGCATATAACTTTGTCCAAATGCACTTGGAAAAGTTTGGGATAGATCTGTTTTTCACCCAGCTATGGGTAAATAGAAGGGCAGTTTGGGATCTGTTGCCTTGGTTAGCTAAGCAGCCAACTTCAAACCAACAGTACTCAATTTTATAAAACTGATCTTGAGTCAAAGTAAATTCGTAAAACAAATTGGCCTTGTGTCAAATCCTAATCGTGATGAAAGGTTTGGGCAAGTATTTTTTATATGAGTGTCCAAAGTCTGTATATACTCGTTATTTTCTACTTTCTTTCCATACAACTTAAATTCCTTTATATCTGTCTCATGGGGAAAACAAAAAATAATTGGATTAATTTGGCTACGGACTTATTGGCTTACCTACATGGAAAGCGGAAAACGTGGCTAGAAAATAAATATACTTCAATATCGACGAGGGATTTCTCGGATTTATCCCCAGCTCACACTTGGCATACCTAACAAGTGGATCATCAAAAAAAAAAAAATAGGGCATTTATCAAAACAAGGATAAGTTGCCTTTCATATTGTATTCGTCGATATTGCTCTTCAAAAGTCCGCATTCATTGGTTACATTTCAAAATTATTCTATTAAGATGAGTATCCTTAAATTGGTTGTTATAGCTTTAAACCATTGTATTCTTCGGCCTTTCTCAATTGTATTACTTTCTGTTCACTCGAATCTTATCTAATTTTATTTACAGCAATATATCTATCTATCTATGTATCTATATATATATATATATATATATATATATATATATATATATATATATATATATATATATATAATATGACATTTCACTTCTCAGAAATAATGATGTAATTTCGTTATCTGACCTGACACCTTACAATTTTTTTCTCTGAGATATGTTAAGTAAGTGGTCTCTGTTCCCTCCTCTTCCTGTGAGCATTGAGGAAATGAAGAAAATATGACATCAGCTGAGGAGACTGTCACCCTCGACATGCAAACGTTTTTGCATATTGAAAACATGTGAAATTGTTCATGAAATCCACGTATTTTGATTTTACTTAAACAAATTATGGTGAATAAATATCATTTTTCTAAACATAAGGCTTGTTTAATTCATTTGACTATATTATGTAGTTATACTTACATTTCAAATGATATAGATATTTTAACTCTCCGTGATGACAATATATACGCCCCACATGGGGTTGAGCACTCTGGCGAAAGAATTTACGTCTGCCATTCGAATAATGCAAAGCTCTTCGAACGAATTGAACACACTGGTATCCAGTCCTGGTATGAAATGTAAACAAGTGAAAGCTGCAACTTAATACTTTATAATTCCCGAGCTGATGTGGTTCGTTTGTTGGCTGAGAGATACGATACTAAGTCTAACGTAATGTTGGGCAGGTTTTCAATCCCAGCTTCAAGCGTCCTACATGTCTATCCTCACTGAAGAGTTGTGATGCTACGAAACAGTTTCTCTATGGATGACTATATATATATATATATATATATATATATATATATATATATATATATAGATAGATAGATAGATATATTAAGGAGATTTATGGTTCTTACTTGCTTACATGGTTGAGTTAATGAAGGACCAAATGTTGCACATTGTCAATAGTGATCAATATCAATGATAGAGCTTTCACACACACACACACACACACACACACACACACCACACATATATATATATATATAATATATATATAATATATATATATATATATATATATATATTACATGGCAGAGTCTGTGACCGTAGGTTTCAAACGATCTGCATTTGTCAGACAGAATGTTTGCCATGTAATATATATATATATATATATGATGAAATATTTTACGACCAACAGGTACATTTTATTCTTTTTCTCCTTCTCGAGTATTTTCGACTCTTTGTAATCGTCAGGAAAAAAGAAGGATTCATAAAATGCGTTTATTATAGAAAGTTTTAAAATGTTCTATGATAAACGAAGAAAATACATCGCTGACGTGACATGTCCATTAGTTAAATAAAATTATTTTATACTGTCTGCGTTTCGTCAACTCGTATTTACATAACTGTTGTCAGAACTCCTGGAACTGGGTTCCCTGTTTAGAAGTTATGAATTTTCACCCATAATGTTTCTTTTCAGCTTATAAAACGTTAGCCTAATGCTTCACCGGTCTTCACCACAAGAAATAAATTAACTTTGAAGGTCATCCAAAGATTTACCCTTTAAATTAACTATTGGATCATCATACGCCGAAATTGGCGGGAGGAGTCCACTATCAAACACACACACACACACACACACACACACACACACACACACACCTCATATATATATATATATATATATATATATATATATATATATATAAACCAACTCATTAACAGAATGGATAGAGTGTTTGCTAATGGTCCGAGAGACCTGGGTTCAATACCAGGTCGCTTTAAAAATGTTACTTGATACATCCTTGCTTAACACTCAGCAATATAAAGGAACATATCAAGGGAAAAGTTGAACAGTGCAGGAAAGGAGTAGAGTCCTCCCCTACACCTCGGTGTAGTAGCTATTGAAAAGGGAACCTTCTGGTCACTCTCGACTCAGGTCGTCAACTTTACTATACATATGTATATATGTATGTGTATATATGCGTGTGTGCATGTGTGTGTGGGGGGGATGAATTCATGATTATAATGTATGGTAAAATAGTAAGAAATAGAACATGAAGTTGATTGGGAAACAGTTTTATTTCCCGTTGAACATTTCGTTTTTCATCATATGAATATTTTCAAACACAATTGTAAAGGTTTCGAAACATTGAAAATGATACTGATACTGTTTTTATTTTTTTCATATTGTGTAGATTATGACTGAGAATGATAGAAATGTTTCAATAAATGATGTTGCTGTTATTCAAGTTTATAAAAAAGAAAGATTGAGAGACAATACTTCGAAAAAGACAGTTGTAATCACAAATGAAAGAAAACAAAAACTATAAGAATCAAGGAATGGAAAAAGAAAGGACGAAGAAAGCCAAAAAAAGAAAGGACGAAAAAATGGTGGCAATCGTCATACGGTAAGGGTTTGAAAATAATACTTACAAATCATTATAGGTAAGTAGTGGTTCGATCCTCACCGTTAGCCAATAGATGTACTCTTGTGATATAGTTTATGATTATATATCGTTGTATTTTTTTATTTTTTCATATGGTTCTGGTTAGTTATACTGTCACACGTGTCATGTTTTGAAAGCATATGAAATGGATGTAATTCATTGTGTGATAATGGATAAGAAATTCAATTCTGACAAAACTATTCTATTTTTTAACATAATTTCTTTCTAAATCCATTCCTGCCTGATAGGCTGGGGCTTTAGAATACGCCGACGGCACATTTGCCAAGGGGAAAGACCTACCCCTTAAAAAAGGCCTCCTTTTGCTGTGGGTGGTGACCTTTTAAAGTGCTATGACAAGATCCCGGTGGTTGATTGCCCAATTGACCTCGAGCTAGAGAGTACACTGACGCCACCTCTGCAGAGGGGTAAGACCCCACCACGAGTGCCCTGGATATTACAATAAACAATCTGATGGTCAGCTTCCAGTAATGATGAGCTTTTGGGAATTAGAGTATCCCTTCATTGCCATCGTCCCTAGGTCAACTCTTGCCCGGAGTGGTAGCATCTAATAGGGTCCTATATATGGGTCAAATAGAAGTAAACTACATACATATTCTAGACTGAATTATTTCTAAAGAGAACTGTTTCGACATTTAAACTGCGGTATTATGCTAAACTGAATTGTTTAATATAGAACTGTTTTGACATTTAAATGTGTGTAGACAAAAGCTATACTGATACTTATCTAAATGTTTAATTAGAACACATTGACAAAACGGAATTGCTTGAAAAGAGATGTTTTTAACTATTAAACTGTGTATTCATGCTAAACTGAATTATTTGAAGTAAAACTAATTATTTGAATAATTAATGTATATTATAGGATAAACAATAAGATTGATATGGCATAAAATTCAAATAACCAAACAACAAACCAAATCTAAATCAATTCTTATTTATTTAGTAGTGAATTATATATAATGTAATGTGCGATAGATTACAGAACCTGATGACAGGGTTTGACCCCGAAGTCAAACAACTGCGATGGTTATAACTGGTGACTGAAAATGGTTTTGGAGTTAGCGAGTGAACTGAAAGTAATGACCTAACCAATAATCGGGAATTACAGATACGCAATGATGGGTTAGTTGAGAGAAGTCCCCTGATTAGAAAGGCAAAAAGAAAAAGTCTGATATTAAGAAAAATCGCTTTGTGATTTTTGAGAACCACATAAACAGTCTGACGTGTTTACAGTGTCCTAAAATTTAGAAGACCCTCAAAGGGGATTCAAAAGAAATAAATAATCATTGAGTTATCCCTTATTGATTCATGTAATAACAGTTACGAATCCACAGAAAAGGCCGGCCTGATTAAATCTAAACAACAAATAGTAAACGAGATCACCCAAATATAAAATATATGTTTGTCAGTTTCTCTCATCATTCACACTGGAATCGATTTCGACAACTTTTGAGTCCTCTCCAGAAGTGAGCACCAGCAAGATACGGTCATGATGTTATTAATCACATTGACCAAACAAAATCAACTGAACACTTTCAGTCTACATTTAGCTTATAAGTCTGTATTCGGATGTGTACTTATTGATGCACCCTTGTATATTGCATCTAATGTTTTCCCTGTCGTACTTATATAAATCATATTGCACCCGCACCCAGTTCCTCACTTTTTTCATCGTGTCGTCTGTGTATCTCACGACGCCATTTTGTTTTTATCTTTCTATATCACTCTATCTGTTAGAGTAACATCATCGTTTTGATTTCTTCGTTGCTGGAAAGACAAACAACGTGAATACAGTTTGTTTTATATCCTATTCTATTCTTTTTTACAGTTCTTCATTAAACATCATACTTATTCATTTCAATTCTTCTGGTGTCGTCGGAAAGCGTGTCTCAAAGTCCAATCAGAGCTCTGGTCTCAAACGATCTCAAAGTTTTTACTCGTTGATCAAACTGTGTGATCCAAGTTTAACGGTGAGGATTTATTAAAACTAACTTCATGTCACTAATACATTCTGCCAGTTTATAATGAAACTGAATACCAGCCGCAGAGAGTCCGAACTCTCCAAATTGTTAGAGAATTGCAAAGACAATATACACATTATACAAAAGTTGATATGCTATTAAACAAAGAAACCAAACCAAAATACACATTACTAGTGTGAATCAAGTATTTGCAACATTAGCTTCAATTTAATCGCTCTGGTTGATTTTACTGAGGCGGTTAGGGTGGCAAAATCTGGACTGTGAGATGAAGTGCACGCATATTACTCTATGTATGCTATTCGCAGCATGTGTTTCTACGTCTTAGAGTAAAGCCTCAGAAACTACAGTTTTAGGCTTACCTGATCTTGCTTAATAGTCGAAGGTCTTGCAATCCGAACGAAATTTATTGACTGTATTGTAATCAGCTCCCACTTCACATTTTGCTAAACAAATGTTTTTGGCTGCTTCCGCAGTTCGAAGCCTAAATTACCGATTTAGACTATGCTGTACATTCATCTGCTTTCAAATCACGCACTTTGAGAAGGAATTCACAATGTGTCACAGCACTAGCAACCACAGTACCACTTACGACATGGCACCTCCCATAGCTTGTATTACTTCAGTTATTTGATTTACGCACTACAAACTAATATGTACCAAAATATTGAAAAACTTTTCACTTATTCGAATAAATAAAATAAATAAAAAAACGGTACTGTAAATCATGCATCTTTGAGGTTGGAAAAGCTTGTAATCTAATAAATAAAACACAGGCAGTATCCAAGGAAATATAGAAGTTGAAAAGACAAAACAAATGTTTTAAAATATTAAATAAAAACTTCTCAAAGATAATGGAAAAAGGAAAAGCTTAAAATAGCAAGAATAAAAAAGAAAAAGAGAAATATGAGTCAACGCCAACTATGAAACCTATAAAAACGCAGGAATGGTCTAAACAAAACGAACAAGAGATACTGAGTAATAGCAGGTGCAGACGACAATAAAAAAAAATAGATACACTTCGTTATTCCATATTGTTTCCATTTGAATGAATGCCTAACTGCATTTCTGTGCTCTGCATATGCGCACTATTTACGAAGAGATAACTAGACACATGCTGATGTGTGCATTTTTTTGTTTTTGTTTAACGTTCTTATAAATACATTATGACTCTTATTTCGCACCTCTGAACAAGTTAAAATAACACATGCAGTCAGAAATGCATACGGACAGAAATATTGGAACTTGTCATTTAATTTTTTTCGAGGTTTATAAAAGAGTTGCTGTAAATTCCACGGAGTAGCTGCATAATAATCGAATGAAGTTACACAATAAATAAAATTAAATAATAATATATAACATTTTATACATTACATTTAAATCATAAATAACGTTAGATAACATGTAACATAATCATAATAACATTTAAATAATGAATAACATTAGATACCATTGCATAACTTAATATGAATAACATTCCCATTGTGATTAACATTATATAACATTATAAAAACAACATTTACATTTTAAATAACATTACACAATATTATATAACATTATAAAAAAAACACTTACATTTTAGGTAATATCAAACATATTATATGATATATAAATAAGATTTACATGATGAATAACACTGGAAATATTATATAATATCATATAAATAAGTTTTACATTTTAAATAAAAATAAAGAATATTATGTAACATTCAATAAACAAAACATACATTTTAAACAACGTTGATTAACATTGCATAACATTACATAAATAGAATTATAATTTCAAATGGCATTAGATAACATTATGTAACATTATATAACATTACATAAATAACATTATATAACATTTTATAAATAACATTTACATTTTAAATACTAATGAATAATATTATATAGATAACATTTACATCACAAATAACATTAATGTTATTATATAACATTATATGTATAGCATTATAAATAGCATAAAAAACATTATATAACATTTACTGTATAAATAAGATTCGTGAAAATTATAGTCGATTTCTATTTCTATTTGTTTTGTGTTTTTTCATTTTCTATTTTTGTGAAATGATAAAAACAAAAAAAGTTCATTCAACATACCAAAATTTGATATAAAATTACAATAACAAATAATGGAAAAAAATCTACAATATCTTTCCTTCTGTTTAATTATGTCTTGATAAATCAATTTCACACACTATTTTTTGAGCACACATCGTACATTGAATCATTTAGTCAAACTATCATTTCGACTGAGGCTACTTTTTATAGAGGTCTGCGATAATAGCAAAAAATCGTTTATTCTACTATCCTATCAACACCAATCACCAGTAACAATGATAGGATAGACTAAGCTTTCTAAACATGGTGCTGTGTCACGTGCAGAAGAAAGAAAACTGTCCAATACCAACGAGTAGATAACCATGGGGAAAGGTAAATTCCATTCCTCCCCATTGTTTACAGATATTATAAAACGTTGTAGTCGAGCAGTCGACAGAGAATTAAGCTATTCTTTTGCAAAATATTATTCCACGAAGGAAATATGCTAAATGGACCTGATATACCCGTAAACTTTGTCATTTTGTTTTCTTGATACAAATCATTTTTCCATCGTTTTTGACTATCATTTCAAAAACGAAATTTTTGGCTTTGAGCATCATAAATATAACAGGTTTTTTTTCCTAAACAACTTTCTATCTAAAGAAATATTCCTAAACTTCAAAGTTCATGAGAACAGTGACTTCATATATATATATATATATATATATATATATATATATATATATATATATATATATATATATATTTATATATATATATATATATATATTGTGTGTGTGTGTGTGTGTGTGTGTGTGTGTAAACATAAGAAAGGAAGCTTTGAAAAGTAACTTGCAAACAGTTTTTAATACAGTAATATTCTATGAAAAGTTACGTTAAATATGTTATCATCACTATTATGATACGTTTCCATGTAGGAAACAAAATGATTGATGTATGCAGGTGCATATATTTTTATGCGTGCGTGTGCGTGTGCGTATGTGAGTGTGTGTGTGTGTGTGTGTGTGTGTGCATGTGCGTGCGTGTGTGTGTGTGTGTGTGTGTGTGTGTGTGTGTGTGAGTGTGTGTGTGTGTGTGTGTTCATTCGTTCACAAATGTAAGCTTTTTGTAAAATTACAAACAATCGTTATTAAAACTTTCCTCCAACGACGGTAAAATAATAAAAGATTATTCTTATTTGATCAATGGTGTGAGTCGTACTAACATTCAGGCTTCTGTTAATAGTAACTGTTTAAATAAAGACAAGAGAAGTGCCGTTTCACTCATTCGTTGCAATGAATCCGAGGTTAATCCTAACATGGAGTTATAGTACTTGTTAGAGTCCAATATTTCTGTCAGATAACTTTCTTTTTATGATATCAACTTTCGAAATACATAAAAACAGTGTCTCTTAAAATATTGATATTATAACTATTTGGCAAATTCTTTCTGACAATCGATTATAGAAAAAATAAACAAGTGGATAAAGTGAAAAAATGACTAAAATAGGTTCCATATGACATAGGTGTTTTAAAATACTCCACTGATATATCAGTGTAGGTTAATAAGAAATCATCTTCGAAATCCATAGTCATCCATGTCGACAGGGTCGAGAATCTAATAATTTCATCCTCTGCTGTAGCGTGAGATTATTCGGCAAAGAAAGTGTTTCCTTGGTTTGGAAGGATAGTGGTGCGATTCTAGTTTCGTAACTCTGGAAAGTGTGAAGATATAATTGGTTTACAATTACTTTTATAAAAAAGATGTTTTGAGATTAGAGGTTTTTCTTTCTCTTTTTCGCTTTGTGCAATGTTTTTTTTTTGTAACAAATATCGTTGATGCCAGGGCAATTTTTGTCTTTTGTTGTTAGCTATAACTGCAAATTCACAAAACTCAAACAGTTGTCGATATGACAGACAGAAAAGAAAATATTTCTTTCCTTTAAATTCTTTGCTTAGCCAGGTTTTCTTTTGCTGGAAGAGGCAACTTTTCATACGGTCTACTCTGTCTCTGTCTATTTGTTTCTCTCTCTGACTTTCTCTTTGTTATCTAAAATTTTATTACATCTAATCAGATTTTCTTGCAGATATCATCTTTGGAACTAAGGAAATCTGTATGTCTTTTTCTTTAATACCCCAATAATACACAGGATCACACACCAAAAAAAAAAACAAAAAAAAAAACACTCGAGCAAAAACATTGTTGAAGTTTTAATAACGAAATACTAACTTTAGCTGTTATGTTGGAATATATACGAGAAGAGTGTTTGGGCAGAGGATGTTGGGTAATAAGAATCGCTATAGAAATCAGAGAGAAAATAACCATTTCATTACTCTTAGGTCCTCTTTGGCCTGGAGAGTAGTACCTGAGAGGTTCTCATCCATTGCAAAATTTGGTTTCTTCAAGAATAAATTTCGATAGATTTTTTACAGATGTTAATACATTGACAGAAAACATTAGTTATTAGTATCAGGTCGTGACAATATCTCAAAACGATTCCAAGTCAAGTAAATTTTTACGATACAATAGAATAATTTAAACAATTCTTCTTCTTCTTCTTCTTCTTCTTCTTCTTCTTCTTCTTCTTCTTCTTATTATTATTATTATTATTATTATTATTATTATTATTATTTTAGTTCTAGAAAGTGTTTCACATCAGCGTTAACTGATCGTCTTTCAGTGAAGTTTGTGTGACAGCAAGTCTCCTCGTCTCCTCAAGTCTCTAGGTCTCTTCTCGACCGATCTCAATAATGCAGTAGATTGGATGTTTCCACTCGTCCTGTTATTTCCTAGTCCTCTAGTCCCCGTACCATTTTTTTTGGCAATTGTACCAATGGCAACAATAACAATTTGTATAATAGTCACTTTCATGTTCCACAGTCTTTTCATTTCCCTTGCAAGGTCGAGGTACTTCTCCTTCTTTTAACTTTCTTTCAATCTTTAATCTGTGGTCAGCCAGGACTGCCAAGTCCACAATTCAGCATGTTCTCTTTTTTTGGTTATTATTACTCGGCCTGGTCGTCTGGCCATGATTAGGTGATCTTTTTGTATGTCACAATCCCAGAGGAGTTTTGCATCTCGTTTTCCATGACAGATGTTTGGTTGTGCGTACACAATTTGTTTGAATGGTCAAATTTCAATTTCTTGCACAATTACTGGTGAATCGCCTTGCCCACCCAGTCGTGTCTTACAGCATTTGCTTATTTTTTGATTGATCGTTTTGTCTCTATCACCACATAACCTATTTCTGCTGTTTTGTTGTGTCTTATCTATGCAAACTATGATATGGTTGGTCCTTATGGACATGTTTAGTGCTGCTATTGGCGTTTTTTGTGCTATTATAATTATTATAATTTACTCATTAGAGTTTTTCATATCAGAGTTAGCTAATAGTCTTTCACTGGAGTTTGAGTGACTGCAAGTCTTCTCAAGTTTCCAGGACTCTTCTCAATATTCTGGCCGTTCTCATTAATATAGTAGTCCGGATGGTCTCCACTCGTCTGCCAACTTCCAAGTCCTCCAGTCCCTTTAGTTATCCATTATTATTATTATTATTATTATTATTATTATTATTATTATTATTATTATTACACTAAGCAACAATTTTTTTACTTTTTGAATGTTTTCTAGATTTCTACAACTGATTTAAGGTATTTTTGGACTGCTGAATCAGAAAATGGCATCTGTTTCTCTCCATCAGGTCAGGTTTTTTGGAGGTGCCCGTGGTGTAGTCGTTATCGCCGTAGGAAATGAACACAGCGATACGAGTTCAAATCCTGGACGATACTGATTGCATTTCACATAGCACTAATACCCTTGGGAAAGGTATGAATCCAATTATTCTCCCTCCAGCTATGGGTAAATAGTAGGACAGTCTAGGTTCTTTAGCCTTGGTTAGGCAACTAGTCTAGGAGAAGGAAAACTCTGAATTCAAACCTGTTAAACTCCGCTTAAAAATTGACCTTGTGTCATATTCTGCCCGAGCGGAGGGGTTGGTAAATAGTATCAGGTCAGGTTTTTGTGCTAAGTTGATTTGAAAAAAATCTGATCTTCTGACAAAATCGATTACATTTTGTGGCATTATCAGCTGATTTTTGTCAACACATATCATCCTAAATATGTTTTTAAGCGAAAAAATGTTTTGCCAAAACATGTATTGATGACCTGAAAGAAACATTCATTACTGAAAACTGAATGGTGGGCATTGATAAAAGGTAAGTACACGTAAATTGCATGTTGCTTCGCCATTGTTCAAACTTCAGGGCTTGAACTTCCGTTTCTTCGAACTCCTGGAATGTTCAGCGGCAGTGAGGTCTCTCTTCAGATTCCAATTGTAGTCAACCATCATGACCGCGTCCCAGCGACCCTGATACCTGGTCTCCATCTCTTTCAGGTCCTGATGGAATCTTTTCCCCTGTTCGTCACTCATTGAACCCAGGTTCTCAGGTAACCGGTCCATATGTGAAAATAGGTAGTGCATCTTCATGCTGATGTTGCAGCCCTGTTTTCTGAAAGCAGTCAGCATGTTGTTGACAAGTTCTGCGTAGTTTCTGGCCTTATTATTATCAAGAAAGTTCTTCACTACCAGAACAAATGGCTTCCACGCTTCCAGTTCCACTTCGTTCATTGAGTTTTCGAACTCTGGATCTCTGATAAGCTACCAGATCAGAGGACCGTCAAAGATGCCAGCTTTCTACTTCTCCCTGCTCAATCCTAGAAAAGTCTGGCACAAGTAACTGAAGCAGTCATCATCCTTGTCCAGAGCCTGGGTGAACTGCTTGATTAAACCGAGCTTGATGTGCAGCAGGAGGAAGAGTATTCTGTCTCTGTCCACCAGAGGGGCGTTGATGAGTTTCATTTCTTTGCAAGGCACCAATTTCTCCTGCAAAAGACAATCCTTCTTCATGTAATGCTGAGAACGGTCCCAACTATCCCACATGCACAGAAAACTTGGGTACTTGGTGAAGCCAGTCTGTTGTCCCAACAAAAAGTTCCCCATCTTCAGGTCAACATAAATACACCACTTATGCTGATCATAATTAATTTTCTCCAGCACATACTTCACCGCTACATACTTCTCATTGAGTGTATTTGAGTGAGCGATGGGTACAGAGGCAAACTGGTTGCCTTAGTGTAATAGAACACATTTCAGTGATCGTTTGCTGGTGTCAATGAACAGTTTCTAATCTTTGGGTTTGTACTGTGGCACTCCAAGCCTGAGCAAAAGCTGCGCAATATCTGCAGAGTACATCAAGTCTTTCACCGTAGAGAAAAAACGGAGGTACTCTTGATGCCTGTTGCGGAAGAAGCTAATGTGAGCACTGTCAGAGAGGAGTTTTTTTTTCCCTTCAATCTGGATGCCAACAGTTTGGCAGCGTCCTTTAACAAGGTGAGGTCGCGAACTAGATCATTCAACTCTTTTTAGGAAAATGGATGTGGAGCATCATCTTCAAGAACCACTTCTTCTTCATCTTTATGCCCTTCAACACTGAAGCCACCTTCGTCACTAATGTCAGGAAGTTCTCCGTAATTTCATCACAGTGAGCCACAGGACGGCGCGCTGATTGAAGATTAGGATACTTGAGGCTGTCGCGGGTGTTTTTGTTGATCCCAGTAAAAGTGCAGAAGTAGCAGTCAGGGACATGATTTGTCGGCTCCCTCCAAACCATGGTTATTCCAAAGATCAGACTCCAGTTGCCATTGGTCCACCCACGCAAAGTCTCGGAGCATGCCTTGCACACCATGTTTGGCGCCTAAGCTTTATCCTGGTCGGCAAGTCTAATACCAAAATAAGCACGGAAAGCACGTGTTATGAAACTTGTGACTGTCTTCCTACTAGGAGCAATGGCGTATTCTCCACATATGTAGCAGAACGCGTCGGGCTTATTTCTGCACGATCTTCTGGCCGAAGCCATCTCATTCAACTGCAAAACAAAAATAGATACAAATTAGACATGCATGGATGGAGTTTCCTATGCACTTCCTGGGGTATTGCTATGTATCACTAAAAATTCAATAAATCATCAGTAATTTATTTACACGCAGTTAAAGTAACAAAAAGTTCAATTTCTAATAAGTCAATTTTGCATAAGTCATTTGTTTGCACTAACTTTACTTGTCTAACAGTTCTATTTCCTCCATAGATAGGATCCTATCAGGTGCGAGCATTTCGAGCAAGAGTGGACATGGGAGTTACAACGATAATGAGGTACTCCACATTCCCCAAAGCTCCAGAAACACAGCAACCTCTCCATCAGATTGTCTTATCCAGGACCCTTGTTAGGGGAGACTTACCCCTCAGCAGAGATGCAGTCGGTGTTTCTAAAACTCCAACCGACTGCGCCCAAATTTTTGGTGAGTTGGGTTTGAATTTACAGAAGAATATGAGATGCGTTTGAAGAAAAAATTTTTAGTCAAAAGTATATTTACAAATTAGATAAACATGGGTTTGTAACTCCGAGCTTGAATTGATAAAACATTTTATGAAGTGAAAACACACTAACTCTCCAGTAAAGTAAAATATCTGGGCGCAGCGGTCAGTAAAGAAGATGATTGATAACAGTTTCCTGGGACATGAAATAACTTATACTCAACCGCTATTCTTGAAAAACATTCTACTGTAAACATCATTTTTTACCACCAACGCCTCCGGCAAACTTCACTTTATACATTAAAAACCTTCGTATGTAAGTGCGGGCAAATCATTTGTGTACGAATAGTTGTTGCTATTATTATTATTATTATTATTATTATTATTATTATTATTCCTTGCGAGTTTTTCGTACCAGCGTCAGCCAATAGCCTTTCACTGAATTCAGGGTGATAGCATGTCTTCTTAATTCTCTTGGATACTTCTCAGTAATCTGGCCGATATTAACAATGCTTTATTCTGGATTGTCTCGGTTCGTTCTCCGAATTCCATCTCCTCCAGTCCTTTTACGAAGTCATTGTGGTTCTTTTTAAGTTCAACTATTACAATCGGCATCACCGTCACCTTTATATTCCGTTACTTTTGTAATTCTCTTGGAGGGTCTTAGTACTTATTTCTCTTATGTATTTCTTTGATTTTCACATTTTCTATTATATTCTCGGACTAAAGAGACAATGACATTTATCCATAAGAATATAAACTCTCTTTTTATTTACGAACGGTCGAAATTGTTGCGCACGAGAGAGAGAGAAAGAGAGAGAGAGAGAGACAGACAGACAGACAGAGAACTGCTACGATTTACACCATGTTGAGATAGATATATTCTGAGCATTGCTTCTTCGTGTTTCTTTCACAGGAGGCTGATACTGGGTAGCGTCTCTAAAATATTGAATGTACAATAGTCTATATAGTCACCAAACGCGTAACTTATTCTTATTTCCCAGAGAGGGAACTCATCTGAATTGAAATGAACACGGCGATACGAGTTCAAATCCTGGACGATACTGATTGCATTTCACATAGCACTAATACCCTTGGGAAAGGTATGAATCCAATTATTCTCCCTCCAGCTATGGGTAAATAGTAGGACAGACTAGATTCTTCAGCCTTGGTTAGGCAACTAGTCTAGGAGAAGGAAAACTCTGAATTCAAACCTGTTAAACTCCGCTTAAAAATTGACCTTGTGTCATATTCTGCCCGAGTGGAGGGGTTGGTAAATAGTAACTCATCTGAATTGTAAAATATTGAGGCCTTTGTGAACATTTAAACAAAACAACTTTGGCGTAGCTTCGCACCATATCAAAAGTGTTTCATGGATGCATCAACCCGAAGAAAAATTGAAGGAATACCTGTATTGAAGACCAAAGTGTCTATTCTAACAAAAATTAACGATTCATTTCTTGATAACTTCATTCTTAGTGAATATAGCTTCAGTCTCGATACATTTTACACACGCCTGGTGTACAGACGCATGCATAAAAAATAAGCATTGTCTCTGTTTAACTTTCTTTGATATATATTTGCAGTGAAACAACTTTATCCAAAACTCTACAAACATGGACACAACAGCACTTACATTTCGCTGTCAAATCTGGGCCACAATAAACATTATGCAATGGTATTTCGTGCATGTCACAGCCAGTTAATCTAATCCTATCTGTACAACTTGACAACTTCAAATCACGTTATGGAAAGCGGGTTAGTGTGCAAGTAATGCTATTGCTAATCCTGAAAACCCTGTGTCTACAATATCTCGTCCAAGATGGAATTTGAGGAAAAATAAGTCTGCGTAGTGCCATATACTCTAAAACATTAAAAGAAAAACAAGCAAAGAAAAAGCTCCCCCCACCGAAAACCACAAGAAAACTCAAAACAAAACAGTGAACAATAAAACCAAAAAATAAATAAACAGAAAAAAAACAAAAAACAAAAAAAACAAAACTTTCATATACAATCTTTAGATTGTAAATTTACATACATAAAGAAACATATATGTTCTCTAAAGATGAAAGAAATTGGCATGCCGTGTCCGAAATTTTGTGAATGTTGCTTCTGTACAATAATGTGAAATTGGCTTTCTTTACAGCATATCAACTCAACTGGAAAATTTGAAGCCAATATTTGAATCATTTTACATACTTGATAACAAACATAACTATATTTTCAATGTTCCATTGCATTTAAAAAAATACCATTTCTTATTTAGCTCGAGTCATTTGTTTGCAACAAATGAGAATTTCAAGTATTCCTATCCAATAATAATAATTTTCAGACAGATCTATTTAACTCATAGATGGAAACTTTACAATACTGCCATTTAGATGCAGAGTTTAGCTGGGTGTAGCCACAATGAAGACGTACTCCACTGTTCCTAAATATCCAGAACTGGGGCCTTACTACTATATGCAGTTGATTGTCATACCCAGGATCCTAGGAAACTAATGAGTATACTTGCAATGGTTATTTGACCGCGAGCTCAAACATTGGTGGAAAGGATGATTGACAGGTTGGGTATCATAGGTGAATAAATTCGATATGGTAATTTGGAAACCAAAAGGAAACAGGGTTCTGTTTGATTTGGTTTGGTTTGTTGGGTTTTATGGCATATCAACCTTTGTAGGTTATTTAACGCCAAATTCATTTTTATGTAAATAATCTGTTCTATTTAAAACAATTCAGTTTATCATTAGTACACAGTTTAATGGTCAAAACATTTCCATTTCTAACTATTCAAGCAGTTGTATGTAACAATTCGGTTAAGTGTAAATACAGTTTTAATGTCGAAAAACAGTTCTATTTCAAATAATTCAGTTAAGCATAAGCACGCAGTTTAAATTTAAGTACGGTTTAATTGTAAAAGTCATTTCTATTTCAAACTATTCAGTTTTATTCAAACAAATCATTTTAGCATAAGTATGCTGTTAATTTTATTTAACCCATAGATAGGACCCTTATCAGGTGCTACTACTCAGGGCTAGAGTGGACCTGGGAGCAATTGCAATGAAGGGGTACTCCGCATTCCCCAAAGCTCCAGCATTGCTGGAACCTCACCATCAGATTGTTTAGTGTCATATCCAGAACACTCGTTGGGGGGGGGGTCTTACCCCTCTGCAGAGGTGCAGTCAGTGTATTCTACAGCCCCAGCTGACTGGGCAACAGGGTTCTGTAATGGAATTACGCGAGAAACAAAAACATATTAGTCTAAGTTGGAATTGAGAAAAACAACAACTTTTCAACTAATTTCAGAAAAAAAGTGTCATGAAGAAGAAATTAAAATGATTTCATTGTTCTGCTGAATTTTATCCTGTGTCAACTATCAGTTCTACTTATCAAGACAGGAACACAACTAACTATTTCCAACAATTCAGTTTAGCATGTGAACAAAGTTAAATGGTTCCAAGTATTGTTATGTATCACCAACAATTAAACATCAATCATTTCTTTATACACAGTTAAATGATCAAGCATTTTTATTTCAAACAATTCATTTTAGCATAAATCATTTGTTTGCACTCAGTTTAAATGTGAAATTACACAATTTAAATGTCGAAGAGTTCTATTTTACCTATAGAAAGAACACTACTAGATTGAGCCTGGGAGCGATGGCAATGAGATGTTCTTTGCATTTCCCCAAGCTCCTGTGTTACTGGAATCACACCATTAGATTGCCTAGAGTCATATCCAGGACACCGGATGAGGGAGCCTTACCCTTCTACAGAGGTACAGTTGGTGTATTCTGCAGCTCCAGCCGACCGGGTTAAGGATAGCTGAGAGGGACAGATGACGATAGATAGATAGATACAGAGAGAAGCAAAGTAAGAGAGAGAGAGAGAGAGAGAGAGAGAGAGAGAGAGAGAGAGAGAGAGAGAGAGTAAAAGGGACGCATACTGTCAGCACGCCTTCATAATGATGATGATAATAATGATTGTTTTTGTGTTCTTGCCGGTTAAATTTAATGCTTATACTTGTTATTCATTAAAAGTTTCAGGTTCTAAAGCGGAAAAAAAAGGATAAGGTCATTTTATCTTTCTTAGTAAAAATGAAGTTCCTGCAAAATACACAAATACTAATGTTTATGACTTGAACTGTCTCATATGTTGATTTAGACATACAGAGAATGGATAGGGATTTTTAGATTCTAAAAGTTAAACGATATCGCGCGTATAAGAAACAGTTTTTATATTTTCCAGAGAAAATAATTCTTACTTGAAAGACTCTTGAGAAAATAAAAGAATATCCACTCGAATCCATATTCAAGGTTATACCCTGATATCTTCCACCGGATGCACCTGTTCTTTGATTGATGGCTGGGTCGAAGTTACAGTTTTCGTAATTATGCTCTAATAACCTTAGGGAAAGTATGAATCCATTTCTAATCTCCTAATAAGTGGGGAATAGTAGAACAGATCGGGTTCTCTGGACTTGTTAATAGAATTATAACAGAAGTATGAAAACTCGGAATTAAAACCAGGATAACTGTTATATCCCTAATGTCACTTCTTTCTCTTTACTGAGGATTTGTGTGAAAAAGTATGCATACACAAATGTATATGCATATACGTAACGTGTATTTGAGATCTTTCATCAAAAGAGTAGCAAAATATTTTTGATGAAAAAGATAATTATTTTTACCTTTTGGCGAGTAGATTTTTCGTCAATGAGGATGAAGGGTAAAGATACTCAATATCAGAGCGGCTTTAAACGACGTTATTTTCATATATATATATATATATATATATATATATATATATATATATATACCAGGATCATTAAATAAGTTTCCACATTTTTTTCGTTGGGGTACTTTAATTGATAGTTCACACGTGAAACTCTAGTCTCCTTTGAAGTAATCTCCTCCAGTTGCAATGCACTTGTACCGTTCCAACAACTTCTGGAAGGACCCATGGAAGTCCTATAGTGTGAGTGAGTCATTGACCTTCGTCACAGCCTCTTTCGCCTCTTCAAGTGTCTCATAACGACAGCCTCTGAGCTTAGGGAATAACCAAAAGTCACAGGGAGCAAGTTCTGGACAATAGGGAGGGCGAAGAACTGTCTTGATGCCCATCTTGATCAAATAGACTGTGACAAAGAGGGAATTGCTGACTGGTGCATCGTCCTGGTGGAAATGCCACTGAGCCGATTTGAAGACTGCAGGCCTCTCCCGACGGAATCTCTTCCTGAACTCCCTTAAAACCTCAACATCGTAACCCTAACCCGAATCCTTTGGCCAATCAGCTGTGGTGTATTGACTTAATTACTCCTTCCACACCTCCTACCATCCCTTACACACTCCCTGGCTTCCTTGAATCTCTTATGCCACTCAAAAACTGATGCTCGATTTATGCAAGATGCTCCAAAACCAGTCTGAAGCATTCCGTGCGTTTCTGTGGCTGTTTTCCAAGTTTAAAACACAATTTTATTGCATATCGTTCTTCTAAAGTGTCAGATTGCATTTTTGAAATTCACCAGCTGTAACAATCAGGTTTTAGTAGGGTGTATCCTAATTGCTGCTGTAGCTGTTCATTTAAACCTGAAATCATAAAAATTGGCCAGTCGTCTCATAAGATGTATAGCAATAACATACTAAATTATCAAGAGTCTACGACAATTTTAAATTCCCGTACAAAAACGTCTGTAAACTTATTAAAGGCACCACTCACACACACACACACATATATATATTTATATATATGTGTGTGTGTGTGTGCGCACGTGTGTGTATGTGTGTGTGTAAGTTAATAATGAACAGGAATTCGACTGTATGGAGAATAACTGAAAAACAAAGTAATCGAAAATTGAGGCATTTATTAGAAGAAAATTCGATGTTAGAACGTTTCGGTTTAATGAACCTTCTTCAGGATTTTAAAATGGTCAAAAAAGTGTAGTTAGAAAACACCCATCATTGTTCTAACTGCATTACACCAAAATTAAAAAAATAACAACCATAGGTTGTTTTTTTACCTAAGAGCTCTAATGAACTGCTTCCCCAAATTTTAAATTGATGAATTTGAAAACAGAGAAGATTCCTTCACGCAATTTCGGTGTCTTATATCTTTCACAAAACATATCAAACTAAAAGAATGCAATTAACTGTTCATAAATGTTCTCTTGAAATCCATAACAATAATTATTCAAATAATCAATCATTAAATCGATCTAAGTAAGTTAGAAACCGGCTCATTGGTCTAGTGGGTAGAGTGTTCGCCAATGGTCCGGGAGACCTAGGTTCAATCCCAGGTCGAGTCATACAAAAGACTTTAAAAATGGTTCTTGATACCTATTTGCTTAACACTCATCAATATACGGCAGGTATCAAGCATTCCAGGGAGAGGAGTAGCGCCCTCCCCTACACTTCAGTGTAGTAGCTATTGAAAATGAAGGCTTCTAAACACCCTTGACTACGGTCGCCAAATTTACTTTTTACTTACATCGATCCATCAGTTTACTCTACAATTTAAACATAAACATCACCTTGCCATGTCGGCTGGGGCTGTACATCGACTGCTTCTTTGGGAGTAAGACCCTCCCACCTAACGAGTGTCCTGGATATGACACTAAACAATCTGATGGTGATGTTCCAGTAATACTGGGGCTTTGGGAAATGCAGAGTACTCCTACAATGCCATCACTCCCAGGTAAACACTGACCCGGAATGGTAGCACCTGATAGGGTCCTATCTATGGATCAAATAGAACTAAACTGCGTACTTATGCTAAACTGAATTGTTTGAAATAGAACTATTTATATGTATAAAAATGGATTTGGTACTAAATAATCTACAGAGCCATAAAAACAAATCACACCGAAACGTAAACATCATAAAAAAAAAAAAAATAAATAAACAAAAAAAACAAACAAACTAAAACAACACAAAAAAAACTAGAGTTAAAGCAGTACTTAACACTTCAAATATAATTAGGAATTTAATTCATAATTAAAATAGTAATAACCACATCGAATCCATAGTAGATGGGTATGAATTTCCAAGTCAGCATTGAATTTAAAATATGTTGGTGAAACTTGCCGTAGTCTTAAAAGATTTACGTGCTCAAGAAAGTGGCACCAGCGGAAGTGGAATTTTAAAGACTTTCTCATATCTTTCGTTTCATTTAGAAATTTCCATGCAGTAATGAAGGTCTTAAAACCAAAAGGTTTAAAGATGAGAAATATTTTCAAAAAGAAAATCATCCTCTGAAGGCCGAGAATTTTTCATCTCTAAACATTTTCTGAATGTTGGATTTTTTACCAGTTTTTCATATATATATATATATATATATATATATATATATATATATATATATATATATATATATATGCATATCTGTGTCTGTGTGAGAATTAATTTTCATCACCACGGTGGTGATCTCATAACAGCTTGTTTCATATGCTTAAGAATAAAATACTACCGTTAAAAGAAAATTAACGAATGATTGTATTAGTAAATTTTTTAAAACTGACAAAAAGATTATCTTTAGGACATATCCGATAGGACGTGGCCAATAAAAGAGTTTTTACCAGATTTATTTATTCAACTATATATATATATATATATATATATATATATATATATATATATATGTATGTATGTATGTATGTGTGTGTGTATTCACTAATATATATATATATATATATATATATATATATATATATATATTAGTGCATACACACACACACACACACACACAAACATACATACATACATATATATATATATGTGTGTGTGTGTGTGTGTGTGTGTGTGTGTGTGCACTAATATATATATATATATATATATATGATTAATCTAAAAGATTCCGATAGTGTGATCAACCCAGATGAGGCAATTTACAAAAAAGGATTATACTAACAGATGACTGGGGAAAAAACAATATAAAGAAAATACTAATGGTACCTGTAATATTTGAAACTAATCACATTGTGTTGCGATGCCTATCCCCCCAAAACCACTAGAATCAACTTAGTGAAACGTAAAAAGTGCTCGATACACTAAGTAGAGTGAATTGAGTCTATTAGACTTTACCAGTTATATATATATATATAGATAGATAGAGAGGGAGATAGATAGATAGATAGATAGAGAGAGAGAGAGAGAGAGAGAGAGAGAGAGAGAGAGAGACCGTTTTTAAAGTATCAAAGATAATCAGTAAAAAACTTGTAATCTTGATGCAGAGCAGTAGTCTCCCAGATGACATTGTCTTGGGTGACCCACCATCACATATCCAGCTTCAGAGCGGTTCTAATATCACTATTTCCGCATAATCCTGAAATTTAACGAGTACGATATCACCAGAAACATATAAATATTCGAAAAGCCGAAGCCACTAATTTCGAAGAAATATTGTTTACCATACAGCAGAAGTGACCAGTCACGTTATTCAAAAGAAATACTACCACTGAAGATTGAATTTATTGGGGAGCTTATCATCGGCCACTGTGTCAGAAGAGTACCGCGAAAAAGATTCAAATATATTCTTAAAAAGACATTTGCCTCCTGAATCATCCACCGATCTCAATGGACAACTGTCTAGTAGAAATCGTAGCTGTCAATCATCTCCCAAGTCATGTCATTCTTCAAGACTAGTCGTAGGGTTAGTGTAGAAGTTGTACTGCAAAAGAACACAGCCCAACGACATGCTCAGTTCTCTGACTGTCTTTTTTAAGAGATTCCACCTAGCTTACATTGTACCCGTGTGCCAGCAAATGAAGAAAGGCATTTTTTCATAAATCTTCGTTTGCGAAGAAAAGCTGAATGTATACTCGTATATATATATATATATATATATATATATATATATATATATATATATATATAGGGAGAAATAGTAGATTTTGGTGAATCTGACTGGATAATAAAAAGCAGGGGAAGATGTATACATCAAACACAACGGGTTTAGTGGTAATATTTCGTTTTGTGAATAAAGAACGAAATATTACCTCTATGCCCGTTGGAAGTGTTTGATTTATCCACTTTCTCCTTATTTTTACCATACATATATATATATATATATATATATATATATATATATATATTGCAACAGTATATTGTTGTCAGTATCTCACTTGCGGGCTAGTGGTTGACCAAATGAAGTGTTATTTGGTGAATGCTCAGTATTTTTTCTGTTTGATGATTGTCGTATAAAGACGGCATGAAACCCGTGGTCGCTGATAAGGATCCAAGCTATTAAATATTTACAGAAGCAAACACACACACACACAGACACACACACACACACATATATATATATATATATATATATATATATATATTTTAATAGCAGATTCCTTTTGCACGAGCATATGTGTTCGTGTAAGTTTACTATATATAACTCAACTTGAGTCTTTTTTTATATGTGTATTTAGCTTATCACATACAGTAAGTCATACTATTATTTCACTGATAGGCTTGCCCAAAATATAATCTCCCAAACTTGAGTTGCATGAAGGAATAGATAAAAAGCTGAAATTATTATCAATATGTTGAAAGAAATAAGCTATCAAATGTCCTGCGAGTGTATAATATTTAGATTATTATAACCTCTGAATTCACACAGTTCAACATATGGAACTGCTTAATAGATTTTGGTTTCTGCTGGTAGACAGAACATTACTTAAATCTCGTACGTGGACGCCATTGAAATATGGTCTTATCAAAGTGACGAAATAAAACAACATACCACGCCTTAAAGGTATCAACTCTGTTGAATACGTAACACCAACCAATCACTATATATATATATATATATATATATATATATATATATATATATATATATATATATATATAAATAAAACATTTAGATACGTTGGCTATATACATTTCATTGAAGTAAAACCTACCAAAAGAAGTGTTCTGGCAATGAAAGTAACCTGCATCGCGAAGTGAGACTCTGGTGTACTCCTTCATTGTCATTAATATCAGTCTCATTCTGACACGTCACAGTAGTACCTGTTAGGATTCCATCTATAGGTCAAATAGATTTACCTGAAAAGTAATGCATTGGTTAGGAAAATGTGGAAGCATATAATTAATGATTATTATTAAATCGAATTATTACTGTTTGACGGGGGAACTATATGACATATAACCTCGAGGAAATTAATTGAATAAAGAATTGTAACCTTATGCTATTATTGTTTACTAAGGATTATTATTATTTACACCTTTGAGGGTTTCTCACACGAGTGTTATGTGATGGTGTTTCACTGGAGTTTTAGAAACAGGAAGTTTCCCCAAGCCTCCTGGACTCTTCTAAGGTATTCTGGATGATCTTAATAATGCTGTCCTTTAGATGGTCTCCACTCTTCCTTTTATTTCCAAGTCCTCCTGTCCTTGTACCAATCCTTTGGTGACTGTAAAAATGACACCAATTGCAATTGGTATCAACGTCACTTTCATGCTGTAGAAGTTTTTCCAGTTCTCTATTAAGGTCTATGTACTTACCTCTCTATTCGCTTTCTTTCCGTTTTACCCTAAAATTAGCCGGAGCGGCAAAGTCCATTTTCGGCAGGTTCTCAGTTTTTTGTTGACTATCACTAGGTCTGATCGACTGGCCTAGATTAGGTGGTCTGTTTGGTGGTGATCTTTTTGTATCTAAAAATTCCAGAGATGTTTGTGCGTCAAATTTTCCAGGGTTGATTCTGGATTGTGCATGTTCCAATTGTTTGGGTTGTCAAATTTAAGCTTGCAAAATTCTCGAAGCATGACCTTCCCCAACCAGTCGTGTCTAGTCTTAGTCTCTTTCTGTTCTTACTTACTTCATTCGATTATTATTATTATCATTATTATTATTTACTCCTTTAGAGTTTATCACATCAGTGTTAGCTGATGGTTTTTCACTGGAATCTGAGTGAAAGCAAGTCTCCTTAAATCTCCAGGACTCGTCTCAGGATTCTGGCCGTTCTCAGCAATGCAGTCATTTGGATAGTCTCTACCCGTCTGCCAACTTCTAAGTCCTCCAGGCCTTTTCATAATCCTTTAGTTACTGTGCCAAAAGCCCCAATCACAATTGGTACAATCGTTACTTTCACGTTCCACAACTTTTTCAATTCTCTAGCAAGATCGAGGAACTTATCCGTCTTTTCATATTCCTTCGGATCTATTCTGTGGTCCGCCTGGATAGCAAAGTCAACAGTTTTGCAAATTCTCTTTTTTTTGTTGATTATTATAAGGTATGGCCTTCTGGCCGGGATTAGGTGGTACGTGTGTATGTTAAAGTCCCATAGGAGTTTATGTGTGTCATTTTCTAGGACAGGTGCTGGGTTGTGCATATGCCATTTGTTAGTATGGTCAAATTTAAATTTTATGCACATTTCCCTGTGGATCACCTTGCCGACCCAGTCGCGTCTCGCCTTGTACTCCTTCGGTGCTAATTTGCAGCATTTGCTTATTATGTGGTTGATCGTTTCGTCTCTGTCACCGCATAGGTTACATTTACTGGTTTCTTGTGTCTTATCTATTCTCGCTTTGATATGATTGGTCCTTATGGCGTTGCCCTATTCTGCTATTAGGAGAGATTCATTTCTCTCTTAAGGTTTCCTTTTCTTAGCCAGGTCAAGGTTTTCTGGTGTGTGATGTTGTTTATTAGTCGTTTAAAGCTGCCATAGAGTTGTTTTTTCTCCCATTTTTATTTCCTAGTTGTTATTCTATCGTCTATCGTATTGTCTGTATCGTTTCTGATGGCTGTAGTTAGTCCTCCTTCGTGTTTTTCTATGTAGTCTTCGAGCCGTTGTATCGATGCGTCAATGTTGTCTACGATGCTGGTGAGTCCTCTTCCTCCTTCTTTTCTAGGTACATATAGCCTGTCAACGTCGTCTCTGGGATGTAATGCCTTATGCATGGTCATTAGTTTTCTTGTTCTTTGATCTATTTGTTTTAGTTCATCTCTGGTCTTCTTGGGGAAGGATCCCGAATATCTAATGAGGGGCACAGGCAAGGTATTTATTCTTTTGAAGAGGTTTCTCCTGGAGAGTTTTGTTTCGAGTAGTTTTATAGTTCTCCTGAGATATTCTTTCTGGATATTGTCTTTCATTTCCACTTGTTTGATGGTGTCAGCCTCCAAGATACCCAAGTATTTGTAGGTTTCATTTTCTCCAAGCGTTCTAATTTTGTCATGATTTGGTAATTCCATTCAGTCAGTCATATATCGTTTTCCACTTTTCATAACGAGCATGGCACATTTGTCTATGCCAAATTCCATTCCTATGTCCTGAGTGTATATTTACAGTTCTTTTTCACTTTTTGCAAATAGTTTAATGTCTTCCATGTACATTAGGTGATTAATCTTCTCTTGCGATCTGCTGAGTTTGTATCCGTTTATTATTATTATTATTATTATTATTATTATTATTATTATTATTATTATTATTATCTAGTTAGTTGAAACCTTAAATTTGCTTGCAAATTATTTGGTTCGATAATTATACTTTAATCGATGTACAAACGGTAAATAGTTAATAGGAATAATTACTTGAAAGGTTACGATTCTGAATAAATTATTAGTATAATACTTGAGTTATCAAAAATATAGTTATGATTTAGATCAAACGTTTAAAACAAATAAAATTTTTGCATGAAGGGGCCTATATGTCGTTGAACAAATAAACCAAACTATATATATATATATATATATATATATATATATGTGTGCGTGTGTGTATGTGTGTGTGTGAGTGTGTATGAGTGGGCTATTTATGTGATAAGCATATGAACATATTATGTACTGTCTCTGCTTTAGGTAGGATGGATATTTTTCCGAATTGATGTCCCCAACGAAAACGTGAATTCTATAATAAGCAGCATATAAGGCAACTTGGAGATTGAAACAAATTAGTGGATAAACTAGTTACAGATCTCTATCTCAGTTGTTTGAAAAATTGCAAATATGAGTGCTTATCTTAAGCGATTGCTGAGAACACCTTAATTGCCCTATACATATTTTTATCTTTCTCTTCATTGCTGGTTGGTTCAAATATAGACTTTTCTCTAAAAACGCTTAAGATAAAAAAAAGTTATATTATAAAAAATATATATATAAAAACATCTTTAAAAAACAAACAAACAGCCAAACAATATATACATTATTAGGGTGTTGCTTTTCATATTTTTTGCTCATTACTCGACATACATACGATTATATATATATATATATATATATATATATGATTGCTTAATCATTTACCATCCACACACACGCATACACAATAGTATTAATTACACATGCTAGTGGAGAAAAAAGTCACTATAAAGCCTTCTCTTCCCCACCTCTCTCTCTCTCTCTCTCTCTCTATATATATATATATATATATATATATACTATATATATAAATGTATCACGATTTAGAAAAGGTTTTCTTGCTATTATTGTGGATTAGGTAATGAATGAATATTATGATTATGAATAATGGAAATTCGTTGCTTAAAGCTGCATGCACAGTAATCTAACAATTCTGGGATCTTGAGTTTCTATGTTTAATGGCATATCAACATTTGTGTCTTATTCAATACCAAAACCATCCTTGCTGAATAACTGCATTGATACTCTTTAACCCATTGTTAAGAAGAAGGTTCATACCTGTCTCAAAGGTAATTGCACGAAAGTGTACGTAATAACATAACTGAACTTCGAACGCGCTTGCATCCTATGCTTTAGCTATTACACCCCGGGAACTTCATTTCCGTCAGAGGATTGTTCACACCACATAACAATTAACAAAATAAATTTATAGCTTTCTTATATATATATATATATATATATATATATATATATATGTGTGTGTGTGTGTGTGTGTGTGTTAAGCTTATAAACAGACCAAATTTATTCAAGTTAAAAGATAAAATTAACCGGTTTCGGTCCTACCTGTTCACAGTTAAACTAGGACAACGATTAAGAAAAATTGAGAAAATAGACTCTGTAATTACAGAGTCTAATTCCCTAAATTTTCTCACTGAGATTTGAACTTCTAACACGAGTGAGTTCAAGTCTCATTGAGTACTCCGTTTACAAAACCTTATACCATATATGTTCTCTGACAAAAGCAAAAGCTGGAAACATACACGTATATAAGATATATATCTTTCTTTGAAATATATATTTATATATAACCAGAGCGCGTGTTTAGCTGGCCATCGATAAAATGTAGGTTCACGTAACTTTCCCCAGCACATGTCAATTTTTGACATGCTGACATATTTATTTCTGCATAGTCAAATCACTAACCTGCTGTTTTCTTATCTGACACAAAAAATAAAATGTACGGTGTGCTCGTGACACTAGCAACCAATAACTGTGGCATACCCAACTTCGAACTTTTACAGGTCAACACCATTAAAATAAGGAATGAGTTGTTGCTCTTTATCGGGTACGTTACATCCATCGAGAAAGAAACCATCCTAATGACCAGACGCCGTAAGGTTTATTAAAACTAGCCAAACAGGCCAAGAATCGGCTCTAATAAACCTGAGGAAGCTGATGAGTAATATTTAGATAGGGGTCCACATACTTGACATATGTTACATGAAAACACCAGTTACGAGTATTTGTTTTCTATCACGTGAACAAGTGCTCTATATTCAAGAAAGTTGACTTAATTTATAGTTAATAGCTTTTTTGTAAATGTTTCATCATTCTCGATTCTCAATTCTTCTGTATATACAAGGTCTTTCTGAAAAGTAATGGGATCGAATGCACAGTGTGAAGCCATCTGGTTTGCTTAAGTTTGGTTTGGTTTGGCTTGGTTTTATGGCATATCAACTATTGTTGTTTATTTAATGTCAAATACTATTTTTATATATATATCAAATATATGATTTTTGAACACATTTTGTAGATACACACAGTTAAATAAATAAACAGTTCTATTTCTAACAATTCAACTTAGCATACGCTAACAAAGTTAGATAATTTCAAGTATTGCTATGTGTCACTAACAATTCAATTAAACATCAGTTATTTGTTTCAAACAGTTAAGTGTGCAAACAGTTCAATTTCTAACGATTCATTTTAGCATGTCATATGTTTACTCTCAATATAAATGTCTAACAGTTACATTTGACCCATAGAAAGGGCCATATCAGGTGCTCATACTCCAGGCCTGAGTGGATCTGGGAGCGATGGCAATGAAGGGGTACTCCGCATTCCGAAAACTCCAGCAGTACAGGAGCCTCACCATCATGTAGTTTAGTTTTATGTCCTGGATACTCGTTGGGAGATTTTACCGCTTTGCTGAGATGCTAACCTTTGAAGGTTATTTTAGGATGAATGAAAGAATCATCACTCTTAATTACTTTCATTGGATGAGATGATGCTCCCGAAGATAGTAAAAGTGTCCACTAGTTTCAAGGAGAAAATAAAACGCATTTTTTTCAAGCATCAGTCTTGTCCGTACATTTATATGGATGCACCATATGGATGCTGACTAAGCGCATGGAGAAAAAGCTTGACGGCAATTGCTCAAGAATGCTACGAGCCATATTGAACAAATCCTGGAAACAACATCTCACAAATTAGCAGCTGTACGGTTATATGGCTGCCATCTTTAAACCATTCAAATCAGACGAACTAGACATTCAGGACACTGCTGGAGAAATAATGGCGAGCACATAAGCGACGTTCTCCTATGGACTCCCACACACGGACGAGTAGCCACAACAGCTCTTCACTGACACTTCTACATGTAGTAAATACGTTGGCGTTAATCGACCAGCAATACTTATATAGTGCAGATCTGTGCGGACACTGAATGCCATCTAGAAGACATACCGGTAGTTATAAATGATAGGTACGGAAAGTGAGAAAGAAATAGGGAACTGCGTGTTATCAGTGCGATTTAATGTTGATGTTGATGAGGATCATGATGATATTGCTTATACAAAATATTACTGAAATAATATTTCTATAAAATAATGTCATTAAATCGTGTGTCTCAACATACATAGGAATCATGTGACTGCTAAAAACTCTACTAATAATAATGTTGTGTTCTTTTTGGTTTCAGGTTTGATTGTAGTATACTATAACAACTATTAATCTTTCATCATAATGCCTTGGATAGGAGAGGAAAAATAATTAGTGTCACTATTATTTGGAGACAAACTCATTCAAAACAGTTTCAAAATAGATTTAACGAATTAATATTTTAATAATAATATCAATAATAATAATAATAATAATAATAATAATAATAATTTATTACTGAGACAAGAAACTAAGAAAAAAAAGACCCCATGTACTGGAAGTTGATATAATAACAATTAAAAAAAAACATTGATTTGATATCTCTAGGTCAAAGGGTGCATTTTTTACAGAACGTTTTCCAAATTACCGCCATTGCGCTTGTCTCAGTTAATCATTATCATATTAATAGGTTGCATCTCTTTTGAGACACTCAATAATTCTCTAAATGGGCAACAATTCTCTTAGAAAATATCAATGTTTAAATTCTTCTATTAGATGTTAGTGTAATAATTACCCTTTGAAATATTAGTGTTATGATATTTCCATAAAGTTATTGCATCACAATTTATAAATTGTTTTAATTCTTCTATAAATATTGGTGCAATAACACTTCGATAATATAGAGGTGTTATGATTACATAGAGTATCCGGGTGATATTTTCTATGAAATATTAATGTTGTAATCGTTCTATTAAAAATGTATTTTTACAATACTACAGTAAAATTGCAACGGTAAAATTCCCATACACTCATTGCATACAGCTGTGATGGAGCCAGTCATCGAGAAGGTGAGAGTGAATGGGTGACATTGGTGTATGCATTATGTTAATAGATTCTCTTTCTCCTTTCCGTTGATGTAATATCAACTCTTAGCCACGCACGCTATTCTAATATCGATTATGATATATTATTCAATTTCATGTTCCCTTTCTTTCTTCTTATTCGCATTTTCATGGTCGATTCCTCTGAGAAATAATCAAATCATAAGCCCTTTGCCTCCATTTCACTCATCCAGGAAGATGAAACATATAAAAAAATGATTTATACATAAATAACTAGAAATGCCACGCTAACGGCTCAGGCCTAAACATGAATTAGTACACGAGCACAATCCATTATATATATATATATATATATATATATATATATATATATATATATATAGTGGTGATTTTTTTATAGTGTTGTTTACTGTTGTGATTTCATCCTTGGAAAATCCACGTCAGAAATAGATAATTGAATTATAGTAAAGACCAGGTTTTCAATTCTCGAATCTAGAATATCATGACTATTCCCAAGAGATTAATACACTACCATTTTTGTAAGTTCACTGAATTGTTTATTTTTGCACGCTTACACCCATATACATGCATACACATACCCACATATATGCATATGAATATTTACACTCACACACCCACCAACACACACACACACACACGCATATATATATATATATATATATATATAAGTCCATTCACACACACACACACACACACATATATTTGTATATATATATATGTATATATATAACTTCGATTAAAATTGAACACCCAAAAGCGTGTCAAACTCAAAAAATATTTCCAGTAGGCACTTATTACAATAATACAAAGCGATATTTTTAATATAGTTCACGTATAAAAGAAAGCTAGAAAAAAAAAATCTAAAAAATGTATTAAATAAAATGTGTAAAAAAATGTTAGAATAAGAAAATAAAATTAGATAAAATCTCACGACTCAGAATTTCACTTGATTGATATTTTGGTGAGCTAATATTTTGCACGTGTTATTTTGAATATATATATATATATATATTTATATATATATATATATATATATATATATATATATATAATATGCATTATATATAGTTAACGCATGTACAAACACATCCCAAGATTTGAACTGTGGACTGACGCTGTATAATACACCGACAACACCTTTTAAAAGGGGTAAGATCCAACACCAACGAGTGTCCTGTTTTGACACTAAACAATCTGATGGCGAGGTTCCAGTAATGCTGGACCTTTGGGGAATGGGGACCACCCCTTCTTTGCCATCTCTCCCTGGTCCACTCTGGCCTGGAGTGATAGCAACTGATAGTGCCCTATGTTGGGTCAAATAGAACTAACCTGCGTTCTTTTGCTAAAATGAATTACTTGAAATAGAACCGTTTTGACATTTTACTGTGTGTTTACACTGAACTGAATCGTTTGAAATAGAACTGTTTTGACATTTAACTGTATGTGGATAAATATATACTTATACTAAACTTAATAGTTTAAATTAGAACTGTTTGACAAAACTGAATTGATTGACAAAGAAATGTTTTTGACATTTAAACTGTGTACTCATGCTAAACTTAATTGTTTGAAATAGAATGATTATTTGTATAATAATGGCATTAAATAACCTACAATGGTTGACATGCCACAAAACAAAACAACCCAACATTCTCAGCTGCATATATATACATATACAACGAAACAAGCATATACATAGATATACACCTAGATTTATTCATAGTTAAATTTACCGACACTCTAACATCAACATAAGTAATTAACTGTATATATATATATATATATATATATATATATATATATATATATATATATATATATATATATATATTGAATTGACATCAATCTATGAGGGCTCAGCAATTTGACTTGATAAAAATTATGAATCGCAAGACTACCTACACATTTATAGTGATGTAGAACCAGCCAAACTTGTTAGATAAGCTGATTATAGAAGAACTATGTACTAGAGTGCAACAGATTCGACCGAACAACAATCCAGCAGTTTGTATTCAGAGCTTTTTCATCTCCTAGAAAGGTCTCCCGCGAAAGCTAGAAAGCCCAAAGTGCCCTACTGTTTAACACTTAGCTGGAGGTTGGATCCTCAGCCATTCGTACCAAGATATAGGAACATATAGGCGTGAGCGTTTTTAGGTCACGTCGGTGGGGAGAGAATACCATTCCTAGAAATTGATTCTTTGTTGTGAAATTAAGACACGAAGAAGAAAGTTACACGGAATTGTTTTGTCAGCGGTCGTGTATCTCTCATCACACATGTGTGAATTTTGAAATCACGGCTCCTGGCGGCATTCTCCACCTGTCATTATCATTTCCACACAATGAGATTTTGTAAGTCGTGCAAGAGTTGTTTGAAACAGAGAATACAAGTACGCACTACTAAACAAGTACTTCAATATATATATATATATATATATATATATATATATATATATATATATATATATTCGATCTATCTTGTTTCCTTAAAAGAGAACTTTTTGATCAAGATTATTCTAATGCCATAACTGATCACAGTATTTCTTCTATGTACAAGTAATTTTGATAGTTTTTGGCCTGGTAAAAGAATGTCGTATAGGTCCTGTTTTCTTTGTATGAAATAGGGGTGTTGAATTGTTTTCAAGAAAATGAAAAAAAAAAATAAGAAAGAAGGGAACATATTGTACATATGTAAATGAAACTAAGAACCAAAAAAACAAATATGCTTAAAATATGTGGAGTTGAATTGTTTTTTCTTTGGTTGAGAGATTTGAATAATTTCACTGGAAAAGAGAGAGAGAGAGAGAGAGAGAGAGAGAGAGAGAGAGAGAGAGAGAGAGAGAGAGAGAGAGAGCATCTATGTATGTGTTAGAGTAAGTGTTTCCCAAATATAGATAGATAGATAGATAGAGAGAGAGAGAGAGAGCATCTACGTATGGGTTAGAGTGAGTGTTTCCCAAAGATAGATAGATAGATAGAGAGAGAGAGAGAGAGAGAGAGAGAGAGAGAGAGAGAGAGAGAGAGCATCTACGTATGGGTTAGGTTGA
>OY757910.1:52281419-52316419 GCA_963585895.1 Sepioteuthis lessoniana | reverse complement strand
TGGCTTTGTTTCAGTGCGACGTCCATGACCTCAGAAATGACTCTTGGAACCCGCATTCGACTTCAGAGGTATCAAATATACATGCAGATGGACTCTTCTGTTTTAAGTAAGCTGATTGCGTCTGGTCATTCGGTAGATTTACTATAAACTATAGTGCGCCTCACTCAGTCTATGTACAGATTTGCTGACTTTGCTGCAAATGACAAAAGTATTGAAAGAAGAACGTGACGATTGATTGGCGTAGTCATCTTGCTTACGACTGTTAACAGGGGCCTTCATTGGGTGAAGCACCTTGGGATGCTTTTTTTGACATTACATGCATCTGTTATTTCGTATATTTTAGTGACATATTACTGAGATTAATTTTCAACTTAGGTTGGTTGGTTGATTGGGCTTAATGGCATATCAACCTCTATAGGTTATTTAATGCCAAAGCCAGTTTACACGTATGTACGGTTTGTAATTTTCAACTTAGGAGACGAGAAGCTAGGTCTAGTGAATATAGAGAGTGCTGTAATTGCAAAGTCCTGTATTCTACTCCAGAAATATTTATTAGAAAATATCAAGACTACTGTTTCAAAAGTATATGTGATTACTCTATAAACTCTTTTTGTGTGGTGCATTTGACATAAAATTTATGGCTGCTATGCACATTTGACCCTAAAATAAAAACAAAGCTTGCCAATAAAAAAATATATTATAGATCCACAATTGCAATATTTCTTTTGGCATCGCAGGATATATCATGCAAGTGTGTTTAGAAGTGTACTTTTTATTTACAAGTACTTATAAAAAGCCTACTGTTTTTCTAAAGTTTTAGAAGTAATAATATATAATTTTGTAATTTTAGAGTTGTTTAATCGAAAAGGATACACTTTCGACGGGTATATTGCCCATGATACTTTATTTAAAAGTAATATTGATTAAATTTGCATCTTGTCTTCACTCATTCGGTACATTTTGGCGATTTGATTTCCTCTCCGCATCAAAATGGTTATTGAAATGGCTCAGTATGGCACACACGTTATTTTACTTTTAAAACTAAAAACACTTTTGAAATTAAAAACGTAGTCCCTAAATTTTTCAATCAAAAATTGAACACACACACACACACTCACGTATATATATATATATATATATATATATATATATATATATATATATATATATATATATATTGTCATCGAAGGATAGACTGTTTCGTTGTATCATTATTTTTCAGTGTGGCTAGACACGTTGGACGCTTCCAGCTGGGATCAACCTCGACCAATTTTTACGTTAGAGTTAGTATCTTACCACTCAGTCACTATACAACATATGTTAGCTCCGGAATTATAAGGCTTAAATAATTAGCAGTGCTTTGCATTAAGAAAGGGGCAGCCCTTAATACCTTTGCCAGAGTGCACAGCCCCTAGGAGGTAGCGTATATATATATATATATATATATATATATATATATATATATATATATATATATTGCTGAGGATTTGAGCTTGGATTGGCGTTTGAGACAACCGGGTTTGGATCCCAGCTACGTGAAGCTAATAATTCTAGCCACACTGATGAGTTCTGATAGAGCGAAACAGATCTGTCTGTGGATGACTATATATATATATATATATATATATATATATATATATATATATATATATATATATATATATATATACGAGGGCCATTCAGTAAATAAAGTATTTGGTTTGCCTTTGTAGGGTTTTATGGCACATCAACTCTGAGGTCCTACGACTCCTAACCAGAGGAGACCTGGGAGCGATGGTAATAAAGCAATACTCCGCATTCCCCAAAGCTCTCGCTTTAATTAAGCCTCACCATCGGATTGTTTTGTTTTATATTCAGTACTCTCGTTGGTGGGGTCATACTCCTATGGAGAGATACATTCGGTTTATACTACAGTCCCAGCCAACAAGGTTGTAAATATGGTAAATTTTGCCTGATAAGTTGTCAGGAAAAAGCAGTTTATTGTTTGCAATGAAATTAATTTTGATGGGTCTTTTCCTTAGCCAGAAAGAAAAGAATTTTTTCAAAAAATTGCCCTTTAAAAATATTTTCGCTATCTCTTGAATTACAATCGAATATATATATATATATATATATATATATATATATATATAAGTAAATTTGGCGACCTTAGTCGAGGGTGACCCGAAGGTTCCCTATTCAATAGCTACTACACCAAGATGTTTAGGATGGCGCTACTCCATTCACTGGATTTCTAGACTTTACCTTTGTTCCTCACCTTATAGTTCTGAGTGCTAAGCAAGGCTGCATCAAGTACCATCTTTTGAGTCTTTGGTATGACTTGACCTGGGATTGAACCCCGATCTCCCAGATCATAGGCGAACACTCTACTCATTAGGCCGATATATATGTGTGTGTGTGTGTGTGTGTGTGTGTGTGTGTGTGTGTGTGTGTGTGTTTTTAAAATCATGGAAATGTTTCATTAATGGTGTAAGGTCATCAGAATGCTAATAAATCTATTATCTTGAACTTAAAACCAATAAAACTTGCAAATTAATTTTTAATCAGAGAAGAAACAGATACTATAATATTTCGTATTTTATTAATACAAAAAAAAATATGGTTTATAATCACTAGTTGGAAGTGAACCCACAAATAAAAAAAAAAGGCTCACATAATTTTTTGCTGAAAACGAACAATAAACTCAAATCTAAATCTCAGTCTTTCGTTTTCATCCAAGAGCTCTTGGAACTTGGAGCTCCCAAAGTTACCAGAACCCCCCCCCCCAAAAAAAAACACATTATTCAAATCAGTTTAGATACAATTGTCAACGAAAGGTATTCACATTATACAGAACTAAATAAAGAAAACAACATTATAAATGATAACACAAACTTGAAACATACAATATAATCAACAAAACACTATAACTAACAAACTCAATAGAAATATGAACCATTTTGATATAAGTATAGTAACAAACATAAAAATAAATTAAATAGTTTGCGTGCAATGCCGGAAAAATACATTTGTTAAACGTCTAGAAAATTCAAGAATATACGATCGTCGCACAGATTAAAAAAAAACAAAAAACAGCAAGTAATACACTTGTCACCCTATCGATTGCCGATAAATCCCTACTCCTATGAAGTATTGAACCAAAGCTTGTCGGGCAATCTGGCCATGTTGTGTTTTAGATCCAAATTACCCAATCGCCAATCGCTGATAAAAATCAGACAGGGTTGATCATTCAAAGACAAGCATAAACGGAAGTCGAAAGGCCAGAGACAAAAACAAACACGGTGTGTTCAATATTAAATAAAGAAGTTTAGTTCACAACAATAGCAAAGTCCGTTTCTTAAAAAGATAATTAAGTCAAATTTTGAAAATGCATGTCTGATCATACAATCCCTTCCACGTTCAGTGAAGAAATGTGATTCAGAGACCTGGTCCCCTTTATCTCAGCAATCAGCAAAACTTTTCACGAAACTAAGTCGCCTAGCAGTTCACAATTTTCTTACGGCAGTATTCCGCTACTAATTCCGTTACTAATTCGGGGTTCTCGTTTCTCTGTCTCATAAGGTCTGGTGCAAGGATCAAGTCGCGGAGAATTAGGTCTTTCTCTGCTGAATGCTGTTTGTTCTCTCTACTCTCTGGCCTCTCTCTTCGGTCTAACTGGCTGAGTCAAAAATCCTGGTTTATATAATATTTCTTCTTTCTGAGTGGCCATATCTCATCAGCGGATTAGGTTCTTCAGCCTTGGTGAGGCAACTAGTCTAGGAGAAGGAAAACTTTGAATTCAAACCTGTTAAACTCCGCTTAAAAATTGACCTTGTGTCATATCCTGCCCGAGCGGAGGGGTTGGTAAATATGATATCTTATCAGCGGTTTTCTTCCTAATTAAATTTCAGTTATCAATTCCAGTCATGGTTGTTTAACTCCTACACCAACAGTGAATGTGTGTGACTATTACTCATTAGGGGAGAGGGCTTTTTTGCCACTTCAACGTCTATGTTGCTATGCCTTCTCTCTCAGCTGAAGGCGGCCCTCTCACTCACGTGACAAAACTTCACATCAACCAAATTACTTAATATTTAATTTCAATTTTTCAGGATCTGATATTTTCCGTAGAATCGTATTTACACGTGGGCCGGGACTGACCCCTCCATCTGACCTTACATCCAGCTTTGTAATTTTTTTGACAACGCTAATACTTTTAGTGCATTCAAAATAGATATTTAAACTTTCTCTCTTTCCTTTCTCTTCCTGGTTAAAAAAAACAATTCCATATATTTAATTCTTTTGCTCAGCCAAAAATTAAACAATTTTTCTTGGCTGTTTTTCCATTTAGCGCCCTCTTCACCTCGGTGTTGTAGGTTTTAAAAAGGGAGCCTTCGGGTCACTCTCGACTAAAGTTGTCAACTTTTTTATTCTTTGAAAATCCTCGATTATTACAATTATTGAAATCATTCTCAGATTTCTCTCTCTCCAGGTCTCCGAAACACCACTTAACTACATCTAATGCTATGTTACACCATTGTAACATCTTTAACCTTCAATTTGACATAATAAACTATACATTTACAGGATCTCTCTGTCATGGGAAGAATGGGACAGAATGTCAATTTTTTAGTCGGATTAATCCTGGTTTTAATTTCCTTTTCTCTCTTCAATACTGGTTGCCTAACAAAGACTAAAGAACCTTGTCTGTCCTAAAGTGTGGTTTCCTAACCAAAGGTTAAAGAATTCAGTTTGTTCAAAAGAACCCAGGCGCTTTACCCTAATTCTGGAGGAAGGAGATGGAAAATGGATTCCTGATTTCCCCAAGGGTATTTGTGCTATAAAACTCAAAAAGGACGTTCAAGATTTAAACTCTATGAAAGTCTCGGAAAAAAAGGATTGGATATTTTGGAAATCAGGGGAATAACCGTGACTATCCTGACTACAGCATTGCTAATATCAGCCAGAATACTCTAAAAAGTCCTGAAAATCTGAAAAGACATGCTCTCACTCAGACTTCAGGGAAAAATCACCGGCTAATGCTTATGTGAAAAACTCGCAAGGTGTAAAACGTCTACAATCAAAGGACGCTTTAGCATAATTAATGTATTGTGAAATGGATGAAAAAAATACGAAAACATAACAACGAGACAAAGAAAACACAATCATTTACAAAACACCTGTAGTCAAATTACAGCTGGGTTTTTACAATCTATTTCTATTCCTCAAAATATTACACAAAGATTCGGCGTTACTATTAGGAAAAAATGACACATTACGAATAAAATTGATTGATAAAATGTTTTGTTATTTTTGTTATGTGGACTGAATTTACTGAAATTATCTACGTTGCCGTTTAAAATCCATTTACCTTGACCTTTGTTTATTTTTCTTTTATTTATTTACTGTTGTTCATAAATTCATTTGCATTTTCCTATAGAGAGACAACAAAGCAAATATATTAATCGTATTTTTCGAACTACCTTCGTATTCTTACGGTTGTATATGAGTCCAAAATTAATATAAGCTTAACAATTTTATCATCATCAATTATCATCATAATTGAAGGATATATATATATATATATATATATATATATAGTGACGTATACACAGAGCTGCATCCAGCAGACACACTGGAAGAGTTGTAGTGGGAAGTAACCTCTATAGTAAAAACAATGAGACCCCTTTTGCTTTGCCGGTCCGAATGCGAACGCAGGGGTGGATGGCTTGAAGTGGGAGAGTTAAAAAGAGAAAAAAAAAAGAAAAACAATTGGGAAGAAAAGGCAGGGGAAAAAGACAACAGAGAAGAGGCCTGATAGGACATACTTTTCTATCATGCTCATATCGAATCTTCACATTAATCATCGCTCCTCAGATAAATCCTTTCCATATATCTCTTGAACTTTATTACATGTCTATATTATTTTGTTTGCAGAATTCTAACGGAATAAATGTATTTTTTATGTTGTTGAAAACGCCGTTGCTTTAATTTTTATTTTGCTAGTCTTTCTGATACATTAATAATAATTGCTCAGCCTATTGTCGATACTCTAATTTTATTATTGCCCAGATGACATCTCTTACGTGCCAAATTTAGGAATTAGTGTGAATTGTAAAGTTTTGTTCGTTTACGCACTCCGAGTCCGACGAGTTTGGAACAAGGAATACCAAAATATTGAGAACATCGCTCAAACACGAGAGAAGAGACATAATATATATATATATATATATATATATATATATATATATATATATATATATATATCAGCCCATCGTCATAATGTTTAGAGTGATCACTAATGGTTCGGGTCATACAAAAGATACAAAAATGGTACTTGATGCCTTCTTATATAACACTCAGCATTATAAGGTATAGATTGAGGATAAGTGGAGGTATCCATGGAAAGGAACAGTGACCCCCCCTACTCGTTGAAGTAGTAACTATTAAAAAGGGAGCTTCTGAGTCACCTTTGACTACGCTTGGCCAACTTATATATATATATATATATATATATATATATATATATATATATATATCCTTTAAGAAGAGCCATTAATGTCATGAAAGAATGAGACTACAACTATAAAACGGAACAATGCATAATGTATAATACTTTATAATAATGTATACTATGTAGCAATGTATAATGTATGACAATGTATAACACTATGGAAAACAGGAGTCAGATTTGAAGTCTATTTCTAGTGATTGTATTCTGTTTTCTCTCTTAGGCTGGATACGTCATTGAAATGAAGTTTCATGGGAGATTTGAACTGAACACAATTCTTTTGAGGTTAAGTGATACCACTTGTGCCCGTAGTCGTAAAGTCTTTGTTTACATGAAAAAGGCACATGCTAGTGCATAAAAACCTTTAATAACCGACTCAAGCGAAGTCTACAATCATCAATTTGTTTGTCGGTCATATCAGCTTCAACTTTGACAAGAGTGGCGCTGGTTTGAATAGTTATCTAATAGGACACAGTTGACGAGGCGTTAGGTTAGTCTTGAGGGAAGTTCATGAAAAGGTGATCATCTGTAGAGCAATCATGATATTTCGGTATATATATATATATATATATATATATATATTTACTATCAACATATATATATATATATATATATATATATATATGCGTGTGTGTGTGTATAGTGAAAACATATTAGTTTTTATATATATTTAATAGCATGGATACTTATCCACGACCACTGGTTTCATGCCGTCTTTTTACGACAGTCATCAGGCAGAGAAAGAAAGATTTTGTAGAAATTGAAATACACTGTCAAAAGAATATTTACGTTAGAATTGCGTATGACTCATTGTGTGTGTGTGTGTGTGTGTGTGTGTGTGTGTGTGTGTGTGTGTGTGTGTGTGTGTGTGTGTGGATTATATTTGCGTATTATTTTGTGTGGTCATATTTGAGATTGATAGCATATGTGTACATGATCTTACATGCGTGGTGAGGTAGATTTGAATATTTGAGAAGCGATGTGTTGTGGAAGTCAAAAGATAGTTGGGGATTTGACCCAATACTTTTGTGAGTGCAGTGATGATTTTAACCAAGGGGCAGATTTATCATCATCATTGCATAATAAAGAAAATTAATTTTTTGATTAGACTTATAAGTATGATAGAGGAAAATGGATGCTGGGTATGAGAATAATAGGTGAGTTGGGAATATCATGGTGTTAATATATATATATGGGGGGGGGTGTATGTGCGTGTGTGTAGTTGGGCAGCAATCTTTCATTTAAGCAATTCTGATTAGATATTAAAGACAATTTTTGGTTATTTAATACTTTGAATTTCCTTTAATTTTTTTTCCAAATATTCCATATTTCTTGATAATATTCTATTTCCGTTGATAGCGTTCTATTTTTTAAATTCATCAGCATCTCAGTTTTATCCAACTCTGCATTTACGTAATTTTATATGTTATAGAAAACCTAAAAAAACTTTCAAAAACTCTTTAAAAAACTCTCTTTATACATGCAAGCAACCCCTGATGATGGCTCTGAAAGAGCTAGGGACAATTTTGGTAAATTCATCCATCAATTCCAATCAGAAACCAAGGCACTTATCAGGAAACTTGAAAGGATCTTAATAAAAGTGTGTAGACAAAATTTGTCTTTATCATTTAATGAAACAAGCTTATATATATTTGAGTATATATATATATATATATATATAACTGTGTGAGTGTGTATGCGTGTGTATTTGTGTGTGATAGTATGTGTCATAATAATAATAATAATAATAATAATAATAATAATAATAATAATCAGACCTCGGAAAAAGAGCTGCTATGGCAGGAGTGAAAAACTCGTCCAGATCAAAATAAAAATAATGACACGCAGAAAATTCTCTTGGGTTTTGATTTACCAACGGATGACATTATTCAGGCTAGAAGACCCGACTGAGTGGATTTTGCCATTCTGTCAAACCACAGAAGGAAATCAAAGAATGCGAAAAGATAGGCAAATACTTAAACCTTGCCAGAGAACAAAAAAAAAAGAAAGAAAAAGGAACCTGTGGAACATGAGGGTGAAGATAATATTAATTGTTATTGATGCACTTGAAACGCACCCAAATGCTTGGAACAAATGACTGGAACAAACCAAAATCAGAGGCTATCCAAACTAAAGTATTGCTGAGATCGGCCACAATACATAATAGAATCCTGACGATCTGTGGAGACTTGCTGTTATTCAGACTCCAGTGAAAGATCACTCGATAACCCTGTGAGAAACCCACAAAGAATAAAAATATAAGAAGGATGATAATAAAAATACGGCTACCTTAGTTGAGGGTGACCCGAAGGTTCCCTTTTCAATAGCTACTACTCCAATGTATAGGGGAGAGCACTACTTTTTTCCTGGATCGTTCCACTTTACCCGTGCTGCTTACCTTATTATGCTGAGAGTTAAATAAGGCGGTATCAAGTACATTTTTTGAGTTTTTGGTATGACTCGACTAGGATTGAATCCCAGTCTCACAGACCACTGGCGAATACTCTACTTATAAGGCCCATGGGCCGAAGCAAGAATTGACAAGACGCAACAAAACCGCAAATGTTGATTATGTGGTAATAGAGACGAAACAATTAATCATATAATAAGCGAATGCGGTAAATTATCGCAGAAAGAGTAAAAGACTACACTGGGTATATTGGGTAGGAAAAGTGAGCTACAAACGGATCACCTAATCTCGGCCGGATGACCAATCCTAGTGATAGTCATCAAAAAAGAGAATCTACCGAAGTGTGGACTTTGGCAATCCACCTGACCACGGGGTAAACTTGAAAGAAAGCAAAAAGAGTGATAAGAACCTAGATCTTGCTAGAGAACTGAAAGGAACTATTCAACATGAATTAGTATACCACTTGTAATTGGGGCGTTTGGAACAATCATCGCAGGGAATGGAGGGCATGGAAATTATATTACAAGTGGAGACCATCCAAACTACATCATTGTTGAGATCAACCAGAATACTGAGAAGAGTCCTAGAAAATTGCTGTCACTTAGATTCCAGAGAAAACAATAGCTAATGCTGGTGTGAAAAACTCTCCTTGATAAAAATAGTAATATTAATAAAAGAATGCAATGTTCAACAAATCATGTAATTAAATGTCCGACATAAAAAAATATGATGTATCAGAAATTATAATAAACTCCTAAACCGGATATCGACGTGGTTCTATTCGTTATGTTTGCTCTTAATTTTGATAGCAATATTCAACACAGCGGCTGTTGCTATGAGTTCTAGACTAAAGATAAAACCAAATAAATGGAGTATTTCCGCAGGAAAACCCATCATCAATAATTTTTCCAACATAAATGTCTGCTGATATAAAAGAGATAAAGTGTGGAGATACGCGTGGTGTAATGGTTATCATCATAGGCAATGGAATCAGTGACTTGAGTTCAAATCCTGGGCGGAACTGTCTGCTTTTCACTTAGCGCTAATAACCGTAGAGAAATGTGTGAATTCAACTATTCTCCCTCCAGTTATGGGTAAATGATAAGGCTGATTGGGCTCTGCAACTAAGACAAGTTCACCTACCTTGGAGGCAGTGTCTCATTAACCGAGACAGACATCAACACGCGACAAACAAATGCATGGACAGCAATCGATAGCCTATCGGTCATATGGAAGTCAAAACTGACCGATAAAATGAAACGCAGTTTCTTCCAAGCAGCGGTCGTGTCCATACAGCTATATGGATGCACTACATGGACGCTAACTAAACGTATGGATAAAACGCTTGACAGCAACTACACAAGAATGCTGCTAGCAATATTGAACAAGTCCTGGAGGCAGCACCCTACAAAGTAGCAGCTGTACGGTCACTTACCACCCATCATGAAAAATATCCAGGTTAGACCAACTAGACATGCGGGACACTGCAAGAGAAAAAGGGACGAACTCATAAGTGAAATACTCCTGTGGACCCCTTCACATGGACGAACAAAGGCAGGACGACCAGCTTGAACCTACATACAAAAGCTCTGTGCCGATACAGGATGTAGCCTAAAGACCTACTGGAAGCGATGGACGATAGAGAAGGGTTGCGGGAGAGGGTCAGGGAGATCCGTCCAGATGGAGCGACATGATGATGATGGGCTCAGCAAATTTGGTATGGAGACCCGTCTAGGAAAGCTTTAAATTCAAACCTGCTAAACTCCACTTAAAAATTGACCTTGTGTCACCTACTGCTCACGCAGAGGAATTGAATATATACATATATAATTACAGCTGAAATTATTGTGTTCCGAGACGAGTTTTAGCGGAAAGACGACCGAATAGAAGATGACATTGATATTCGGTGAGCGGGAATATAGAAACCCCTTCTTCTAATCTAATTTTATTCTCACGTGACATTTTATTTTCAGCGAATATTAACGCACCAGGTCTGAGTGATGGATTTTAATTGCAAATCAACCCCTTTTGGATTGCTATGTGCCTTCAATTGCATATATATATACATCGTCATCATCAGCATGTCGTGCAGCTAGCACGGATATCCCTGTCCCTCTCTCACCACTTCTCCCTATCGTTCATCACCTCTGGCAGGTCTTCAGGGCTACATCCCGTATCCTCACATAGCTACTGTATGTATATTCGAGCTGCTCGTCCTGCTTTTGCCCTGCCATATGTGGGGGTCCATAAGAGTACATCACTTATGACCTCGTCCCTGCTTCTCCAGCAGTGACCTGAATGTGTGGTTCGTCTAACTTGTATAGTTGTCGTGATGGAAGGCAGCTGGCCGTATAATTGGTGCCTTGTTGGGTGTTGTCGCTAAGACTTTTTCAATATTGCTCGAAGCATTCTCGTGTAATTGCCGTGTAGCTTCTTCTCTAGCCGTATATATATATATATATATATATATACTGAAAACTCGACTGATTTTCATACTAAAAAAATGTTAATTTTTGCGCAAAAAACAGACTCGAGAAACTATAATTTTAGTATCCGTATTAACGCAGCTATTAAACAATCAACGCACTGGCGTTAGTTTTTAAATTGCGAAATACTTCGAAGACAATATTTGACTTGCCATGAAAAATTTGATGGATCAATACCTAAAATATTTTTAGAAATCTTTTCCCTACAACAATATATATTCTTTGCCAATTAGATTCATCGGTAATTTATCAACTCTTTTTCGCTAATTTCGAGACTACGTGAATTGTAAAAATATGCAAAAAAATAAATATTTCTTCTGTAAGTATGGATTTGTCTATTTACTAACAGTAAGTATGGAATTATCTATAATTACTCAACTATTACTTATTGAAATATCTTTCGGGTTAGATCTTTTGAGTGAAAAACAACATTCTTCTCTTTCGAGAATGTGTTTAATTTCAACATCGTTTATCTATTGCATACGTCAGTTTTAACCTGAACTTGATACTACTAATACAAAAATATATTGCTTCCTGTTTGCATGCATAATTATATTTTCGCTTTAAATATGTTTTCCCACTACGTAGCTACACTCTGATAAAAGAGGTTTGCAAATAGAAAATATGTCCCTTAATTTCAGTCTACCAATTACTGCGATTTTTTATTGCAATCTTAGTTATATCCATTAAAATATGAATGAGTCCTGTCGGCTGGGGCTGCAAAATACACCGAATGCATCTCTGCAGAGGTGTAAGACTCCCTCCGTGAGTGTCCTAGATATGACACGAAACAAATCTGATGGTGAAGCTCTTGTAATCCTGGACCTTTGGGAAATGCGAAAAACCCTTTACTGGTCATCGCTCCCGGATCCACACAGGTCTGGCGTGGTTACACCAGAGAGGGTACTTTCTATAGGTCAAAATAACTGAACTGTGTACTTATACTAAACTGAATTGTTTAAGATGGGACTGTTTTGACATATAAACTACGTATTAATGCTAAATCGAATTGTTGTGAATAGACTTGTTTTTGAAATTGAAAATGTACTTATGCTAAACTCAATTGTTTGAAATAGAACTGTTTTGACATTTAACTGTGTAGACAAAAACTATACATATATTAAACTCAATTGTTTGAAATAGAATTGCTTAAATATATAAATATAGATTTGGCATTAAATAACCTACAATTGTTAATGTGGCATAAAACCAAACGAAACCAAACCCCAAAATATCTACACTCTGACTAATTCTGTTTTTGCTTACAAGAAAAAATGTACTTTTTGTTACGCAGATTAATCTGCCGATAGCGATCCTTGTGATTAGAACATGGATCTCTTGCCAACAAACATAAGTGTTGGCCTAGATTGTCCTACTGGAGTTCACGTGACAAGAAATGGTAGATATATAAATAGGTTAGTAAGAGGACTGACGAGAGACACGTGCGAACGTACTTTCTGAGCGTCGCTGGGCTGGGACACAACAATCAGCTGTGTTGGTCAGTACACGTATCTGGCTTGGTGTGTCCTGGTTATGCTGGCTGTCGGTCGAAGCCATTTGACATGAATTCAGGTTGGCCGGCATTCATATTGAGATCGTCAAGACCGGGTCCCGGAGACTCAGGAGGCCATCCCCCAGATTCTAACTTTCCTTTAAGGGCCTAGGTTTATAGCCAGGCGTATGAAGCGCCACTTTTTGGGTAAATACCGACGGGGCCTGAGACATTTTTTGAGCCGACGGGCGTGCCTGGGCAATGGCCTGGCACCAGAACCCAACTAAAAAAAGGCCGTGTGCCATACTCGACCGGTCGGTCAAATACCGAGACGTTCGCATGGGCAGTGTCCGAGAGTCGCTGGACTGGGACACACTTCGGTCGGCTGTATCGTTCTGTACACGGATCTAGTCGGTGGCAGTTGGTCGAGTCTGTCTGACATGGATTCTGGATAGCTGGGATTCATGTTGAGTGCACCGGAATCCTCGAGCCTCAGTGGGACTCTAACCTTTCTCGGGTGAGCTAGGTTTATTGCCTAGCTCTTGAGCCCCCCTTTTTTTAGGGGAATGCTGACGGGGTCTAAGGCATTTTGGTGGTCTCCAGCCATGACTAGGCTTCTGACCCACCTAAAAAAACGCCTTTTGCCATACTTGACCGGTCAGTAGGATGTATGAAAAATACCGACACACTTGCGTGTGCAAAATAAATATTTAATGTAACATTGCGAGTTGGTATTGTTTAGCATTCCATTTTCAGTATTTGGCATTGAACGAGAGTGAAGAGATTATAAGTATCAGCCAAAATGACCCCGACTCACAACACATAAAAAAAAGTGGTGACGAAGAAATAGTTCTGAACATTATAAAACTTTTTTTTTTAGTTCACTTTGTACTCAATTTAAAGAAATAAAAATAATATATGCATGTGTGTATGTTTGTGTATGTGTTTATTTATGCTTGCGTTTATTTGTGCGTGTATGTGTGTGCGCGTTTAAATACATCAACACACACACACATACACACACACATATATATATATATATATATATATATATATATATATCTTTAAAGAAAAAAACAAAGACCGGTTATTCTAGGATTAGAAATTTATTTCTATCCTGTTTTTCGTTTCTGGTGTTAACCAAAATCACGAAGAAAAATATAACAGGACTTCTTCAGATCCAATGGATAAATAAAACAGAATAGACACGTTGGGGGGAAAATTTAAATGTTCAGCTCCTGAATGATTTTCTTGTCCTGAAGGAATTAATCCCAACTCTGGTTTAACCGGACCGAATAATACTATATATATATATATATATATATATATATATATATATAAGGAATTGCATTCCATGTACATCTACTGCTTTTTTTAGTTCTCTGATAAATTCTGAGTACTCACCTCTCTTTCCGTAAACTTTGAATTTTAATCTGCCGTCCGCTGGAACGGCAAAGACGACTATTCGGCATGTTCTCTTTTTTTGTTAACTATCACTAGGTCTGGTTTCCTGTCCAGGATTAGGTGATCTGTTTATATATTAAAATCCTTGAGAACTTTGTGCGTCTCATTCTCCAGTACGGATTCTGTGTTATGCATTGGGTCGAAGGGTCAAATTTCAGTTTCTTTAATAATTCCCCGGAGATCACCAGTTTAGTCCACTCTAGCGTTAGTTTGCTGCATTCACTTAGTATGTGATAAATCATCTCCTATCGATGACCACATAACCTGCATTTGCTATTTTGTTGCATCCCATCTATTTTCGTTTTAGCATAATTGGTCCTTATGATGTTGTTTTATGCTGATATATAAAGAGATTCAGGTTCTCTTTTAAAAGCTCCCTTTCTTAGTTATGTCGAAGTCTTCTTGTGTGAGATTTTGTTAGTTCGTCGCTTGAAATATCCATTGAGTTGTTTTTTCCCATTTCTATTTCTTAGTTATTGTTGTTCTGTTGATCTTGATATTTTCTGTGTTGTTCCTCTCAGTTGTACTTAGTCTTTGTTCGTTTTTATGAGGTCTGTGTGTCGACGTATAGATGCATCGACGCTATCTTTATTGCTGATGAGTCCTCTTCCTCCTTCTTATCAAGACACATATAGAGTTTCACTGTAAGGCTTTATGCATCATCGTTAGCTTTCTTGGCCTGTGGTCCATTCGTTTAGGTTCTTCCCTCCTACATTTCAAGAATAGTCGTGAGTATCTTGCTAGTGGGATAGCCCAGATGTTTATCCTTTTGATTAGTTTCCTGCTGCAGGGTATATTTCGAGAAGTTTTCTAGTTTGTCAGATATACATTTGTTTCCTTTTCTTTCTTTTTTTCCCTTTTATCTCCACTAGTTCAATAGTGTCGGCTTCGAATATTTCCAAGTACTTGAAAGTTTCCTTTTTTCCGATTGTTCTGATTCTTTCCGTATTTTGCAGTTCTATTCCTACAATTTTTTGCTTTTGCCTATATTCTGACTGAATATAATTAATTTCACTCATTAGAGTTTTTCACTTCAATGTTAGCTGATGGTCTTTCACTGGAGTTTGAGTGACAGCAAGTCTCCTCAAGTCTCCAGGACTCTTATCAGTATTCTGGCCGTTCTCAGTAATCTTGTAGTTTGGATGGTCTCCATTCGTCAGCTAAATTCCAAGTCCTCTAGTCCCTTTAATAATCCTTTAGTTACTGTACCACAAGCACCAATCACAATTGGTATAATTGTCAACCCTCATGTTCCATAGTTTTTTCAATTCCCTTGCAAGATCGAGGTACTTTTCACATTCTTTCAGTTTTATTCAGTAGTCAGCAGGGACAGCAAAGTCAACAATTTTGCAAGTTCTCTTTTTTTGTTGATTATTATTAGGTCTGGTCTTCTGGCCGAGATTAGGTGGTCCGTTTTCGCTTCAAAGTCCCATAGGAGTTTGTGTGTGCCATTCTCCAGGACCGCTGCTAACATATGCATATGCCATTTATTCGTTTGGTCAAATTTAAATTTCTTGCACATTTCCTAGTGTATCACCTTGCCCACCCAATCGTGTTTAGTCTTATAGTCCTTCAGTGCTAATTTGCTTATTATGTGATTGATTGTTTCGTCTCTATCACTGCATAGCCTACAATTGTTATTTTGTTGCGTCTTATCTATTCTCGCTTTGATTTGATTATTATTATTATTATTATTAGATACTTGGAAGAATATAATTTCTTGTGAAAACTGACTTTGGCTATAAGAAACCCATCAAGAGTTGACGTACCATAAGACGAACCAACTAAGTAAAATTCAGTTGAAATCTGAATGTTTATGCTTATGCATTTATATATAAGCGAGTGAAAAAGATAGAGATAGAAAGAGACCGCATGAAAGAAACAAAGAAAAAAGATAGAGATAGAGACAGAGAGAGATTTCGCAAAAATAAGACAAAAATGGATAGATGTGAAGAAAACTTGAAAGAAACAGACTTGGGTATTGTTAGATTCCTATCGTATAAGAAAATTATGCTTTTCTTGATTTCTAACGTTCGTTTTGTGTTGAGCTGTTAATGGAACGTTCTTAGATGTAATTAATGCTACTAATTTGATTATATAAATCAGAAGCCTATTTGTCATTTACATGCAACATTCTAAATAAAAAAGAATCACAGGAAAATGATATGTAGTCAACATCTAAGCTCATTGAATAACAGAAGCCATGTTAGCTACAATTAGTATGCAATAGTTTTCGACATTTTTTTTTTCTTTCAATGGGCGGATGTTAAACCTTTTCTTTTTAATGCATTGCTTTTTGTAATTCAATTAGCAGGATCAAATTGATAATGTTTAGTTAATTGAAATAAAGTCCCGGTCCTACTTAATTGTAAACGAAAAAAAGTAACAGCTTATATATATATATATATATATATATATATATATATATATATATATATAGGAGTCTCCGGGGCGTAGTGGCTTCGTTTTTGGACTGAGACATCTCAGTGAATTCCCACTCTGTTTGCACTTTTACATTCTTTTACGGATAAAGATCATTGGGAAAAGTCTGAAATTATTTTTAACTACCAGTTATGTGTTAAATAATATCACCACTATAGTTTTACAAGGATGGATATTTATTTTTAATGGTTGTATTTAAATTTGAACAAAAGGCTCACGTTGTAATTTTAAAAGGATTACAATGGCATTAAAAATTGAGAAGATCGATATACAATTAAAAAATGAAATGAAATCAAAATAAACCCTCTCTCTCTCTCTCTATATATATATATATAGATATATAATCAGTGTTGAAGGACGACTTATGAACCAGGGTATACAATTCATTATGCTAGCAAATCAGCAAGGCCGAGAGGACAAAGAAGTATTACTCAGCACCCTAGGAACATTATTTGACTCTACCATCTTTGAATGTGATGTGAACAAAGTTTTGATGTGAGAAAATACATATCTACCAACAGGCTCCGCTGCTGATTTGATGTACCCATTTAGTAATACCCTGGTGATAATGATTACCACCATTGGTTGCAAGAGAAAATTGTAAAATATACAAATAATCAGTAATGCATTTGAAAATAAATTAAAGATTTCGTTTCTTTTCAGCATATACATCGATGATTTTGTTATAAAAAAAGTATCCGCAATGCAATCTACCTTCATCTTCTTCAAAAAGTGCTTGATAATGAAAACTAAAACCAAATTAATTAATCGTAGTTCACTCGTGGAATATCTTATATAATCATTCACACGCTTTTGTTAAGAAGAGGATCTCTCGCTGAAAGTAGATTTGGCAGCTATGGTCAGAATTAGATGTAGTAAATTATATACTTCTCCTAGAACTTAGTTTAGATCATCATCAGCATTATCATCATCAAGTCAAGCCATCAGCACGGATATCCCTGAGCCTCTCTCGCTACCCCTCCCTATCGTCCATTGCTTCCGGCAGGTCTTCAGGACTACATCCCGTATCGGCACTGAGCTGCTGTATGTAGGTTCGAGATAGTCATCCTGTCTCTGCTCGGTCATGTGAAGAGGTCCGCAGGAGTAATGACGTATGAGCTCGTCCCTAATTCTCCAGCAGTGCCCCGCATGTCTGGTTCGTCTAACTTTGATAGTTTTCGTGATGGGTGGTAAGTAACCGCACAGCTGCTGCTTTGTGGGGTACTGCCTCTGGGACTTGTTTAGTATTACTCGCAGCATTCATGTGTAGTTACTATCAAGCTTTTTCTCCATACGTTTAGTTAGCGTCCTTGTAGTGCATGCATATAGCAGTATTGGACACGACCGCTGCTTGGAAGAAACAGCATTTCCTTATATCGGTCAGGTCTGATTTCCATATGACCGATAGACTATCCATAGCCTTCCATGCCTTCGCTAGTCACGTGTTGATGTCTGTGTTAATTGATGAGACACTGGTTCCAAAGTAAGTGAACTTGTCAACTAGTCTCAGAGAACTACCGTTTAGTGTGGAGAGGTCGCCTGTTTGATTAAAGCCCATATATTCTGTCTTGGGTGCATTGACATTCAAGTTATCGTGTATTCAGCGATTTTCTGTATACTTGAAGCTTTCTTGAAAATCTGCAACATAAACTGGTTTCAGTTGGCATTTCAGTCCATCAAAACATTATATGAATAATATTCTAAGTTTAAAATGCTTCCGTAAGAATTTTATTTTGGAAGCGTGTAAAAGTTTCAGATATAAAAAAAAGTAACAGAACCTATCTCTCCCATTGTTTTAAATCTTTTCGTAATGACTTCATCCAAACTGAGTTCAGTATTGATTAATACAAATTTATCCTTTAAATCCGTCTGATTATAAGCCTATCGGCGACGCTTCTACTTTCGCCGGCTCATTGGCCTATTCGGTAGAGTGTTTGCCAATGGTCCGGGAGACCGGGGTTCTATCCCAGGTCGCGTCATACCGAAGACTTTACAAATGGTACTTGATACTTCCTAGCCTAATTCTCAGTAATATAACGTACGTATTACGGGAGTAATCCAGGGAAAGAAGTAGTGACCTCCCCGATACCTCGGTGTTGTAGCTATTGAAAAAGAAAGCTTTCTGGTCGCCCACTACTACAGTCGCCAACATTTTTATAAGTCTTTGATTGCAGGAACATAAGGCCATGAAAACATAATCACTTATAAGCGATACCGAATTAACAACTCATGGTAAATTTACAATGACTTGTTAATTTGGTATCGCTTACACGTGGCATGAACCAGTGACCCAGTGGTAGAGTTTCGGCTTCTGCATACTGTGGTTGTTGGTTCGATTTCCAGTGGTGGAGATCGCGGTGTGCACTGCTGATAAGACGTAATAAGGTCGAAACAGCTGTTCAGTGCTCCGTATGTCACGTGTAGGTGTGTGCCAGATTTTCTTGTCATGGTAATTTCTAACTTAATATATATATATATATATATATATATATATATATATATATAATTTGTATATCCATCTTTCAGGCAATATATCTATCTGAAAAATATATATTGTTACATTTAGTATCGTACCCAAACTATATCGTTATAAATGGTAACTGACCCCCGGAACATAGTATGACATTTGGTACTGGATCAAGCGATAGTGTTATAATTGGTGCCAGACCAAAAGATAATAGTATATTTGGTACTGTGCCAAAGATAAGGGCCCTGACGGGGGAAACCGTAGTATTAGATTCGGTGCTTGAAAATCCAAGGCACAGCCTGACGAAGGATTCGACTTTGAAAACCCATGTCAAAGACAGACGCAGGGTTCAACGCTAAAAACCCACGACACCGTCATAAACAGGATTAGACCAAAGCGATGGTACTACATTTGGTACCGTGAAAAGATATTAAACATATTGTTTGGTATCAGTAACCGGAACAAACTATAGTATTATAAAGGTTAACGTTGATCATTTGTAGTCAGTCTGATGACAACCTTAAGAAACTCGTTATATTCTAAATAGACTTAATATCTTTAGTTGTTGCTTTCATATGAACTGTTCTCGTTATAGTCGCTTCTTGGTTAATCATAGGAATAACCAATACACTGTAATAATTTGGCTTTGTTTGTATCGCAAAGGAAGCCCACTCAGCCCAGTGATTATCCTCATGAGAAATGAAATCAGCGCTTCGATTTCAAATCCTGAGTGAATCTATTTGCGTTTCATTTCAATTCTTTTGTTTCTCTTTTTTTTCATCGCATTTCAGTTTTTGTTGGGTATTTAATGCCAAAGCTGTCAATTTAGAACGGTAATGATACTATTTAATCCATAGCTGATGGGGTGAGGTAAGGGGATTTTTAATTTTCACATTTATGTCAGTTCGAAAGTGAACGCAACAGAGTCACTGAAGTTCGACCACTGTACGATGTGGCAATCCAGCACGATAGTCACTAGACTATGTAGTCTCCCCGATTTCACTTAGAGCTAATGCTTTTGGGAAAGATATGAATCCATGTTTTCTATCCCAAAATATGGGTAAATAATACCGCAGTATTATATATATATATATGGCAACCAGTCTAAGAGAAGGAAAAGTCAGATTCAAATCAGCTCAGCTCCACTGAAAATTTGACCCTTTGTCACATCCTGCTCGTAGGGGAGGGGTTGGGTAAATATATAGCTCCCATCGAAATTCTTAAATTCGCTCACATGCTGTTAATTCCATTTTGCAATGATGTGTAAGTGTTTGAGAGGTGGAAGAAACAGTATTTCTTAAATAAATGACGACTACAGAGCATTGTGTTGATTTCTGTAAAGTAAAAAACCTCATGATACCGCTTGGTAGCCGCGCGTACCATTTTTGTGACAGACTTTGTGGTGTCCTCGTGGTGCAATGGTTCAATCGATAAACTCCAGAATCGTTGTAAGGAGTTCGAAATTCAGTCGAACTATTATGCTCATATTCGGACAAATACCCTTAAGAAAGGTATGAACCTCTTAATACTCCCGGTTACGAGTTAAATAGTACCGCTATTGTCCTTCAAGGAGGATGGCTTTGGCATTAAATATCCTACAAAGGTTTATATGTCATTAAAGAAAGAAACCATACCAAACAAACTTCAGCCCTGTCGGTGGAGCTTATTATTCATCGATTTCATCCTATGAAGAGAGGTAAGACCAAATTCACCTACAAAAGAGGTATGCCACTACATCGCAACCGATGGTTAGGATGCAATTCCAGAGCTCAAGGGAATATGGATCCACCTCTTAATTGGGATCCCTCCTAGGTCATTTCTCCGTATGCATATTTGTTTTCTGACATCATTGTCTCTTACTTGTACAATAGACTATTTGGGTTTTATGGTATATCAACCTTTATAGGTTATTTAATGCCAAATCAATTCTTATACAAATAATCAGTTCTATTTCAAACAATTCACTTGAGCACGAGCACACGGTTTGTCAAAAACATTCCTATTTCAAGCAATTCTGTTTAGTAAAACAGTTCTACTTCAAACAATTCAGTTTAGCATAAGTACGCAGTTTAGTTCTATTTCACCCAGAGATAAGGCCCAATCGGTTGCTACCACTTTGGGAAAGAGTGGACCAAGGAGCAATGGCAGTGACGGCGGGATTCGCGTTCCCCAAAACTCCAGCATCACTGGAACGTCACCATCAGATTGTTTAGTGTCATATCCAGGACACTCGTTCGGGAGGCTACTTCCCTTTACATAGGTGCACTCAGTATATTCTTCAGCCCCAGCCGACTGATACAACTAAGAGACATTCTTTCTGTTATAAACTTCAACGCGAGAGCAAAGAAGATTACGCACGTTATAATGTGAGTTATAAGCCGAAACGACTATGTTACCCCGACAAAGCCTGCTCCAAAATAAATGCCTTCAATTGATTTCCACAGCAAATTCAAACGATACAGGCATCACAAAAAAACTTCGTTCAATTGAGCAAGATTTCAGTTGCAGAATAATATGTTAAAACGTAGTCAATACCATTGGCTGTGCGCTTTTGAACAGCATCAAACGAAATCCTGTACCAGTGGAAACTATCCAATTTTTAATAGAGTGATCTCAGCGTCATTGTCAGGAATACATTTCGCGTAATTCATTTTTTCCTTAAAACTGAATATTCCTTTATCATACTAAGTTGACTGCTACGTTTAACGTAGATAAACACTGTCATCGCAGTCATCATGGCTGAAACTCAATACCCATAACCTAACTATATTCACATCTAGTGTTTCGTCTCTTCTATACGGATGATTGTTTAGCATATCTATTTGATGTATTGATGGGAAACTGTCAGGTACTTCCACTCCAGGTTAGAGTTGCTGTATTTACTATAAATGGGTACTCAACACATCCCAGAGCTCTAGAACTGCAGGCTCTCCACCAGATGTAATTTTGTGTTTACTCAGTATACGTACTTTTTGCAAGGTGTGATCTTAGCCTTGTGCATTAGTTTATAGTGAGTGTATTCTAATGGAAGTAATTATTGAGTTAAAACTATGATGTTGGTTTAGTTAGATATTTCCAAGGCAAATCCAATAGTGGTTAAGAAATCCCGTAAAATGTTTACTTTATTTTCTTTCAGTTGAGTTACAATGTTATCACGATATCACATTAGCCTAATAGAAGTTTTTTTTTTAGATTTTGTGGTAATGAACATTGTCACGTTTCAGTGGTGATATATCTCTAGGAGGATTCATGTTGCTGGCATATACAGAAATTCTGCTGATATTAAAGAATTTCTTTCAATCGAGGAATAGGTGGTATATGTCTTCAGTGAAGAAAAAATATCAGAAAATAACTGCAAAGTGAATTGATATGGCTAAGAAAAAAAAGAATCTTTGACAATAAGCATTTTCATCGAACTTTTAAGTTAGAAATTAGACTTTAAATCATCCTTATCACCATGTCGTGCCGCTAGCACGGATATCCCTGACCCTCTCTCACCACTTTTCCCCATCATTCATCGCCTATGGTAGGTCTTCAGGGTTACATCCCGTATCCTCACTTAGCTGCTGAATGTATGTTTGAGCTGGTCGTCCTGCTTTTACTTGGCCATATGCGGGGGTTCAAAGGAGTACATCACTTATGAGCTCGTCTCTGCTTCTCCAGCAGTGTCCTGCATGTCTGGTTCGTCTAACTTTTATAGTTTTCGTGATGGGAGGCAGGTGGCCGTATAGTTGGTGCAGTCTATAAATACTACTTGGTAAACTACAGCAAGGACTACTTGGTAAACTACAGCCAGGAAAGTTTTTTTCTGATGTAATGGCATTACTCCCAACAGGAAAAGTCACTTGAATCTGAAAATATTTACTCGGGATTATTACTGTTTTTTTAAGTTGCATGGAGACATTCTCAGTGTAATGGTTATTGTCTTAAGAAATGAAATTATCGACCAGGCACTAATGCCATTGAGGAATAAATGAATCCATGTTTCCATACCCTCCCCCAGCTATAGATAAATATTTGGGAAAACGGGGTTCTTTAGCCTTGGTTAGGCAACCTGTTTAGTAAAATTAAGACAATGAATTCAAATCAGATCTCATCATCATGTCGTGCCGCTAACACGGATATCACTGACCCTCTCTCACCACATCTCCTTATCATTCATTGCCTCCGGCAGGTCTTCAGGGCTACACCCTGTATCCTCACATAGCTGCTGTATGTATGTTCGAGCTGGTCATCCTGCTTTTGCTTGGCCATATGTGGGGGTCCATAGGAGTACATCACTTATGAGCTCGTCCTTGCTTCTCCAGCAGTGTCCTGCATGTCTGGTTCGTTTAGTTTTCATGATGGGAGGTAGGTGGCCGTATAGTTTGTGCCTTGTGGGTTGTTGCTTCCAGGACTTGTTCAATATTGCTCGCAACGTTCTCGTGTAATTGCCGTCTAGCTTCTTCTCCAGCCGTTTAGTTAGCGTCCAAGTCGTGCATTTATATAGCAGTATCGACACGACCGCTGCCTGGAAGAAACTGCGTTTCATTTTATCGGTCAGAAACCAGACCTAATCAACTACAAAAAATGACCATGTGTCATCTCCTGTCCATGGTGAAAGGACAAAGTGAATATACAAGAGGAGACGTGTATTTGTTTGCGGTTTATCGCTGTTAGATAAGAATACATGGAGCAAAACAACTGGGTGAAAACAAATAATTATACACATATTTTTAAAAAAGCAGCGAAAAAAATGAAACGAAACATGGAAAATATTCATGAGAAACAAACATTTACTATTGAATAAAATAGTTATTACGTGTAAAGATACATACAGCACTTTGTATGGTTAGGAAAAAGAGTGTAATTGAAACGACTGAATCAATAAATTTTACTGTTGTCCTTTACAAAGTTGAGTCAAGTTAACACAACACTGTGGTATAAAGTACGAGACACGTAGTGAGAACCACAGTCACTAAAAGTTTGGTAGCTGACCTTGCAAACTGTTAAACCAAGCCAGGAATCAAGTGACAAGATGACAATGTTCAGTATCCAGTTTTGTAGCCATAATAAGATATCCACAATCTAGCACTCCAATAGTTAACCAGGACTTGCTGAAGTCAGCAAACTCGATGTGTCATGTAAGTGGTCACGAGGGCCCGCCCAGCGACACAAGGTGGAAGTGGAGTATCGATGTAAACCATTATAAAAGAAGCTAGGTTTCAAATGCTCTTTTTAGTTGCTGAGAACACGAAGTGACCAGCGGTAAAATGAACCGAGAGCGACTGAACCATTCAATGTGACAAGGAGAGCTTTTTTTTTACGAGAACGAAAAGTCTAATCGGCATACTTCACTGCTTCAAGAACTGAATAGGGTGTATAAAACAAGAGCGGTCCTACTTTTGAGGGGACTGATTTTTTTTTGTTTCTCCACCCTTATCAAATAACTAGTTATCGACGACGTAGCCGTCATCTGGGACTATGTCGTCAGAGAAATACACAGGTGTTTATTACTTTATTTTGATATATCAAAGAATAATCTTTTAAATAATATTTGTTTAAATAATTATATATTTGTGTGAATTTTCCGAAAAAGAAATTTTGCAACCTGCTGAATGTTCAATATTAATGAGTATCTTAATAATTCTCAAAAACCATATAGGAGTTCCGTGGCGTAGTGGTTAACGTATTCGTTTGTGGCGTTGTAGTCAGAGAGTTCAATCTCCAGTCACGCTATGACGTCAAATATCGCAGTAATATATTTGAGAACTGTATGATCACTCTCTTTCCTTACAACTATTGTCTAAAAAGCACTTCTACTGTTCTTCCATAAGGAAAGTTTGGGCATTAGATAACTCACAACATTTGATAACAACATTAAATAAAAAACAATCAAAAAATAAAGTTTAATGTTTGAAAAAAGAGAACAAACATTTTGAGTGTGTGCATGAAGGACTAGGATCTACAGCCATTTCAATATTCAGCAAAAGGCTATAAATTACTTTCAAGTTTTAGTATAATATGAGTTTCGGTGAAAAACATTTACAGTAATTTATAACTGGTTTCACGGATTTTAATCAAACTTAAATAACCTACCACATGGATGCACTACATGGACGCTAACAAAACGACTGGAGAAGAAGCTAGATGGCAATTACACAAGAATGCTGCGTGCAATCCTGAACAAGTCCAGACAGCAACACCCCACAAGACACCAACTGTACGGCCACCTGCCCCCTATCACGAAAACTATTCAAGTTAGACGAACCAGACATGTAGGACACTGCTGGAGAAGCAGAGATGAACTCATAAGAGATGTACTCTTATGGATCCCCACACATGGCCGCGCAAAAGCAGGACGACCAGCTCGAACGTACATTCAGCAGCTATGTGAGGATACAGGATGTTGTCATGAAGACCTACCTAGGGCGATGAACGATAGGGAGGAGTGGCGAGAGAGGGTCAGGGATATCCGTGCTACCAGCGCGATATGATGATGACTTAGCATAAAAGCTCACAGTTCCAAATATATGAGACCTAAGGATGTCAACAACCGCTTGTAAACGTAGAATAAATCATATGCGAAACAAGGTTGCTAGATTTAAAGTAAACACTGTAAATATGGAGGTTTATACTTAAAAAAATATTTTGAAAATCAAATTCCGAATACCAAAGATAACTATATCCTCAGCGGAACTCAGCAGGAGAAAAACGCTGCGCTGAATTTATCTATATACGAAAGTCGGGGACCCATAACAAATCGGAAAAGAATCTACAATAAACCCAGGCAAAGATATGGGCAATGTACTCAGAAGGGGATACTGGTCATACTGACAGTTTGAATGAGACCAGAGAGATGATGATGATTAAAATACAAAACGAAATATCACTACCCGGGCAAAAATATGGAAGTAGCACACTTGAAGGATATTCATTTACGTTTTTTTATTCAGCAGTAAACTAATATCAGGCAAAAAACTAATATTTTTCCGTAAAGAGCTGATATTTTCAGGTCTTTTTCGGCTAACCCATATTTTTTTAATCCTATGATTTCTTTAATATTTTCTTAGCTTTCATATAAAGTTTACTTGTAGGATAATGGAGAATTTTTTATTTTGATTTTAGAAAATAAGTATATATATATATATATGTATGTATGTATATATATGAAGAAAATCGAAAAATAGAATAATCCAAATTAGATTAATTTATTGTGATGTAAAGCCAACGTTAAACGTTTCGGTTTTAATAACCTTCATCAGGACTTTGATATCATGAGAATTGTTCCGACATCGATAGATGCTTGTCAAGATAACAGGAGCAAATAAAATGTATATAACAAAAAGATACAAACGTGCACATAGCGTTCTTAATCTAAAAGTATTAAGCACGTGTTTGGCACGTAAAGGATATTTGAAAATGATTTATTACTGAGACAAGCACAATGGAGGTCATTTAGAACACGTCCTGTAAAAATTCATGTTTGAGCTAGAGACATTAAATCAATATTTCCATAATTGTTAAAATATCAGCATTCAGGACATGCTATCTTTTTTGGGTTTCTTGTCTCAGTAATAAATCATTTTCTTATCAATGGGTTGCATCTATGTTGAGACAGCTTTGAATGATTTTGCCTCCAAATAAGTAATAATGCTAAATAGTTTTCTTCTCTTGTCCAAGGCATTGTGATCGAGGATGAATAGTTGTTTTAGTGTACTATGTTCAAATCTGAAACCAAAAAAGAATGCAACGTTCTTATTTGAAGACTTATTAGCAGTCACATGGGTTCCATATATATTGAGACTTTCTGTATTAGAGTTGTGTTGTTTTTTTTTAAACAAATGTTGGCAATTTGTTTCTTGTGGGCTCAGGTGTGTTCTAGTTGCATCAAAATAGTATATTTTTACTATTTGATCTCCCCACGGAGCAGACATGGGATGGGTGTTATGTAACATGGTCAAGTAATGTCGGCGCCGGTTTTAACATTTAAACGAAATGAACCCCTGACCTTAGGTAAACATGAGGCTACCCGCGGAAAAGAGAACAAAGAAACAGGAAATGAATACTGTCTTCCTGTTTCTCGAATGTTGTGGAATTGTCAAGAAGATTCTCGAAAGTTCTATAAGCCCGGCGGTGGATTTAAAAGCTGGCTCAATCACAGAAGACGAGAGTGTAGCTTCCAGCTGGCAGCGTCGAATAATTCCTTGCTCAAGAGTCGGCGTCAGGATTTTTACCCGCTGGATTCGAAAAGAGATAACTGTTAACGAGGAAGAATACAAAAGACATCTCCTCGGCACACCGGCATAATTCCAGCACTCACCTCTATAGCAGTAACGTCACATACTGGAAACAATCATCGTCATTAGCTACGCTCCACTTTGGATTACCTTCTTGAATGAGTTTAATAAACCTTTCAATTTTTTTTCAAACGTCACTTTCTCTGTTAGAGTCATATTTCTTTTCAATTAGCTATGCAAAACCACTTGTTGAGGTCAGTTATTGTCATTGTATTTTAACAGTAGACTGCTTTACATATCTTGTATTCTGCAGGTATTTATAATGGGAATGCAAATTACAAAATCATTCTGTATTTCTTTCCTTAATATTGGGTTATTTCATAATATTTTTCTCTCAATGGATTGAAAAAAAATAATTTTAATAATTTAATCTCCTTTGTTTAAGAAATATTCTGTGAACCTAGACGTGACTGACGTATTAAAGTAGGTGGTCAGTGTCCATATTAAACGGTTGTGTTGGAAGATGATAATTGGTCATATCATCGTCATTTTCATGTCGTCTAATGAGCAAGGATTTCCCTGACCTTCTCTCGCCGCTCACCTCTATTGTCCATTACTTCCAGCGGGTTTTCCAGGATACATCCTGTATCAGTACAAAGCTGTTTAAGATAGATTCTAGATAGTTACTCGACTCTTGCTCGTCAGTGTGGAGAGGTTCACAGGAGTACAGCATCGCTCTTGAGTTCGTCCTTACTTTTCCATCAGTATCCCACCCTTCTGGTTCGTCCAATATGGATAGTTTGCGAGATGGGAGTTAAGTGGCCGTAAAACTGCTGTTTTGTGAGATGCTGCCTCCAGGACTTGTTTAAAACAGTTCGTAGCATACTTCTGTAGATGCCGTCAAGCATTTTCTTCATACGCTTTGTCAGCATCCCCGTGGTGCGTTTATATAGTAGTACTGACATGAACATTTCTTGAAAAAAAATGCATTTTTTTTTCGGTTAGTCTGACTTCCATTTGACCGATAGACTATCGATAGTGGTCCATGCCTTCGTTGGTCGCGTGTTGATGTCATTTTCGTTTGATGAGACACTGCTTCCGAGGTAGGTGAACTTGTCCACTAGTTTCAGAGACCTACCATTTAAAGTGGAGATATCGCCTCTTTGATAAAAGTACATGGACTCTATTTTGTCTGCGTTCACGTGAAGGCCTATGCCATCTGCTGCCCTTTCCAGATTATGTGTCAGGGATTCAGCTTAGACGGGTGTATTTGCCAGAAACGTAATGTCCATAATAATTTGTGCGGTGTATCGTCTGATTCTTGCTTTTGCCAGCTTTATCATATTTACCAATCCCTCCGCTCGGGCAGGATATGACACAAGGCCAATTTTTAAGCGGAGTTTAACAGGTTTTAATTCAGAGTTTTCCTTTTCCTAGACTAGTTGCCTCACCAAGGTTGAAGAACCTAGTCTGCCCTACTATTTATCCATAGCTGGAGGGAGAATAATTGGATTCATACCTTTCCCAAGGGTATTAGTGCGATGTGAAATGCAATCAGTCTCGTCCAGGATTTGAACTCGTGTTGCCATGTCCATTTCCTGCGACGATAACCATTACACTTTTAGCCAGCTTTATACCATTTTCTTTTATTAAATGTATAGACGTTTGAAGCCTGTAGTCTTGGCAGATAATAAACTGGTATGGGGTTAATGTATCCCTTTGCAGTACACCTGCGACAGTTTCAAAGTAGTCTGTGTCTCCATCTGATGAGCGAACTTTTTCTTATGTGTTTTTATATAGCGTCATTATGGCTGTGACGGTTTTGCGGGAAACTGCAAGCCAGAAGCATTTGCTCCATCTTCCCTCCGTGTATGGAGTCAAATGCCTTGGAGAAGTCTACAATTAATAGTATCATCGGACACTATCTCAAATTCGATTGATAGTAAAAATTTGTGATTTCGTGGATCGATTTCTCAGACAGCCATTTTTTGTTCTATAAATTTTCTCAATTTCAGGTTCTAAGCGGTTGAGTAGCTGAGCATTTTAGATCTTGGCCACAATGGAAGTAAAGGTGATACTACGGCAGTTCTTGGCTAATCCACGGTCACCCTTCTTGGGAAAAGGGATGACCTTGGTCTGTTTGTTTATAATATTTTGGTTATATACGCCGTTGCAGTATCAGAGCAGTATGTCGTCAAATTTTCTTGCTATACTTCTGAGGGTATTTCATCAAGTTCGGAAGCTCTCCCCTATTTACTTTTTCTTAATACTACGACGAGTTCTTCTTGCGTAAACTCTCCAATTACTAATGATTTTCGTGATAGTTTCATCCGTAACATTCGGGTGTCTTCCGTGTAAATTATTGAAATGCTGGTTCCACGGATGTATTTGTTCTTCTTGGCTGGCAGCTTTTAGCGTAGTTCTCGTGATGCTCTTCCTTCAACTCACTTCATTTACTGTCTGTCATGCTATTCTAGACAGCCTATTTTCAACCGAGTCTGTAATCTTATTGATCTGTTCTTGGTTGTATTATATTTGTTCTTTTAAGGGTACATTGATTAGTTGACTTTGTGCCTTCTAAAGTTTTTGAGTTATAGCATTTGTCGGATTCCTCCTATTGGATAAGGATGCATTTTTCACATAATCATGCCTTTTCTTAACCGCTAATGGGAACTCTACATTTTTCTCTTAGTTTTCTTGGTATGCATTCTGCTGTGACTTATAAGTGGGCTATTACGAATTTCTCATATTCGTCAGTTGAAGTAAGTGTTTCGGATATCCCCTGAAGTGCATCGAATTTGTTTCTTAGTGTTCTCGTATATTCATCGCTAATATACATCCCGAAATTTGGGAACTATTCAATGTCACCAATAAATTAGTATATATCTTCTAAACTTTTCTATAAATAAAAATTTCTTTTTTACAGAAAAAAAAATGGAATTTTAGAATTTTTTTGTGGAATGTTGTAGAATCCAAACGAACATAATGTGGTATTATCTAATACCAATCTCTATAACACTGAAACAGAAAGATATGAATTTGTATTTACCCAACACCCTTGTCGCTGACAGGAAGTGACCCTAGGTCAATTTTAAAGCACAATAAAGCTTTTTTTTTTAATCCAGAGTTTTCCCTCACTTAGGCTAGTAGCTTAACCAAGGCTTAAGAAACCAGTTTGCCCTATTTTTTAATCGTAGCTGTTTGCAGAGGAGATTGAATCATACCTTTCCTAATGTTTTGAACTTTTGAAGGATTTTGCGTCCAGGATTTGAAGTCAAGTCGCCCATTATATTTCCTACGACTATAACCTTTACGTTAAGAACGCCTCCTTGAAATACGAACTCATAGCAATCTAAAAACGAATGCATTATTTTACATATCTAACTTTATTTCAGGCTATTGAGCTTCAATGGTGTAGCATTTGTAGATAGATAATACCTAATAATATCCATTTTCTATGTATCATTTTCCCCTAGAAAGGACTAAAATCGTGATAAATTTGATTTAGAAGTAAATATATTTTTATTTAAAAAATAGATACGTTGCAAAGTCCTTTTTCTGTTATATGAGATATGTATGTAGACCTTACACCATCACTTCGCCTCACTTCAGTTCATTCTTCACTTGTCTTCGTCTCTCCTCCGGTCAGTTGTCTAGTCACCTTGATCATTCTAATGTATCTTTCTTATTACTATATTTGATCTTATTCCTTGAGCCATGGTTACCTGACCATAATTCCATGTGCACTTATATTTGTTGGCGATTTTCAATCCTCACCTTCTTGACTGAATTGGGAATCAGTGAAAACAGGTTAAAGCTTTCGGCCACTTGATTTGAATGTATTTTTCTAACTTATTTCTGGTTCTTGAACCATTTGGTCACCTGAGTGAAGCCATCCAAATACAGCTGTGGTCTCAGATTGATATCGACTTCAACGGTTGTCTATCAAACTGGTTGGACTGACTGTCTCTTTCCATTCAGGTCTCAGCTTAAATGCTACACTACATGTCAAAAAATAGATCTCAACGTTTTGTTAAGTAACAACAGGGGTGAACTTTTTTTGTTGTCATATTGCATGTCTGGGTTTGATAGATCTGACCTTTAAATAAACCCTTCCCGAAGAAAATTCTGATGAGGACTGCAACATTAAACATTCGTTGATGTACTTTTCTAAAAGAATGCAGATGTTTCAAGGTCATCCTCAAATTTTAACTCTAAGGCATTGATGGCTAAAAGTTCCTTTGAAGATTGCTTTTCGATAGTTTTCTGTCTCAGGCTGGAAAGCATTTCTGATTAAAAGAAAAAAATAAATCTTGATGTTGAACGTTCTTATTGTTTTAGATAACGCCTCAGGTCATCTATCATTTGAGAAAATCTACGACTCCTCCAAGGATGTGTGTCTGCATCGCAATACGAGCTTGCTTTTCGATCGATGTTACGATTTGTCAAGGCTAGATTTAAGGCTCACCATCTGTAGAAGACTTTCCCACATGGAGTGAATGATGAGGGGAATATAACGGAGAGATTTCAATAAAAAGAAAAAAATATAAGGGTGTAAAGAAAATTGATGTTTCCGGGGGTGAGATAAAACAAATCTACTCAGAATTTTCTAAGCACAGGCCACAATTTATCAATGACTTTAAGGGTCTTTCAAAGTGGATTAAGTGGTCGACTTAAATTGGAAACAGTAACCATGAAATATTTGAACTGCCACAAAGAAAAGCTGAGTAGTGTATATACCAAACAGAAGGCTAAAGAATGCAAATAGGCTCTCTTGTTAACATGATCGTAGGGAATATCAAATAGTCTGAGAAGGCACCAAAACTATGCATCTAAATACTAAACTCTGTATTATTCCCCAAAATGTCCACATTTATTCTTTAAGCTATTGCTTGCTACATGATGATTCATAAAGACAAAAACATGAGCGATTGACTTATTTTAAGGGCATATCAAACTATGTAAGGTTATGTTATGCCGGGATGTTTATGAATTTCTTTGATAAAAAGTATGATATTGTTTGCGGAGTGTCTTTTGATTATGAGTGGGCTCTTTTTTTTAATAAAGGTAGAGTCTGGTTTTAGTTTTGATTTCTTTGTTTTTAATGTTATATCAAAATTTATGGATTATTTAATGTCTAAGTCATCCTTATAGAAGAACATTGGTGGTGCTATTTAACCCCTAGAGTGAGGAGATAAGGGGATTTCATAACTTTTCCAAGAGCAGTAACCAGAAAGTGAACCGCAACTAGAGTTCAAACTCGGTAACAACAACGTCACAGTCCAACACGTTTGCCACTATACCAAAATCAAAATTTTTCCAACGCATTAGGTTCATCGAATTTTATGGTATACCACATCTTTTATGGTTATTTGATGCATAGAGGATAGGGAATCACATTCATTGGATGTTTATATCAATATTTTTAAATAGTTGTTTCTTATGTGTTTTTTAATAATCGTTGTTAATGTCTTTTTTATATGATATCGTGTATTCTTACCTCATGCAAACGTTTTTCTTTTATCCTTATCGAATACAAATCATTTTCTAAACATCTTATGTACAGAAGCAGTTTAAGTGTCACAAATAGGACAATCTCTGACGGGGTCAAACTCCTCTGCAGTCAATGCCCTCTCAGCTACATCAACATGATGGAAAGTAAACATATCTAGACGATCTATAGGGTGTTCGTTGGTTGGTTTTACGGCATGTCAACCATTATGCAATGCACAAATCAGCACCATTTTTTATTGCAAAGAATTGCATTGCTTTAAGTAAAAAATGGTTATTATTTGCACACTGTTATATGGTTTCAATAATTCTTATCTAATTCTAACAGCTTTCAAACTTAAATTTTACGGATATATGCCGACTCTAATAGATGATGCCACTTCGGGTCAGTGTGGAACTGAGAGTAATGGCAAAGAAAAGGTGACTCCACATTATCTAGAAATCCAGATTTGATCCACGAAACCACAAATTTTGGCTATCCGTCAATATTGTGGCAACAATATTATTCGTCGACTTCTCTAAGGCATTTGATAACTTATTCAGAGGGAAGAGGGAGCAAATACTTCTGGTCTACGGCCTCCCCAAAGAAACCGTCTCAGTCATAATGATGCTATATAAAAACACGAAAGTAAAAGTTCGCTTCCCGGATGGAGACACAGACTACTTCGACATTGTACCAGATGCAGTTTAGTGCCATACTCAGAAAACTATTTTCCCTGCAAATTGCTTTATCCAAATTTGAAACAACATAGTTCTTCTGGTTGTTGGAATTTCATCTTCGGTCAGTATATAAGGGACATATGCATATCTTTGAATACATTCATCGTCCTGTAGTTGGGTATAATAGTTAGTGAGCATGCTATAAAGCCGTAAGTCGAGGGTTCGATTCTCAGTCGATGACCAAAACTTTTGGCTTTGTGCTAAAACTGAAATAAGTTTATGAAATATGAGTATAGTTTCAGTTTCGGTTTCAGTTTCTTATTCTAATGATACGTAAAACTTCGTAGATTATCTAATCATAAAGTCATCCTCGAAGTTGAACTTTAGTGCTACTTGGCCTAGCCGGCGGAGGCTGTAGAATACACCGACTGCTTCTCGGTAGACGAGTAAAGACTTCCCTACAAGTGTGCTGGATATTACAATAAACAATCTGATGGTAAGCTTCTAGTAATGGAGGAGTACCCCATTATTGCCATTACTCCCCGGTCCACTCAGAGCCGGAATTGTTCCACCTGATGAGGCCCTGCTGTGAGTAATAGTACTGTTTGATATTTAAACTATGCATTATGCTAAATTGAATTGTTTTAAATAAAATTGTTTGATCACTTAATTGTTTCAAATAGAACTGTTTGATCATTTAACTGTAAATAAATGACGGATGTCTAAATGAATTTTTAGATATGCATATCTGTACTCGGAACCATTTAACTTTACAGACATTCTAAACTAGATTTTTTGAAAAAGAACTGTTTGAAGTAAATACAATTATTCATATTATATTGAAATAAGTGAAACCATTTAACTGTGCGAAAAGATGAGCTGAGGCTCGTTTAAAAATGTTATCAACAAAATGTATTTAAAAATAGTATATTCAGTATTTATTTATATGAAAGGATTTGGCATTAAATAACTTACTATGGTTGATAATCCATAAAAGCAAATCAGGGGTATCCTCGTGGTATAATGGTTAAAGCGATGGACTGTAGAATCGTAGTAAGGGAGTTCGTACTCCAGTCACTTTCGGGCAAATACCCTTGGGAAAGGTATGAACCTCCTTATCCTCCCAGCTATGGGTTAAATAGCACCATTACTGTTCCTCTGGGAGAATAGCTTTGGCATTAAATAACCTACAAAGGTCGATATGCCATTAAAACAAAGACACCAACAAACCAATAAAAGCAAATCAAACCGAGCCAGTGCAACAATTTAATTCGTAGCTATTGGGATATGAGGTTTCCCACCTGTTCTAAGGTTTTCAGTTCGAAAGTAAACGTAATAGAACGGTTAGAATTCGAACGT